>JAQOOI010000070.1:0-1200000 GCA_028554645.1 Omphalotus guepiniiformis
CCTAACCCTAACCCCTAACCCTAACCCTAACCCCTAACCCTAACCCCTAACCCTTGGTATCGCCTGGTGCCCTGGCATGCCTTGAGATACGCTCAAGCCGTGTTGGTTGCTCCGCGTGTTGTTCCTCTTGCGTGGTTGGAGATCCGTAGGGTCAAATTTGGGGCGGTTGGGAATGATTTAGGTTAGTTCAATATTCCCGTCAATTCAAATTCATTCTCATTGTTCCTCGGTTCTGTTCTGTTGTAATTCATTCCAGGGTAATGCGTTATCATGGCGGTAATCTATCGATGGTGGAAGGGCGGGGGATCAAGGTTCGTGCGTTCAACCCTCTGTGTACAATCGACCCTCATAGTCAAGTGGGCTAGTTAGGTGGTATTGGCTCTGGTCTATACAGTCTATACCTCCATGTTGGAAGGGATGTATAGGCTTTCAGTGCATACATCCACAGTATGCTTTTACTTCACAGGTACACCGCAATTCCTTGCAGCATTTTGACCCCCCCCTGACCCTCATTTTTGCCCAGATGTTCCATATCTGGGCCACGCAGGATCCTCCAAATTCAAATTACTCCCATCCGCCTGACTAGCCTCATGCCTTCAACATAGGAGTATTCCTTTGCTCACTCCATCAGATCATCTTGCTCCGTACGTCTGGCCGACCTCCCTCACTTGCCTTGGAGGAACCTCGCTAGCTGCATCCTCTCATTTGTCCTGGACAAAGCCTTTTACCGGTGACTCTATCGGATCATCCTGCTCCGAATGTCGGGTTCACCTCCCTCACCCGTCGTGGACGAACCCGTATCTCGCGCTAGCTGTATCTTCACATTGTGTTCGTGCTGGACGGAGTCTTCTACCTATCACCATGTCATTCTCTGGTCTGCCGTCCATTTGGCTTGTAAAGCACCTTAATCAAATAAAATTTTCTACGCTGGAGATTCCTGTGGCCCGTCGTAGATGAATCCCTTATCTTGCGCTTACCTGCATCACAAATCCATAGCTTGGTAATTGACTCAGGTTAGTACAGGCGTGTTTTCTGAACTTGTTGTGATCTCTAATCAATTCTTATGTATTTCATCGCCCTGACCCTTCTGAAATGCCAGAGCTGGTCAAATTCCAGATTTGCCTTCCAGCCTATGATCGAGAGGCTATGTCCCAGCCCTCCGGGCCGTATATCTGTTCTGGCTCGCCTACATCCACCCCATCCCTCATAGACGGAGTGTTCCTACGCCCATGGCAATGGTTTTTTGGGGGGGCAAATCTTCCGATCACTTCTTGACTGGGGATGCTGGTCGGAAGTTTTAAGTTCATCAATCTCACCATCCGCCCTATCATCACTTCTAGCTCATTCGTCCTGGAGGAAGCCCATAAGGTCCCATTCCCCATGGACATACCATGAATTGTGGGCAATTGGACCCTGTTGTTACTTTCCTTTCATTGGTGCTAGAAGAATGGGTGTTGTTGGACAATTGGTTTTTTCTTCGCATGCTCTGACATCCTCCTGCTCCCACATCCTCATTACCCCATTCTTTGTAGACAGATCACTACCTGTCTTTAGTATTGTAAATCCTCCATAAATTCACGCTTTCTGAAGCCCTACACCCTAAACCCTTCATGAGTTCCTTGTATTCTGATCTTCCACCCAAGTCCTACTCTCTACGCGAGTATCTCCAGCTTGTAAAGCAGCTGGAGGAGATGGAGAGCCCTGAATTCTATCGCGTTCTGCTCACCGGTGAAGTTATCGCTGATGTTGTTGAAGAAGGAGATGAGCATCAGGTGTCCCTTGACCTCACTCGCAACACCCTCCCTGTCAATTATGAGTTGGCTCTCATCCGGGATTATGATTCAGTCATCGGAATCACCCAGGACATCGTCATAAACAACTTTATCTCCGTCTATCCCGTCCCCAACCCCTCGGAGGTCTTGACCTCCAGTATCCATATCAAGTACCCCATTCCAGTCCAGAACGTGAGTGTTGCAGTTATGCCCAAGGCCCCCCCTCTAATCCTGCATATGCCACAGGGCCACGAGCGTGTTCCTATTCATCATATCCCAAACTTTCAGTTCGGGTTCTGGGGCTCACGGCACATGCTCCACATCTTCTTCCCTACCCTGGCTGCTGAAGGCCACCGTAAACGCCCCCTGACAGAGGAACAACTGGCAGCGTTTTATGAGCAAGGTCTCCGCCCTGCCATCAAGGACCTCTTACCTGGAGATGTTTCTGACTGGCCTCCATCGTACAAAGCAGAAATCTTCCGCGCTAGGAAACGGACAGGGCACATGGCATACCAGACCAAACTTTTGCCCGCTTGGCTACTTTCAGGATTCGCAGACACGATTCGCCAATCATTGGAGGACAACAGGGTGGAGTGGGCCCGTGATTTCTTTTTTGTCCACACACTCCGGGGTACCAAAGGAGGTTCCAGGCATCGGCGCGGGTCTGCACAGGCCGCATTAGAGGAGTTCCTAACCCAATGCGACATTCCGATAGGTGTAACACAGTCGTCCGGGGAGTGGTGGATAGATATTGGCCTCGAAATTTCCAGTCGTAGGGGTGACTGCCTTCATTGGGCGACATCCGCACACTTCCGTATCGTCCAGGAGCTGCTTCAGATCTCTGAAGAGAACGCCAGCCGTATCACCAGTCTGGGTAGCTCCAAATACAACCGGGACATTGCTAGCCATCTCATGGCTGTATCAGGCTGTAGGATTGAGCCTGGTCAACGTGCCGCGAGCCCCTTCGAAGCTTGCTACTTCCAGATGTACACTACGGATAAAGCAGTGACTTATAACCCAGAGGGTCGCCATCATGGGAAGGCAATTACCATCAGTGCTGCAATGGGGAATACGCAGCCTCCCGTCTTCATCGAGGGACTTTTCAATGCCTACACGGCAGCTCTTAAGGAGAGTCCATCCAACGCCCGTGTGGAAGCTCGTGTGCCTATGGTGCATGCCACAACGGCTTTCATGGACTTCTCCATCCCAGTCCTTCGTCAATCCCTTTTGATGGTCAGGAAGTCTGAATGGTGGTATGTAATCATATCCTCTATTCAAATTTTCCATCTAACCAATGATAACCTATGCAGGAATTTTCGAGCGTATCGGGTGTCTGCTATCAGGCACATCCTCATGAGTCAAGCGTCCGGCCAGCCAGAGTTCCGGGTACACCCAGCCGCCCTTCTTCTCACTGCTGCTTGCGTTTGGCTAATCAATGGGCTACATTCACGCCCTGATGATGGTTCCGCAGCACGCAATCTCATGCGAGCAGTGTTACCCCTCACAAATGCGGCAGAGCCCGACTCATTCACCTTGCTGCATCCAAGGAGTGGTGGGGATGCCCAGGAGGAGGGGGAAGAGAGCGATGAGGAGCTGTATGCAGTGCCCTATTGTCCCTTTGGAGCCATCTTCCTGCGCCGTGTAGTTATTGATGTTGACGTCCCGCGCATGAGGAAGGGTGGCTTTTATTTGTCCTCCTCCGCCTTCCGGTTCATCTTTGGTGGCACAGAGCAGGAAATCAGGGACCGATATGCATCTATAGGGATTCTTTCCAAGAATTCCACAGCTACGCGCCGTATCTCCACCAACAAGCTTTTCAAGACACCTCTTGTGCCACCTAATCCCTCTGGTGCCATTCTCTTCAATCTCGAGGCCAAGGGCCATGCACTCCCCCCTCCAGCCGTGGATGCAGGTTCAGATGAGGAGCCAGATGCTGCTGGGGAGGCAGGAGAGCCTCAGGCTGAGGGGCTCGATCAACATCTATCAGATATTTACCGTCAATTTCTGGTCGACGTAGTCATGAAGACTCCCAACCCCAAGAGTGCCTCCTTACCCTCATATTTCAAGCTCACCAAGGATCAACGCCTGGCAGTCACTGAGGAGACTTACCAAAATGAATGTCTCTCAGATCTTTGGCGTGCTTGCAGTTGGAAGGTTGGATCACCAGGGGAGTTCGATACTGTGTTCAGTCACCTGTTCCCAGTGAAGGGTCACGAAACGTCCTCAAAGGCCCAGAACTATTCTCAGTGCCGCTATTATACCATGTGGAAGACTATGTGCAGGGATGCCACTCAGAAGGCGGTGGACGATGCCCGCCGAGCCATTCGTAGGAGGCTTTTGAGATTTTTTTGGCTTCCACATGCCGCTCAAGATAAGATGTGGACCACTTCATCCAAGGGTACTGGGTTCACCCACTTTCCTCCTGGTTCATCAGGGCCATCACCACGTATCTTATGTCGTGGATATCCAAATGTCAGAGTAGCTGAAGAAGTAGTTGAGTAGTACATTGTTGTTAACAACGTTCCAAAATACAATTTCGTTTTCTGCCTAGCAGTATGTGGGATGAACGCTTCGTCTACCACGAAGTCTCGTGTGCGTCGTGTCTTTCCGCACTTTTCTCCAAATGTCAGAGTCGCTGAAGAAGTAGTTGAGTAGTACATCTTTGTTAACAACCTTCCAAGTACTTATGTCGTGGATATCCAAATGTCAGAGTCGCTGAAGAAGTAGTCCAGTAGTACATCTTTGTTAACAACCTTCCAAAATACAATTTCGTTTTCTGCCTAGCAGTATGTGGGATGAACGCTTCGTCTACGACGAAGTCTTTCGGCACTTTTCTCCAAATGTCAGAACCTTTCAAAATACAATTTCGTTTTCTGCCTAGCAGTAGGTGGGATGAACGCTTCGTCTTCGACGAAGTCTTGTGCGTCATGTCTTTCCGCACTTTTCTCCTGGCACAATGTCCGATATGTTTCAAAAACAGTTTCTTTTTCTGCGTAGCAGTATGTGGGATGAGTGCTTTTGTCTATGATGAAGTCTCATGTTTCAAATAGCAAGTGGCCCTGTAGAGAAGTGGTCTATGTGCAGATTAGATTGATAGCAACTCAATCTGTGCACAGGTTCGAGTCCTGTATGGGTCAATCGCATGCGCATTATGAGGGTTGCTTCAATAATGTGTTCGCTTTTATTTTTTCATAGTAAATACAAATACTATCTCTTTGAAACTTAAGTGAAAGTGTGTAAAGTGCAACATATATTGATAATAGAAGAGTCTCATTGTAAGTTTCTATCTGTGATCTTACAGTAGCAATCTAAAAAATGTTATATGCTGAATATGAGTGATCTTAATATGAAGTTTTCCAAGTAGCCTGAAAGAAGTCCATACAATTCAATCAACTTAGACTGTAGATTTCACCATCTGATTTCATAAAAGAAATGCTTGACCAAATAACATTGTTCAATTGTAGAGCTCAGAAAAAAAGATCAGTCCTTATGAGCAGCCAAAACAAGGTGATGCAAATGCAATAAACAACTGATCCACAGAAATTTGCACATCCTGAATTCATTTTATTCACTCTGGTCTGTCAGACTCTACTCACTCTGTGCACCCTAATCTGTCAGACCCTACTTGAACCCTACTCACTTCACTCTGTCAGACCCTACTTGCACACTACACACTCTAGTCTCTCAGACCCTACTCAGACCCTACTCATCCTACCTTTCAGACCCTATCTTGGACCCTACTAGTCTCTAATAACCCCTAACTCTAGTCGCTCAGACCCTACTCAGACCCTACTCATCCTACCTTTCAGACCCTATCTTGGACCCTACTAGTCTCTAATAACCCCACGCAAGCGCGGCGAAAGCTTGCGCTGGTAGATACGACCTCCTGGATGATATCTCCAGCTTTGACCTAGTTGTAAAGATTATTATTACGGGCTACAGAAATTTCAAAAGTTTCAGCACCAGGGAATGGGCGCGGGGAGGCGTGGGAAAGTGCAGGATGGCCATCCTGGAGCGTGATCTAGGAGTAGTTAAAATTCCTGATTTAAGCACTCAGTAATTTTAACTCAAATCTGACTTAAAATCACTGAGTGGTTGATATAATGATGTGGAGCTTAACTTGAATGTCACTTGAGATTACTTACTGGGTGGAATAGTGATCATCCTATAGTGATGTGAGATGCAACCCAAATTTCACACAAGAGTACTCAGTGCTTCAAAACAGGATGAATGTATTAACTCAAATGTCACTTTAGGAGGTCTCAGTGATTGATATGGAATATGTCTGAGGTCTTACTTATCATCACTGCTTGAACTAGTGATTGAGATAACTGCTCAAGTTGATATGATGATGTGTTTGGCATTCAAATGTTAAAATCACTTAGTGCTTGATATAGGAAATCTGACTTAAATCTGACACTCAGTGCTTAGTATAGTAATGTGAAATCCAACTAAAACTCACTTAAGATCACTCAATGCTTGATGTACTGATTGAGCCCATTGCTTGATATAGTGATGTGAGATTTACCTTCACATTAAATCATTCAATGTTTGATATGAAGGTATGTCTGAACTCTTACTTGTAATCACTGCATGCAATAATGTGTCTTTGACTCAAAAATGTTACTTAGAATCTGCTTTAAAGTCTGAGATCTTACTTATCATCACTGCTTGAATTAGTGATTGAGCTGAGTGTTTGATATAATGGAGTGTCTTGCACTCAAATGTTACTTAAAATCACTGACTGCCTGACATAGGAAATGTTACTTAAAATCACTACGTGCTTGACATAGGGAATGTGGCTTAAAATTTAATATAGAATTCTTGAGTACTTGATATAGTGACTGAGCCCATGGCTTAATCTAGTGTAATGTGAGATTCAACTCCACATACAATGATTCAATGTTTGATATGGGGATATGTCTGAAATCTCAACTGTAATCACTGCTTGAAACAGTTATTGAGCTAAGTGCTTGATATAATAATGTGAGTCTTTCACTCAAATACTCAAATTCTACTTAGATTTAAGTAGTGCTTTGAAAAGTGATGTGAAATTTAACTCCAATCTGACATAAAATCTGATTATTTATTGCTATGACATGTTGACATGTTGACATGTTTTTGCATGCTGGCATGTCAACATGTTTATTATGGCCCATAATGATCAGGATATATTATTGGTGTTCTTTCTGTAGGGCAAGAGTCTCTTCTACATCGATTCTACACCTGTAGGTCTTTAATTACAGTTCTACCAGAATTGAAACTTCTACAATTGTAGTTTAGTGACCAGTTGGTGTTTTGGGTGTAACGAGCGGCGATATTTCTCCGCGTTCAACTAGCTTTTTCGTCTTCCAACAGGTCATCTCCTTCAACCTGCCCACCCTCAGCTCTAGTTTCTAAGTCTCCAGATCCAACATGTGATTGTTTAGCATCCTCTGTCGCTGGTGATTCTGGGTCTATACTTGCATCTACATCACCTTCTTTCTTCTCTTCGACAGTGCTTTTGGTCGCAGAAGAGCCCCCTTCATAGCCAAACCAAGTGTGTCTACGACAGTGCGGCCCACGTAGTAGTAGTACCGCAAGCTGCCACCCCGACAAACCTAATGTAACACCTGCACTTGCACGCCATCCATAGGAGAGGAAAACCTTCGTCCCAACAGCAGAACCTATCACTTGACCAACAAACAGCTACAGACCGATAATTGAAACTAATTTGAGAAGAGGTAGTCGCGAATTACACTACATACCGTCAGAATATAGATGGCGTTCAGTCTTGACCTCGCTTCAGGGGCAATACTGCATATAATGAGCTCACAAACTTCTCAATGATAAACGCTCCAAATACGTACGTGAAAATCCTGATTGCCAGGGATGTTTCAAGCATTTGGCGAAACACGTCTATACCAAATGTCGCGAGGATTACGGCCACAATGCTCAAACCATTTCCGATAACTTGAACAATTTGAAACACTAGTAGACCGAGCACTCCTACAAGTGAAGCGTACCATGGAACGAGGCTGTCGATGAAGTGTCCAACTAAGGGAGCCATCGCAACTCCGACCATCCCTATCAGTCCAAAAAGGCCTATTACCAAGCTGAATAGAATATTTCAGCATAAACTAATCAGAGTGACGGAGTGACTACGTACGTCGAGTAATTATAAGGGTCACCACCCAACAGAAAAGTGAGTGTGACCCAAAAGCTACTAAATGCAGCAGCGGAAGCTAGATTGACCAACGAGGCTTGGATAAGGATAGGTTCGGTAACACTAAATTTCGCCATAGTCCAGAGTATATGACCGTACGTTAGGTGTTTGTTTTTCGCCGGGTAGTCTGGTACTACGAAATATAGCACTGCTAGAGAAAGCCATTGGATTCCGATCGCCAAGTAATATACAACCCGCCAGGAACTGAACTGCGCAATAACTCCGGAAAGGACACGAGCAATCAGTATACCTAGGAGTAATCCGGAGAATACAATTGACATCGCAGTTGCTCGTCGTTCAGGAGGGGCAAGGTCTGCTGCAAGGGGAATGAGAACTTGAGGTGTCACTGAAGAAGCACCAACGAGGCACGACAGAGCTTCAAATGTAGCAACGTTCTTGGTGATGGCCAATCCAATCGACAGCGAGGCTGAGATTGCAATCAAGATGAAGAGTAGCGGTCGCCGCCGTACAAGATCTCCTAACGGTGTTATCAACAGTATACCTGCCGCATACCTGGTACATATTTCGTGTGATCAGCCCAATGATATATTCTTAATAAACGTGGATTGTACATACCCTGCCTGTACGAGTGTTGGAAGTCTGATGAATTGTTCGTCCATCAAAAGCAGAAAACGGAGCTATGAATCAACGTACTTAGATATCCTGTTGTACGATACATCGAATTCTTGGGCAAGCTCGACTTCAAGTAAGAGTCAGTAAAGATTAACAATAAGTAGTGAATCAACGCACTCAGAATGGGTTGGCAGTAATACAAATTTGCGACAGCTGTATATCTTCAATGAGTAGTGTTGCGGTACAGACTCGAGATCGATTAATGGACCATACCGAAAGTGCTCGTAGCGGCAAAGCATATATTGAGGAGGATACCAAAATGAAACGAGGAGTGGGGATCGTATCGAAGCCGTCCTGGTATAGGAATGATACCGAAGTCCTTGGTATGAAGAGGCTGAGACGAGCCCGTAGTTGATTGTGGCAGTCAAGAGGAAAGTTCGTCTTTCCGTTGCACGTGTGATTTTTAGAAGGCTTGCCGCGGTATTCTTCGGCACGAGACCCATCCGGCTCGCATAAAGACTGAGGAAAGACCAACGCAATCCTTACTAACAATAACTACTATAGATAAGAGCACATATATATATTAATGTGAAACGACCGCAAAAGCAATGCAGCGATAATGTGAATGCCTCGGAGCTCACAGACACTGAGTTTGAGTACTATCAAGACTTCCGTCGTGCTTGTGATTGCAAGGTCGATGAAGGGTTCGGTCGAAGGCTTCTGGCTCTCGCTCAGGATCATTGACCTCAACGTCGGCAGCATGGTTCTTGAAAATAGTAGGGACATAGACCTACTTGGGAGAACCCAATAACTTGACGTCAGTAACTGGCGTTCGAAGAACCAAAAGGCACAGTGGCTCAGCATGGAGTTTTATGGGTGGTGCTTGCATGTCCAGGGGCGGCAAGAAAATAATAGAGACATACCTCAGGCAACGCTCCTTTCGAGAAGACGATCATCAAGCAGATCTGAATGTCATTGAAGCACATTGCGATGCACAACAACCAAATTTGCGTGAATGACTGCGGGGTTGTCGTCATCCATGAATTGAATTGATTATCAGCGCAGGTGCGACGAACGCCACGAAAAGGAAATGAAGAATATAGGTGTTGGGAAGACATAATGAGCCTGAGGTGCCACAGGACAGAGAAAGAACGGACGAACCTTCACAAACCACCATCCGCTCAACTATAGCAAATTTGGCCAGCATTGTTTCTTCGCCAGACTCGCTGAATTGTTGGCCTTCGTGAGTTTGATATACGACGACAGCAGGTTTAGTAGCAGTCTAGCCGAACCATCCCTCGAGTATCCGTTGGCAAATTCTTCATCCGAATGGGCCAGGTTAAAGAGGTATGAGTAGCCTTGATAGAAAATTCGTGAATACCTAAAGAATCACGTAGCACAAGTCAGAAGATGAAGAAAAAAGAGAACACTGTGACGAACCCCCAATAATCAGGCTCAAAAGCTCTCAAACTACGCCATCGTCAGTGTCAAACTGCGCGCCAATCCCACCCAGTCCCATCCTCATATCCCCAAGCGAACCGTACGGCTTCGAGCAGCAATCTCATCCTTTACCGTCGTCGACGTGACGACTTTGCACAAGAGGTTGGTGAGAATTGTATTAAATTGTGTGTGCACTAAACAAGTACAAAGACGTCACTTTCTTCCTTATCCGAATCGTCCATCTGTCGTCCATGGTCAACGTTATGGTCAACGTTATGGCCAACGTTATCAGGTCCACGAAGTCGGGATACCTCCTGGATGGAGAATGAATTGACGGCTTTCAAGATTGAGGTTGAAACCGTCGATGCTGCTACCTTCTTCAATGTAACCGAACTACCCCATATTCATATATCGCCCACCATCCTGGCTCACGAAGCAACACCACCAGCGGGACCGTTATCTAAGGACGATCGTTTGTTCTTTCGTTACATGCAGGATGCAGCTACTAGGGAGGAATCAATGGTTGTTGATTTCGCGGTTTTCACTTCGACGAGCCAGACCGTGTTATACACACGCGGAAAGACCTATCTTTCATTATGTGTGGTCCTTCGGTCGACGCGAAGCCAGATATATCCGCGATGACCAACCTTGATTACCTTCTGTTCGTCCAAGAGGATAAGGTGAGTTTTCCAATCCTACCCACGCTTATTCATATTGACATACATCTCTAGCTGGCATTGAACAGTGCTAACCCCGTACTGAAACTTTTCTGCTGAGGCGATTGCAGCTTTTTATCAAAACAACTCAACGCGCGACAACATTGGTCTTCCGCGCTTGCAAGAAATTTTTTTCCGGGTATTGCCATAGCTGGTGTTGCCCTATTTTCTCGTTTCATGCGTAGGAATGGGTACCTATCCCGCAAAGTGTACTCTCGTGCAGAGATGTATTCCACCGGTCCCCAATATCGTCAGATACCCTCAAAGTGGTATGGTACCTTCGGCGAATAGGAAAACTGTTTTGTGATGTTTCGAGGCTCTCAAAGCGCTCATTGTTGGTACAATCACGCCCTGCTTTTTATACCGGTATACTCATCAATTCTGCAGGTTGACTGACTGGGGACAATTCAAATTGTTGTAGCAAGCAGTAACCGTATAGAGTTGTAATCGTCGTCGTTTCGGCGTCGGTGGAGGGAGAGTTGCTTTTGGGTCGACGGCAGGATCGGATGCTAGCGTGCTGGTACGTCTTTGTCTTCCTGCCTCCTCCTCTTTTTAGATGCTAAAATACTATGTCCTTCCACCTTCATAGTCAGCCGCATTCACTCTCTTCTCAACTTCAACCTCGCCTGACCGTGTCAACAATTGTACCAGTATCAACGCCTTCCGCAACGAAAATCTCCATTATATTCGGGTCTATTGCTGCGTATCCTTCATCAGACAAAGTCCAAGTCCAAGTCATCACACGCATATAACCCATCCGTCGTCGTCGAGCTGAAGCTCAAACTCATCTTTACCCTTTCCTTCGAACTCGAACTCTGTCGTTCCTACTATGTTTCGCATATGAATGAGGTAGACCTCCTTACCTTAACACCTCCAAACCCCGTCAAGAAGAGCCGCCGTGCCGAGTATAGGCCCGAATTTATGGATATTGGCGTTGGTGTTGTCGATGATGATACACCAAGCGTGGCCGATGCGACCTTAGCCTTCAGCTCAAGGACGGCGAACACGACTCAGCCAACCCCACCATTCCTATCAATCGCTCGCTCACTATTCTCCACATTGCCAAGCCAAGACCAAAGTGGCGTCTGAATCCCTCTTCGACAATGGCCTCCCTCAGGACACCGAATTGGAGCTCCCCGTAGTTATGAATAGAACACTTTTGAAACCAAACTGTGAAGGTGAAAGCGCATGAAGAGCGGCACTGGTATCCGATAACGAGGATCGAAAGGGAGATGCAGTCAGAGATGACCGTCACAGAGATGGAGAAAGCTTGCATAGAGGATTCACCGACTCTCACTTCAACAAGATCCCTCCATTCAAGCTGGGAGGTACGCTGAAATGAAAGGCGATGAAACCTGAAGGTCTGAAGCTTTGGAGCGCAAAAACTCGAAACTCATGATGGGGGAACCCGACCGTGCTGCGGATTGTGACGCAGATACTAGTACAGTCTTCAGCGAACACGGAAACGTTGATTGAAGACGATAACAACTACGTGATGGTGTTTTGGGTCGAAGATGATAAAACAGGGAATGTCCGCCCAATTGATTTTGTACTCAATTTCGCTATTCTGAAAATGGTCATGACACTACATAGGCCTTGATGGCGGGTTTAATTACAAGCAACAGTAAACACAAGATGAGATTGAAACATAATGAGACCAGGTACTGAGCAAGATCAATGGTCAGCGGTAATTATCTACGCAAAAGAATCACTCACAAGTAGCACAAGTAGAGACAAGAAAACGTAAGGGATATCACTTTTTTCTTGGGGTGCAAGCAGCTTTATGGGTCCTGAAACGAGATAGTCAGTGTGATATTGATGTTGCGCTAATGAATGAACATACTTCCAATCACGTCTCTGGCATTCAGAACCGCAATCTAGATATTCCAAACAATCAGTAAACCAGGCACGACCTTGACCTTACAGAAGCGAGACTCACAAGCAACCTTCAAGCAGGAACTGCATCTCATTAACTTGACATCCCTCTTCCCACACGCATTACACCTATCTGTCGCCATCGTCGCAGCATGCATGATCGTCCTAGACCCATCCCCCTCAATCCTCGTATACCCAACCGGCACCTGCTCCTTCCGCAACCCACCGACTGGCGCCTCTACCGATCCCCCAGTAAGAATAGCGGCTACCTCGGCATTATACTCGTCATTTTTCACCAGAGCCTTCAGATTATCCTTCGCTTCCTTCACATTCATCGCTACCCACCATTCAAAATGTTTGACCTTTTCGTGTCCTGATTGCGGGGACTCCCCGTAACTATCACCCATACAGTTAAACGGTTCGTACGTTTTGCCTGCGTCGATGGCCTCTCGATAGCGTTTGGCTGCAGTGGCACGGTCTTTCTTGTCCCACGCGAGGAGCCCAAGAGTAAAGGACGCGACTATCTGCATTCCCTTGAGTATAATCTTGGCTCGAGGCGTGGTGAATCGACTGTGTGACTTTGTATGCGTCGCACCAACCCGGAAGCTGCTTAGGAGCTTGTACGCTTCTGGCGTAGTGTCTATGTTTCTAGCAATGAGGATATCTATAATGTATATAGGGAATAACGAGCTTACCTTGGTTAAACTTCATTTTAGGATCTCTGAAGAAACCAGTAAAATTCTGCCACACAACCCCCAGAGTCTCTTGAGGCATTTGGGGAGGCACAAGGGCAGGAATCCTTGCGGCTACATCTTCGTTGTTCAAAATCTTGTTGATAGCCTTCTGATAATACTCAAATGCATCGTTTATACGCCCTGCATGATAGAAAGCTTCAGCTTTTTGAAAGAGTGTAACGCCAGTTTGAGACATGGTGGGTTGTGAAAGAGAAACAAGGTCGTGCGAAGGTTGTCAAAGCGTTCTATTTGCTCGCTTCGAAAAAAAACGCGGTCTAAGATCAGCGTCGTTCTGCATCATTCTACACACTTCGAAATATACATACGCGCGCCACTCAAGGTATTCATCCGGTTTCTGTCCTTTAGAGTTAAATGAAAGTCTTCCCTATGTTTTCGTTGACAGCAATCCGTGTCCCGATCTTCAGAAGAAGTCCTGACTGAGACAACGTTTACCGCCATTTACTAGATATTATCAAAATGTACGTACATACCTTGTTGGAGAGCAACGAGAGATGCCAACAGCTATATCCTTGTGCACCATCAAATACTATGAGAAACTGAGTTTTCGGCCTCCACTTAGCCTTTGAGCTATACGAGAGGAGAAAGGTTAAAATTGAATGAAGAGAGTAGGAGGAGAACCGGCAGAAGTGTCGACATGACGCATCAACAACGCCAAAGGAGACGCACGCGATCATTTTACGAAAAGGGCTCCTTGGCCAGCAACCTCACTAAATATAGATTCAGATACCTTGGAAACGTCCTTGAAATTCAGTCATGAATGTCCAGCTTATATCTTCCATAATGAAACCGCATTTGAATCATCTAATTCCTCCTACAGAGCGAAGAGCGTCGAAATGCGTGAAGCAAGAAGGAGCCTGAACTGTGAACTGACCACCGTGACTTCTACAGACCTTGATATGTGACGGAAGTGATCCTTCCCCTCAATGTATGCGTCCAAAACAGAAAGGGCAGGACTGCGAATATCGCCGAGCCTACGTCGTACGTACCTATTTTGAATGCTACTCATCGTATTAACATATATTGCAGGAAATTACCTGACGGAATAGGATGACTAGGTGGGGTCGAAGGATATTAAGTTGGACTCTCTCGGCCCAGTTTCTACTAGGTACGTGGCCTGATTTGTCCATTGCTTGCTCTGCTAACCATTAAGCCAGTTACGGTCCAGATGCAGGAGGACGCGCTTGAGTTCTTGTCTCAAGGATGAACTATTCAATCAATTGCCCAGCAAAGAGCTCTCACGAACAGGATGGATTGATGACCTTTCGATACCGCACTTTATGGGGATGAACGAAAACGGAGATGAATATATGGCCCTGTAAATAATGTGACGACGCCATAGTGAACGATGTACCGCTTTGATCGAAGAGGTATAGAATCCAGATTTCGGGGAAGGCTTGGGATGACGATTTCGAGACCACCAAGGAGCTTCTCAAGTCTTTTCATTCCTTAGCATGCAACCTTACTTGTGGAAACACCCTCTCTTGCTCAATATCAACCGCGACTTTTGTCCAAGCCACGAACCCGGAGGTCATGCCAAGGATGAGACACAATAGGCACGTCTCGCGGATAGCACCAAATGCCATTGTATTATTCTTCAACCATTCATTCCGAAGTTCTTCGCCAAGTTTTCGACCGACCACAGAACAGCTTGGTTTGTCTGAAGCTACGAGACAGTGGTTCATCGCAGCGCTGGGTAGTGGAACGCTCAGCACTTTGGGGCTTGTATGCGATGTTCTCGAGGAGGCTGGAAAGGTATAAATACGACAGAAGATTGACGTGGAATACCAACAATCCAATTCCCTCTCGACTGCATAACTCTTCACATTCATCGGCTTCATAACTTCTTCTCTATACACCTCTTCTGCCCAACATGAAGATTACTCCTACTTTCTGCTTACTTGCGGCTATGCTCGCTAACGCTTCCGTCACTTTCGCCTCCCCTGCTAGGCCCATAGGTGCTGCCCTCGTTGCCCGCAACAACGACGGGTACGGAAAGGATGGTTATGGCAAAGACGGCTATGACAAGGATTGGAATCGAAAGGACGGCAAGGACGGAAAAGATGGCAAGGACGACCATGACAAGGATTGGTATGGCAAGGATGGAAAGGATGGGAAGGATGGAAAAGATGGCAAGGACGACCATGGCAAGGATGGTAAAGAATGGTATGGAAAGGATGGAAAGGACGGCTATGGTCATGATGACTATAAAGATGGCAAGGAGCACGATGGCAAGGATGGCTATGGCAAGGAACATGATGGCAAAGACAAGGAACACAAGGAGTGGCACGGTGCTCGCAACGACGACGGTGGCAAAGACGGCTATGACAAGGATTGGTATGGAAAGGATGGCAAGGATGGGTACAAGAAGGACGGGAAGGATGATTATGGCAAAGATGGTTATGATGACAAGAAAGACTATGGCAAAGACTGGTATGGAAAGGATGGCAAGGATGATTATAAGAAGGACGGCAAAGATGGTAAAGAATGGTATGGAAAGGACGGCAAGGACGGCAAGGATTGGTATGGAAAGGATGGAAAGGATGGCAAAGAATGGTACGGAAAGGATGGAAAGGATGGCAAGGACAATTATGGTCACGATGACTACAAGGATGGCAAGGATGGCAAAGAATACAAAGACCACTGGTAAAGACCGGTTCGAATGATGTTTGACCTTGCTTTCGAGTTTGGAATGGACCTTCGTTTGTATCTATCCAACGGACTTTTTACGCTATCGGGCATTTGTAACTTGTATACCTGATTTGTTTGGAATTTTGAAAACTACTACACAACAATCAATACCGGATTGATATGATGAGGTGAATGGGGTTCGAGGTAGGATTCTAGTGGATGTGTGCTGGCGAGGTTCATTGGGGTCAGAAGGGGTGTCTAACGGCGGAGCAGGTAAAGCCGGTTAGGAAAGACACTGGTGAGTTGATAAATGATATCTGGTTCTAATTGTACGAACACATAATCCAATGCCGACCAAAAATACAAAAACCAAAACCTCGCGTGCAACATGTCATCTACATCACAAAGCCTTCTTCAAACTCTTGCCGCTGCCACTCCATACTGTGTTTCGCCTCTTCGTACCTGTCTGGATCTACGCCGCCGTGTGTATCGACACCTGCGCTTTTGCACAGTGCTCTCTTCCTCCTCTATGATCTCCACCATTTCGTCAGCCGAATATGACAACGGGCAACATAAGCCCAGTTTCCGACCTCCGTCCAATTATGCACAAGCTGTACCAGCGCGAGGCGCACCTCAGCCGATCCACATCTACTGGTTCAGGCATCGGAGATTTGGCGAAAACACACGTTAGACGTTAGACGTTAGACGCTTACCGCACGGCCTGCGTCGGCCGAATCACGAATTTGGGCGCTATTCCTTCGAATGCTCCAACCGTGGTACGAAGTAGAGCTTAGAAAGTCTCCTTCAACGACCAGAACGTTCATAATGTTGACATGCCCTCGTAGCATCAGCCTGCATGTTTATCCGTTAGCTTTCGTAGAATCACGCCAGTTTGTTCCCAATGTCATTCGAAAGTCATGTATGATGCATTGTATCAATGACTATTAGTGGTACCAGTACATTGTACAGGTAATAAGTTAATGAAGTGGGCAGCCCGTGTACATGCAGAAAATTTTAGCTCCATAGAATCGCTAAACGTCCCCAACCCCGCAAAGGCTTTTCAGGAGGCTCCGGATTCTGCTTCGCAATTTCGATGTACTTGCGGATAGGCATATCATCGTACGAAACGAACTTTGTCTTCTTGATGAACTTGTACCCGAAGTACAAGATGAAAATCAAAGGAATGTTGAAGTACGCCGAAACAAAAACCTCGCTATTCCAATGACGACGAATGAAGACAGAGTATCCGCCAGTGAGAAGGATAATGCTGAAACTAATTAAACCGGCCCATGCAGCGTACGGTTGGAATGGTCCCTTCCATGGAAGCTCGCTTCGGTCAATGCCTTGGTGCTTGCAACCATAGTAGAAGCGAAGATAGACCAGACAAATCACGATCCAGCGAACAAGCGCGGCAGCAGAACATAGGTCCTGGAACCATGAAAATACAGTCGCTGCAGAATCCTGAAGCGTCATATATCCGAGACAAATGAACAATCCCAGACCAATTACAGCAACGTAAGGGATGCCAAAGCGATTCACTCTCATGAAGACTTTTGGTGCATGTCCCTCGCGAGCAAGGCCATAGAGCGTGCGTGAACCGTGCTAAGAAATCTATCAATCAATGACAAGACTGAAAAGAGTGGTCGAGGACACAAACCAGCATCCCGGAATTTGCAGCAGACCAGGCGGAGGTGAGAACGATAGCATTGATGATGTGAGGCACAACTTTTATTTTAGCAACGTTTGCTGCAATCACGAACGGCGACTGTGCAGCAGTTCCAGTAGAACGTAGAAGATTTGGGTCATTGGACGGCACGATCATGGTCACGACGAAGATAGTGAGGACGTAGAAGAGGAGCACACGCCAGAAAATGCGCTTCGCTGCTTTCGGAATGTTCCTACGAGGATTTTGCGTTTCTGACGCAGTGTTAGCGATGCCCTCGACTCCAGAGTATGCATAGGCCGCATTGGAAAATACGGTCCAGAATCCAAGAAAACGCCCGAGCGGTCCAGGAATGTCCAGATATTGAACAAATACTCCCTGAAAATCGAGTCAATGAACTGACGCTCGTAAGGCAAAAGAAGACGTACTGGGTTACGCCAGTATTGAAAACCGAGCCTATGCTGCCCAGGAACTCCGCCAAGGTCAATAACAAGACCCTACAAAGAACACTGAATTAAAATGAAGACGAACGACAGAAGAACGCCTACCATGATGATGACCCCAACAACGAGCAATATCTTCAACATCGCGAACGAGAATTCTATCTCTCCATAAACGCGAACGAAGAACAGGTTCGTGGCTATGACAAGAAGGCCGAAAATTGTGATCCATATAGCATTGTTGATGGTGATCCAAAACTCGACAAGAACGGCAGCAGCAGTGATCTCCGCAGGGAGCCCAACCATATTGTTGTATACCGTATTCCATCCTTGAGCGAAAGATAGGGCAGGATCAAAGAAGTACTCCGCATGGCGAATGATGCTCCCTGAGAGTGGAACGAGAGCGCTCATCTCGGCAATGGAAATCACGACGCCAGACACCAGTACACCGGTGAATGTGTAGCCCAGAAACGCTCCAAGAGGACCTGCACGAGCGATCGCCTGTCCGGAACCTAGAAACAAGCCCTGTACGAGCGTTTGGTGCAGGGCGTACAGCGAATAAGGTAGTTTTACGCACCGTCCCAATAGTTCCTGCGAGTGCAATCATTTGAATATGTCGTTGCTTCAACCCTCGCCTGCAGATGTGTAAGTTAAGACGACGAAGAGAATCAACTCAAACTCACTTGAGATCCTTCTGTTCCTCAAAGACATCCTCCTCCACGTACTCCGGTACTGACTCTACATCGCCGGAATCGACGATGAATTTTTCCTGCTTTTCTTCGAGGCTTCCAGGTGCGGAAGACATGTTGGGGGACCAGGAATTATATCCTTAATGACCAAGGACCGAATTGATGTTATGAAAGGGAGGCACGCAGTTTCAGCAGTCGACCTTAGCTGGACGCGATACCACTTATCAAAAAAGTAAGAAAAGTAGATTCTTGGAGAAAGCCCTGATATTCTTACCTTGATAGTCGACGAGCGGACAGAGGAAAGCCTACGTTAAATGTACAACGGGTGGTTGCGCAATAGCGCTTTCAGAGTTCCGGCTTTTAATAAAGTTCAGCAACACCCGAAGCACCAAAGTCTTGCAACTCACTCTTGCACCACGCTGATATCGTGCCCAGATCCCGCGATCCATCATTCTTGTACTCCTTATGTATCCACTGCACCAAAGTTTGGTGCCAGCTACCCAAAAGCGCTGCAGAGCGCTGCACGCGTTACCACATTTCAAACGGAACCGACTTGAAGCAAGCACGACATATTAGCGAAAACCTGGCGTCGATGGCGACAAATCTCTTGGATCGCCGCTTCGTCGTACAATGGGTAACGTTATTTGGATGTTCCGAAAGCAGCCCTGTGTATCTCATAAGTATTTACATAGTATCCTAAGAAACAGATCAGATACCGAACGATCCGTCAAAGGTTCACATTACATTGTTGCATCAGCCTCCATCGAGTTCATTCACCCAGAAACTACCATGCGAGCAGCATACCACGCGACATATTCGACAATTCCACGCAACATTGGGGCAATATGCTGTAATTCGAAAATATATGAGAATGAATAAAACGGAAGCCGCAGCGTATTGCATTGGGTTTACCTAGGCCACTTGAAAGCTATCTACGTATCATTTTCGTTAATGAATCCGGAGACTCGGGCGCTCGAGAGAAAGGCATACCAGAGCGTACCCCTGGTCTACAGAGCTCGCTTAAGGAGACCAGAATGACGCGACTTGAACGCGTTAACGCCTGTCAACGCTGCACTACTTTCCACCGGAATAAACTGATGCTGAATTACTGAATCAGTGAAGATGCGAGCAAACTCCATCGGCTGGGGGCCTCACACAAGCTCAACTTCAGAGCCATTAGATACCACATTGCCATACCGCCTCTTCATCGACCGACGACACCTATAGCAAGCGATTGGACTCGCATAGAGTTGCACATGTATTATTATCGTTTGCGGCTGGATGGACCTGGATGGAGTTCGAAGGCCAGTGAGAGTCCAACGAGTCGAAAGTCACAGTCGAATGCTGGAACATATCATGTGACTCAAGTCTCGGTTTTTTGGCTTTGGCCGGGCCGGGGCACTTTGAGACAGAGATGGAACGCGAAGTCTCCACTCACTAGGTGAGTCCAGGGGAAAACTGGGAACTTTCGCATCAACAGGTACGTTTATCTACAATTCATGACGCCCTCAGCGTAAATAATTGTCTTCACTCCACAGATTATGCCTTGAGAAGAAACGAGTCTATGAGCTTTTCCTTCCGACATTATTGGCTTTAGCGCTAGGCAGAGCTTCCTATGACTCTGAGGTTGAACTTGGGCAGAACTTGGCAATGGCAATAACCTGATCTTCTTGCGCAATTCCTATGTAGCAGCGAGCCGCATCTTCTTTGCACAACCGGAGCTCGGACGCGAGGCTTCATGTGCAAGAAAAACGACAAGCACATGGAACAGTTTTCGCAAGGATCATGAAAACGAAGTCCGCCGCCTATGCTTCCATTCGGATTCTAATTCACTCCGTGCGACCACTTGCGACTTGCTCACACAGTAAATGTTCAATTCAAAGCTCAGCGCTCATTCTCAATCTCATCTCTTCAGGATCACATTTGATGATCATCGTGCCCCGCAGGCTGCATCGTAGCTGAATGCTGGAAATTTTCTTGCAGCATGACTTGCCAGGACTTTGACGCCCTCGTTCGGGATCAGGAATCCATTAATATTCTCAACCTGCATGTCTGTTGTTCTTCATCACTCCATCCTAGCTCAAAACAACGGGGAGGCGCAGCCCCGGCGCGAAAACTGGACTGGGATGCATCAGCTATTCAAGCTACTTACAAGCTATTACAATCGGAAACTAGTGCTCCAAGATGTCGTCTTTGATCCTTCGTTCCGTTGTCACGAATACGAACATCGTCAATTGCCAGACGGTTGAGAGCGATGGTCATCTCCGGACCCCCCTCGAGCAATTACAGTGGTGGAAAGTCGAAGCGCAAAGATGCACTGATAGTATGTATGTTTCTTCCACCATCTTGCGGAGGATGTACTAAATCATGACTAGTATGGGTGCTAGTGTCTTACTAGGTTCGGTTTGAATGTTACTCGGTCGCGATATCAGAGCAAGAGCGAGAATAAGTACACCAATTCTATTATAGTAGCCCATTCCCTTATCAGATATATATGCGACTAAAATTTGTGACAATGGAATGTATGCAGAGTCCGGATGCAAAAAGACAGAAGGAGGAAAACGCGAGACTACATAACAGAGCGTAACGATCGAATGAAGTCCATGATTAGGTCACGAGAAAGAGGGATATCATAGGGAAAGAGGTTCGTTAAGGAAAGAATACCAAAGCCAAAAAACACAAAGTGTTTATCCCTAATACTAAGTCCACGTCCAGCTCCAGCTTAAGATGCCTGCTCAGCCAGACACCTGTCGATAGCGGCGTTAATAGATGCCTTTTTGGACGTAAGGTCCATTCCAAAGCGCTCCTCCAGCTGTCGACGAAGGTCTCTCTTCGTTACTGAGTTGAGATCCGCGAAGCGTATGATTTCCTGCACGGCGTGCTCAATTTCCATTTCCGACGGGCCAGAAGAATCTGGACTCGAGGTTAAAGGCATGGGCATGTCGAGATAGTTTGTAGTCGGTCTTGAGGGCGTAGGCTGATATAGCATTCCGTTGTCTGACATGTTCATAGGAGGCATACGGAGATGAGACTGCGGCGTATTGCGTCCGGATTGATAGCCTGGTGGGGGGTGCATTTGCTGCATTTGGGAAGGAGCAGGGGAGTAGCTTCTTGGCTCGTAGTAGGTTTCTCGACCGTAAAGAGATGCCGTTTGAGACTCAGCGTAACCTTCGTTGCGCAACTTGGTCGGCGGTACCCAAGAACCTATACTATGATTCGATTCCTTATCCCAAAGTTCGTTTTCCTATGTGTTCCTATGAGTACTCTGTTCAACAACTAGAAGACGCATACGCACATAATCACTCCACGACTTCAGTGGAATCGCGCGAGGATCGAATTTACCTTCATCCTGTATTCCGAAAATTAGGAAGCGTGTCGCATTGTAAAAAGATATATGCTTACGTGTACGATGAGTTTCTTTCCAGATTCTCCCAAGACCAAACGGGTGGCACCCCAAGAGAAGTCGTCCATCCTCCAGAATGAATACAGAGGCAGGAAGAACGAAAAGGCAGGAACGGCGAGAATATAGAAGATCATCCAGCCAACCATATCCCACTTGCGTCTCATGATGAAGACTAACGCTTGTAGACCGTAGATGGCAGCGATCATGATGAGAGACGTGGTAGGAATCGATTCATGAGCCCCCACGACGGAATAAATCAGATAAACAAGCTATGGAGTCAAGATGAGAAGAGTAAATGAAAAACAAGACGCGAACATACATAAGCCACCGTAACTGGTTGGATGATCGTAGAAACCAAGTCGATCATGACCACAAATCTCATAGAGAAACAGCAGAAACCACATAATTGCTCCAAGAACATCAGTTCACCGAGGTTGTGCACGGTCGAGTTGATCCAACGTCGACGCTGAGAGAGCAGAACCTTCCAGTCGTCAGGAGCCACAGTGAAAGCATGCGCATCGCGAACAAATTGAGTTTTGAAATTCGGGAAGTGTTTCAGGAGCAGAGTCGTCAAGTAACGATCTTCACCTAGATGCAATAGGTTCTTCATGTGCAGTGTATCTACACGATTCTCGGAATAGTCGTGAATGATCTGATTCGCAATGAATAGAGGTTTGTGGGTATCCGGGGTGCGAAGACGATAAAGCGAGAAACAACCAGGAAGACAGGTAACCGAACCGAAAAGACTTTCGAATGCTTTGGCCATGTGATGGGATATAAAGTATTCGTAAACCTAGTCTGTGTTAGTAAGACTATCTGCATGTAGAAGAATGAGGCTCACCTGCATCATGGTGATAATAGACTGCTTCGCGTTCGCCAACTCTGTTTCTCCACAGCACGCTAAGAGTTTCTTGTCATGAATCATTCTGTACTAAAATGTCAACAGTAACTGGGAATCAACGAAGGCGCATACGCACGCAGAAATCAAGCGATTGACCGAGAACGGGTCAACAGTGGTATCAGCATCGACGGTGAACAAGTACTCGTAGAACGTGGGGTTGACTCCAATAACATTCTTGATCTGATGATACATCTCAAGCTCCATAGGATTCATTGGAGAGTTGAAGTGGACCTGGAGCACCAGCATCAGCATCAAAACCAGTGTATAACGTATAATCACGAACCTTGTTCAAGAAGTGCATGAGAATCATTTGAGAGTCACGTTTACCACGATTACCAGGACGAGACCGTTCATTGGGCTTGCCGACTTTGACGATAACCATGTAGGGTACGACATGCCCGGAACACTCGTAGAGTCCAGAATAAATCTTGCCCATGTTATGCTGCTTCGCACCTTCTCCAAGAGAAAGGAAACTCAATGGTTCGGGATCAAGGTTCGGGTCGGCACCTAGAATATCGAGCACGATGCGAGGGGTAGGACGATCGTTACCGGAACCAACAATCATACCATCGCAAATGACAACGAGCAGCTTACGCTTGTCATCGTATTTCAGCTGCGCTAAGGAATTGATGGTCTTGCGCAGGGAAGCGTCACCTTCGGTATAACACGGTACTTGGCAGATGACGAACTTGTCGTGATCTTCTGGCGCACGAGGAGCGCTGAAGTTGACAGAGGCCAAGAATTTGAAACCGATGACAGAAACCATGATGATGGAAAGAGCGAGCAGGATGTACTTCGAGAAGAGACACTGCGGGGAATTACGATTGTCGACCTTTCCAATAAGGAAGATATTTCTGAGGCAAGTTTTCTGTCTCTCCAGGACATCCGAGTCTATGTTCAGATTGTTGAGCGTCTTCGTGATATCTCCTCCATTGTTGAATTTGAAGACATCAATAACAGAGTCGTCCATGAACTTAGTGTCTGTATCGGAGGGTGCTTGGTAACCAGGAGGAGCGATGAGGGAGGGTGTAGAGCTGATGTAGGAAGTGACATCGTAAATCATGCCGTCGTAGATACCCACAGATTTGCCCTGATCCGCCATGTTCTTGATTTCCTTAGGTGTATATCCCAAGAAACCAACTCGGGCGGTGTACCGCATCTGAACCATGCTCTCAAAGTACCAGTCAGGACGAGAATCATTGGTGTTGATACGGAAATCGTGGTATTGCGCATTGGGATCTGAAGTGTTGGTAGAGTCCAAAGCGACGAAGGGGCTGACCGTTCCACTGATTCCGTTACAAAGCGCGCTGATTTGAATAGGCAAAAATGAGTTCATTGAAGGAAGACGTCCTAACAACGGTGACATACTTGAATAGGGAAGAGCTCATCTGCAGTGCTGCCACCATACTTCAAGATTGACTTCGTAGGCACAACACTAATGGTACGCTGGTGGTTCGCGGCAATAGTGGTCAGGTCAAACACCTCTCCACGAATGGCGGTGAACACATTATTGGGATCGTTCGTGCTCGAATGCGAAGATAGCTCGCCGGTGCTGTATACATGTTGCGTGGGACAGATAAGACGACCTAGGACGGCGATGATGAAGATAGAGACACCGCAACAAAGCCAAATGATCATGTTAAGTGCGAGCTTCTCCCTCCACGCCTGTCGTACGTCCATACGCTTCATGCGCCCTACCCATCTTAGGCACGGATTCGGAATCCAGAACGTCAAGATCCAACATAGTGCGACCCAACGTCTGCGAGCAGAACTTTCCTTGATGACCTCGGTGGTCTCTCCCTCTTGGATCTCGCCAGCCAGCGCTTCCTTGTCCATGAGAGCCTTCTTGTCGTTGCTCTGGAACATGTTTCGGGACGGCGCATACGACTCGGAGCCAAAGTTGGATGCCGAATCGTCACGTTGGCTGGTGAACTTGCTCCTGCCATCAAAGTCCTCGCTTTGTACGGACCTGTTTTCGTCATATTCGTCATCGAATTGGCCGCCGCGATGGAAGGGAGAAGCATGTTCAACAAGAGGTAGTTGCTGGTTGGAGGCATTGTAAGCATCGCCGTAGCCAGCTGACCAGGGAGCGTCGGAGTCCTGAGCTGTATGGTAAGGCGCATAAGGATCGCTCATGCCACGAGGGTCGAGCCCGGCCTCTGCTTCAGCGTCACGAAGACGATTCCTCTTCTGCTCTTCCACATCTCTTGAACGAAGCTGATCTTCGAATGCATGAAATGCAGCTTGAGATAGGAATGTCTAGAATGCCGGCGTCAGCTTGACACAAAAGTCGCTCAACGAAGTTCTCGTACCTGTGTCTGGCCCAGTACAATGTCGGTCTCACTCAATCCGTATGCGGACCTTGCCTGCTCGACCATCGCCCTCTCGTCTCCTTGAGCTACTCCCGCCTCCTGCATTCCCTCCTTGTACCTGTCACAAAACTCCTGCGGCGTCATGTTGACCTCAAAGACATTAACGCATCTTTTCGCAATCTCCGTCAATCCCATACTGCGAACCTGCCCCTTAACGCTTCGACCTTCAAGTTGATTCGGGAGTTGAGAGTCGTTCGGGTTGATACAAAAAACGTGCCAAGCCTGTGTGTCGTCAAGCGTCTCGAAGAGAGTGTCTAAGGCAGCTCTAAACTCTCCTGCGACGCATGCTGTAGCATTCGCACCGTGACCAACATTTCCCGTATCATCCTCCTTTTCATCCGCTTCGGCATTCTCCTTCACAGTAGACATCCTCTTGATGGTACCTTTCCTCCTCGTCGAGGGCGCGCGCATGGGCTTGACGTTCTGTTGGGCAGCGACAATAGTATCCTCATTTCGTGGATGAACCATTGTTGCAATCTGCTTGGCGCTGAAGAGACCTTTGACGAAGGGATTGATAGACCCAGTGCCTTCTATACCGTCCGTACCCCTCAAGAGGTTGACGAAATCAGAACTGAGTTCGTCCTGGTTCCTCTCAAGGAAGTTCTCGGAGGAGTAAGTGACTGGCCCATTATAGTGGTTGACGGTGAACGTGGGGAAGCCCGAACGATCAATGCTGCCAGTCTTGAACGAGGAGTGGTTGCCCCATCGCTTCTGGAACGCTTCCACCATGGTGTGGTTCGTCTTCTTGGGCTGGCGGCGCGCCTGGTCGTCCATGATATGAATGAGACCCCCAGGCTTGTTCTGCAGGAGCCGAACACACTCGGCGTTGTCGAAATAGGAAACAGAAGGAACGAGGTGGGCAATGCCCTCAGCATTATACTCGTTAACATGATGCTCAAAGAGACGTTTCTGCGTCCAGTTCTGCAGCCGTTCGTTGGCGAAATTGATGCAAAACTGGTCCAGGGAGTTGGGGCGCGACGTCATGTTCTGCGGCCCAGGCAGGTCGAACAGGCCAATGAAAGTGGTGAAGTCCTCCTTGCAAAGACGCTGGTTGATATGCTCGTTGAGCCAGGAGAACAGGAGAGAGTACAGGGTTTTGGCAAGGTCGTCTCGGTTGTCCGCTGCACCATCTGGGTCAAGGAAAATGGTGCACATCTCCCTCTTCACCATCTTGGAACGAAAAGACAGCGACTGCTCGAGCTCGGAAGACTGCACCCCGAGGAAGTCTGCGACGATATCACAGATGTCGACGTTTCGCACACAGGCGGCGTCTTCGTTGCGGTGTCTGTCGATGGTGAACTCGAGGTTACCGAGGTGGAGAATGGCAGCAAGAAGCTGACAGGTCTGCGCAACATGACGCTTGGACAGTCCGATAGTTTTTAAGGCGACCTTGAGCTGGTCAAACCTCAACGCATCCTCATCTCTTCCTCCAGTAGTCCGTGTCGACGCTCCACGCTGACCCAAGTATCGGTAAGCAGTCTTATCAGCTAGATGTAGATGCTGCCGTTCCTCCGGCGTGGCTCCAGCGACAAGGTAATAGAAGATATGGAAGTTTCTCTCGCCACTTGGAGCTCCAGCTACTCGGTTCCTCTCAAGGTAATATTCGAGAGTCTTCACACCAGAGAGTCTTCCCCGCTCGGAGAACTGAAGCTCAGTGTATTTTCCGAAGCGTGAAGCATTGGGATTGAATAGGGTGCGAGCGTTTCCAAACGACTCCAGAACGAATTCGGCGGCGGGAACCTGGTTACCGAGTTTGGCACCCTTCTTGCCAGGATTAGATACCGAGAGCTCGAGGATGGTCTTGATGGCCAAACGACGGGATTCTGACTTTCCAGAAGCTGTTTCACCACTAAGAGGGGATGAGAAACATGAGCTGATTCCATTCGCTGGCAACTCACCTAAAAAGAATGCTCTGATCCTGCGTCGTCCGCTTCATGTGGTAATACGCATTATTGGCGAGTTGGAAGATGTGTGGTGGAAGAATCTCTTTCTGAATGTTCGTATCACGATACTCTGCGGCATACTTCTGCAGGATGTTGTCTGAGTTCGAAGAAACATATTTGTGGGGGTTGAGGGCGACTAAGGCAGAGCTGCCGATATTCGTGTAGATATTATCTGACATAAACCTTTCACGAATGCATGCCACAATAACGTCGTCCGTTACTGAAGAAAGTTTTGAAAGGTCTGTAGCAGCCTCGAGGCGCTGGATAGTTGACTGTCGATTCATGGCGAAAGTCGATTTCGAAAGAAGATATTTTCAAGACGAGAGTGAAAGGCAGCAAAATGAAGGGGAAACGCTGCGGCCTGGCAGCAGGCGCACCGTAGAGAACACCGTGTGAGACGATGGTAGTGAGAGGGAAGGAGCTAGTCGTTGGGAAAGGCAGTGACGGGGGACTATTTTCAGATTTCCCACGTGCCAGATCACGTCTCACCGGCCTTGCCTCTCCAGCTCTCCTGCCGCGCAGAACCTAGACCTTGTATTCACACAGCTCACTAAGCACTTGCAGGACTAAATCTATTTTAGAGAAATATTCAAGACCACAAGCTCAAAATCGAGCAGTCTGTTTCCAACCAATTCCGCATGTATTTAAAATCTGCGTCAAGGTACGCACATCCCTGTCTCTAAAGTCTGGGGAAACGGAGTTAATTCTCACTGTCAGTTCAGCTCAGTCGGAACTCAGCATGCGCTCAGAAGCCAGAACAACCCATTCTCGCTGTCAGTGTCAGCATGAAGTTGCTGACGAGAAATGCCTGCGAAAGCATACGCAAAAAAGCATACAATAATTCATCGAATATCGGCGCATAAATGCGATGACCAAGGCAACTAATATGATGAACATTGAATAGCAACCAAAAGCGCATATAGTACTACGTTTTATCACCATCAAACCACCACCACTACCACGCTGCAAGGATAATGTCTAGACCGTAGGCAGCCAGGACATAGCAAAATCTTTACCATTGTCAAACATTTGCTTTTCGTCTTCACTCCTAAACGGACTTGATGCGATAGACTAACTCCTGTTCAACAAAAAAACAATATTTGGGTTGGCAATTAAACAGAGTAAAGGAACTGTACATAACATACCAGCCAGTTGTAGAAAAGGATGTTGCGCTTCCGAGATGCCATCAAAAAGTAAAACGATACTCAGCATCAGCAGCATTGCCTCGAAATGCTAACACTTTCCAATCGCTTCCTCCTCTCCCGCCACATCGAATCAAAAACGCCATAATGATAATTCAATCTAATCACAACACTCGCGGGTAACACAGCAGCATCTAACATAAAAGTGAGCTTAACATATTTGCGGTACAATCAGACAACAATCACCTGAATATAATTCTCAGTCCACAGAACTACTCAACGCCACAATCTCTTCCCAACCAATCCCAAACATATCCCTCGTCCAAAACCGTTCACAAATCTTTTCCGTTGAGAAATCTTCACGAAGACGCTGCCGCACTCTAAGCATCCAATACGGAATCGCACATAATCCAACCAGCAAAAGCATGACACAAAACCAGTACGACATGGCATTATTCATGGCATCAGGGAAAGCGCCACTGAGAAATGTGCAGAGGAACAAAATGCACATGATCGTGCCCAGGAGACTGCTGGTAGCCATGAATAACCTTGACACGGCAGATGCAGTAGTAGTCAGTCCGTCGCCTGGAATGTCGAGTGGAAGAGGCGTCGAATAAACACCACGATCGGAGTTCTCCAACACACTTCTTAAGGCAGAGTGTCCCAGTCGTTTCATGCCCTCGCGGATGCCGCCACGAACACGCTCGCGTGCCATATGTTTGGCCAAGTCGTTCGTGTAAGGCATCAAATTTATCGAGATTAACATCAAGCTCATGGAAAGTGTCGCAGAGGATATCGCCATGTTTTCACTGAAGTTGATCCCGGTAAATACAAAAAAAGAAATTATGGAGCTGGAATTACCTTAGTCTCAGTACCGGATATTTGTACTGCTGCTCAACCTCAGACTGGCGCATTTGAGCAATGACCAGTCCAGCCGCCAGGCCTATACCCATCAGGGTAAATAAAATTCTTTCCGCTAGAGGATATTCACACTAAAAACGAAAGTAGTTTGAGCAACGCCTTCAAATTTATGATATTAGGACGCACAGAGCGGTCAATTCCCTGCATCCATCGAGCATGCTCATCTTGCACCCGACTATATATGAAAAAGCGGCCAAGCTGCAAATTTGAACCTTCCCCATTTGTTGTTCGCATAGCACAGTCTGGACAGTCTGGAGATGTACCAGCAATCCTCATTTAGACAATGGTATATGTACTGAGTATTCAGCTGTGCTGCTGCAGTCAATCTTGAGAGCACGAGATAAGCCGCGTGAGTACTGTTTCGGGATGAGGAGTCTGCTCACAAGATAGAACGACGACTGGCAATGGCATGGAGTTCAGTTGTCAGGCACAAATCTGGACCGCCGGATGGACTGATCGCGTGATCATGGAAGCATTATCACTGAGGTCCATGAACAACTGCGATTTGCATGTACTCCTCCGCCAAAACCAAACTAAGGCATTCAAACGTTCATTGAGTCCTGGAGACCTGAAGGCCACAAGAGGCCCGAAAGGATTCTGTCATATCTAACTTAAACGTGAGTAACTCTTCTTCAGTTCGTTCTCACCCATTCTAATCTACCCTCGAAGGTATCAATCTGGCTAGATTTAGCTTTTGTCGATGCATGTACACATGTGCTGCTTTTCATTATCGACACCCTCAAAAATGCCATCTTCAAACTTTATCAAAAGGCCACATTTCTAGCATTCTATGGGAGTCTATGTATGGGTTTTGACAGTATGCAGCGCAAAAATGGCGCGAACTGATAACTTTGTCAATGATAACAACAACAGCACAACCCGTATCCATATGCTGAGCGCCGGGGACTTGATATACGGTGTACAAGGTATTGAGAGTTCCCCGTGCTAGCTCGTGCTTCACATTCAAAAAGGCGTAACTTTCACGCATATCCAATAATCCACCACGACACTATATCAGACTATATCTCAGTCTGCGATACGAAGCGAAATAAGCGCAGGAACCAAGGAATTCCTTCGAAGACATACACGTTTCGCCCCTGCGTGATGATTATCCAAAAAAAACCATGATCTCGGAACCGAGGCCCTTCGCTGATTTGCGGCGCCTGAACAGGCTACTTTTGTCTGCACGATCCTCCGGATCCCAGATCAATCTTATCTCAGTATTTGCCCCCGAGCGCTCTCAAGAGTCACTCAACGCTTCTCACGACGCCAAAGATGTATATCAGAATCTTTTGCTATCTTCCTGTGATATCAGAGGCGCAATTTTTTTTGTGATTTACGCTTCGCGCTCTACGTACTACGTTGCCTGAATGTAACTCAAATTTCAGGGTTGTTCGCATCCATTCAATCCATAAGAATCCATATCAGTGAAACTTTCCGAGCATCCCACAGTTTAATAGATAACGTCAACGCTAAAATTTCAACAACATCAAAAGACATCAAAACATAAGTAATTTGTACATGCATAACTCGTTCGTGAAACTACGTCTATGTTACACGTTAGGCTACATGCGGAAAGGGAATCTACAAGGGTACTTTCCTGTCGTTACAATTAAATCAAGAGTCAAAGATCGCACCATACGCAGGGATACCCCTACTCTCCATAGCATAAACAACCCTCCTAGTCAGTTTAGGATTGGAGATAATGAAAACCGCCTCAGCTTGAGAATCCAAAACAAGCTTATAAGTCACAGCGACCATATCTGGACGTCCTTCCTTGCGGGTATCCCAAATCCACGCATTTGGGTCAGCCTTTCTCACCGTATTCAGAATTTTCTCGCCGTAAGTCTTCTCTGGAGCAGGAGTAGACCAGAAGATCCGACGAGGAGTGAAATCGGCATAGAACAGTGAGAGGCAAGGCCCAATCCCCGAGCCGGTGGCTACAACGACGACTTTACGGAAGAGCTTCGAGGTATAGAGAAGACCATGGAGTGGATATCCTCTCACCCAGAGCTTTTTTGGCGGATTCATGATCGTGTCTTTGGTCCAGTCACCGGCATTGGAAACCACGACCGAAAATCCGTCTGGTTTTCCATCAATATCGTCAGGAATCGTCGCAAACGCATGCCATTCGAGCAATGGCTTGGTTGAGATCTTCAAACCGTAGAAGGGCTTCATGTTACGGTATTTGAAGTGAAGACGAATAACGTGGTCAGAGAGTGTTTCAGGATAAACATCGACGCGACGAAGACGGCCCCAGGAGAGAAGGGAACAGCTTGTGGAGATGCACAGGGTCCAGAAATTCGGAGTATTGATCAGATAACGACCAAGGCTTGGAGGATTCGGCTCAAGCTGGCGATACTCGTTGGCAGCAAAAATAGTGTGCATCCAGAAAGTACAAACGGCAATCCAACCCGAATAACGGTGAATCGCCTCGAAATAGTCATGATACATCCTACGGAACGTAGGGTGAGCACCGGCCACAATGAAGATGAACATCGTCAGGAGAATGTATGAAGTGGCGAGATTGGCTACTGAGGATTGGTTAGGGTGTTTAATGTAGTCTTTCGTGGTTACAGCGCAGTACATGATGTACCAGACCACTGCCGCCACACCAGCGCCACTGTGAGCACCGCCATAATGGAAAACCTTGGCTAGACGACGACGGGCCCAAAGCGGGGTGCTAAGTGGAATGATATCCACGGCAATCTCGTAAACGGCATTGACAAAGTTCTCTTGTCTGAAGAGGAGCGTCACCATGAGATTGGCGGAAGCGGCACTGCCAACATCAGGTGCAAGAGGAGTACCGCGTGCACGAGCTACGAACGCAATAAAAGCGATCAGGTTCGCTGCGAAGATCACGCTGAACGTCTTCCGGTAGTACGAGAAGGCAATGTCTGATGAATGATGAATGAGTACACATCACGATTCTTAGCAGTAGAAAGACAGCTTACGTCGAAGCCACCGCGTGAAGCTTGATCTGCCGAGCTTCGCCGGTAGTTCATAGTCAACTTGCTTGAGGTCGACTTGCAATTCATCCTCTTGAGCTCCCTTCTTCTCGAGATCGGTCGAGTGCACCGACCCCGACGAAGAGTTCGTACCATGCGTAGTCCCAGCTAGGGCAGGCAGTGTAACAACCTGCTGGTTTTCAGCATCGACAGAGGCACTAGTAGAAGAAGCCATGAGGAGTTGAAGGTAACTTGACGATGACCTGGGGAATCTAAGGAGGTAAGGTGCCTTTTATACATGAAGTAGAGGTTGACCCACCAAATAGCACTAAACTAGAATGTCGGTGCGAAAGAATTGAGCTAGATTAAACATGATTTGCGCAAAACTTACTGATGTGTCTGTTGTGCAGTCAGAAGAAGAGTCAGGGCCATGTGTCAGATTACCTCCGACTACATCCGGACACATGTAAAGAGTTGTTTGATTGTTATACTAGGTGGATCAATCCGTCACAGTTGAAGAAGCTTTGGATAGAACAAGAAGTTTGTCCGTGGAAATACCAAGTCCATGCCAATCCTGTATGTTGGGAAAGTTCATCGCGCAGCACCGGCTGCTAGGTATGTCAAATTTGTGTCAAGAACAGTGAGAATTTACTGGAAACTAACCAGCTCAAATTAGCATCAATCCCAGGCATAGCCAATCTGCTACCAGCACGGCTGTTACGGTGTCTACCAAAGGGCGGTGGGTGCCAAGTGGTGCATCGATGGCGGTGAATTTAGGCCTCGGGCGTACATAATCAATACAGGCACATTACCTGAAAACACCATGATTCCTATTATGTATATCGAAGTTCCTACTGCCGCTTAAAGTCCTCGTGCCGGCTCTTCGTTGCCATGCGTTTTCAATGACGCGCAGCCACAAAATCTTCAAGATAGACTCTTTGATAACGGGCGCCAGAAAAACGGAAGAGATAAAACACAATGAGTTGCGCAATGGGCACCCGAGGTTGAGCTTTTCACAGCGTATCATTGAACGTAGGCCAATAGTTGGACGATACGAGAACAAGATATCATATCGCCAAGAATGTCGTGTTGCCTCGCGGATAACCGACCACCGTCCATGAGCTTCCTTGTGATTTTTGGCATGTGTGTTGCGACATAATCGATGGCTTCCATCCTTTTGGGCGCATATGTAGACCACAATCGTATTGTAAGCTAAGTTTGGGGTTCAGAGAGAGGAGCTGTCAATATACAGACGGCCGACGTGTGAAAGATAGTGGATGCTGAATTTCACCTCTGTTTCTATTTGGGATCGCTCCAGCAAAATTTTCTGAGAATCCCATATGTCTGGATAGAATCAGAATGGCATATTTAGCGCATGGTAGTGAGAAAATCGCAAGGTTTAATGAGTTACCAGAACCCGCACGGTCATGACATTGTGAAGTTGCACCATAGCCAAGTTGATATCGACATCGATCCCGGTTGTGCATTTGAGTACTTTCTGAAAGGAACTCGTCGAAGGTCGAAGTAATAGATGAGGTCGGTGCAACTCGGATTACCCCCCAGAATTGCCAGATATTCGAACTTGGCGGGTCTTGCTTTCTGGCTGCTTTCGGGTTCTTGCTTTCAATAGGTGCTGCGGAGAGCTCCGGGAGTAAAAAACCTATCCAATTCATCGCTTCAAAGGTCAATCAAAATATCATGTTGGAGCAAGCTCTTGGCAGCTCACACATATATCAAAAGTACGAATAAAAAGTCGGACTGCGTGTAAACCCGGAATTGCGACCTCAAATGCGGGTCGTTCAAGGTCGGAGACGCCAGGTAAACAATGAAGAAGTCCTCAGTCGACATTGAATATGTGCAGAAAAGCTTGGCTCGCGGCTAGCAGGAGCATCTGCAAGTGCCTATCCCATCCGAGTACCGACGCCTACGGTGGTTCCTGGTGTTGTGAAGTTCGAGCCGGAGCGCGGAATGACCTAATCTCCGGGCTTCACGAGTAAGAAGGGGTACCCGGGCAGGAACCCCACCACAACCCCCACCACAACCCCCGCAGTCCACTTGCTACATTGCCTTGAAGTTCCGGCACTTAGATGCCCTCGCAGTCGAAGGCCGAGAACCGGACCAGACCAGACCAGACCTGGACCGAGGTCAGAACAGCAAAAATGTCTCTTCAAAGAGGAAACTTTCCTATGTAGCACCTCCCATCACGTCAAAGCAGGGATAAATGGGTTAGGTATCCGGACGCCGAAGCCTTGGAGCTTGAAGCTTGAAGGACCGAGTATCCAGTCAGTGAATGTCATTGTCAAGTACATAGAGAGAGTAGTTTTGATTGGTACCTTTCGGCCAGGGGCGGAACAGACATTGTTTTCAGCGCTTTTTAATTGTAACTGATAGCGGTACAGGGTTAGAGCAGGTTAAAAGAGTCTAGGAAGCTGGTCGCTCAAGTTCCACATTTAGCTTTGACTTGTAATGGCGATACATACGGTGTACTTACACAATTGAGGAGCGCATCGTGCCATACCATGCCTGGCAGTCCAGATACATTCATCAGTCGGATTGAGTACCCCCGACCTCACGGCTTTGATGCCAGACCCAATATTGGCATGTGAGCATCAATTCGGGAGATTTACCAACTGTCAGTGTCAAAGAAGGTGTTATGTTGTGATATATTGGCTTCATGTTCACTGTTTTCCTGGAAAATCTTTGAAGCTCGGCCAGGAGTGGTAAACCAGGGAGTGGAGAGATGGAAGGACGATGACAAACTCGAATTGTCACAAATTTTTCTCATATTATGTAATACAACACGTTGCACAACCGCTTTGACGCGTACGATTCCTTAGTTCCACCAGATGAGAGTGGGGCCGGCGTGGGCATGGGCATGGGCAGCTTGTTTTCGTTCAGTCAGTCGACCGCGGGCGCAGGCTTTGAAATAGGTGGCTAACTTGGGCATAAAGATTCCATTTGAGCTCTTGAATTCGTTCAATAAATAAACCCAACTTTGAAATTTCAATGAACTTGGCCGCAGTCGCCAGAACAGGCATCACAGTTCAAATAGAACCTAAGAATAATCTTTGCAATGAGTGTGAATACGCATATCGAATACCGAAGAATTGATTCATAAAAAACACATGGGATCATAAAGACATGTCCGTAAACAAGTGTGAAGGTGTAGAAACCTATGTTTCTAGTAGATGATGAGAAACGAGAAACGAAGTTGAGCATAATCTGCAATGTGGAAGATTGCACCAAATTTCGAGTCCAATGTATAGTCTTCATCGGACCACGCGCTCGCCCCCTTATACATATTCCCAATTACGGGCCAGACGATCCATTAGCTCTCGGGCCTCCTTCACCGCATCCTCGAGCAACTCGGAGACGCCTTGCACTCTATTCTGCAGGACGGTTTCCTGTCGACTGACATCCACGTCGACCTCTCCACAATTGCCCTGTTCCTCCTGCTCCTTCTCCTTCTCCTGCTCCTTCTCCTTCTCCTTCTCCTGCTCCTGCTCCTGCTCCTGCTCCTGCTCCTGCTCCTGCTCCTGCTCCTGCTCCTGCTCCTGCTCCTGCTCCTTCTCCTTCTCCTGCTCCTTCTCGTGCTCCTGCTCCTGCTCCTGCTCCTCCTGCTCCTCCTCATCATCATCATATACAGATCCCGAGCTGTCGCTCGCGCACTCATCAAAATCCTCATCCCCCTCTCTCGGCATAAACAGGCTTTGTAGCGCAGCGAGCTCTCGCTCAACATACTCAGCATCTCCATCTTCACCCTCACCCTTCCTACTCCAAGCCTGAGCATCTTCTCCTAACCCATCCCTGGAGGAGCGATTTTCCGCTAGACGTGTAAACCCAGAGAAAGACCTGGACCTCCGGACACGCTGTGCTCGAGCTTGTGATGAACGGTATTCCGTAGCACTGCGAGAGGCAGCCACCAGAAGAGAGATATCGACGCTGCTAAGATCGACTTCAGGACCTCGGGCTACTTTTGCTTGAGCGGCGGTGGTAGAAGTGGCAGTGGCAGTCGAAGTCGAAGTCGAAGCGGAGGATGAGGAGGCGTCGAAAGTGGTTTGAGTCGCAGTAGAGACATTACGTTGTCTGTTGATTCCACGGTAGAGAAACGGAGTGACCGTGTCAGCTCTGGGATTGTAATTTGCTCCCAATCTAGTACGAGTGGGAGCGGAGAATTCGAAATTAGATCTGGCAGATATCTTCCTCTCCCTCGATGGATAAAAGTCTGAACTAAACGTCGAGGTGGCGTTAAAGGTACTCCGAGCATCATAATCATTCGCCATGCTGCTCGAGTCCCGTTTCGTCGATTTGCCATTGAGCACTTTCTCGACAGTCTTCTTCAACGACCACTTCTTCTTCTTCGGCTTGTTCCCCTCCGTCAATAGTTTATGTATCTTGTCCAGATGCTCCAGAGAGGCTCTCGAATGCTGTCGCGCAGGGAAAGATGTCGGAGTGGTGAAATAGGTTTGCGTAGTCTTCACAGACCTAATACTCTTGTTCGATGAATCAACGCCGGTACTGAAAGCCCGAGCCTGAGCTCTCAATTCGCGAAAACCCGGCAATTCAGCAGCACACCTGACCTTCTCCTTTCGATGAAGGTATTTGGAGTCAAACGTCCGGATAGACGCGTTATCGCTATATGGTGGAGGCGCAGAATTCTGCTCAGCCTCACACTGAGCACGAGCCGTGATAGCGCCTAGTTTATAGGCTTGTTGAACATCGTTAATAGTGAATGAAGGAGTGGAAGTCGTAGAAGTCGTGTGACTGCCGGCAGTGTATTCCATGTCGCAGTCCCTTGGACCTAAAGAGGGAGTGGGAGTGAAGGACTGTGTTTGCAAAGAAATGCCGGGGATAGTCATCGGAATTATTGAGAAAGGGCTCACAATATGGCTCCACTGAGGCTTTATATGATTGAGACCCATCATAACTCGAGACGTTGGCCACCATGCCTGTTTATGGTAACTCGAACATGAAGTGCCAAATGGCAAGGACCACACGAAGCTTGAACAATGGTGGTCGATCCGCTTTGACTATTTGTCAAGTTCTAAAATTATTTCCTGTCTCATTCCACAACTTCAACCATCGCTTCTTTTTAGGTTTGAGGTCGTCGATCCACCATCCCTGCCTAATGCGGTCGGAGACCGTCATTAAGGTATAACATCAATTCCACCGCAATTACCCGCCAGTTGCTCAATCAGAGCCTTTTTTTTTCAAAAAAATAGTTCGTTCCTGATAGCAAGACTTTGAATTCGCTCCTGGAAACGTGACAGACAATTGTGAGTCTAACAGCTTCTACATTCTAAAGAAAGAGAGAGATTTAGCCAGTGCGTCGTCGCGAAAAAGAGATACGCACTCATTCATATCTATACCCAAATATCCCCTCACGCAACCTTGCTGACACCTTCCGCCCCGGAGCGTAAGTCGGTCAACAAATCCTTCAATCTATTCCTCAATTTCTTCACAAGTTCATCGTCATCCGCAGACGGTGGTGGCTGGTAGCAACGTAACGTATTGTTGGGGTCATGCTTTCAAGTGCAGAAAACGACAGACGTACAAGCTGATCTAAAAGGTACTACAGGAAGTTCAGTTTCATTGAGGTACGCTAGAATAGCACATTGTATGCGCCTCACCTCGGCTTCGTCTATAGTCTAGACCAGCGCGACATCCATATTGTCGACTTTGTCAGTTTATCTCATTGAACGCACTCTGAATCCCTAGCCTACCAGGACAATTGGCCCTCTGAGAAACGGTAAATCAACCATGTCAGCATATAGAGACAAGATAGACACCTATTCATTCCACAAAGCTCTAGATAGGACGCGTACGGCTGGCAGCGATGGAAGGATCACAAGGCGATTAGGCGCTCAGGACGTATTGCTTTGTCATGTGCGGGCGCTTGTTAGGCTCCTTTCTTCCCTCTGTCATCCTCTATCGTTCTTCCTGCGTTCTTCTAGGTCCGTTGTCGGAAGTATCGAGCTGAGGCAGGCTGAGGTTCGCCGTACAATAGAGGAGTATAGTCCAACTATATCGTGTATTTGCACACCCTCTCAGTAACTCGGTCTTTGAACATTTGGGCAACATTTGGGAATCATACCACGCGTTGTCCGCGCCATCGGATTCACTGGAAGTGCTGGAAGTGAGGCCGCCGACATACCCCTTATTATAGGGATAGTCGCAAGGCCGGTCACAAAGTTGGGTAGAATTTCTCCGAATCCGGAGCCTTCAATTCGAATGCCAGCTATTGCTCTGAAGTTACAAGTACTATGTAGTAGACATCTCTGCAGACTCAATGCGCTCGACAATGGAATGCTGAGTAAATTAAGTGAATTACCCGACACCCGTAAATGCAAATTAAGTAGATTACCCGACTTCCGTACATGAGAACTAGACCAGTGACCTGCCAGTGACCAGTGCTGCTTTTACTTAAAAGCAGTGGCCTCAAGGAGCCTCAAGGGTGAATAGGGTGAAATTTGAAGAATTGTCCAAGGATTGTTCGCTCGATGTCCTCATGATAGGAGGGGTGACCATGTATACGATCTAGCTCAGAAGTATTTTTTTTTAGCAACGATGCATTGTTCTGGAGTCTGTGTTTCATCGTATTGATCATCCTTAGGCGACAAACATCAGCGGCGCCCTGGCGGCGCCTCCGCCGTTGCATCTCGGCGCCGTAGAACGGCATGATGGTCGGCTATATTCCCACGAACCGCCCCTTGATTCGCTTCCAAATTGCACCTCTCCTTCATTGGCTCAAATTCGGAGTCCTGCCTGGGTAGGAAAGCTAGTACATACTAGTCAAGGTCAGTATTGCATGATGCCTCTTGTCTTCGTGACTCTTACTTGTTGTAAAAGTACTCCCTGCTAGTCCTCGATTGATGTCAAATTTTGTCAAATGACTCCGACTCAGCGGCCAAACGGGCCTAACGACTTGAAATACCTTCATGTAAACAGTTTAACACTCCACTTAACGGAATCAGGGCTAAACGACAGCACAGCTATTATGTAGGATTGCCGGATGGGTAGATGTGTAACCCATCCGAAACACACGCTCCGTTGGCCCTCTCTCTGCTCCACCACTGCGTCCCTCCATGATCTCTTTCTTCGAGATTTCGCTGGTCATACTCTCCATCTTCATATCGTTTTCGAACGCTGCTACGAATAATACGACTTGTGCTGACCATGGACTGGATTGGTATACAAATGCTACTGGCGAGACCCCCTGTAGGTCCATTTTTCACGCTGAATCTGGAGCTTGAGCTTGATTGACATACTGTCCTTCTGCAGGTACAACTTACCAGCGGTTACGCCAAATTTGTAACAGTAATTGTGAGCATAGTTCAATGTATTCTCATCCTCATGGTCTGAAGAAATGGCTGCGATAGATCAAGTGGGCGCGATGAACCCCAATACGCCTCCGGATTTTTGTGACGAGCAAGTTGGTGAGTTGAACTTTCCATTCTCAGAACGATGAATCGCTGAACGATCCTTTCAAAGCGGACTGCTGTTGTAATTCCATATCATTTGCGCTGAGCATGCTGTGTCTGAAGTCCGTTCGTTCTTAACTCAAACATTCGAGATACGATCTGACTCTTTCTCTCCAGCTGCCAGCAAGGACTAGGCAGCAGCGGAAATGGCATTGATGCAGGTGCAGTCATTTTCCATCATTTCGTGCGGTACTGAGGCCCTGACCTTGAGCAACGCTTTTTCGTATATGTAGGGGATGGAGCCTATCAAGACTATCTTGGAACCGGTAGTCATTGCTCAACTTCCCTCGCTAAAAATCAGTCGTACGCCTGACCATCCTAAACCCTTTATCTACGCTCCCCTCACACATTTCTTAGATTTCCGACCAACATACAAAGTGCTGTATGCAACATCAAACTCGACGTATTTGATGACCTTTATAGTCTTTTTTGGGGCGTGGGTAGCTGGTGAACATTGTTCTACTCTCGAATTTTACTTCAAAGTCCCTGAAATTTATGACATTGTTTTCACTATATAGGTTTTAGTATGTTGTCATCTCCTTCCCGCATAAGCTCCAACTGATGACTATCATTCATGTTTTTAACAGTATAGTGACGAGCGAGACTCTCACAACCGCCATCAATAGCAAAAACGGCAACACATTCACGCACTGTCAATCAACCACTGTGACCTCATCATCTGCATCAAAGGGCTCCTCGTCTGCATCAACGAGCTCCTCGCCTACAAATACCAGTTCTCAATCGGCTAGTAATGGGAATGTTTTATCGTCATCGTCGTCGCTGGGAAGTGGCGCAATTGCTGGGATCGCCGTTGGTGCTGTGGTAGCCGTCGCGGGAGTATGTGTGGTGGTGTGGCTCCTCTGGAGACGGAGGAAGCAGAAGACCGTTAGGCGGTTCACGGGCCAGGTTGTTTTGGAAGGAGATCCGTTCTTGGACCACACTCGACCTCAAGAAGGCCATACAGGTGAGATTTGTCCTACTTTGGGGCGCATACATGTACTCATGTCCTTCCACTAGATACAGCGCCACCGCCTGTGCCTTACAGCTACGGCACCCCTACACACCAAAGCAATGTATCTATACCCGGGCCTATTCCTGGAGCAACGTCGTTCTCCAATGAACACTCCACCGCCGCCTCTCAATCGACGGGAACACAAAATGTATCAAGCGCCCATAATACAAATACAAGTATTCGCGCAGGTAGTAATGCATCAAGAGGCAACTCTACACGCAAGCGAGCGCTTCCCAACCCGGTGCCTAGTTCCTCTGGCACAACGTCTGGCAGCATAGCGACTTCTGTTGATGCAGAAAGGTCGCCGCCACCATCAAGTCCACCGATGAGAGAGAGGGATGCAGGGCCGGTTCCCATTTCTATGTTTTCCCTAGAGGATGACTCATTACCTCCGGCATATGGTGAACAGGTCGGTTGATGAGAGGGGAGTGCATCTTGCTTTTGGGAAGGGTTATTTATGTTGCTTGGTCAACCCACACATCTTTCTTTCTGATTTGCGATGGGACTATCCACTGTCTTTCCTGCGTCAGTCATGATAGTATCTGTAAAGCGGATACCACCCCATGGAGACTGTCAGTACGCAGATGAGTCTATCTATGTTTTTCTGTATAAATTGTATTTTTAAGTCGGTTCTGTTGGTTCTATTAAGTTGTCTACTCATCTTGGGATGAGTAGTTCTCTCGCCGTACGAGGTATGCATGTCCTGAGATGATCTCTGGCTGGTATTGCGCAACGTTCAGATCAGTTTGGCTGAGCACCCGCTAACACAAATCACTGAATTCATTCAAGTCCTTCCTCAGTGATTGAAAGTGAAGGTGACTACGATAACACACTCGTTGTAGCTTCAAACATCAGAAACAACCTAGATCGAACTTTAAGTAAGACGACTACTTGCATCTACTTCTTTCAATTTCAATCAGATTTTTTTTCTTCTTTGACGCTCTTGACTTGAGGCCAATGAGATCGATAGCGATTCGGCGTCAAGGGAAGAGAATCCATCGACATCATACATGCTAGAATTGTGCAGAATCATACCATTCTATTGTTCACCTCAATCGCGATATGTACTTACTGAGGTATAATTGCTTTCCCGACTCTTCGGCCTTCTCACTAATCACTCAATAATATCGTCATACCTTTGGACTTCACCGGAAGGTGCCTCACTGGTTTTACGACGTCTTCTGGCCAAGAAGTATCATGTGTGTCGTATAACCTTTGTATGAACCAAATGTGGTGTTGCGCTGGTTCTGCAGTGTCCTTCCCCGAGTCACGAAGAACGAAGAAGGTCCGGATAGAAACAAGTAGATTGGTGGGTGATGTCTCCCATGTATGTCACGGTAAGTACAAGGTTTGAACATCGAATATCATTAGCAAAAACTGATACGTCCATGGTCATATTTCCTTCTTGAGGCGCACGAGTCCGAGTCGATCCCCAACAATCAAGTGCATCAAGTGAATCTTCTGTGCACTCGAATACATAGAATATGTAGATCCATCAGGAATCATCATCATCATTCCGCAAGAATAAATCGTCTGTTTTCTCAGTAGTCCAAGTCCATTCTCCCGCGCCGCCTACGGTAGCCCTGTCGACATAAGTCGTCGATAGTGATACATTCTGCCGTGGTGTCACCTCAGTTTCCCCGGTTGCCATTTCGCTGGGCATGGGAAACTTTCCTCGTTATCGACCCGGACTACCAGTAATCTCTAGTAATCTCATTCCATGCCAAGGCTCCGGCATTCTATTTTACACTATCGTCTCTTTCGAGTCCAACAACGATTTATGCACGGAGTTTCGGGACGTACCATCCGAGTCTTATCTCTGTCTTATCATCTTTTGAAAACTTGGCACTGCTCATCGACATACAGCGATGGGTACCCACTCGGTCAGTTTCTCACCAAGATGTGGAATTTCTGTTGGCTCTTGATAAGTTGATTCATCTATTTTCAAGGTCTCTTCGGTTCTGATCTATTCCCTAGCAAACCCCCCAAATTCCAATCCATCGCCATTCATATACATACATGTAGTAAGGGAACGAACCACTTGCGTTCTTCGTGGAATCCTGGAAGAATCTAATAGAATGGTGGACATGGGTGATTCATGTAATCACAGGTTCACAGTCATGTGTATGAATGACGACCAGTGAGAAATTATGGCAGCCCCACGCTTGTTTTATCTGTGGGGGACTCGGAACAAATCCCCCCACACCGGGACCGCGAACCTGGACTTGGGACTTTGTGCATGACCTAACCCCCCTAAAAGCGGTCATTGCGTCTGCCACCCGTGCTGCAAAAAGCTATCACTGTAGCGATAGGAGCTCGGTGCGTGCTACTTACGATAATTCTCCGATACTCTGACCTCTCCGGTATTACTCTGACCGCTCCAAGCCCTCCACTGCTGTAAGCATGAAAGAAAAACTGCGTGGATTATTGACTTGCGTCATTTGATAATTTTCCTCAATTTCACCGTTTCGTTTTTGACATGTTCTTCGAAGCCACCTGCCTGCAATACCGAGAGGGCTTCCTCTCGTACCAGAGGGGAAGGTCAAGCGGAAGAACTTCGCTGATAGGAGGACATCTGACGTACCGCTCGCCTGAAAGATGCGTATTTTGGAAGTAAGTATTGTCTTTTTTTACGGAATGCTCATATTCCAGCCTAGACTTTACAAGTAGTCGTGAATGTATGCGTGATCCGAAGCGGCCATTAGAACTATACATCACAGTGATTGTCATTGAAACATTCATTACATTCGTTACTTACAGCAGAAAACTACATACATTCAAGTCCAGTATTGAATCGGGGGCGGAAATAAGTACGGGGGTCGTTTCCAAACAACAGGATCTGTACCTAAACAGGGGCATGAAGAAGCTCAGTAAGATCAATAAGATTCCCCTTGCTATTCAAAGATGCCTGAATGAAGGCAACGTCTCCCAACGCTTCCAAAGGGTCACCTATATCAAGCACATCGTCTTTGCCTTGTATCTTACCAAAGAAGCTTTTCAGCTCTACTTCGACTCCTTTCGAGGGGTATTCTGTCTCTTCCTCCTGTTCTTCATAGCTCGTCTCGTCGTCGGTGTCCTCCTTCCCCTTGACGAGCGATCTAATAACAATCTTGAATCCGTCCGGCAGTCTGTTAACGGCAAGCCAGCCTTCCGTGCCTGTGATAACAAGATTATCTGCGGCAGGTTTGGATTTGGTCGGAAAGCCCCAAGTCATCTCTACCAATCCATGGTAGTGGGACCCCACGCGAACGACGCTGTGAATTGTATCATGTGGGAGAAGGTAGTCTTTGTTCAAAGAAGCGATTCCGGATAAGTGCGTCAAGTTCGCGCTGAGCATCGTTCGAAGGGCAGCAATCGTATGCTAAATAAGGAGAGTCAAGACAACAATCTCATTGGCCCACAAAATTTGGCTCACAACACCGCCGTCTAACTAAAAGAAAAAAACACGTGAGTACGGAGAGCGTATAATTGGTTAACGATAGCCTACCAAAAAGCCGCCTTGATACTGGCCCGAACAATGTTTCAGAAAAGGAACATGTAGATCATACAGGAACTCACGTCTGGAACAGTGCGCCATGGGGTCTTGTACCATTGAGAACTCTTATCGATATAATTGACAATAGCAGCTTTGAAGAAGATAACAGGGCCAATTTTACCAAACTTCACGGCATCCCTAGCTGCTCGGTAGACTGGCTCGGCTTCCTGATCCTCAGCAACGCGCCACACCAAGCCGTTCTGGACATACTGTGAGGCGTCTTTAATCAGCTTGAGACCCTGTGCAACATCTGGGGCGACCGGCTTCTCGCTCAAAACGTGTTTACCGGCCGCTAGAGCTTTGAGAACAATTTCCGGTTGTACGGTAATTGGGAGAGCAATGATAACTGCAGTTATATCGGGCCTCTCAAAGAGAGCAGCCAAGTTGTTCCCGTTATCGCCATCGAAGTAAACATCGGCAGGAGCGGCCAGACCAAGAACTTTCGTTGCTGTCTCGGACACCTCGCGAGCACTCTTCTCTGAGCGCGAGTATACGGCCTTTAGAGGAGGTGCATCAGATCCGAGAGCAGCAAGAGATGGAATGTAGGCTTGGTTATCCAATCGATGGGATGAATTCTGGGTAAGGTCAAAGACAAAAAGAAGATACCCCACCTTGTAGAACAAATAAGCCTGCGCCAAGGATTGCAATTCCCTTAAGCTCAGAGGAAGACATGAGTACGTTGACTATGCAGGGATGGAAAGGAAATCGTTTGAACTTTGGGAGGTTTGAGTTCAGCCTCAAGGCTTTGATATCAAATATTGCCGAATGAGAAAGCGGCGTACTCGGCATAGTCATCACGTGCTTCTCTCCGACATTTGCCCGGACAATACACTTTTGCTTACGTTGGACGTCGAAGCGTTGAAAATTTGAATTCTTGGAACTTGACCGCCACGATATATGAGCAACCTACCACATCTTGGACGCCCGTTTCAGCTACGCTATTCCATATCCTGGATACTAATGCTCGATAGTTTGCAAAGCTCTACAGTATGTACCGGAATACTTGCCGGTTGAAACGAGATCTGCGGGGCAGATGGTGCTCAGATGCTACCACCGGACTTTTCTCGGGGATGACACCATTGAGTTTTATCAGGGACGTCGGAAGATTCTCCAGCAATTCTTATTGCTTTAAGAAGGGGGTGTCGCTATTTTGTTGGTTGAAGGTCTTTAACCATCTCTTTGCGTCGAAGACCCCAGGAAATGTCGACTATGAACAGTTCAACGAAACTACCGAAGGATTTTATTTGGGGCTTTGCGACTGGTAAGTGTGCAAGTCTATTTATACACGTAGGATACACGTACCTTGTTTTTCGTTTTGAGTGCCAATATGCGACACATTTGAACGAATTTTTTTTCGCAGCAAGCTTCCAAATTGAAGGGTCGACAGATGTTGACGGTCGCGGCAAATCTATCTGGGACGACTTCTCGAGAACGCCTGGCAAGATTCTGGATGGACGCAATGGAGACGTCGCCACTGATTCGTACAGACTTTGGAAGGAGGATATAGCACTTCTCTCTGAATACGGGGTCAAGTCGTACCGCTTTTCAATCGCTTGGTCTCGAGTTATTCCTTTGGGTGGAAGAGGCGACTCTATTAATCCAAAGGGTATCGAGTTCTACTCAAATGTGATCGATGCTTTGCTTGAGAAAGACATAATTCCATTCGTTGTAAGTCTTTACACCACTTTCTTTCAGTCCTTTCTTCTGACCACTTTCTTCAGACGCTATACCATTGGGACTTACCTCAAACCCTACATGAACGATACGGCGGATGGCTGAACAAGGAGGAAATCGTCAAAGATTTCACCCATTTTGCAAAGGTCCGTGGCTCCAAGACCCTTCCGCTTATCAGCGGAAAAATCAAAGGAAATGACGGTGTACTGACCCTGAGACCCATAGGTCTGCTTCGAGGCATACGGTGATCGCGTCAAATACTGGTATGTTGCATTTCCTCGCTTTGTTCATCTGACGTTGGTGCCTGTTCGTTCTGTCCCTGCAATGTTGATACTTATTCTACTATTCACTTCTGTTGTTTCTGTCGTTTCTTCTGCCGGAGATTTCGTCCTCTATCGCCTTGCATTTATCCGTCTAATCACATGTTGTCCATTTCTCCGTTTCTTCCTTGATAATATGATATAAAACCTCTCAAGTGATCGCATTTCTCTTCTCTGGATCAGCCCCTCATCGTCCAGGGTCGTGCTAACTCCCATTCACCTTGCAGGCTTACGTTCAATGAACCATGGTGTATCTCTATCCTGGGTTACGGACGTGGTGTATTCGCACCTGGCAGATCAAGTGACCGAACTCGCTCGCCAGAAGGTGATTCTTCTACGGAGCCTTGGATGTGAGTTTTTGCTGACTCTTACACTCCCGTGGATGACATCGATTCTACACGCTGACGCTGACCCATGTTCTCCTACATGTATACAGCGTTGGCCAGAACGTTACCCTATCTCATGCAAGTGCAGTAAAACTGTATCGAGAAACCTTCAAACCCACCCAAAAAGGTCTGATCGGTATTACCTTGAATGGTGATTGGCAAATGCCATGGGATAGCAGTCCTGAAAGTGAGTTGTTTACGACGTAGTGTTATATAACGTCGCCTTACATTAAATGCTGCCTAGACATCGAAGCGGCTCAGCATGCTTTAGATGTTGCCATCGGTGTGTATATTTCGCGACCTATAGGTAGATTTTAAATATGCTCATGACCATTCCGTTAGGTTGGTTCGCAGTACGTGTCGTACCTATCCGTTACAAAGCGGAGACACTGATGCCTTGGCAGGATCCCATCTATCTAGGGCATTATCCACCTTACATGCGAGAGTTCCTTGGAAATCGACTCCCCGAATACACCAACGAGGAGCTGGCAATGGTCAAGGGCTCGTCCGACTTCTACGGTATGAACACGTACACTACGAACCTGTGCCGTAAGCTTCACTATACATTGAGGGACGTCGGTATAGCGGAAGTTGACCATTTTCTCCTCGGGTTCTAGGTGCAGGCGGAGATGATGAATTTCAGGGTTTGGTTGATTATACTTTTACTCGACCTGATGGAACGCAGTTAGGAACGCAAGGTTCGTACAATGGAAATTACTGTTTTGTCGTCTACATTGCGCTTACCTCGATATCAATTAGCCCACTGTGCATGGCTCCAAGACTGTAAGTGCAACACACATTCATACACTGAGATAATAATGATGGGGTTGATTAGATCCTGATGGGTTCCGTGCTGTGAGTTACGATCTCACCTCCTTCGTATCAACGCTGACCACAGTATTTCTCTTACGTGTAGTTACTGAACTACCTGTGGAACGTGAGTAGCCAATAGAGCTCCTCTCGCCACTCTAATCTCATCCATCTTGCACCCCATGTTACTCATAGCGGTATCATATGCCCATCTAGTACGTTTACTTCTTTCTTCCTGTGTATTCCGATTCCCCTAACATCGTTTTCTCGATAGTGTCACGGAGAATGGGTTCGCAGTCAAAGACGAAGACTTGATGCCCCGTGAACAGGCGATCGCCGATATCGATCGTGTTCGTTACTTTGAGGGCACAACAAGCGCACTGTTGCGAGCAGTGGTAGAAGACGGGGTAGACGTTCGGGCTTATTTCCCTTGGAGTGAGTCGTTTTACCTATACCGTGTTTTGGCTTGGTTTGACGATTGGCTTGACGTTACAGGCCTCTTGGATAATTTCGAATGGTAAGCTTAGTAGCAATAGCTCAGTATCCTACAGTATATTCTGACCTGCTGCATTCCATCACAGGGCTGACGGTTACTCGACTCGCTTTGGGTTGACCTACGTCGACTATACGACCCAGAAACGGTACCCTAAAGACTCTGCGAAATTCTTAGTCAAGTGGTTCGTGGCCAACGTCATGACCCAGTTATCCGACTCTAATTTCCGTCCATTCAGTGGTTCAAGGAGCATGACCGCGCCGCATCGGTAGTGCATCCGCCCAAGCTGCTAGATCGCGATTCGAGCTCATTAACTGCTGGGTCACTGAAAGTTACTGACACTCCTCTCGATGAGGCACCCAAAGAGAACAAAAAGGGTAAGCTACGGAATCAGTCCGTACTTACTACGGCCATACAGGTTGTTCGAAAGATTTTGTGTTGAACGACGTCCGTAAATAGTCAGCTGTACATGTAACCGGTTTGACCGGGCCATCATGTTTTCTCTCCCTTGCCATGCCGCGCTCTCTCAGAGGGTCAGGTTGTTTATAATTCTGTATTTGTGCTTGTACCGGTGTTCATCGTTGTACAGATATATTTATATTTAAAGGTTCTTTTTCTGATCTCCCCAAGGAAAGTCTATATGATGTGTCCACCGCAAGATTGAATAGTGATGCTGAGCGCTGGGCGCGCTGCAAGCGTTCAACAACTAGTCGAATCAAACTGATGTGGTCACTGTAGATCGCCGATGTATGTAGCCTCCTCCTCCCATCACTGATAAAATCTGCCAACAATGCGTTGCAGAGGAAACCTATCTCCCCAAGCAGCATGTTCGTTTGTCTCCCACTCAACGAAGGCCTCCATTGCACCTACTGGCACAATCCCGCTCATCTCTAGTTCATGAAGAACGGTAGCACACCACGTTTTACAGCCCGCGCCATCTTGATTGAACCTGTGTAGGTTCACTGGATTACATTCATCGAGTAAGTAAAGGTCTGAAAAGTACTTACACATACTGGTCCAGTTTACGATCAAATAGAAAAGTCAAAACATCGGCAACAGTGAGGGACCTGGTGAACACCTGCTCATACTCCCTTGTTCGCTCCAAGTCCGTTGTCGTAATGTGGTGCTCGTGTGCGATTTCAATGACGGCGCCAAACTCGCCCGTTGGGTATAGTAACTGTGGCGTTGGATTGAGAACCACCGATTTGTTGTTTGGGAGGACTAGGAAGATTTTGCTATGAAACAGAGAGGCTGCCTCGCATGATTCAATCCAATACAAATACGAAATCATTGATAGAGTGGCCAGGCCAAATAGGTGGAATACATAATCGGTCCAGCACCTGTACCCGTGGCCACAATCGAGATTCCGGAAACAAATCGCGAGAAAGCCAAGGCAAGATGTTCTTTGTTGTCAGCCGCGACACAGATAGATTGCTTCACAGGGAGCGTGTACGTTGACATGACTGTCGATGAAAGTTAGAGCACCCGAGGGTATGTAGCGAATGTACACTCACTATTCAAGCATGAGCTCCCGGAACCGGTCTAAAAGATGCAAGCCCAGACATGAGTCACAGATGGAATCATCCTATCCTACTACAGTAGGTACTCTCGTTTGTCCAAGTCATCATCTGATAGAAGAAAGCAATTCCAGCCTTTTTGATGTAAAATGCCGAGTACCGCCCCGACTCTCGCATAGCAGAAAGCTTAAAACACTATCACTCCTACAACATTCAGCTGACCTGACCCTTCAAAACGCTTTAAATTTCCAGCTTGTCATGCGACGCCAGGATGGGTATACCAGCATGAAGTATTGCATTCCGAACTGGTCTAGGTATATTCCAGGTCCTATGTAGAACCATATTCTGGAGGTGCACTGCAGATCCTGATGGACCAAACTTTCATCAAAGCAAGAGGTCTGCTTCCATCGAATTAGGGTGTGCCCAACGGAAGTCTTCTGACACATGGCAATCTAATAGCCTGTGGATGTACCTTGGATGTACCACTGTCAGCAGTCCGTCGCATATGAGCGTAAGAATCGAAACGATGAGGTGGAGGGTATCTAAAAAGCCTGCCCTTCACAAATCATCATAAATGTTCTGAGCCTCCCACGAATGTGTACTTGTGTTTATTATAAACCGTCTTACATAACCACACCGCTACAATAGACCTTCGCCAACGTGAACTTGAAGCGTCCGTTCCTTTTGGTATCCACCACCTCCTCCTAACATCGAATAAAATTACCCACAATCATACTCGGTATCCCCCATTTATCCCTCCTAATCGTAAACGAGAAACAACAACTCACCAGGCCCTCTTCTGTCGGAGCGGTAGCGGCTCCTGCTCCTGCTCCCGCAGCGCTAGTAGATGGGATTAGCGAGGCTCCTGGACCAGAGGAAGGCGAAGTGCTGACGCCTGATACGCCTGCTCCGGATATACCTGTTACAAAAGAAAGAGAGGAAGGAAGGAAGAAAGAAAAATCAATGTAGTAGCTGAAACAATGAGAAAGGGGACGAAAACTTGCCTAAACCAAGAGTTCCATTACGTGGTGTAGCAGGCCCAATATTGTTAAGCTGCGGCTTATAACGCAGAACACAAGATGTGAGAACTGCTTTTTGAGAAGAATCGAATGCGACATGGCCATATTTCTATGTGTGGGGGTAGGGGGAGGAAATGGAAATATTTGGTAGGAAAGGGGGAAGTGAGGGAATGAAATGAGAGAATAGATCGAAACGCGTCAGTAATGGTGTATAAAAACCAGAGGGAAGTTGAGGGGCTGAGTGCAGGAGTAAGAAGAGGAAGAGCAGGTAAATGAGAATGAAGCGTGACAAAGGGAGTCGTAACATGAAAAGAGATGGGAGGAGGTGGGTGACAGGCACAAAAACGAACTTCAGTCCATGGGCGAGGAGTAAGGAAGTAGAAAGGCCAGCACGTCCACAAAAAAAACTGCGCCGCTCAAAACACCATGAACACCCACCTCCCAATAATTGACCGCGCTCTCTTCAGCCATCAACTCATATATGCACAACCTTCCTTCCCTCATGAGATACCCATCAACCCCAACCAACTCTGAAAACTCCCTATTGCCTTTATATATTTCGCCAGTTCGGCGCCAAAGACATGCTGGTACACCCATAGCAGAGAATACACGGTCATAATCAAGAAGAAGGCGTTCAAATGCCTCTTCAATGAATACGAGGTCCTGTAGGAGTCATCAGTCTAACGCGAGATGGTGAAAACAGAAGGGGAGGGCGTTCAACTCACGATGTCGTGTAACGATTGCGCTACAGCGCGAAATTTGGGTCTTAGGACAGATAGAGGTTGTAATATTTGCTGTTTTGATTCTTGCGAGACGCTACAAAGGTGAAAACCTCATCAGCATTGACAGAACAATATTCCAAGAAATAACAACAATTACTTGCGATCCATCCACCTGGATAACCTCGCATATCCTTTAACATAATTATAAGGCTTCAATAACCCCGCTTCATACTTGCTCCTTATAACTCGACTAAGCCTTTCATCTCTAGAACCAGGTTGCTGATCAGCAGCCGTGAGTAAGAATTTTTCCGTCTTCGTCGCGGCAGGAAGAATCGCGGAAGGGTCTGAAGCTTCAGTCGTGCCATTAGAATCGGATTTTTGTGCTTGACCATCTGCAGTCGCAGAACCACCGGCGTCGCCATCTGAAGGCTGCTGCGTTTGGTCCGTAGCTGAATTCGAATTTAACGAGTCGGCGGCGGGATTAGTGTTTGAATCGGACGTGGGATTGGAGGGTATATTTGATCCATTCGGGTTTGATAGAGCGGGGTAAGTCGCTCCACTAGTAGTAAGGGGCGGGTACGACGATGTGCCTCTAGAGGTCATTAATGAAGGGGCAACAGATGTAGGTGGACTGAAAAATGATCCTTCATCGAGTGTTTCGAGAAAGTCACTATTGGAATTGGAAAAAAACAAGAAATTAGAATTAGGAGGGAGGACATGTTCATGTCAAAATGTCAAAGAAACACGCACGTCAAAACAGAAAACTCGTTCCCAAGAGTCTCTGGGCGGTATAGGAAGGGAGTTTGGGAATCGGAAAGTAGAGGCCAAGAAGAAGCGTTTGACGGCGGGGCTGGATTGTTAGGTACGTGTACTGCGGTCGTTGTCGATGTTTGTGGACTACCGTACATCGTGGCTAGTCAAAAAAGGGAGAGAAAAGCGACATCAGTGTGTTTCGTTACATTCATGGGATTGACAGGGACACATACTGGTAGAGTACCCCCTCGATAAATCGACGCCAGTTGTTGAGCCGACATTGCTTGGGGTTGGCTTGTCCGTCCGAGGCCGTTGTTCATCATGGCACAAATGTCCAATTTCTCGTTTTATACTGCGGAGAATATGTCGTCATAAAGTGTTTGATATGGGTGGGGGGGATAATATAAAGAATTTTTGAATACCGAAGTAAAAGCTCGAGACTTACCACCTCTGACAAGGTCTCCCTTCATCACAAGTCATATGGCTCCTCCTACAATACAAGCAAGCATGATTGACTTTTCTCCTTTTCGTTGTTTTTTTCTTCTTTCCTCCATTCCCTGGTTCGTCTCCAGTTTCATTCTCATTCGCACTGGTTCCATGGGCAGTATTCCCACTACCGCTCGTATCATCGTCAACTGATCTTGATCTCCTAGAACTAGCGCCAAGTCCCTCGCCTAGAGAATCCGTTATACCTACGCTACCGCTTGCCATCGTCGAACTAGAACTTGCGGTTGGTGGGGCCTGCCGGTCGTATGTCAGGGTCGACATATAACAAGTATTAATGACGAATGTTCAAAAGCGACCACAAAGTATGGAGAAGAATGTATGAAGGTATGTGGAGGGATTGAGAGCGAGAGGGGACGGTTATAGATATAGGTTTATAGACGAGGTGGAAATATCGGCCTTTACAATCCAGAGCTGATCCAGATTTCGGTCAAGCGGGAATGGAATGGGAAAAAAGTGTTCTAACCCTAATCCATATGCATAAACCCTAATATTCAATTTTTACCCGACCCTGCCGGAAACAAAAAAATATCGAAGCAATAGAATAAAATCAAGTCCGCGAAAGCAAAGTATAAGCAAAGCTATTGGTACATCAGGGTATTTTTTTATAACACATCCACGGCATAACCAACCATCCAACACCACCGCGACCTGCACAGCGCAAACATTCAAAAATTCTTCGCTGAGCGCTCAGCCAAATTCCCTGGTAAACAAGCCGACCGGCTCGGTGCAATCATAAGCCTCGCAATAGGCCAACTCGGAGCCAAGATTCGGGCCAAAAACCCGGACACATACAGCGCACCACAATACCGCGTAGTCGTAGTCGTTGTACCCCGGCCCTCAGGCCTCAGCTTGCCGCAGGCTGCAGAACCCTCCCAACACCCTTCCCAACCCCCACAATCCCATCCCCAACCTTCCTCCCAACCGTCCTCGCCTTCCTTCCAACCCACAACGACCCATAAATCAAAAACTGCAATGTCATGCATACCCCAACAAATCCACACACTATAAGCGTACCCATGGGCCATGCATCGAACGCTACGAGAGCGAGGAAACCCATTAAGGAGAAAACGGAGATTAACATGCATAGGGTTGGTATGCGGGCGGAGAGGGAGAAGGATGCGTAGGTGTTGAATAGGTCGAGTGCGCGAGGCTGTGGAGGGAATGATTTTTACTTTAGTTAATTAAAGTGGAAGTGGGGATTGAGGGGAATGATAGAACGTACAATGACGACGTGTACAGGACACCAAGCATACCGCAGGAAAAACCATACATCACAAACCATTCCTAACCCTGTCGCAACACTAGAAGCAGCAACAGCCGCTCTCGCATACGCGTTGATTTCAAACAGGGAGCCAGGTGCTATAGCGAACACCGCCGTGTCGACTCTACAATAATCAATCATACAACTCTTCTTTGAGCACGAGTACGGGGAAGATGCATGATAAAAAGAAAGAGACTCACGCAGCAAGAGCAGTAAGCGCACCGCCAACATACGTCCACTCCATCTGCAACTTCTTAAAAATTCGTTCATACGAACTTTCCCCATACGCAGAACTGAGCTCGCCGTAAATAGTGAACATACACAACGTACGTTCCCACCAATGCATCTCCTCTGCTTTAATCTCATCAACGGGGATCTCCTCGGTGTGGAAAGGTAAAATCCCTCGAGGGGCGTTCATCCCGATAGCAGCAGCGGATACGCGTAAGATCCATGGGGTGGTAGGATGAGAATCTGTTTCTCTTTCGGATTCAGAGTGTTTGGTGTGGAAAGAATCTTCTTCTTCTTGGTCTGAAAGAGAAGGACTTTCGTAACCCGTACGAGGAGCAGCAGCAACTTCATCATCATCATCCTCTGAACCAGAACCAGAACAAGATTCCGAAATCCATTTTTCCTCCGCTTCGTCATCAGAAAAAATAGTAAACCCCTTCACACACCGACGACGTCGTCCCCGCGTGCCTCGCCGCCTTCGTAAGACCTGTTGGTCTTTCTCTTTCTCAGATGGATTAGGACTATTTTGAAAAAGTGTCTTTTCCGAATCTGTCGTTTCACGAGAGGACGACCGCGACCGTGACCGCGAGGACCGAGATTGAGATTCACCATCCGACGACGAAGAATCTGGTTAGAAAAACAAACATTTCACTCAACTCGAACCGCAGCGAAAAAAACATGTCGGAACTCACCTTCACCCCCGCCTTCATACTCACATTCCTCTCCAAGTCTCATCAACCCATTCCCCAATTCACACCCGTGCGGAGGAATCAAGCGAACCTGCAGCGTCGCATTTGATCCTTTCTTCGTGCTACGTCCTGAACCTGGTCCTGAGCCTGAGGAACCTGACACTTGACGACGCTGTAAACGCTTCGCTCGTCCCGTGGGTGACGTACTGAGAATAAGATGCGGTTCTACATAGAGATGTCAAGTGAATGATGGAAAGGGTACAAAAGGATGGAAAGGGTACGACATACTCGGGTACATCTTCTGCAACTCCACTAGCTCCTGTAATGTACACACACACGAAGCAACGGGTGTACATTTCCTCCTTGATTTTTTCTTGCTCGGGGGACAATACATTATTTGAATTGATATCTTCAAATCTAGCTTCGCTTCCCTGCTGCTGAAAACCAAAACCAGTGAGTTTGGATTCTTTATGTAGCGAAGAAGCCAAACACTTGGATGGACTAACATAAGAAAACCCCGTTTTTGATTCGGATTTTGACCATCACAGCCTAACGTCGTTTCGAACGACGTGCAATGGTCAGCACTACAATCACTGGCAGAGTCCGAGTCGAGTGAGATGTTGATAATAGGTCGCCAGGACTTTTCTCTTCGGATGTGGTGTAGACCATGACCTTGTAGAACTTGATACGGATATGCATTAACACCAGACTGTCAGTGTCAAATATACACGTACTGTAAAGAGACCAAGTCCTATCAAAAGTCCAAAACTCAATAAGTCCGCGAATGAAATATTAAATAAAGCAACATACGAATCAAGTTCGCTCTCGCCTTCCATCCTAGCTGATAAGTTGACGACTCGCCAACGTGCCTTTAGAATCAAGCCGTGTAGATGATGACAAGACGTTAAATAGGCGGATAAGAATACGACAGCAAAGCTAGCAAAGTTCAGGAGCAATAAAATCATAACATGCTGAACCGCCTCCAGACTCCAAAGTCCAAACACATCAATCAATAAAGCTGTGGTCGTGTCCAACTGCTGGTCCGTGCGCGATTTTGTGGTATCTTATCTTATCTACAAAGTCAAGACACCTGCAACAAACCGCCATGGACGTATCGCCGAAATACACATCTATGCTCAATGGATAACCAGAATACTTCAAGCTGAAGGATGCACGCCTGCAACGACGTCTTGGCGTCGTATGATACCTTGGATATTTTAACGATTTGAAGGGCCTGCTCATATGTTATTTATTAGGCTTATTTCTTGGACATTACTAGGGCTGGGTTCGGATATATCTGTTATGGTAAGCTGTGCGCGCAATGGCTCTATATTCAATGTGTAGGACTGATAAATTTCTATGTAAAGGTTTCTGATGTTGCGAGAGTCGGAACGGTATTCGGCGCCTTACAATAGCTGCAATGAGCTTTTGTGCGTTTTGATAGGTGACACGAACCGCCATGGCTAAAATGGGCAGCTTCATGAGCTTGCTACAGCTTGAGATTGGCCAGCTATGACGCCGAATGAGCTGAAGGCCCAGTACAATGACGTCGGGAGGACTTAGGGGTAGGAGGCAAAGGAGTGCAAAGAGCTCGAGTCCAAAGGCGGCAAGTACAGGGCGGGGTGTGATTCTAAGTTTGTAGGAAGGCGGCGCCAAATATCGTAGTACACTGCTGTGAAGCGATTGAAGGCGGCGGCGGGAAAGTATTCGCACTTTGGAAACGGAGAAAGTCAGGTTGATCAGAAATAGAGGGGTTTCTTGTCGGGCAGAATTGTCTTCTCTAGTTCTGTCGCACGCAAACATACAGGACTTCCAGGAATGTGATTCTGCATCCAAGGAATCTGTCACGTAAAATCGCCGCATGAGAAAGACGAGAAGGACACATCTTGAGTATATTACCTTCATCCATCTCTACCTTCAACACCACTCTTATTCGTCACCGATGTGCGTTATCCATAGCCTGTACCTTGCGAGCAGAAATAAACAGCATCCATGATAATTTGGCGGTACGAGCGGAGCTGACATCTCACAGGAGTTGAGCAAATAAGCGCACACCGTGGCACCGCCGAGGCACGCCGCACCCAGGGTCCCGTCAAGCTTCTCGTTTGGGCGCAATCACTCCTTTATTCTTCCTATCCTATCCACTCTTTCTCTCCCTCGACGACGAACGAAAGAAGCAAAGAGACGTGAGACGTGAAAAAAGACTCGTCTTACCCCCTATTTCACCAGGATGTTGGACCGGCGAAACTTCTTTGTTCGTAGAGCGGGGTACATCTTCATCGTCATTGTCGTCGTTCTTTTTTTACAAGGCGGTTTCTATGCGGGTCACCAAAGTTCAGAATCTCCCAACAGCAAAGAGTCTGGGTCTGGGTCTGGTTGGTCTCTGTTCTCGGACACAAAGTCCAGCAGTGGGGTCGTGAGGAAACACCCTATTGCGCAGATGATGGAGGAGGGGGAGGTTGCGTTTAGGAAAAAGGTCGAGAGGCAAAGTTCGACGCTGAAGGAGGCAGTAGCAGAGTATAAGAGGAGGTACAAGCGTCAGCCTCCGAGGGATTTCGACAAGTGGTGGGACTTTACGAGACAATATAACCACATTATGGTTGATGAGTATGATGGTCTAATGAGAGACCTCGACCCCTTTTTCCAATTGTCTGGGGAAGAAATTAGAAGACGAGTTCAACAGGTGAGGCCTGTCTCTCCTTCTGTAATGATAGATACTCCTTTTGTTTCTCGTTCTATGTCGGCACCCGGCTCAATGTCTTTTTACAGGTTGGCTCGTTACCCTCTATAGATATCCTCCGGATCCAAGACGGCACTCCTAAACTGATCAACTATGGAAAAGGTTTCGAAGATGACGAAGTTAGCGCTCGTGCTAAAGGTCTTCGTTCAATGTTGGGCAAAGTCATGAAAACAGTGAGTCCTATTAGGTCCCTCGTCATCATTCATTCATTCCGAACAACTCATCTCCATTTCAGCTTCCAGACATGGACTTTCCCATAAACGCAAAAGCTGAAGGTCGAGTTATCGTTCCTTGGGAACACCGTCAATATCCCAACCTCACAAAAGAAGATTCTTCAATAGGAGTCGAAGCCATGCTCGGTGGTCCATTCATTGCTGATTGGCGTGGCGACGGTAACGTCTGGGACGCATGGCGGCGTACTTGTGATCCATCTTCCACCGCCCGCCGACTCTTCTCCTCCATCCGGTCCACGTTCTCTCCCAACTCCCGTAATTACCTCACTACAAGGGACAAAGCGCCCCCTGAAGACGACTTCACTTTTGCACGCGACACCGGGTTCCATACTACCGATTTCTGTAATTCCCCACACGATCATTACAACCAAGGTCACTTTTTCTCGGATTGGCGAACTATACCTGTTCTTTATCCCGTGTTCAGTCCTGCGCGTGCAGCTGGGTTCATGGATATCAAAATCCCGAGTCATTACTACTACGGTAGTACGCCCGAGTACACCTATGGTTGGGATCCCGTGAACCTTGAGTTGAAGGACGTTGATGATATGGAAGTTCCCTGGGAAGAAAAACAAGAAAAGATTTTCTGGAGGGGAGCGACTACTGGTGGTGGGAATAGTCCACCTGGGTTTTCACCACAATATCAAAGACATCGATTCGTGCGGATGACTTCTGACGTTTCGAATGAAACTCAGACAGTTGTTTTTGCTGATCCACCTAATACGACGAATTATGTCAAAGCGGAGGTATCGGTTGCGGAACTGAATAGGGATATTATGGATGTTGCTTTTGTGAAGGCTACGAATCCTGATCAGTATCCTGGGGGTTTACAGGCGCTTATGGATGATCATAGGTTTGGGAGTGCGGTTCCGCTTGGAAGGCATTGGGAGTATAAGTATTTGGTTGATTTTGATGGGATGAGTTATAGTGGGAGGTTTATGTCGTTTTTGGCTAGTGATAGTGTGCCGCTGAAAGCGACGGTTTATGAGGAGTTTTTTTCGGATTGGATTCAGCCTTGGTATGTGGTTCCGTTATGCCCCCTCCTCTTGCGTTTCTTCCGATTCACTAATCGTTGACTTGTCAGGGTGCACTTTATACCACTCACAACGTCATATAAAGAGATATACAATATCTTTAGTTATTTCTCTGGACCTACGGAGGAAGCGTTGAGGGTTGTGAATTCGACGCAGTTGTATGTTGAGCCGGGGGAGGAGAGGGTTGGGGTTGTTTCTGATGGTGATAATCAGTTGAGGAGGATAGCTAGAGCTGGGAGACAGTGGAAGAGGTCTATGGGGAGGACGTTGGATCAGGAAGGTGAGTTTGGAGTTTGGGGCGGGAGTTTTGGCTCGTTGTTTTTTCTTTTTTCTTTTTTCTTTTTGTTTTTTCTTCTTTTCTTTTTACGAGAGGATTGCTGACGACTTTTTTTGTGTGTTTCTAGCGTTCGTTTATCGACTTGCTCTTGAATGGGCGAGGTTATGGTCTGATGATCGTGATTCGATGAATTATGTGGAGAGTTAAACGTTAAAGTTTCCATCCCAGGCCAGGAGACTCGACCTAGGAATTGCGTATTGTAAAAAATCAACTATCAAAGTACTCTAATTATTTACTTACCTACCGCCTACTGCCTAGTGCACTGCGTACTGCGTACTGCCTACCTTGCTTCATATATATATCAACCTACATGTTTCGGTTTCGGTTTCGGTCGTCTTTTACTTAGAGTTTCGTGCTTTATGTACTGGCTGCAGCTGGGTACTTAGGCCTTAGGATTCGGTGTTTCTTCTTTTGTGGGTGTGTAGGGAAGCTTTCGACGCGTAAGTACGTTTCTTGTGTAATGAGAAAAAGCTAGACAGGTAGCGCTTGTTGTGCGCGTCTACATTTCCGAGGCGCTAATAAAACATGCTTTGACAACCTTCACACGGCCTGTTTCTCTTTCATCCTTTCATTTCATCTATGCTGCTCGATCGCGATCTGTTAGAAGAACCTTGAAGAATGAAAGGCAAGTGAAAAGGACTCGGACACTACGAAGCAAACTTGGAGGTATGTGACCTATAGGCGAGTTCTATGGGAGATGAAACTGAAAAGGATAGGGCTCATCCTGTCGCTCTTATATACTCTTCGCTTTGCCAATGATGCTGGCCAGCGGGAGACAAAGCCGCCAGTACAGAGAGCCGATCGCGAACCACGTGGATGAGTGGCTCCCTCGGTCGACCGCCTCGCTGCCTCGCTGTTCACCATCACCATCATCCACATCCACCATGTCTCAACCCGGCGTCGTACTTCCTCGGAATCAAGAAGCTGAGGTTTCTCGTCGTGCAGGACATATGAAAGATGGAGTTGAATGTTGGCAGAAGGTTATTAATTATCACAAGATTCTGAATGTCCCAAAAATTCCTGCCTTTGTGGCTCCCAGGATACCTCGGGAGATTCTGGAGATTGTGTGGCTCACTTGTCTTCTTAGATACTCTAAAGTGAAGTTTACTCAAAGTAAGCCCAGCTCGTTATGCCCTATATCTTTTCGAGAACAAACACTCTAGACTCATCGTTAAATCTTAGATACCACACGAGACGCGTACAAGGTCTCAAGTAGCTTCCGGACGTGTCTACGAGCTGAAGATATAAATCCTGGAGCCGTTAATCATCGCACTTGCGCTCACGACTATTCTTCCACTAAAGCTCGATGGCGGAAGCACAGACGGTATCGTCTGGTCCTTCGAGACTACCGTGGCAATCTCAGCACGTTCAAGGATGTGAAGGAATTGCTGTCTGTCATGCATGATGCATTGATTAGTGAGTCTATTCCGATTTTACATGAGGGTACATGTTGAATTCACGCTTCTGTGTCTTAGCTCATGAAGACGCATACACAAAGGCAAAAGTTCTGTATCGTAACATCAATGTGGGGAATATTCTGATATCTGAGGATGGGAAGGGATTACTCGTTGATTGGGAGCGTTCAAAGTCGAATTCAGAATTAGCGAGCGCGCGACAATCTGCACACTGGGAAACAGTACGTCGCCCTGATTCATATTTCTTTGTCAATGTTGTTAAAATCTGAGTAACCGTAATCTTTAGGGAACTTGGCAATTCATTTCGGCTGCTCTCCTCTCAAATCCGGATGCTCATGCCACACGTGCAGATTGCCTGGAATCCTACTTTCATGTTCTAAGTTGGATTGCATTGCAGTACACCAACCATTCAACATCTCCATCCCGTGTCGCAAAACATCTTACCCTGGTATATGATGACTACGATGAGGAGGAGGAAGAAGGCAGAATTGTGGGAGGTTTTCTAAAGCGCATTTACATGAAGAGCGATGCTTTGGCCGAAATCGGATTCACCCCAGGACCTCTAGCTGATTTGATTGAAGATCTCGAGGAAACCTGTGCTTCGCGCTATACTACCGATCCAGATCCTAAGAGGCTCGATATCGCACTGAAAGTTCTTGCTAAAGAAGATATCAGTGAAGAAGAACGGGATTCGATTTATCTGGACAATATTCATTACAGGAAATACGAGCGGCGGCAGAGGCTCACTTCTGCGAAATGGTTCATTGATCGGTTCAAGGAAGCTATAGTATCTGATAAATGGTCAGACTGTTCTCTCGAGCGGCGCGAGATACGACTTCCCGTCAAGAGGTATTGGCTGTAGAAAATGAAAACCTGCGTGCCAAACGTTGGGGGAATCAGGAAGACCTACGTTGGGACGTCTCAAGGAGTCGGTCATATATTTCGTATCAGCGTTCGTTTATTGACTAGCTCTTCAATGGGCGAGGTTATGGTCTGACGACCGCGACTCGATGAATTATATGGAGAGCTAAAAAGCTAATCATATCTCAGGCGGGCGATGAGAGTTGTTCGGATGCTCGACCTAGGAAATGTGTATTGTAAAAAATTCAACTGTCAAGTACTCTAATTGTTTACCTACCTATCACTGCCGACTGCTTCACATGTCCACTACATGTTTCGGTCGCCTTTTTTTCAGATTTTTTCCTGCTTCCTGCTTTAGTATGTATGTACTAGCTGAGTAGGATTCGGTCTTTCTTTTTTGTTCGCGTCTACATTTCCGGGTATATGCACATTCATCATTGAGTATTGATATTGAGCGCTAAAACATGCTTTGACAACCTTCACACGGCCTGTTTCTCTTTCATCCTTTCACTTCATCTATACTGCTCGAATTGTTAGAGAAACTTGAATGATGATAGGAAACTGAAAAAGACTCGGACACTACTCAGTAAAGGTATGTGATGAATCGAGTTCTATGCCAGATGAAACTGAAAAGGATACGAAGAATGTGAAGGGCTCCAAGTCATCCTGTCTCTCTTAATCGTCGAAGGGCTGCCAATGCTGGCCAGCGGGAGACAAAGCGTTGAGCGTAAAGAGAGCCAAACCACGTGGCTGGCTTCCACTGCACCTCGGTTGACCGTGGTCGCTGCCTCGCTGTTCACCATCACCATCATCCACCATGTATCAACCTGGCATCGTACTGTTTCAAAAAGCTAAGGCTTCTCATCCAGGACATCTAAACGATGCAATTGAATATTATCAGACTCGGAAAGCTATTAATTATAACAAGATTCTGAATAGCGAAGATGTCCAACTCGGAATCGCAAGAATTCGTGGCTTTGTGTCTTCCCGAATACCTGAAGAGATCCTGGAGGTTGTGTGGCTCAGGCTCATGGTCATTGTTCTCTTTAGAGCTCCTACGCTCTTGATCAGCTTGCGGACGTGTCTACGAGCGGAAGCCTACATAAATCCTGGAGCCGTTATTCACCGCACTTGCACTCGCGACTATTCTTCTGCTGCCGGTGAGGCTCGAAGGCGGAAGCACAGACGTTATCGCATGGTCCTTCAAGACTGCCGTGGCAATCTCAGCACGTTCAAGGATGTGAAGGAACTGCTGTCTGTCATGCATGACGCATTGATTAGTGAGTTCTATTCCGCTTTTTATGAGATACATTGGCACAGTGAATTAACGATGCTGTATATTAGCTCACGAAGACGCATACACAAAGGCAAAAGTGCTGTATTGTAGCATTAGTGTGGGGAATATTCTGATAACTGAGGATGGGAAGGGATTACTCGTTGATTGGGAGCTTTCAAAGTCGAATCTAGAACTAGTGAATGCACGACAACCTGCTCACTGGGATACAGTACGTCGCCCTGATTCACATTTCTTGGTCAATATCTGAGCAACCGTAATCTTTAGGGAACTTGGCAATTCATTTCGGCTGCTCTCCTCTCTAATCCAGATGCTCATGCCACACGTGCAGATTGCCTGGAATCCTACTTTCACGTTCTCAGTTGGATCACATTGCAGTACACCAACCATTCAACATCTCCATCCCGTGTCGCGAAACATCTCACCCTGGTATATGACGACTATGATGAGGAGGTTCAAGTTCTGGGAGGTTCTATGAAGCGCGATACAATGTTGAGCGCCTCTTTAACAAGAATCAGATTCGCCCCAGGACCTCTAGCTGATTTGATTGAAGATCTCGAGGAAACCTGTGCTTCGCGCTATACTACCGATCCAGATCCTAAGAGGCTCGATATCGCACTGAAAGTTCTTGCTAAAGAAGATATCAGTGAAGAAGAACGGGATTCGATTTATCTGGACAATATTCATTACAGGAAATACGAGCGGCGGCAGAGGCTCACTTCTGCGAAATGGTTCATTGATCGGTTCAAGGAAGCTATTGTATCTGATAAATGGTCAGAACGTTCTCTCGAGCGGCGCGAGATACGATTTCCTATGAAGAAGTAGTGGTCGTAACGGTATCACTTGTCGTTGAACGTCCTGCGACTCGAGATGAAAATCTGTGTGCCAAACGTCGAGGGATTCAGGAAGACTATGTGGGACCGTGACGTCTCAAGAAGTCGGTCATATATTTCGTATCAGCGTTCGTTTATTAACTAGCTCTTGAAGGGGCGAGGTTATGGTCTGACGACCGCAACTCAATGATGTATGTGGAGAGCTAAAAGTCAATCATTTCTCGTTTATCACGAGGGCGGGCGATGAGAGGTGTTCGGATGCTCGATCTAGGAAATGTTTACTGTAAAAAATTCAACTATCAACTGCTCTAATTCTTCACCTATCACTACCTACTGCTTCATTTTAACTACATGTTTCGGTCGTCTTTTAGATGTTTTCCTGCTTCCTGCTTGAGCATGTATGTACTAGCTCAGTACTTAGGATTCGGTCTGTCTTTTTTGTGCATAGGAAAACTTTCGACGTTTCTCGTGTAAAGAAAGCTAGCGCTTGTTGTGTGCGTCTACATTTCGAATATTGAGCGCTAAAACATGCTTTGACAACCTTCACACGGCCTGTTTCTCTTTCATCCTTTCACTTCATCTATGCTGCTCGAATTGTTAGAAGGAACTTGAATGATGATAGAAAACTGAAAAGGACTCGGACACTACAAAGTAAAGGTATGTTACCCTATCGGCGAATTCTATGGGAGATGAAATTGAAAAGGATACGAAGAGGGCGAAGGGCTCATCCTATCGCTTTTCTATTTTTTATACTCCTAGTCGTCAAAGCGTCGCCATGAATGCTGGCCAGGGAGACGAAGCGTTGAGTAGGTACTAAGGTAGGTGCGAGAGAGATCCGAACACGTGGCTGAGTGGCTCACTGCGACGTGCGTATACGGTGTGTTTGACCCTGGTTTGACCGCGTCGCTGTTCACCATCACCATCATCCACATCCACCATGTCTCAACCTGGCGTCGGCGTACTGTGTCAAAAAGCTGAGGCTTCTCGTCATTCAGGACATATAAACGATGCACTTCAAAATTATCAGAAGGCTATTTATTATAACAAGATTCTGAATACTAGTAGCGAAGATGATGTCCGACTTGGAGTCGCGAGAATTCCTGTCTTTGTGTCTCCCAGGATACCTCAAGAGATTCTGGAGGTTGTGTGGCTCACTTGTCTTCTTAGATATTCTATAATAAAGTTTGATGAAAGTAAGCCCAGCTCGTTATTCCCTATATCTATTCGAGAATAACACTCTAGATTCATTGTTAAATCAATTATCATAGATACTACACGAGAATCGTACAAGCTATCAAGCAGCTTTCGGACATGTCTACGAGCGGAAGAGATAAACCCTGGAGCCGTTATTCACCGCACTTGCACTCGCGACTATTCTTCCGCTAAGGCGCGATGGCGAAATCACAGACGTTATCGTCTGGTCCTCCAAGACTGTCGTGGCAATCTCAGCACGTTCAAGAATGTGAAGGAATTGCTGTCTGTCATGCATGACGCATTGATTGGTGAATTATATTCCTATTTACATGAGATACATAGTGAATTAATGTATTTTAGCTCATGAGGACGCATACACAAAGGCAAATGTGCTATATCGTAACATCAATGTGGGGAATATTCTGATAACTGAGGATGGGAAGGGATTACTTGTTGATTGGGAGCTTTCAAAGCCGAAATCAGAATTAGCGAAAGCGCAACAACCTGAACGCACAGTACGTAGGTGCTACGAGTTTGTTGTCAATGTCGCTACTATCCGAGTAACCTTTAGGGCACCTGGCAATTCATCTCGGCTGCTCTCCTCTCTAATCCAGATGCTCATGCCACACGTGCAGATTGCCTGGAATCCTACTTTCACGTTCTAGGTTGGATTGCATTGCAGTACACCAACCATTCAACATCTCCATCCCGTGTCGCGAAACATCTTACCCTGGTATATGATGACTATGATGAGGAGGAAGAAGGCAGAATTGTGGGAGGTTTTCTAAAGCGCATTTACATGAAGATCGATGCTTTGGCCGAAATCGGATTCACCCCAGGACCTCTAGCTGATTTGATCGAAGATCTTGAGGAAACCTGCGCTTCGCGCTATGCTCGTGACCCAGATCCCGAGCAGGTTGAAATCACTCTGGAAGCCCTAGCCAACGAAGATCTCAGTCCAAGATTACGGAAGGCGCAGGAGAGCAACATTCACTACCGAGTTTACGAGCGGCGAAAACGACTCACTTCTTCGAAATGGTTCATAGACCGTTTCAAGGAAGCTATAGTATCTGATAAATGGTCAGAACGTTCTCTCGAGCGGCACAAGATACGACTTCCCATGAAGAAGCATTGGCCGTGATGATATCACCGTCGAACTTCCTGCGACTCGAGATGGCAGGAAATGAGGAAGACCATCCGTGGGACGTCTCAAGAAGTCGGTCATTTGTGTTCGGTTTATCGACTAGCTCTTGATTGGGCGAGGTTATGGTCTGACGACCGCAACTCAATGAATTATGTGGAGAGCTAAAAGCCAATCATTTCTCATTTATCCCGAGGGCGGGCGATGAGAATTGTTCGGATGCTGGACTTAGGAGTAGGAGTAGGAGTAAGAGTATGGTAACCGGCTTGGGACATGTATATTGTATTGCGCGCCTACATGCACATTGAGCGCTAATAAAATATACTTTGACAAACTTCACACGGCCTGTTTCTCTTTCATCTATGTATGCCGCTCGACTTGTTAGAAGAATGATGACAGCAAACTGAAAAGCACACTTCTAAGCAAAGGTATTGTTATCGGCGAGCTCTGTGTGAGATGAAACTGAAAGGGATACAAAGATAGCAAAGGATCCTGTCGCTTTTATATACTCTTAATCGTCAAAGCGTTCCCAATAATGCTGGCCAGCGGGAGACGAAGCGTTGAGTACTACCAATTGAGTAAACAGGTGCGAGAGAGAGCCGAACACGTGGCTGAGTGGCTCACTGCGTGTATTGACCGCCTCGCTGTTCACCATCACCATCATCCACCATGTATCAACCCGGCGTCGTACTCTCTCAAAAAGCTGATGCTTCTCGTCGTTCAGGACATGTAAAAGATGGAATTGAATGTTGTCAGAAGGTCATTAATTATAACAAGATTCTGAATAGCGAAGATGTCCAACTCGGAATCGCAAGAATTTGTGGCTTTGTGTCTCCCAGGATACCTTGCGAGATTCTGGAGCTTTTTTGGCTGAGGCTCGTGACTACTGGTTTCCTTAGAGATCCTAAGCTTCTAATCAGCTACCGGACGTGTCTACGAGCGGAAGACATAAACCCTGGAGCCGTTATTCACCGCACTTGCATTCACGACTATTCTTCTGCTGCCAGTGAGGCTCGAAGGCGGAAGCACAGAAGTTATCGTATGGTCCTTCAAGACTGCCGTGGAAATCTCAGCACGTTCAAGGATGTGAAGGAACTGCTATCTGTCATGCATGACGCATTGATTAGTGAGTTCTATTCCGCTTTTTATGAGATACATTGGCACAGTGAAGTAACGATGCTGTATATTAGCTCATGAAGACGCATACACAAAGGGAGAAGTGCTGTATCATAGCATTAGTGTGGGGAATATTCTGATATCTGAGGACGGGAAGGGATTACTCGCTGATTGGGAGCTTTCAAAGTCGAATTTAGAACTAGCGAATGCACGACAACCTCCCCACTGGGATACAGTACGTAGCCCTGATTCATATTTTCGTTCAATGTTGCTAATATCTGGGTACTTGTAACCTTTAGGGAACTTGGCAATTCATTTCAGCTACTCTCCTTTCTAATCCAGATGCTCAAGCCACACGTGCAGATTGCCTGGAATCCTACTTTCATGTTCTAAGTTGGATTGCATTGCAGTACACCAACCATTCAACATCTCCATCCCGTGTCGCGAAACATCTTACCCTGGTATATGACGACTACGATGAGGAGGAGGATCAAATTTTGGGAGGTTCTATGAAGCGCGATACAATGTTGAGCGCCTCTTTAACAAGAATCAGATTCGCCCCAGAACCTCTTGCTGACTTGATCGAAGATCTTGAGGAAACCTGCGCTTCGCGCTATGCTCGTGACCCAGATCCCGAGCAGGTCGAAACCACTCTGGAAGCCCTTGCTAGAGACAATCTCAGTGCAAAAGAACGGGCCTATCATTTGAATAACTCTAACTACCGAGTTTACGAGCGGCGAAAACGACTCACATCTTCGAAATGGTTCATAGACCGTTTCAAGGAAGCTATAGTATCCGACAAATGGTCAGAACGTTCTCTCGAGCGGTGCGAGATACAACTTCCCTGAAGAAGCATTGATTGTACTACCATAATCACTGACGAACGCCACGTTGAACGGAAAGTGAAGATTTGCGTGCCAAGCGTCAAGGGATCGAAGAAGACCAGTTAGAAGTCGGTCTCCATCCTTTCCCACTGGATGATTTCCGGTTGATGTATTTGTTGTACCCGTTTTCACTATCTTTTGATAGAGCACATAGAGGGCTTCGTTGTACAGATATTTGCCTAGAGAAATAAAACATCGTTGTAGGGATATGTGTCACACTGACATTTGACTGGCCAAAATGTTAACTTGGCGTAATGCATATATCTACTTCTGTTACCGTGTCCTGGCTGACGTCCTTCGCAGGAATCCCCGATATGTAGATGTACCGACTACGCACTGCTTGTCCGCCTTCCTGATATCCTGGTTCACATGGCACTATGTGTTGTGTCGGAGGATCGCAAGACATCTGCACTCAATCGAGCTCATTGGGCTTGCGTAGGAGCTGAGGAAACCGAAGAGAGAGGGTCGAGAACTTGTGAATCGTGGGTCGTGGGGGTGCAGATGGGGAAACGCTGAGGTGCAGTATCCGATTTCACTTCCCGATTCACATACTTAGACTCATCGCAGCTATAGTGGATAGGGTGCTGAGTACCGTCCCGACTCTCGCATAGCAGAAACCTTAAAAGACTATCAGTTCTACAACCTTGGATATAGAAATGTTGCGCAGCCTACCATGACAGATATATCCCGACCCAGCCCTAGTAGTGTCCAATAGATGTTCCGAATAAACATCATCTGACCTGGCCCTTCAAAACGACCAAATATCCAGGGTATCATGCGATGCCACGACGCTGGACCACCCCTGCGTTCTTCAGCATGAAGTATTGCATTCCCATATTCGAACCAGTCAGGGTAAATCCCGGCTAAACCCCAATCTAGGAGCCATAATTGACCATCACGACCTAAAATCATATTGAGAAGGTGCATATCCTGATGGACCAAAGCAAGGGGCCTGCTTGCATCAAACAAGGGTGTATCCAACGGAAGTCTTTTCAGGCATTGCATCCAATAAAGTCTGTCGATGTACCATCTTCGCATATGTGCGTAAGAATCGAAACGATCGGGTCCAGGATCTTTGAATAGCCTGCCTTCACAGATGTTAGGTTCTGTCCCGAGCGGACCAATAGTAGAAAGACCAAGGCGAGTAGGAAGACGTCGTAACTGGTAGACATAGTATCGAAGTGTGGCACCCACACGGAATTTCATCCACCAACTAAGTTCATCCCAGATGGTATCCAAGACTTGTCCCTCCACATACTCCATAACCAAATACTGTTCCGCACCCTCATTGATATAACGTTGATGAAACGGTACTGGGATGCACGTCTCGCGACGAACTACCTCCGCGGCTATTAGTTCATGCTCCCAAATCATAGAACGATGTTTGACGACAGTATCATGTGAGATACGAGAAACTATGCCGGTGTTCATTTCCGTGGAAAGGCGAATGAAGAAGGTATTCGCGTCGATTTTTGGGGCGGAGCGCGTCAGGTCTTTGATTTCGGTATCGGACATTTTTGAGGTTGAAAGTTCGACTATCTGGATAAGGTGAGTATATTGATGGGAATTCAGTTCGTGGTGTAGCTTACCCCGCCATTTCCGCCTTTACAAAGAATGAATGGGTAGAGTAAGGCCTCTATGAGGAAATCCAACATTGGAGTTAACAAGAACAACAAATTTCAAGCAATTAATAGTCCTATAACAGTTCGTATTCGAGTCACGTGAGTCACCACGCTGCCTTATATACTGCACCTGTTGTGTGGCGAGTTGAAGACAACTTTGACAACTTATCTCATCATGTCTACTGCTCAAAGTGTTCAACGTCAACCCTCACCGGTACCTCCTAATGGTGATCCTACGACTCCTCCGCGAAAGACTCCTCAGCCAGCCACAGGTACACCGATCGTAGCCAAAATATCCGGCACAGCTCCATTTCGGACTGACCAGCTAGAGCGCGGAATTCGTTTCGAAACTTTCGCTGGAGAGATGTCAGGAAATTATGCCGATCCTATGGACCCAAAAACCTTCTTGGACACCTTTCTTGGCACGCAAGCTTTCGATGGGGCACCCGTACCTTCTTCGCCTTGGAGTGACGACCTAAAAGAGAAATTTCGAAGAGTGCATGACACGCAAATCGTAGATGGAAAACCGGTATCCAACCGGGAAAAGGAAATGTATGGACTTCTGGTACGTGCTAAATTCACTTGCTCGACAAGTCTTTTAAACTTTTGAGCATGATAGGAAGGAGTTGTCAACGATTGCATCGACACTACCTCGTTTAAATACGTTTCAACGTGGAAATATTCGGATTGTAGGGAACTCGAGAACTGTGTTGGTTCCGCACCTGACGCTATTCTGTATGACAATGAGCGTTCCAAGCCCCGGGGGGCGAAGAAGTCGGACTCCGCATTCTCAGATCTCGTAATCGAAGTGAAGGGCCCTAATGCCAGCAAACCTTTCGAGGACAGTAAAGATCACAGCATCGAACGCGACACCATTGATGCCACCAAGATTCGAGGACAGCTCGTCGCTTATGCTGTCGCTCAGTTTGTTCACCAGTTCCGAACTCACCTGTTCATGGTATATGTTCACGCGGATAAAGCTCGATTCATTCGCTGGGATCACGCCGGCGCAGTCATGTCGGAAGAGTTTGAGTACAGCGAGAAAAGCTATCTGGCCGATTTCTTCTCTCGTTATACCCGTGCGACACCAGAGGCTCGTGGTATCGACACCACAGTCACGATGCTGGAGCAGCATAGCAGTCTTGCGGAGGAAGCTCGAACGCAGCTAAAGCTTGACAAGAATGCGCCTGTGTTCGAGTTTCAGGTTTGGGATGATCCAAAGGATGACCCAAAGAAGGACCCGAAGGATGACCTGAAGGATGACCCGAAGGATGACCCGAAAGATGACCCGAAAGATGACCCAAAGGATGACCCAAAGGATGACCCAAAGGAGAGCCAGACACAGTCGTCGCCGTTCCTATACTACGGGACTACAGCATTTGCTGGCAACGACCAGTCTGTGACAGGCCGTGCCACTCGCATATTCAAGGTCTGGGATCGCAGAGGGCAACGTGTCGTTCTTCTCAAAGATGCGTGGCGAGTTGCGTCTGCCAAACCCGAAGGTAAAATATATGAGATTTTGAAGGCCAAGCACGTAGAAAACGTCCCGACGTGTCTGCGAGCGGGAGACGTGAAGCCCGGAGCTGTTAATCACTGTACTCGCACCCACGACTTCCCTTCCACCAAACCTCCCAAATCTCGATGGCGGAAGCACACACATTATCGTTTAATCCTCCTAGAAATTTGCCGAGGCACTCTCATCAAGTTCAACGATGCGAGGGAGTTGTTATCTGTCATGCATGACACGTTGATCGGTAAGTTGATATAAAATTTACGTGGGATACAAAGCGAATTAACACTACTTGATCTAGCCCATCGAGACGCTTACACAAAGGCAGATTTACTGCATCGTGACATTAGTGCGGGGAACATTCTGATAACTGAGGACGGGAAGGGACTACTCGCTGACTGGGAGCTTGCAAAGCCGAAATCAGAACTAGCGAAAGCGCAACAACCTGAACGCACAGTACGTTGCTTCTACATGTTTGTTGTCAAATTTGCTAATATCTGAGTAATCTTTAGGGCACCTGGCAATTCATTTCAGCTGCTCTCCTCTGTGAGCTAGTTGCTCATGCCACGCTCCCAGATGACCTGGAATCCTACTTTCATGTTCTCGGTTGGACCGCATTGCAGTACACCCACCACTCCTCAACTCCATTCACAGTTTTGAAACATCTTACCCTGGTGTATGACGACTACGATGAGGAGGAGGACAAAATTCTGGGAGGTTCTACGAAGCGCAATTACATGTTGAGCGCCTCTTTAACAAGAATCGGATTCGCGCCAGGACCTCTTGCTGACTTGATCGAAGATCTTGAGGCAACCTGCGCTTCGCGCTATGCTCGTGACCCAAATCCCAAGAGCCTGAAGAAAGCTTTGGATGACCTCGCCAAGGGAGATATCAGTGCAGAAGAACTTTATGAGAATCACGTTCACTACCAAATTTACGAGCGGCGGAAACGACTTACATCTTCAGACTGGATCATCAACCGGTTCAAGGAAGCCATAGACTCCGATCAATGGTCTCAACCTTCTCTCAAGCGGCACGAAATACAACTTCCCAAAAAGAAGATCAATGTTCGTACTTTCACTAACGAAGCTCCCGAAAGTGAAAAGTCGCGTGCCAAACGTCAGAAGACCGTCCGTGGGACGTCTGTAGAAGGCGGGCCTGCGCTTAATGCTGTTCCTGAACATGACGACTGAAAGATCTGCTATAATTTCTGGTCAATGTATTTGTTGTGCATTTGTCTTGCTTGTTTTGTGTGTTTTCGTATATACCCATTGTTTCTAGAGCGCTTGAAGGTACAGTTTAGAGATGAACCATTGTTGTAGAGATCTATGTCGCACTGATGTCTGTCTGGATGATACTTGGAATGATAATGTAACATTATGCAGGATAGATTCGTTTTGTATGAAAGAATTAGTACAGCATTGCTGCAATTTCCATCCGTGCTCTCAAACACTGAACGCGAAGAAAAACCGAAAAAAGGCCCTCGTCTCTCCTGCCCTCCGTTGCCCGGCACTCACAGCTCACCCGCCTCAATCCACGCGTCATCCCCAATTATACCTCCTCCCGCCGCCTTCACTCATTCTCCACTGTCCGTCACCAGCATCATAACCCCATACACCCCCGGTGGTACATCCGAAAGTCCGAGTCCGAGTCTGCGGTGGTGCGAGGTCAGTTGGTGATACACGGGACAAAAGAAAAAACCTCACCTTGAACATGCCCAATAAATCTCATATTCCGCTGCAATAGCTTTTAACGAAAACGCTTCAGGGAGGGGGTACCAATCCGTCGATGGAAGCTGAAGTTCTCCATATATGACGTATTTCGAGCCTTTGTGAATCGTCGTAGCACTAAGAAACAGCAAGAGCAGTGGGCCCAAGTTAATTTGATTGAGAGAGAAAAAGAAAGCAAGAGGGAGGGGACGTACGTCTTTTCATGACGAGGGCAAAACCCCGATGTATGTCAACTCTCTATACGCCCTCGAATGCGCTTGCGACGTTCTTCTTTGCGCACCACCCACTGTACCGAACAATCTCCAGCGCGTCTTCTTTAGGGTCTATACTTGCGTGGTGGGTGACGAAGGGAGTGCACCGTTGAGGTAGCGAGGATGCGAGGATGATCGTGTCTTCGTATTGAACCAAGAACGGGAATGGTCTTTTCGCTCCGTCGCCCAGCAGTCGTACCACCGGTTGAAAGAACGCATCCTACGCTGGGTGGATCCCAGAAGATTAAAGAGCGTAGGGGATCCTTCTTGTGTAGGGAGAAACTCGATGGGATTGGTCGAGGAGCATTCCGTAGAGCGGTAAATTCTGTAGTTGGAATGAGCCTTGCAAGTAATGTGCGTTCGGACCAAACTTTCTAACACTCTCCTGGCAGCCCAACCTGACGTGTACTCGTGCGTACAGAAACGATAACATGAAGGCTTTTCATACGAGACAGACGCAGTGAGGGTAAAAGAACTAGGTGCGTGCGCGTCTATGAGTACCAACTTTCTTTGTGCGCCTACCACCATCATGCCGCCTTTCATTTCTCTTGAACCTTGAAAGAAACTCTATGAACTATAACAAAACACGCGCCTGTACGGTATATATAGAACAAAGGTCGAGCGCCTGGTCAGTTCACGTCTTCCTTTCCTTCACATCTTTCATTTCTTTCATGGATTTAAACAATCAATTTCTAGCTCAGAACGACGGGCATGATCAGGCTGATCGTGGTCCATCGTTGCAGAAGGCGTTAGAGTATCTCGACCGAACATGGTTGATTGGTTTGGGTAAGACAGCACGATGGATGGATCTGGTTGGTGATTATGCAGGTACTGAGCCTTTCGTTGTGGATGGTACGTGTCTCTTGCACCTCTGAAGTATTTACGCTACTCACATATGGGAATCACCTCTCTGTATAGGAGAATCTTTACTACAACACGTGCTGGACGACCCGTTGTTGGCACTAGGTCTACCTGACGGTGCGCTGCTTTGTACACTTTCACCTCAAGATAATAACCATCTCATCTTGCTTTTAGACCCAAGTTTTCAAATCATACACGCATATTACACGCTCGAACGTTTCCTCCAAAACCTTATAGTTCGTTCGGCGAACTTTGACGTTGTATTGTGGCGCGGTAGGTCTCAATATTTCCCTTTTCTTTTTCTTACATCGATCACTTACTCTCGACGTATTTTTAGACAATCGATGTGGTACTTTACGCATCGGAGACGCCAAGAATCTCGTGTCCTCTAGGGTTTTAGCACACGTGCTTCTCGTACAACATCTCCAAAGACTTAGTGAGGGTCAGGATTTCGAGGTCAAGGTGTTTGACGGGTTGGCGGATCCAGCATGGGTTGAATATATGTTGATGAAGAAGGTCTTTGGCCTCCCTTTTCCCTAACGTTTCTTGACGCTGACGATTGTCTACCAGCCTATGTTTGTGATGATGAACGACGGCGGAAGGGTTCCCGAGGATGCTTCATCAATGACATATGCTCGTGTGTTGGTGCAGAGAGCTTTCGTACATGATGTCTTATCGCAAGGCTTGTCCATGGCGTCCTTGTCTGATGTGGATTTCAGAGATTCTAAGGTGAGGCACAGTCGTCTTTTATAGCACTCTATTCTCAAAACATTCACCAGATGCTTTCCTTTGTGCATGAAACTGTGGCCGCCTTTCCAGCTACGAAGCTTTGGCGTATGGCTGCCGATGAACGGCTTGCGTTCAATAAGAAGCTAATTACTCGCTATCCCATGAGCGACATTCTCGTATCTGGGGAGCCTTCGTCGACTGTCATCAAAGCTATTGGCAGAAAGCTTCTCAACACACCACTTCCCGGCATGCATGCAAGCCTCTACGAGGCCTTGGTATACCTCTACCTTTCAAATTCGATCCTGCTGGAAGGAATTCCAATTGAACTACGAGCTCGCAGTGTTATGCCATTGCACCCAGATCTGCAACGCGTTGTCATTGACGTGTTCTTACCACGAGCCTATACGGTATCAGCCACTGTGTTGGCTAGTCTTGGTGGACATTTACACGTCGATGGCCGATTCTTTGCGTCTCTATTGCAATACTCGTGTACCCCAGCCGGACCTATGGCTCTTCTCGAACATTCCTCTGTGAACCAGGTTTGGTTAGCGATACGTGGGGGTCTTCCAAACCTTGGGATTTTGGCATCTTTCTACCAACCATCGTTACCAACGCCATCTTCGGAGCTTGTTTCAAACACGTCTTTCAGTCTTCTTCCATTTTCAAATCCAGTTTTCGACACTCAGCTCTCTTCGGTTCAAATCAAGGTTCACGATGTCGGTGACGAAGAAACTGATGAAACGCAGACGGTGCAGAGTGGTTTTCAGGGGTCGACGATCTTCTCGGATACAGCTCACTGGCATAATCCCAAATCGTTGCTTCCTCCTCATCTTGGCGGTGAAAAACCTAAACCAGTCAATGAATGGCAACGTAAACGATACCTTAGGAGCGAGCAGAGGTTGATGGCGTCTATTGGAAAGCAAGCAGCTACGTTGACTGGGGCCTCGGGAAATATTTTGGAACCAATGACCATTCTGCCTGTCGGAGCGTCTCGGTCAAAACACAATGAAGCTCAAGCGCGCGTGGATAAAAAGGTCAAAGTAAGAATGATTCGCATTTGTTTCTTGATGAGTTTATTGACGTTGGGTATTGTAGGCACCAAAGGCTGTGAAGCTGTCATCTGCGGACCTTCTACGCCAGAAAATCAAACAAGAAAAAGAGTCGCAGGGAAAGGATTCTTCTTCGATTTGGTGGAAGGGTCAACTCGACATTATGTCGAAGATGGACACTTCTGGTCAGATCAAACACGTTGAAGAGTTGAGTAGTAAGAGGGCTAAAGAAGACTGGGCTGGGACCGAAATTGCGATGTATCGACTGCACCTGGAGATAGTAAAGTGGGTTGCAGAGCCGAAGCGGGAATCTATAGAGGTCAATGACAAATACTCTGTTTCCCTGCTGAAGATGGTCAGGGACATATCAAAAAGGAAACCTACAACCCCGACGATATCTAATATCCTTTCTTGTGTCCTTCGAGCTCTCGGTCTTGATGACTACGTCCCTTCCTTAACCGCCGTGACTGTTCCCGAGGACAGCGCCTTGACCTTTACGTTCGTGAAATTGTTTCGGTCAAAAGGCCAGACGGCGAAATATGACTGGATGAATATTCGAGAACATCCTGTTGAATGGCAACTGAGGCTTTTTGGAGAGTTTATGGATAGGAGTATGGATAGCGCTCCAGATTCGAGGGTGTCGTTTGAACCTGACGCTTGGCAACGTCGAGTGCTTGACTGTATTGATAAACGGTCTTCACTCCTAGTCGTTGGTATGTGATTTAGTAATTCTATATATTCGACCTGGTTTCTTATGGAGGGTTCCTTAGCTCCAACTAGCGCCGGGAAGACTTTTATCTCGTTTTACGCGATGGAACGAGTTTTGCGCGAGTCAGATGAGGGTATTTTTGTGTATGTCGCTCCGACCAAGGCTCTCATCATGCAAATTGCGGCCGAGGTGTATGCTAGGTTCAGGAAGAATTTGAACGCAAGTAAGCACTCCACACCGTTTATTAGGTGGTGTTTCGTGCTAACGAAAAGAAAAAAATCTAGAAACATGTTGGGCTGTTCATACTCGTGATTATCGTATTCACAATCCTCAAAACTGCCAGATACTTGTTACGGTTCCGGAAGTGTTGTCTATTATGCTTCTTTCGCCGCCTCTTGCTAGGCATTGGACACCTCGGATAAAGTGGTATGGAATTTTGATTCGTGCCATGCGGTTTTCTTAATGCCCATTGTTCTAGGATATGTCTCGATGAAATACATTCCATTGGGCAACAAGAAGGAGGTACAGTTTGGGAGCAACTCATTCTGATGGCTCCGTGTCCCGTCATGTGAGTGTATTGCATTTGATCATTATTAGATCCCTTCCTCATCTGGTCGTGTTTTTAGTGGCCTTTCGGCAACCGTTGGTGATCCTGAGGGTTTCAGCGACTGGCTAGGATCTGTACAAAAAGCCCATGGATTCGAATATCAATTCATACAACATCCTCATCGTTATTCACATTTGCGAAAATTCTTCTATATTCTTCCACAAGAACAAGACGAGGAGGTGGTGGAACCATTCAAGGATCTGTCTTCGCACACGCAGACCGAGCGTTCACGGTTCATTCACCCTATTACTTCACTTTCGTTCGGAGCCAAGACTCTTCCGGATGACTTGGCGTTGGAATCTGGGGATATGTTGACTTTGTACCGTGCGCTGAAGACTGTTTGCAAGACGAACATGGAGCACTTGGATCCTCGAACGTTTTTTGAGGATAGCGGAAAGCTTCTTGTTCAGAAGGACGTTCTTGGTTATGAGATGCGCTTGAAGGAAAAGGTTTCTGAATTGGCGGATGCGAGAGATAGAATGGGTGATGATTCTTCTCTTAAGAGGGTCATTCGCGAGTTGCAGGATCCGAAGTTGCGAATGTCTTCTGTATCCGGCTCGCGAAAAGTGCCGTCACTCGATAATATCTATGATAACCTCATCTTCCTTTTGGCGGATCTCAATGCTGCAAGAGAGCTCGTGAGTTCGGTCGTCATCGCGAGTGGCCCTTCTTCTAATCTAATTTTCTTTTTACAAGCCCGCAATATTATTTTGTTTCGACCGTTCTGGATGTGAGAAAATGGCCCAAGTCATTACCAAAACTCTTCAAAATGCCGAAAAGAAGTGGCGTAGCGAGAGTAAAGAATGGATTAAAAAGGTGGAGGATTGGGAGAAGTGGCAACAGCAGCAGAAGCTTCGGGATCGGGCTGTTAAAGTCGCCAAAAGACAACGAAAGGATGACGATGAGGAGCGTCACGACGACGGTGCCAAAGGAACCTGGCAAAGCTATTTCGACCCAAAAGATCCTTCGGAGCGATTTTCGTTTGCGAACCACCGTAGCTACTCAAAGACGAAACTGAAGGAAGATATTTCGTTGTTCAAATATCATGTGCCACCTTGGGCACTGAGAGCGTTGCAGAGAGGAATCGCAGTCCACCACTCTGGTATGAATAAACGCTATCGAGGTCTGATAGAAAGGTAAATGATATGGGTGCTTTCTGCGCTGTTCATGGTTGAACTGACGGGGCTTACTTGACAGCTTGTTCCGCCAAGGGTTTTTACGAGTCGTGATTGCCACTGGCACGCTTGCCCTTGGTATCAATGCACCCGCGAAGACGACTGTATTCTGTGGCGATTCTCCATTCCTGACAGCTCTTATGGTGAGTATCAGGACCTATTGTCTGTCTAAGCGGTGACATTGATACACTTCTTATATATAGTACAGACAATGTGCTGGCCGTGCTGGTCGACGTGGTTATGATCTGCTCGGAAAAGTGGTGTTCTACGGCCTGTCTATGGATAGGGTCCAACGTCTAACTCTCTCGAGGCTACCTAGTCTGCAAGGCAACTTTCCGTTAACGTCGACCTTGAGCTTGAGACTTTTCAATCTCTTGCATGGGTCTGACTATGCTGAGGTCGCTGTGCGCACAGTGAAGAATATCTTGTCTCTCTCGCAAATCAGTTTGAGGTCAGACATTGGACAGCAGCAATTGTTGCATCATTTGCGATTTAGCATTGAATATCTCCGTCGAGCGAGGTTGCTTGATGTGGAGGGAAGACCTATGAATTTATTTGCCATTGCTGCACATCTATACGTGGGTCCCTCTTCTTCCTCATTTCTCTGTCCGTGCTCTTAATGTTGTCTTTGCAGTACACGGAACCAAGCAATCTAGCCCTAGTTGTGCTCCTGCGTAACGGCGTTCTTCACCAGATTTGTCGGAAGAACGACGCTGATGCTAGAAGTGAATTCATTCTCCTCATGTCACACCTCTTTGGGCGTCGGTACCTCACGCAGGCTTTCGCGAATGGCAACGCCATTCAAGAACTAGTAAAGAAGTATCCTTCGACAATTGTCCTACGTCCATTGAACCCGATCGCTAGACGCGTTCTGATCGAGCATGAACAGCAGACAGTGAAGATCTATACGGAGTACGCCAGGGCATACGTTGAGCAGTACTCTGATGAACTGGGGGAGGATTGTCTTCTACCGCTGAGCAAAGCCGACTACTCCGGTTCTACGCTCTCTATCGCCTCACCTCTACGTCAGTTTCTTGAAACCACATGCAACCGGGTTACGACTCGGTCTGCATTTGTCGCCAATTCTGGGCACGTTGACGTGTATGACAGCATAGACGAATTGACAAGTACAGCCAGGGAAGGTCTACACCTCCACCGACACGCTGTACCTTCATTTGGAGATCTAACGATGACCGAAGAAGAGAAAACGCTCAATGCGTACATCTTCGATTTCTACACACACGGTCAATCAAAGACTCTATCTAATGCTAATGGTATAAGTCAAGGAGATGTATGGTATCTTTTGCAAGATTTTTCATTGACGCTTCTCACTTTGAGATCGAGTTTGGAGCAGTTGTTGAGTAGGAAATTGGATGAGGGGGTGCAGGATGAGGAGGGTAATGTTGATACTGTGGATTATGCGGAAGTTGATGTTGATCATGATGAGGATGATGGAGTGCAAGGGGAAGGGTTTAAGTGTCCGAAGGGGGTGAGTGAGGATGATTGGAGGGTATATGAGATTGTTAGGGATGCAACGGCAGAGTTTGAGGTGAAGTATAAAGCGATGTGGGCTTAGATATGAGTGTTTCAATTAGAGATGTATATGCGTATAGTTCTTCCCATTTCATCTTGTGCGTTGGTACATTTGAACCGACACTACTGTATTACAGAGACATCTCATTCACCAGGCGATACAGGTCTCTTAAATAATTGTGTAAACTTCAAGTTGATACAACGACGATCACAGGTTGGGCGCTAAGCAAGGCTAAACGCTGATAGAAAATGCTCTTACGAACCACGGTTGACCGGCACCCATCATCCACTATGTTCCAACCCTTCCTTCAAAAAGCTGAGGCTTCTCATCAATTTCGACATCCAGACGATACAATCAAAAGGCTATTAGTAGTAACAAGATTCTGAACAGTCAAGACGTCGCCTCAAGATTTCCTGCCCCAAGTACCTCAAGAGACGGTTGCGTGGCTCAGGCTCATGGTTACTGGTTTCTTCAGAGATCCTAAGCTCTTAAGCAGCTACCAGACGTGTCTACGAGCGGAAGCATACATAAACCCTGGAGCCGTTGATCACCGCACTTGCACTCACTCTTCTTCCACTGAGGCTCGATGGCGGAAGCATAGACGGCAATCGTCTGGTCCTTCAAGACTGCCGAGGAAATCATAGCACGTTCACGGATGTGAAGGAGTTGTTGTCTATCATGCATGATGCATTGATTGGTGAGTTCTAATCCTTGTTTAACCACGAGGGTACACGGACACAGTGAATTAACGCGTTCTGTCTCTTAGCTCATGAAGACGCTTACACAAAGGCAGAAGAAGTGATGCAATGTAATATTAGTGTGGGGAATATTTTGATAAGTGAGGATGGGAAGGGATTACTAGTACTCGTTAATTGGGAGCTTGCAAAGGAGTCAAAGTCGGAATCGGAACGAGGGAGTGCGGGACGACAACCTGCTCACTGGGATACAGTACGTAGCCCTCCTACATATTTCTTGGTCAATATTGCTAATATCTGAGTACCCGTAACCTCTAGGGCACCTGGCAATTCACTCTCTAACCCAGATACTCAAGCCACACGTGCAGATCGCCTAGAATCCTACTTTCACGTTCTCAGTTGGATCGCATTGCAGTACACCAACCATTCGAGATCTCCTCCCCGCGTCGCAAAACATCTTATCTTGGTATACGAGGACTACGGACTACGACGATGAGGAGGAGGAAGAGGAGGAGGGTGAGGAGGAAGGCAGAATTGTACATGTGGGACGTTGTGTAAAGCGCGTTTACATACTCAGCGCAGACGCGGTAAACGGGCCATCTCATGCGACACATCAACATTCTCACGTGACCCGCCATGCGTACACAATCAACGGACTCTGCAGTCGCGCAAAGTAGCTCTGTACCAGCTCTGTACTGTAGTACTACATACATAAGCTTGCAATATACAATGTAATCTTTTAAACAAATATTCCCATCCCCTGACCTAACCACCTAACCTCCCTAACCTCCCTAACCCTCCCTAACCTCCCTAACCCTCCCTAACCTCCCTAACCTCCCTAACCTCCCTAACCGCTAACCCGACCCCTAACCGACTTAGAGCTCGCTGCCGCGAGCTCTAAGTCTTCCTAACCGCTAACCAGTTAACCCTAACCAGTCACCCTAACCGTAAACATGCAAAATAAAAATATGTACGACAGCGAGGATCGAACCTTCGAGCATAATGACGAAGAAGCACAGCATTACCACTGAGCCATCAGGGCACTGCTAGATGGGCTAGGCTGCACCTACCTAGCCTTGCGTGTACTCAGATCGAGATGACGTAGGTTACGTGCTTCTTTGATTGTGTCGCATGGGATGGTCCGATTGGCTTCTCTTACTCAGCGCTGCTTTGACCGAAATCGGATTCACTCAAGGACCTCTAGCTGACCTGATTAACGACCTTTTGAGCAAACCTGCGCTTCGCGTTATACTCCTGATCCAGATCCAGAGCAGGTCGAACCGTGACTTAGTCCTCTGGAAGTCCTTGCTCAGAGAGATGATCTCAGACTCAGTGTGGTTGAGAGGAGATGTTATTCAAGTAATATAACTCTGAGTACCAGATATACGAGAGACGGGAACGGCTTAGTTCTTCGAGGTGGTTTATTGACCGGTTTAGGGAAGCCGTGGAATCTGATGCATATGATTGATCTGAATGTTCTAGTGAGCGGCGGAAGACTCGGATAGGGCTTCCTGTGAATTTGAAGAAGCGTTGGTTGGGGTATCATATATCTAGGCGGAGGAAAGTGAAACTCGCGTTGATGGATTCAGGAAGGAAGGAAGGAGACTAACCCTGGGACACGCTACAATTTCGTTTTTTCCATTTGCATCCCCCATGGTCCACGGTACTTCTTCGACCCCTTGTCATTCTCTATTTACGCAGCTCCCATGCAAACCCAAAACTGAATCGATTAAGCGCGTCGTGCGATCCTCCGAGACAATACCGAGACAATACATGCGTTTTTTTTTGCCATGATACACTGGCTTGTACAGGATTTTGTGGGGGGATCCGACAGATGCGGAGTATGAAGGACTCGCCGGAGGGCAGTTACTGTGTCTTGGCCCTTTACTCGAGATATGGATACGGGTCAATATCCACTGGATGCAAGGGATTCAATATTCACGGTTCGACTTTGACAAGAAAGGCTATAACGCACTTGTATATATATTGAGTGAAAACTTGGTTTACCGACTAATACAATGGGTTTAGAAGAAGGGGTGGTGATCGAGAATCACTTTACGCGAGTAAAACCAGTCTCTGGTAGTGTAAGCACTGGCAGCCTCTTATTATCTGCGACCACGACTACGATGTCTGTTTCATACTCTTCTTACCCTCAACCGTGACATACATTACATCTGAGATGGTCCACGACTTGGCGACACTCACTAGCGTCCTTCAACGACAATACTTGGCAAAACTGGGTTTAGAAAAACCACTCAACATCGTGACGAACGATTCGGGCGGGAAAGCATCGTGGATTGCTGAATGGGTTTTTTATTGCTGCGATGCGATTGTTGATATTCAAAACCAACGGAGAGATGAACTCACGGTATGTTTTCAACATTTTTTTTTCGTTTGCAGTGTTTTGACCGTGGTGGGTATATATACTATATAGGGTACCCCACACTTTATGTCAGCTCGCATTCTTTCGTCAAAAACACCCATCCGTCATTTACTCGCCGATGACCTCGAGTCGTTCTATCACGTCCTCTGCTGGATCACGCTATGTTTTACTCCGAACGATTTCACACCACATTACTTGGACCTGAAGTTATCAGATATCTTTACCCCATATCCCGAAGCACCACTTTCCGTCCGTGGACATTTCAAAGCGAATGCATTGAGATACCAGACCATGAAGAAACTTAGGCTACCCGGGGGTGTATTAACGAATCTCATTGTTTCGTTGGAATATGTGTTTTTGATGAGGTATTGTAAAGAGTGTAATGTGGAGTTTTATGAGGAGGATCAAAGGGGCGTTGGTGAGATGGGATGTAGTAGGGGGTATAAGGAGTTTCGGAAGGATCAGTCTGTCAGCATCTATGATTCTGTTTTGAAGGCGATGGAGACATCGGATTGGATGGTGGAGCAGTTCCGTGAGGCTGAGCGGCAAGGCGATAAGTTACAGGCTTTATGGGTGGTTGATCCATTAGGACGAAGGGCAGATACAACATTCCTCACTGACTCGGATTCGGACTCGGACTCGGACTCGGAGTTGGAGGAAACGTCGGACAACTAGGGTTAGACAGCAACGCAATCGCAGGAGTGTTGTGTGAAGGAGATGCGTAAAGTTGGTCCTACGAGGTCTCTAGTCTAATGTTGTCGACCTGCTTTATGTCGGTTCATATGTAGTCTCCACCCACACTCGATGAAATGGGAAGCACTATACATGTACATTTTGAATCGAACGCACGGTATCGAAACCAAAGATTTGGTCCAAAAATTCAACATAGGAGGAGAACGCAAAGATTTCGGAAACAGACGTCAACAATTGAACTCACCCTGAAACCTCCACCATGGCCAACCTACCCATCCTATACTCTATCTTCGTAATCGACATCACACGCACTCAATGTCTAGATTACGATAATATCTTCCATGCCAAACCTACAATGCTCACAAAGGACGCTGTGCGATCTATGTTGCTGCAATCATCACCGCCGAAACATCCTCGGAAAAACCTTGTTCGCGTGTTTCATATACTCAACGCTGAGGTGAAACTCTACCTACCACCTTCGGATACTATCGAGAGGGCGAGTGAAGCCAGAACAAAGAAACTGCCGTTTGATGTCGAGGCTGAGGTTGCTGAATTACCTGAACTCGATAATAAACGACCAGTATCAGAATATCTCGCGGGAGCACAAATGACTATTTGGATCGTTTTTAAAGTTGGAGATAGGTTGCACCCTGGTAAGCCAGTCAGTCTTTCAAGTACCCCTTCGATGGAGCTCTGATTGTTCAACCCATGGGATTATGGATACTCAAATTAAGGGTCGAAGTGGCCTTTCGCGGTGTTGAAAATATCAAGTGGTAGAGCGTTTACGGAACAGGATGTTATTGTTAATGGTATTATGCCCGCCAGCGAACCTATTCCGGTAGAGGTGTTGAGATTTGTAGAGGAGATGGGTAGAAGAAGGAAGATAAGCACTAAGGCGTATGCTGCTTCACTGCATATTTTCGCTCCCTCATAACGTCTTCCTAGGCGTATGAAATGATAAAAACATCCTCCTCGTCACCTCCCAATCTAGAAGAACTCTTGGAGAAGGATGACAATCTTGGTGGTAGTGGCCACGCTAGTGAATTCGGGCAAAATAAAAAATCAATGGACTACGAAAGTTCTCACTACCTCTTCCGAATCCTTCAAGTTTCTGGCTCCATGGGACTTTGCAAAGCCGCATACATCAACGAAGGCGTACGACAACCCACGATGGATAGTGTTTTCTATTTTCCGCTCTATCAAGCAATACTCGCTCGACCCCTGTATCTTGATGATATTCATAACCATACCCACATGTAAGTAAGATCTCCCCCCTCCCCCCCCCCAAAGCCAAAAAGCTACCTGCTTGCCTGCTTGCTTGCGTCAACGTGAAACTGATCCTTATCCTTATCCTCGGTGCAGAATGTTCCCCTCACAACCCTGGCCACACGGATATTTCTTACCGTGTCGAACGTTGGATTGTCAAAGGCCGGATGAATACCTCAAATACACGCCACGATCAGGAAATTGTTTTTGGAGAGGTTTTCAACCTTTATGGATTAGCGAGACGTATTCCGACTCGGGGGAGGATATACGGTGTAGGCTGAAGGTGCAGGGGGCTTCGTTTGTGAAGATGTTCAACAAAGACGTGAAAGACGTGAAAGACGTGCTAAATGAAAATGAAGGTCCCCCGGGGGAAGCGGAGCTCTTTATACTACCGGTGATTTATATCAACAGATTCTTTGATGCGGAGGTTTTTTATATGTTTCCTTCCGAGGCAGGAGACAAGGTACGTACGTCCTTTATACCCTACCCTACTATCCCTCCCTCAGCGTGAAGGAATCTTAACGAAGACGTACCGTACTTAATTATTGATCCACACGCAGGTGTTATACCACCAAATGACCTATCCACTCGGTTCGACAGGGGCTGCGTTGAGGTTTACGGTGATGATGTATAATTTTGGGGATAGGAATGCGGTGTGGTCGAAGAAGGGAAAAGAGGTTTTTAAGAGGTTGGATGAGGATGAGGATGAGTTTAGGGGGAGTTTGGAATCGATCCGGGGAGGGAAGGGGGTAAGCGCTAGCGATGGATGGGGCGGGGGAGGTGGTGGGTGGGATGGAGGTGATGGATGGGGTGGAGGCGATGGGTGGGATGGATGGGATGTAGGTGATGGAGGCGGTGGATGGGACACAGGAGGAAGAGATGATGCAGCCACTAGGAAGCGTCCTAGGGAAAGCGTGCATGACCCAGGCCTAGGTGAACCCCTCAGCAAGCGCACTCTCACAGTCACATCTCGTCGATACAAAATGCAACATTCCGCCGCCGTCGCCGGAAGTGGTTACACTCTCGATAAACAATTATCTTCAGTGCGTGAAAAAACAGCTATCTTCCTCCCTCCCCTCCCTCCCCTCCCATTACCCGTGCACGTTCTAACAGCCCTTTCTTTGTCAAGGGAATGTCAATAGTATACACAGCCTGGAACAAATCAGGTATCAAGTGTGTTATCAAAGTGATCGATCATAAAGCGTCTCCGTCGCCGTCGCACGAGTCCGAGATCGAGTTTCTAAAACTCTGCAAAGATCGCAATGCACCCAATATCCTCCCCTTTACCGAAATGATACCAGTTGGCCACGGTACTTCATCATCGACATACATTGTCCTGCCTTTCATGTCAGTTTTCGGGGACTACACAGTTTCTGGGGAAGTATCACAATTATCTACTCATCTCTTGGGTATGAGCATCGATCTCGCGAGAGGTCTTGCGTTTCTTCATTCCGAATTCATAGCTCACCTCGATATTACTTCTCATAATTTGGTATTTGACGAGAATAAGAGGCTTATGATTATAGATCTTGGTCTTGCGGAGCGTGTAGAGAATGAGGAAGAAACTATAATTGGTTTGAGGGGTACTGAGAAATGGATGGCGCCAGGTCAGTCGTCCATATTGCTCTCTTAAACTTTTTTAGATTGAATTCTCATTTTTTTTTTTGTTTGTTTTTTTTGGTGGTAGAAATAAAGAAAGGAATACGATATAGTCCGATCCGTGCGGACCGATTCTCTTGTGGGGTGGTATTTGATGATATGGCGTTTTGGGCAAGAGGGAATGCGCCTGGGTTGAAGGAGTTTTCGCGCAGATTGATGGATGAAGAGCCGGATAAGAGACCTGCGGTTCATGAGTGGATCGCCTGTAACAGTCCCACCCCGACCGCCACCCAGTGATGATTGGTGGTGGGGCTTATCTTTTAACATTCCTATTCCTACGCGAGGACAACACCGCATGTAAGCAATCGGTGGGCGGATGTACTACCGGATTGGCGCGCGACGCAGTTCAGTGCGATAAGGAAGTAGGTGTCCGTGTCCGTGTCCTTCAAGACGAGGAAGACCGAGGAGTAGAAGTGGTCCTTGCTCATGTTCCTATGCCGTTTTACCAGGGAGGGATGGAGGAAAACTGGGCACTTCCGCCGGATGGGTTTTAGTCGATTCGGTTTCGGCTCTGATTCAAAGTCCATCCGAGACTCGTAGGGGTTCAAGCCTTCAAGGATAACGGATGACTTTACATATCCACGGGTAGTCGATGCCCTAGGAGGACAGGTAGAGAGAACATTCGGAGTTTGGAGGAGACGTGATAGCAAACGTCTTGCAGTAGGAGGAGGCAGGAGTGATGACTGTTCAGAATCTTGTTAATAGCATTCAATTGCATCGTACGCGTTTCAACTTGTATATCCTGAATGAGAAGCCCTCAGCTTTTTAAGAAGGAAGACCGTGACAACGCTGGGTTGACAATGAAACATGGTGGATGTCGATGAACCGTAGAGCATTCTTTCAAAACGCTTAGCACTTAGCGCCCAACCTTTGTTCTAAACTCAAGGACCGTCACGAGTGGATGTGCCAAGCCAAGAAAGTGTTAGAGAGTTTCGTCCGAACACACATTACTTGCACTGAGGCTGGTCACACCACCACCCCATTCCAATTACGGGATCATCATCTACTCTATGGAACTACACCTCACCTCACCCAACCCAACCCAACCTACACCTCCCCTTCCTTCCTTCCTCCCCTTCCTTCCTTCCTTCCTTCCTTCCTTACGCCAAAAGTCCCTAAACTCCCTAAAGCGGGACCTCCCTAAACAACCTTCCTAGCAGTCCAAAAAGCAGCACTATAAGTATACCCCAACATAGCATCCCTATTAGTCGTATACGTCGCGTTGATGGATTTTTCGTTCTGTTCAGTATACACCGTTAGTTCATGCGTTCCTTTCACGTAATACGGGTTACGTAGTACGGAATGTGAGTGTGAGTACGAGAGTACGGTAATGAGGAGGGGGAGGCGGGAGGAAAGAGGGAGGAGAGGAGGGGGGGAACAAAAGAGGAAAAGGCGAAGCCCACCTGAATCTCAAACCCAACCTTCCTAGCCAACACTTTAACCTCCTCAAGATCCAACTCGATCGAAGGATCATTCGTAGTGTTGTTTTCCCAGTGCCAGAGGAGTGGGCCTGTGGCGCGCAGCGCAGCGACGAGAGGCGGGTTGCGGAACGGAGCGTTAGCGAAGAAGTGGGTTGCGAAGAAGTGGAGTGTTGCGAAGCGGAGTGTTGGGTTGAGTTGGGTTAGGTTGAGTAGGGTGGGGTGGGGGAGGTGAGAACAGGAGAAGGGGAGGAGAGGAGAAGGAGACCCACCGAGGTTTATCCAAATCCCACCTGGAGCGAGAATACGATGAATTATTCGGAGGTAGTTTACGATGTTTTTAGCCTATCAATATTAATGTTAGTAGGAGGGGTGTGCGAGGCGAGGCGGGAGAGACTCACGGTATCGATAAAAAAACAAGTCAACACTGCATCCCATAACCCCGCTTGTGGTTCTTCCTCTTCCTCTCCTTCCACCTTCCCCTCACCACCACGCACCCCCTCCGGCGCCCCATAAACCTCCTCAAAATCCCCCGCAACAAGACTAAACCCACCCGCCCCCTTCGGTATCGTAGGAACCACATCCGGGATCCGTATCGCTCGTAGGAGCGATGAACGTGTTGGGTGATTTGAAAATGTGTGGATGTAGGGGTGGATTGTGTGTTGGTTTATTTGGGTTGTGCTATGCGAGGTTGGGTTAGTTGGGGGTGTTTATTTTAGTGGGGGAGGGAGCGGAGGGAGGGGGAACGCACTTGTTGAGGATTAGGTAGGAGGATAGGAGCATGTAGTGTGAGAATTCGTTGCCTTGGCATGTGAATCCTGGTGAATACGAAGGAAAGAAAAGGGGAGTAAGAGAGAGTGAGAGAGAGGGAAGGAGGGATTGAGGAGGAGGGAGGAACGAATCCTAAACTCGCAACATCATAAGCTAACCTTCCTAATCCAGCACCAGGTACTAAGACGCGAAAGTTTCTCCTTCAACCACGCAAGTCAGCCACCACACACACCAAAACCACCACCGTACGAAACAGTACGGAACAGGATAGACGGAACAGGACGAAAAGGACGTACCTCTCCTCAAAAGGAATATCAGAAAAATGATCCAAAAGAGCTTCTTTAATCGGCCCATAGGAAGATTCACGTTCGGGTGCACCTTCGGAGGACCAATCGCGTACGAATTGTTTTAGTGTACTGCGGAGTTTATCCATGTCGAATTCAGTTGGTTTTGGTTTGCGGGCGTGGTCGTGTCCATGCGAATGCGAATGTGAATGCGAGTGCGAATGCGATTGATTTTGATGTTGTTCATCCCCCTCATCCTCCTCATCCCCACCCCCATCAACCCGATGTCCAAAAATCTCCGGATCAAAAACAACCAAATCCAAAAACTCCCCATTCTTCAAAATCGCCTTATCAACTTCATCTAATTTCTCTCTATACCCTATCCCCCCCAGGAGTTCTTGATCTGCGAGAGGGAGAGTGAAGAAATCTTTTCGACGACGGTTGTTGGAGGCGAGGGTGTAGGGTACGTAGGAGTGGAATGTTGAGAGGACTTGGGTGAAGTGGAGTTGTTCTATGGGGTGGGGTGGGTGGGGGGGGGTGGGGGTGGGGGTGCGTGGGGGTGGGGGAAGGGAGAGGGGTGAGTGGGTGGGTGGGTAGGAGGGAGGGGTGAGTGACATACCTTGCTCGATATCTTGTTCTGTTAGATGAACCATTCTTCCATCGATACGATACGACACGATATGACACGTAGTAGAGGAGTCAAGCGCAAGCAAAAGCGTGTTTTGGATAAATTTAGAAATAACATCCCCGTCCCGTCCCGGGCCTTCCGTCCGTGCACGCGTCTGTGTATACACCTATTTGGTTCGAACACCTCTTTCCTCCACCAACCCTCACCTCGTCCGGTCCAAATTCATCACCATGGTACGTCCCTCCCTACCTTCCACAACTCCCAACTCCCACTAACTAACTCTCTTCCTCCCTAACCAACTCATCTCTTAATTAACCCCACTCCAGGCCCGTAATGAAGAAAAAGCCCAATCAATGCTCTACCGCTTCCGCGAAGCCCAAGCCGCCGAGCTAGGTCTAAGTACACGAGCAGATCGTCGTCCACGTATGGCAAGTGCGTGTAAAAGCCTTAGAGATTGTGAGAGATGGAGAGGTGAGATTTTAAGGGAGATTAGTAGGAAGGTTTCGAAGATACAAGATGGTGCGTCTTGCTTGCTTGCTTGCTTGCTTGTTTGCTTGCTTGCGATTTCCTTTTGTTGTTGTTGTGTCAACGTCAACGTCGAAGCTAACTGGTCTGTGGTGGGTGGCTTTTAGCTGGACTATCAGACTACGAAGTCAGAGATTTAAACGACGAGATAAACAAATTGATGAGAGAAAAAAGACATTGGGAGAATCAGATTGTAGCGTTGGGTGGTGCGAATTATAGGAGGAATGTTGCTATGCTTGATGATGATGGGAAGGAAGTTCCTGGGACTAAGGGGTATAAGTGAGTACAATACGTCTACTGCTGCCGCTAGGTATCCTCGCTAGGTGGCTCAGCGTAGCGTTGGGTTGGGTTGGGTTGGGTTGCACTGCGTTTCTGACATGACATCTCTCCCTTTCAAGATACTTCGGTCGCGCAAAAGACCTCCCAGGCGTACGCGAACTATTTCAATCACGTAAAACAGAAGAAGAAGAGGAGAATAAAACATTGGCGTATTATAAGAAGTTTATCGATGTTTTTCCGGCGTACTTTGGGGATTTTGACGAACGCGAACCTCAAGGAGGGAAGGAGGGGTTGGTGGAGTGGGAGAGGAAGGCTGAGGAGGAAGGTATGTTCATGTCTCCGTTTCATGTGTTCGCGATTGAATAACGCCGCCCTTACGTCTAGAATGGGAAGAAACATATAAAACCCTCTACGAAATCCTAAACCTCCCAGCACAAACACCAATACCGCCCTTCCCCTCCTTCCCCACCTCCTCTCCCGCCGCACCCGCACCACCAAACGCAACTCTATCACAAGCCGAACAAAACGCGTTCCTAGCGGCTGAGAGGATAAGGTTCCTGAGTGTTGGTGAGCTTGTTCAGCCTAAGATGTTGGGGAGGGGTGAGATGGAGGATGTTTTGTTGGGGTTGAGGAAGAGGGGGTTGTTGGAGGAGTATTTTGGTGGGGAGGAGGGGCAGGAGGGGGAGCGAGCGGGCGAGCGAGAGGGCAAGGGGCAAGAGGGGGAGGGGAAGGAGGGGGTGTAGGGGTGTTTGAGGACTGGGAGGTTGAAGGAAGGAAGGAAGGAAGGAAGGGAGGGAGGTGGAGTGGCTAGGGTAGGATTGGATTGGATTGGGGGTTAGTGATGTCGATGAGAGCTTTTGCACGCTGAACTAATCGACCGACCCACCGACCTACCCACCGAGGGGTACCATGTACCAAGTCACCCCCATCCTAAAGACTAGAGTACTAGTACCAGAGTATCATAGGATATACATAGGATATAATATCCGAATCGAATTCGAAGTCACGCGAAGCACCAGGATTCCTATGATAGTCGACTCCGAGTCTGAATATTGAATATTGAATATTGAATATTAATTTTAATCCTCGAGCGCCTTCTCTCGTCTATTTATGTAGAGTATAGGTGTAGTGGTGTAGTGTTCTGAATTTGAGTTCATCGAATCAGTGATTTACTACTGCACGCGCAAACAAGCAAAGTTGTAGTATATTCAACAAGTGTCGGATACTTACACAACCCCTCATCGACGAGCATACCGTGACGAACGACGGCCCGCCCGCCCGCCTGGTCTAAACGAAAACGAAACCGAGAAAACAACGCGACGGTCCGCTGAGGGGTCACGTAGGTAATTATACACACAATTCGAATTTCGACGAAGCCTCCGAGCCCTCCAAAAGCCACTAAAGCCTCACTCAACCGTCGTAACGTCAACCCGATGGAACAAACCGTACGCGAAAGGACTGAAAAACCATCGTACCCGTACGGAGGGATTCTGGATATGGATAACGGATATCGGATATCGGATTCTGTAATGGTAATGTAATGCGGGGAACTTATGGGTGTTCTGGAGCATGGAGTTCCGTAGGGAGTCGACATCACGCCGGTGTGTATCCTTCCTTATTTCGAAGATGTCGATAACTCGGAGACTACATAAGGGAGTCGTACATACATTCTATGCCAAGCCAAACTTGAAGATAAAGCCAAGATAAAGTGTATGTACATACATTGTACATTGTACATGATCTTCTCTCGTCGTGGGTTCTGGTTCTCCTGATTCGAAGAGATTCGAAGAGATTCGAAGAACACCCTGGTACTCGGACCGAGTAGAGTAGAGGCTGCGAGCTCGAGTAGATCTCGATTGGGAGTTCACTTCACTACGAGTCTGGTGATAGAGTCATTTGACGTTCGAGGGAGCGGGGGGTCTTGGATGTGTGCGGGGTATTGCGGGGAAAATCAGTCGTTCCAGGTGGAAAACGTACATAGCTATCGCAGGTCTTTTGAAGGGCCTTACATATCGGAACTCGGATACCAAGTTCCGAAGATCATGGCAGGCGCTGCCGGGACCCATCGTGTATATTCGAAACCTTGGCCTTCCTACGTACTACCTCTCACAATCCTTGAGACTCTTACACGCGTCTACGTCTAGCGCTCGGGCGGGGAATCGTATGTAGACCATTCGAGAGTGTTTTCGGAATTACGCGCCTGGATACGCTTTCGTTAGTCACTTTGTTGCTCGTTATGAGAGGGAGGAAAGACGTGCCATAAGTACCTGCTTTACAGATCAGATACAGTGCGTTTGGTGGGGACCCTGAGAGGGAGGTACTGTACGCTTGAGAATTACATACGCTCTCAATTCAGGCGCCGCTTTCAGCCACGACAAATGACTGCAACTCACCGTAACTCTCGTGTTTACAATGTTTACAACAATGATATTCGTCTACATCTACGTGAGTAAGTACTGCGTAACAGACTTTGTTCATCGGAGAACAACGTTGGTGCTAGAAAAAGCAGTACTAGTGTTCTCATGTCACACCTGAGGCTATAAGTACACGTACCCAAACCGACACTTCCTTTATCGTTATCGTTATCTTTGTCTTTCATTCTCGTTATGTACATAAAACACCCTCCCCCTCCCTTCCCCCCCCCCCCCCCCTCCCTTCCCCCTCCCCTCCCCCTCACCAAACCCCAAACCCCTTCTCAAAAACCCTCCCAACATCCTCCAACCCAACACCCTTCGTCTCAGGCATCCACCCAACAACCCAAACCCACCCAACCAAACAAATCCCCGCATAAAACCCGAATGCTCCGGAGGGGGTTATACGTGCCATTAGAGAGAGGTAGGTTGAGTTTATGAGGAGGTTTGAGGACCAGTTTGTTGTTGTTGAGAGGGATGTTCCGAGGCCGCGGACTACGCGGTTCGAGGTGCGGCGTTAGTAATTTAGTAAGCAGGGGGGTGTTGGTGGGGGGCAGGAAGGAGGGGCAGGAAGGGGGGGAGACAAGGGGGAAGGAGGAGCGTACCTTCGAAACTAAAAAACTCCCCCTGCTGCCAAGGAACATTACCCAACCCAGTTGCGTAGCTAGCTACGAATATTATCATTGAAACGAGAACGAGAGCAGCCCATGAATGGGGGTATTTTGTTCCTTCGATTAGAATGCCGTTTGTTTTTTTTGTTAGGACTAAAAAACGCAAGGTCATCAGCATTCCGCCCCGCCCCACAGACTCGCACCACAGCCTCGCTCGTCTTCGACTCTTACTCACAATGAAACCCAACACTAGCCAAAACCAACCCAACAACCATCCCCGGCGCACTCCAAACCATAATCCTCCTTCTCCCAACTCTATCAATCCACTTCAACGCCACAAGCGTGAATAAAAAATTCGTTCCTGAGATTATAAGTCCCACGGCTGTTGGTTGGTCGAAACCTATTTGGGAGAAGAGGGTTGAGGAGTAGTACATTAGAGTGTTGAAACCGCAGAGTTGTTGGTAGGCTTGGAGGCCGCAGGCTACGACTGTGCGTGGGAGGGGTTAGTGTGGGTGTAACCGGAGGGGGGAACGGAAGGACGGAGGAGAAGGGGAGGGGAGGAGGGAAGGGAGGGGAAGGAAAAGAGGGGGAGGAAAGGGAGGGACGTACTGAGTGCACGACGATTAGCACCGACAAAAAGTAATTCTCTGAGTCGTCCCCAAAACGTAGTCCCCTTCTCGATCGCAATCGCACGTTTAACTGATTCTTCCATAGCAAGCATCTTGAGATCGATTTCATCTTCAGTTGCATATGCGTAGATTTTCCTAATTATCCCTCTTGCTTCTTTTGTTTTGTTTTTCTTCAAAAGAACCCTTGCTATAACGCATCCGAGTCGTTAGGATCGCATATGTAACGCGGAGAGGCGGGGGCACTCATGGCACCGCGGGGAGGGGATACAGGGGGGGAACGGGAAAACTCACGACTCTCAGGTAAAAAAACCAAACATCCAAGTTGTAAAGCAGCAGGAACACAACCCAACCCAACCATCCATCTCCACCCCGCATGTACATTCGCGAACCCAGCATCGATACCGTATGCTATTACTTGACCTAGAGTTATCATTACAACATTGACTACGACCATTCTTCCACGAAGTTTAGTTGGTGAGAGTTCTTGGATGTAGAGTGGTGCGATGCATGATGCTAGGCCTACGCCTATTCCTATTAGGAATCTACCTCCGATCTACCCAGCGTGCGTGCGTGCGTGAGCCGTGTATGCATATGAGGGAAAGGAACTCGGGGGACACACACCATACTCCAAACATCCCTACAAACAGCCTGCGCCACAGCTCCCCCAATAAAAATAACATCCGCAAGTGCAAGCACAAACTTCCTCCCAGTCCAATCCGACACCACCCCCCCAAAAAGCCCACCAATCAACGCCCCAAGCGTCGTAGCACTAGTTATAAACTCTTTCTGACCATCCGACAACCCCTTGCTCGAATTCGGTGTGAGATCATCACGTATAGTAACGAGTGCACCTGAGATAACACCAGTATCGTATCCGAATAAAAGACCTGATATGGATGAACATGCTACGAGGAGGATAACGAGTGGGGATAGTTTATCTTCGGAGGCTAGGATTAGAGTTTCTTCGTTTGGTGGTGGTGTGGTGGTGGGCAGTGGTTGTTGGTCTTTGTCGTCGAATTGGTCAATGGTGGGTTTATCGAGTGACGTGGGCATTTCCGCTGAGGTGGGGGGTGATAGAGTGGGTGGGTCGACTTTTAAGAGAGGCTAATAAGTGATACCGGTAAGCACCTTCTCCCGTCTTCAAAGGGTCATAAGATCAAAAACGACGTTAGCGCGTTATAACATGCACTAGGGCAGCAACTGAAAGTTGGAGAATGTTCACTCTACTCACGTGAACAAGGATTTCTAGGTCATTTTCATGATGATTTTGAAAAACAAAGAAAAAAAAGATGGAAAAAAAAGATGGAAAAATTATGTACCCGAAGAATCGTGGTTTTTTTCGACCACTTCGTATCCGGTCCGTGAACTCCGTACTTAGGAGTGATGATCTTCGGAACTTGGTATCCGAGTTCCGATATGTAAGGCCCTTCAAAAGACCTGCGACAGCTACGTTTTGAATTTTCCACCTGGAACGACTGATTTTCCCCGCAATACCCCGCACGCATCCCAGCTCGCTCGAACGTCAAATGACTCTATCACCAGACTCGTAGTCAGTCCTAGTGAACTCCCAATCGAGATCTACTCAAAGCTCTACTCTACTCGGTCCGAGTTCCAGGTGTTCTTCCGCGAATGAGCCTTGGCAAGGTTCTACATATGACATAACGAGGGAAAAGAAAACAAGAAGACATACGAGAAAACAAGAAGAGAAGGGAGAACTTGAAGGAACGGGTGTCGTGTCGTGTCGGACCGTCTGCGAAGCTTCAAGGCCTCTAGCAAGACGAGGAACCGAAGAATCGAGGAATAGGAATCCAGGCGAAACCGTTATAAAGATACATCTTTTCGTGGTAATGACCAGCAGGTCGAGTCTATATCTTACCTGGAGCTCTCCAGAGGCTTCTGGTGATCTATCCTCTCCAGTGGACCCAAGGGAACTAAGCCGTACTGAAAACCAATGGTGAGCATTATCTCCAGTCCTGTGGTAAGCTATCACTCACCAGACCCTCCTGCCAATGTGGTCATCAGAAAGTCTAGATGGATTGTGGTGATTACCCCTCACCAGTCGTTGTGTGGTAGCTGGGTGTCTCCAGAGGCTCGATGTGGTGATTACCCCTCACCAGTGGTTTTGTGGTAGCTGGGTGTCTCCCAGACGTGGTGGTTTAAGCTCACATGACTTCGTGTTATCATTCCGTTTCCGTCCAGTCCTCATTCCGTTACTCCGTCCTTGTATCGTTATCGTTATCGTTCTAATCATATCTCAACTGTTCCGTTGCCCGTGCGCGTGACCTTTGATACACGCGACTGCACGTTTTGGTACTCGGTCCGATATGCCATGTGGCCTCAGTAAAGGAGCTGGTCACGAGGCCTACAAAAGCCCGGCAGCTCTGCAGCTCATTGGTTTTTGAGCTCCGCCGGATTTTTCCGGTGGGCAGTCCTTTCCCGATATAAATGGATTCAGAATGCGTATAAAAACAGCACGCGCAAAATCAAAGAAATTTGATAGACAGTAGAATGTAAGTATGTAGATGTAAGTACACTTTTAAGAACTAGGAAGATTTGTTGGCCCGTGGCTGCACGTTTTGGTACTCTCGGTTTGATAGGCCATGCGAATGCCCGGCAGGTTCCACAGCTAGGTGTGTTTCGAGCTCCGCCGGATTTTTCCGGTGGGCGGTCCTTTCCCGATATAATGGATTCAGAATGCGTATAAAATCAGCACGGGCAAAATTAAAGAAATTGATGGACAGTAGAGTGTAAGTATGTAGATGTAAGTACACTTTTAGAAACTAGGAAGATTTGTTGGCCCGTGGCTGCACGTTTTGGTGGTCTCGGTCCGATAGGCCATGCGAATGCCCGGCAGGTTCCACAGCTAGGTGTATTTCGAGCTCCGCCGGATTTTCCCGGTGGGCAATCCTTTCCCAATACGATGGATTCAAAATGCGTATTGAGCTCGGGCAAGATTCAAGAAATTATTTTGAATTATTGGACAGTAGAATGTAAGTAAGATGTAAGTACAAATAAGAACTATTAAGATATATAATTTGTACGAGATACAAGAGGAATATGATAGAATACATGAAATATGTGATAAGTATATACGATACACGGAGCAAGAACACAAGAAACTAGAGGTAACTATTTAGACCTACGTCCGGAAGTTTTGCGCTTTGAGGCAGGTTTTTTGGTACGTGGAGCAGGTTGATTCGTATTCGTAGCAGCCTCTTCCTCAGGGGCCCGACCCTGTGATTTTCGTCTCTTTGCTTGATCGCTCGTCTCGGGCTCTTTTGTCGTCTGAATTCGAACCCGCAGAACCGGCTGAACAGGGTCTAGTCCGTCGATATCGCGCTTAGAGAGCCCCGGAGGAACATTCTCTTTTCCAGGAGCGGGAACCGTGGGCGTGGGAGCGGGAGCGGGAAGAAAGACCTGATCAGACGGAGTGAGGGGTACCGGAGACTGAGACTCTGAAGAGGGAGGTGTGAGGGCCTGGATGGGAGTAGACATGCCGCCAAAAATCCCCTGCAAAGTCTCATCGATGAAATTTTGCATCCGCCATGCCTGTAGATTTTCCAGTGCCTTGGTAGTTATTTCAATAGGAAACTCTGACGGCGGGGCAGGGTTATCGTTAGTTTGGAGGAAAGGGAAGTCGAACGAGTTGGGGTTTTGGTTGAGGGAGCCGATATTCCAGTCGAAGGTCTCATTGCCGAAGGTCATGTTACCGGTATCGGAGAAGTTGCCGAAGGGGTCGTTACCGGTATTGGAGGGGTTGGCGAAACTACCAAATGTGTGTGTAGCAGTGGGGTCAGGGAAAGAGTTGAATGAATGAGGAAACAAAGCCGCCGTGAATCCATCGGCAGGTGGGCTGGACGATGTGAATGATTCCGCTGTCATCGAGTTATCAGCACGTGGGATGGATATTGCGGCGGAAGCTGGGGTCGCCGCCGGCATGGGGCTGGGCGCTGGAGTCGGCATGGACTCATCTGGGCTCGGGCTCACCCGCTCAGCCGGGTCTATCTCAGACATCGTGCTCTCAGCGGGTTCGCTTTCCGAGCTTCCGGGCAGTGGCAAAGCTTCGTGCTTTTCCTCGGCTAGAATCACATTAGAATCTAAGCACGTACTTGAAACGAGGAAATAAACTCACGATAAACCTGTTTCAAATACAAAAGAAACGGTTTCCATGTCTCCTTACACTCTGGATAAACTTCTTGAAAGGATTTGTTCTTATATTTTCGGCCATAGTCAATACTGAGATGTTATTTCAGCTTTCTTGTCTCCAAAGTGGAGAAAAATCACGTACCATATGGTTTCAATTTCACCATTGTCACCAGGGTTGGGTCCACCAGCAAGAACCGTAAAATTCCAGCCCGTCATTTTAGTGAGTTGCGAAAAGAAACTGAACATCAACTGTGGCAGGCCTTCAATCGCCCTATGAATGAATGTTAGTTTGCTAAATGAGCCCGAGTAATTAAAACAACTTGCCGTAGATGCGATTGAGGAGTATGCATCGTGTCATCACCTTCAGATCCCTTCAATTTCTTCGCGTAATTTCGGGCTGAGGCGTCCGCTGCCACAAGATCAGCGACTTCCTTCTTCACTTCCTCGCTCTCGTTCTCGAACGTGTTGCGTAAGTGTTTGGTGCGTATTTTCGTACGCTCGCTCTTCCCAACCGTTGCCCCGGGATTGGCCTCCTTGATCGCGTTGATTTCAGCTTCGACAGCTGGTCTGACACGCTCTACATAGTATAGCTTCGAGTATTGCTCTATAGGCTGAAGGACACGCGTGCGAGGCATACTACTCGAAAGCTGCTCCACGACAGCCTGACCCTTCTTATTGTCAAGCTTGAGCTTCGCGTGATTTTTGAACCAGTTCTTCATCTGCTGTTGACAGTGAAGTATGTAAGGATGATGAGGTGAGTGTATCAAAGCTCACGTCACTCACCAGCTTACGCTTATCGTCAAGCTGTGCCTGAGCAATGAGGTATGCCTCATTGGACATATCGTCCTCTCGCACGGCCTTAATTGGAAATGTTGAAAGGAATTCTTTCTGAGCAGTAGGTATGAAATTAGTGAGTGAGTTCGTTCGCTGGGCCTCAAGATATTCAGGTTTTTTCTCTTGGAACCACTCAAGCTCCGCCTCGGTCGTCAACCTTTTGGGCATCTACGTTATCAATGATCAGCGCTCAGAACAGATAATCGCATAATTGATGGGCCGGCTGTACTTACCCTTGATATGTTTAGGTGAGCCGAGTCGTAAGTTTACTGGAGCTGACTGGAGCTGACTGGAGCTGACTGGAGAAAAATTACGACTTCTGGAAGCCTATGGAGGGACCGTTCTCCAGTCCCTTACCATTTTAGTTCGTATTCCGGTGCTGACTCATCTCGGCAATCTCCTTAAAACTGTACAGTTGCCAAAATCAGCAAAAATCGAGCAAGCCACCTGAATCAGGTTCAAACTGTTTGTTCTCTTCTCGTCATCTAGACCAGCTCCAGACTCTCACTCTCATGGCTCTCATCAAAAAATCGACTGTCACCATCCAGGCTGACGTTTATGAAGCGCTACTCGTTGCGCTTCGAGCGCTCACCGGTGAGAGCAGTTCTTTCTTTCGTCTGTCAAGCCTCAAAAATTCATATTTTACATTTGTTCTAGCAAATATCAACGTTTCTAACAGCAGTAAGTATTTTTTTGATACTCCTCGTTATCCACTGTGACTGATGTAGTTCTCAAGTTGACACTGAACAGCTTGAGCATCAAGCGCCGGGTAAGTCTCACAAGGGTCTCCTTGGATCTAGATTAACTTCCACCCCAACTAGGCCCTTACAACACTGATACCACAGTTATCGACGCTTCCATTGATGGTGATCCGGATGAGCCAGATCTCGCCCCCTCTACCACTGTCAAAGCAGAATCCCAGGTGGCTACTGTGTCCCCCCTAAACTCCGATTCGTCTGTCGCCGCTGCCGTCAGTTCACCTTTTGGTGCGAATCCCCACCCTGTCCCCCCTGCCAATCGATGGTTCGCGGTGACCAAGGGACGACGTGTAGGTGTTTTCGATGGCTGGTAAGTTCATTGTTTCTTTCCTCGTTCACCAGCTAAACACGGTTGTAGGATGCTCGTTCAACCGCTTGTCAGTGGCGTCTCCCACGCTTGCTTCAACAAATTCGCAACTGAAGCCGAGGCTCGCACTGCGTTCGAGGTTGCGGTCAACGCCGGAGTCGTTCAGGTTATTTGAACAGGTCTACCCTTCTCCACCATTTTGCCTCGACGATTGAGCTTATCAGGCGAGATAAGTAGCAGGAGATAGCCGAGAGTGAGAAATGATGGGACCTTCTCACTCCCGGCTTCGCCCTCTTTTTGAACTCGCATTTGGACTCGCTCGTATTTGGACTCGTCGTCACGTCATACCTGCTCTGTTTTGTCATGTTTTGTCCTCCACATATATCTCTTGCCCTGCTCGCTGTGCTACCTTCCCTTATTTTCGCTGTCATCAATGTATCTAGTCACCCTATCTGTATTTATTGCTTTCGCCTGTGTATTTTTTTTCTTATTCTTTTTAGTAACAGTTGTGTATACGCGTGTGCGTTTAATTGCCTTCGTAAAAATATATTTGAAAGTTTTTTTGTACCTGCGAACCTTTAATCAAGCTGTAAGACGACTTAAGGGCAATAAAACCTAATAAAACTGTATTATAATGAATTCTATTACAACGAACTCTATTACAATGAAACTAAGTCGTCATCAGGCTCTTGGAACTTTAGGGCTCGTTGCAAGTATCGCTTGCGCACCTCCCGACATCCCTCCCAGAACACTTCCAATATTTCCTCTACATATCTGTAAAAAATCTTGAGCTCCCGGAACAATGTACGTGCCCATTTAAGATCAGGACCATAACCGAAACGTCGCTGAATTTGATCTGCGGCTTTGTAGGTTTTATTGACGTATCTTCGGGCCCTAGCAACGACTTCAATAAGTGCATGTCTCTCATCATCCTCACGATATGTTACGACAAGGCAAAGCTCAGCAAATTTCCGTGCATCGCCTTTGACAAACGTAGACCACCTCGTGTACAGCTCTTCTAGATACACACGAGGATCATAGTTCGGTTCGCCCCTAAAATTTTATCAGTCTCCATCTGATTACCACGAAGGTTGAACATTGAGAACTCACGCCCGCAATCTTTTGCCGGAAGTCGGAGCTGGAGCCAATGACAGGACCGGAGCAGGAGGATCAACATGGGCCGGAGAAGGAGGATCAGCATGGGCCGGAGCACGAGATGTTGGGGTTGGGGCCGGTGTTGCGTCAAAAAGCCTTTCAGTACTGAAATCTATCAGATTGAAGTAAATATGGAATGTTCAAGCATTGGAAACTGAACATAAAGGATTAGAGTCACCCCAGACTGCTAGTTAAGACATGAAACATACTTGTACTCACAATACCTAAGTGTAGTGTTTGCTACAGTACTGAATCTGGTACTAAGCAACTGTGACCAATGGGTTATACAAAGAGATACTAGTTATGCCTCTCCAGATGTGTTGGAATTCCAATGTTCCATACCAGATTGAGTTGGTCAGACCCACCCTCTAATAACTAGAGACTCTACCAAGTATTGTTGACTGTAATCCAAGGGGTTGATGGATTTTCACTTCAATTGAACAACTATCTAAGTCCTTTGGACTGATCAAAAGTTCCAGCTGGTCTTGCTAACTAAGTTGGCACTATAAGATTGAATGCTGAGAATATGGGCAATCTTGAAGGTTGTATTACCAGAGAAATATTGTACATTGAGTACTATGTGGATATAATGTCACTGAGATGAAATGCCAATCTGTGTAATAATGGAAGTAGATTCAAAAGTTACATCTGCATAAATGAGTTAGATACTCAATACTCATGCTGGAAGGAGTTAGATACTGAAAATGAGTATCTCTCTGGATCTGAGTATCTCTCTGAAATTCAGTAACCCTCTGAACTTGATGAAAGACAAAGGCGCTCTAATGGGAGGTCTTAGACGAAACTATGGGATAGAATACTGTCCTAGGAGAAGCTGAGAGCTATCCTAAACAAGAAATATAACCTGAGTACAAATCTGACCAAAAAAAGAGATGTATAGGGGTAAAACTTGAAATAAACAGTTACTGTACCTTACTGTGGCTGATAGAAACGATGAAGCATGGTCTAGATAAGCTCTAGAGCTTCTACACAACTCCTAATGCTGCCCTAGTAGAGGAGAATGTGCCAATTTTGGAGAAACTTATAGGGGACCAGATTTGCAATGCACTAAGGAGAATGTCACCTGTCAGGATACTGGTTGCTATTTACAGGATCTGGACCTTTATTTAGATACCCTGGGTACGCCCTAACACACCTAGAACGCGGACAAAGCGATATATTTCTGTTTTTATACCAATCTATACCCAAAGTTCCTACATTTTGACTATCTAACTGGAAAATTACCTAGAAAACTACCTAAAAAGAATCCAATCTCTGCTCAATTGATACTTACTTACTTTTGACTCATTTACTGTTCAGATTACTCTTTTAATTTCGAGATATATGTTTGATTTTATGATTTAGTATATATAGCTTACAGAGTATCTATTTAGATTTTCTTAAGCAAGTACTGCCCAAAGCTACAAGCCAAAGCAGGAAAACCTTCTTAGACGAAATATAGCCTGGCTCTTTAGAGTTCAGTTCGAGAAATATCCAGTTGTGAAAACTTCTGTAAAGTCCCTTGTGGCAGATAAATTGAAAGAGATACTGAATCTTTGCTGAAACTGCTGTTCTGTCTGTGCTGAATCTGCCTGCTGAAACTGTCTGTGCTGCATCTGAAACTGTTCTCTGCATTGTCTGACCATTGGATCGAGTTTAAACATCGAGATTGATTGTCCTGAATCCCTCCTGAACCCTGAAAACCACCCTTACCTTCTGTCTGAATCTTGTGTTTTGAGATACCCTCTGCCATTTTTCACCCAGATTGAGATAAAGACATCTGTAACCCTGCAGATTCAAAGTTCAATTGTTGCGTCTAACTGTGCGGAATCTCTGACAACGCCAGTCACACCTCACCCTACATCATTTTGATTTGAGTTGGATTGTGCTCATTTGAGTATCTCTCTCGTTCATTTCATAGTCACTACATCTGGAGCCCACCGCGAGGGGTGGCTTTAGACTTGATAATTGAACTATCTGTGTATTTACACGTGTCTGGAAATAAATCTGGACTTTTTCTGTGTTGAACTTTGCCCTGTTCCTCACTTAGCAACAATTTCCTTGAAGTTGTTGAACCATCTATAAGTTTTATAACTTAGAGTTTGCTTGTCAAAATTAGCAGCTCACAGAGAAACACACGTCCTAGAAAGACTAAGAATTCTGAGAGAGCTGGAACAGAAGAATTGTCACTGAACCAGTCATCCAGAAGGAAAAGTTCCAAAGGAAAAGAGAAAGAAGTCATACCTGAACCAGATTCAAGTTCCCTTTCGTCTCTTTCGTCCCTAAGTACGATTTCTGAACGGAATACACCTCCAGATTTATCTGAACTCTCAGCTAGATACAAGAAAAATAAGAGGAACTTTGTTAACAGTCCTCAATATTTTGCCTTGACACATAAAAGAATCCCTGTTAAAATAATAAGGAACCCGAGAAACAATATGTCTACTCATGACAATGCTACTGGGAATGAAGCTCCCCAACAACAAGGACCTACCCAAGGACCTGTTGAGATGGAAGAGATCTTCATTTTTGGAAATGCAACAGGAATGCAGATTCCTGTTCCTGCAGCTAAAGAGTTGCAAAATGAGAAACTACCTAAAGTCTCTAAGCAGGCACCCATCTTCGATAAGAAACATCCATCTGAATTGGTTGCATGGTTGGCAGAGCTGGAAGGCATCTTTGTGTCAACCGGAACTAAAACAGATGCGGCTAAAGTAATGTTGGCTCTCAGATACATGGAGTTCCATACCCGTGAAGAGTTTCAACGGCTTCAAGCTGTTAAAGATTTGGATTGGGATGCTTTCAAAGAGGCATTAATGAAAAATTTCCCTGAATCTGCAGATAGAGGACTGGGATCTAGACAAAGATTGTATGCTATCATTGATGCATATAAGCTCATAGTGCTTGGTGCTATTCAGAAACTGATGGCATTTAAAAGAGAGTATGAGATTGAGTATGAGAAACTATCTTCTGGTACTACACCTGTAGTATCAAACTCAGAAGCTGTAGCTGGTTTCTTGAGTGCACTAGATGAACCCTTCAGAAGAAAACTTCTGGACCGCCTAGAAAACAAAGTGATCAATGGCCACTTACAAGTTCAGAGAGAGGATGACCCTTTTACTCTGAAAGATGTAATGTCTGAGGCTGAAAAACTCTGTTCTGTAAAAAGAGCAGGGGGATACAACTTTGGTTTATTCTTGAATGGTCCAAATCTGGCAGAAGGATACTCTAGGATACTCCCAACAACTGAGCAGAGTGCTACAAGGAAGTTATATGATCCTTACCAAGTAGCATCTACTGTGAAGTCAGAACCAGATCAGTGGGCAATGAAATTGTCTGCAACAGTGGATAGTCACCAGAACCAGTTTAACCAGATTAGACAAGCCCAGGAAACGAATCTGGCAGCTCTTGCAAAGCTATCTGAGACAGTTGCTAACTTGGCAAAAATGACCCAAGCAACTTCTAGCTCAGTTAGGATGAACATGAATGCTCCAAATTCCCAATCTGGACCTGGAATGAACTCTAATGGACACAATAGTGTACAAAGATCGTCCCAGATGTCATCTGTGAATAATAATACTCATGCTGACTCCAATTGCTATATGTGTGATGAGCCTGGACATAGATCTATGGACTGTCCACATCAACTTAGATTTATCAGGTTGGGGTGGATGATCAAGAATAGTGCTGGTAAATGGGCATTGAAAGATGGAGTATATTGGCCAAGAGCTGATCCGTCTGATACTCGGTCTAAGAAAGAGAAGATTGAGGAAATTGCCAAAAGACATGGATGGGAACAACCTTCCTCTCATGTTGACCAGAACTTGTATGCTTTTGAAGATGAGGATTCGGCTATAGCAGGTCCCTCTCAAAGTAGTTCATTAGATGCTATCAACAGCCTTGTGGCTCAATTCAGTCAGGTTTGCAATACTTTGCAGAATCTGGCACCAGCAGCTAAATCTGAAACTAAGCAGATTTTGAAACGAGAAAACAACTCTGAGTCGAAAAACTAGAGTTTCCAATGAAGGAGATTGGTGAAGAAGCTGTATATACTCAGAATCCTTCTCACAAAACAGGTCAATCTCCTGAGGAAAATAAACTTGTAAAGAAAAAGAGAGTTGAAGTGTTACTACCTACACTAAGACCATCTGAAAGGGAGAAATACAGACCCCCTGCTATGAGAAAAGAGCCCGTTCGTTTTGAACTACCCGTTGATTCTGACACTGAGGAGATTGAATCTCCCTCTGAAAATAACAACGATGTTGCACGGAGAGTATCTAACCGTCCGTTTGATCATGTAAAGGCAATAGATAGGCCACCTATACCAAAGGGAATGCCTGTAGGGAGCCAGAATAAGTCAAATGAGACTGAAGGAGCTCAATCTGGAACTAAAGATGGAATGAGTAATGATACAAGGAATGCTATTGTATACACAAAGCCTCCGCGTAAATCTGAGCCCGATTTCAAGCTTAGAAACTCACTATTCAAACCGGGTCTAGCAGAAGAAATTGCAGACAAAATCTTTAGATCTGAGATAGATATAAGTAGTGGGGACCTCATTGCTATATCTCTGGCACTTCAGAAGATTATGCAGAGAAAATTGAAGAACAACAGGGTGTATAAGCGTCCTGTAAAGGCTTTTGTTCATGAAGTAAGGGATGAAGATGATCCTGATGGTATTCTACCAGAAGAAGATGTCAATCTGGTACAGGCAAATTATATGGTCTTTATTGAAGATATGGCCTATGAAAGGGAAGATGTGTTTATTGTCCTAGATGAAGACACAGATGACCTTAAGAAAGGCTCAGTGGTACACAAGGATGTTGTGGACCAGTATCAGAAAGATGTACCTCCAGATGAGAGGAACAAGATCATTATAGTAGCCAGCCAGACTGACAGTCTAAAGGCAATCTACCCAAAGATTAATCACTCTGATCAACAAGTTGAGACAGTAGTTGATAGTGGTTCTCAAATCGTGTCCATGGATACAAGAGTAGCTATTGGACTTGGTTTAAGATGGGACCCAGAGACTGTGATCCATATGCAAAGTGCAAATGGTCAATTACAGGCTACTAGGGGACTAGCAAGAAATGTACCATTTACCTTTGGAGAAATAACTATCTATATGCAGATTCACATAATAGATAAAGTGCCTTATGATGTTCTTTTGGGAAGACCATTTGATGTGTTAACAAGCAGTGTAGTCAGAAACTTTGAAACTGGAGAACAAGAGATCACCATTACAGATCCAAACAGTGGAATGAAGTGTACAATGGGAACATATGACAGAGGTAGAGGAATTAAGGTTAAACCTATTCCTGGTGAACCAAAGCTTGTCCCAGAAACACAGAAATCTGCGAGTGTCCCTGTGAAAAATGAGGGAGACTCTCAAAATTTTCATCGGACCTCAATGAACTGATAAGAGATCAGGGAGAGGTAGCTGTTTGTATTGAAATGGATGAAGATGGCAATGCCACAATTGCTGGATATAAGCTGCCAGACAATGAATTGTTTTCAGAACCTGAAAAGGCTGAGGCATTTGTGTTTGCAGCTGAATCCATCATAAGAGAAAACGATATAGCGGCTGCAGATTCGGTTAGATCGTATTTAAATCGGTCTGTAGACTCAGAAAAGAAACAAGTGTTCTGTACCTGGCGAGAAAATTTAAATTTGAATTCAAAAGAGCACTTAGATACTCAGAATTCAGACTTAGATACTTGCACGGTACTTAATCACACTTCGGAACCCGCATCTGGAACTGAAAAGAGGATGAATAAGGGTAAAAAGGTCAAAAGGGAACCTAAACCTGTCCAATCTTCAAGACCCAGATGGAGTAGAGATAAGAATGGCAACAAAATGGCCAGATTGGTGACTGTTTTGGCTTCTAGAAAGTACAAACCAGTTGCTATTAAGGTCAAACCTGTTAAAGCTACCTTACCTGCGGAGTTCCGGATTGAAAGAAAAATAATTGGAGATCCGTTAAAAGATATGCCTGAGTTACCTACTCATCCTCCAGATTTCACTCCTGGTGAGAGGTACTCTCAAGAAAGAAAAGAAATTGTAGACAAGAATCATAATGAAGGTTTCTTATGGCCTGAAGAAATGAAACTTGTACACCATCTTATGAAAGTCCAAGAAAAAGCATTTGCATGGGAAGCATCTGAAGGAGGAACCTTTAATACAGAGTTCTTTCCTCCAGTAAAGTTTCCAGTGTTACCACACACTCCTTGGGTAGAAAGGAATATTCCTATACCTCCAGGGATCTATGATCAAGTGTGTAAAATGATTAAGGACAAAATAGATGCTGGTGTATATGAGCCGTCCAGTTCATCCTATAGATCCAGATGGTTCTGTGTCTTAAAGAAAGATGGGAAAAGCTTAAGATTGGTCCATAGTTTAGAACCACTCAATAAAGTGACTATTCAACATTCAGGAATTCCTCCTGCAACTGCAGATATAGCTAGAAGCTTCTCTGGAAGAGCATGTTTGGGTTTACTGGATATCTTTGTTGGGTATGATGAGAGGCTGGTTGATGAAAGTTCAAGAGATCTTACCACCTTCCAAACACCTTTTGGCCCACATAGATTAGTGAAGTTACCTATGGGTTGGACAAACTCTGTCCCTATCTATCATGATGATGTTACATATATCTTCAGAGATGAAATTCCACATGTAACTAAACCTTACATTGATGATGTACCAGTAAAAGGGCCTGTCAGCAGATATGAAACTGCAGATGGAGGTTATGAAACTATCCCTGAAAATTCTGGCATCAGAAGATTTGTGTGGGAGCATCTGCAGAATATGAACAGAATTGTGCAAAGAATGAAGCATGCTGGTGGTACCTTTGCAGGTACTAAAGCTTTTATCTGTGTAGCTGAAGGAGATGTTGTTGGACATCATGTCAGTTATGAAGGAGAAAAGCCAGTTGAAAGGTTAGCTGAAGTTGTTCTGACTTGTGATGCATCAAAATGGTCTGAGAAGAAAGATATCCGGTCATTTTTGGGCACTGCTGGTCAGATGAGGATGTTCATAAAGGATTATGCCAAGAAAGCAAAACCTTTGACAATCTTAACTGGAGATGTGCCTTTTCAAATGGGTCCTGCAGAACTGGAAGCTGTAGAAATGATTAAAGATGGGATTAGGAATGCTCCAGCACTCCGTCCTATTGACTATGATTTAAGTACTGGAATCACCCTTTCAGTAGATACTTCCTGGATGGCAGTAGGTTTCCAACTATATCAGAGAGACCCTGCAGATTCAAAGAAAAAGTTCTACAATTGGATGGGTTCTATTACCTTAAATGAGAGAGAAGCAAGGTTTTCTCAACCCAAGAGAGAACTATATGGCTTGATGTTGGCCTTACAACAAACATACTACCAGACATATGGATGTAGGGATCTTACTGTGGAAACAGATGCAAGCTATATTAAAGGAATGCTTGACAAACCCAGTAGTGGTCCCAATGCAACTATAAACAGATGGATTGAAGAAATAAGGAAGTTCCACTTCACCTTGGTACACATCAAGGGCACTGAACATAAGGGACCAGATGGACTATCTAGACCACCTAGAGGAACCATACCAACTGAAAGAGCGGCATCTAGAGATCCGGATTCATTTGTTGATGAAGATGATGGTCTGCCGGTGAAATTCAGAATGGGAGATGGTGAATCTGAGGTACCCTTTGATTTTGAAGCCTTTAAAGATGAAATAGATACTCGAGGTGGTTACTTGCAGGAAGTTGCAAAGTCAATAGACGACTTTGAAGACGATTTGCAAGAAGCTCTTGAAGAAGAACGTCACTTGAATTCCATTAGAGAGCTGTTAGCAATTCAACATCCAGTATCTAACTCGATGTTGCAGTTTGCACAGACCTTGGTTATACCTGAAGGAGGTACTGAATGGAAACATGAACACCCGTATAGAGAGGATCACAGATCTGCATCTACAAAGGAACTGGATGAACAACTAGACCTAATCAAAGATTGGTACCTGCAGGGCAATCAGCCTCTAGCTCACCTAGGTGAGACTGCTATGAAAAAGTTCATTTCCAGGGCTGTAAAGTTCTTTGTAGACAGAGATGGGAGACTCTATAGAAGGAATGATGATACAGGAGGCCAGCATAGACTGGTTGTGCCTAAAGAGAAAAGGATGTACATGATGCATGCTGCTCATGACCATCTGGGACATAAAGGAATGTTTGCAACAAAAGCTCTCATAGAGAAGCGTTTTTGGTGGCCAGATTTGAATGGAGATGTCAATTGGTTTGTCAAATCCTGCCAAATCTGCCAGAACCGAAAATTAGAATTGTTGAAGATTCCTCCCACTCTTACACACACTCCCTCCCTGTTTCAGAAGATTCATGTGGATGTATTTAAAGTATCACCTCCAAGTAATGGTTGCAAGGATGTTGTACATGGCAGATGTGCACTCTCATCCTGGTCTGAAGGAAGAGCCTTAAGATCTGACAATGCTAGATCATTGGGGGAATGGTTCTTTGATGATATTATATGCAGATGGGGATGTCTGGATGAAGTAGTAACTGATAATGCACCCCAGATGCGAGCTATGCTTAAATGGCTAGAAGATAAATATGGAATTAAAGGAATTACTATATCTCCTTACAATTCCCAAGCAAATGGCAAGATTGAGAGAGCCCACTTTGACATTAGAACTGCCTTGGCAAAAGCTACAGGTGGAGATCTAAAGAGATGGTGGTGGTTTCTCAAACATGTCTTCTGGGCAGATAGAATTACAGCTAGAAAAGGACTTGGATGTTCACCATACTTCCTTGTTACTGGAGCTGAACCTATCCTACCCTTGGATATTGTTGAATCTACATGGTTAGTAAAACTTCCAGATAGAATCTTGACATATGAGGAACTTATTGGCTACAGAGCTCAAGCTCTAGCTAAGCATAGAACCCATGTGCAGGAGATGATATCTAGAATTGATACAACCAAGAAAGAGACTCTTAGACAATATGAAGAAGAATACAGAAATGTTATCAGAGACTTTGATTTCAAACCTGGTACACTTATACAAGTCAGAAATACACAAGTTGAGAAGAACTTGGACAGAAAAATGTATCCTAGATACCTGGGACCCATGATTGTAATAAGGAGAACCAAAGGGGGATCCTACATTGTGGCCCAGATGGATGGCACAGTACTCAGAGAAAAGGTTGCTGCCTTCAGAGTACTACCCCATGTAGCTAGATATGAACCAATTCAACTGCCTGAGAACATTCATGAACTTATAGACTTGACTAGTGAACAACTAGAAGAGATGGTCAATGATAACAATGAGCTAGACCCTGAACTTGAGAGAGATTACATCTTTGACAGTATTCCTCAACTGAGAATTCCTGCTGAAGATGAAGATCTTGATGAGTCCAGTGATGAAGAACTACAATCTGCAAACGATGCAGATGAAGAAGAACCAGATTGGGACGCTCCAGTCCAGACTAGGTCCCAATCTTCACAAAATAAATGATAAACACACTATATTTGAACAAAGTACGAGATAGACACTGAAAAAGTGACTACCTAGTTGCAGATGAAAGTAAAAAGTGGGTAACAGTAGTATGCACTACTAAGATAAACATAAAGGGTGTCTGAAGATGTCCTATACGATGTACCAATACCGTGTAAACTGCCCATAAATGATACTGAGATGTCCAGATGTAACATTAAAGTCAGAAAATGTCTGCAGATGGGAAGGCATGGAAAGGAGCTGGATCATCAGCAGTACCTGGGCCAGACTCCAAGGGACTCTGGTTGGCCCTGTAAGCCTTCTCCTTCTGTCTTCGGAGCAATTCCAGACGGGAAAACTCCTTGTAGGCAAATCTGTACTGAGAATGATGATACTGAATGGCATGTTGATGAACACTGAGTTCTGTCTTCAAGAAGTTGGAAATTGATTGAAGAACCTCAGGAGAGAAGTGGTCCAAGTCCATGAAAGGGAACAGAGCAGTGATACGAGTCACAATCTCTTCTCCACTCTCCCGGAGTTTGCGCTCATCTGCAGGATAATTGAGTTAGATACTCGAAAAAGCCGCAGATTGGGTGACTACTCACGGTCTGTCTCCTCTCTAAGGTTGACGATTGGGTTCTCAATCCGAGGCTTCTTCATGACAATCACCTTGTGGGGCTCAGGAATAGGTTCATTCTACATGAACATTTATAGTCAGTACATAAAACTGCATGAATATCTCCAGATGGAACTAAAAACTTACATCTTTGGGTCCAACTGAGGTAGCCTGAAAAGTTACCAAGGTACATCAGTCAAGAGAAACGAATGAACAGTTCTGAACATAAATCTGCTTACCCTTGGAGAAGTAATTACTACTTTTTCCTTGGAAGACTTATGAACTGTGGTAGTAGTGGGAGAACCTTTGGTTTTGTCCTTGCTAGAGTCCTTGTTATCCTTATTGGGAGCGTGGATCGACGCAGAAAGCCCAAGGGAAGGTCCATCTGCCATCTGAGAAAAGAAAGACCATGTTGGGATTTGTGTTAGATACTCAGTAACCAAGGAGTTAGATACTTACAGTAACGTCTCCGTCACCAGTAATGACCTCAATCTCTTCATCGTCATCATCGTCATCCTCAATAAGTTCGGGAGTTTTAGCTGGCTACACACCGATAGGCAGTTAGATACTCGAAATGAGAGGGATGGTCAATAAAAACGTACTTTGCGCTTCTTAGACCCACTGAGAGTCTCTCTGCGCTTTGCCAAGTCGTCCCGGAAAGCTTTAATGGCGGAGAAAGTGTCAGGTTCACCTACAGATGGAAACTTTTTGACTGCATCTGCGACCAGATTGACACCTTTGTCGAACAAAGTGAACGCTTCCTCGGACTTAGCAACTGCATATGCAGGCAGAGACTTCTTCTGTAATAAGAAATCAAGTTAGATACTGGACCTGGAATCAAAGATTGAACATTTACAAGATGACTAGCAAGGGCTGTAATAAGCATCCCAAGCAGTTCAGTATCCGCATCTTTGGCCTCCATGGCTCCAGTAGCTCGAGAAAGATATCGCTGCGTTGTGGCAACCCACTCAGGACGCTCAGGCCAAGTCTTGGGACCTTTAGGGGCCATAACTGTAAAATATAGAGATAAAGAAATGATAAAAGTGGAAGGGATGTAGAACCAAGTAATAGATGGTGCTGAGTCGTTCTGAATCTGCGCTGCACCTTTTATATCTGGTCTACCCCGTCTAAATCTGCACGTTGGTCATTACTCCTATGCTGTTCAAACAGGCACCATGAGGCCTAGCCAGCGTAGCAGATTGATCAACGGGGACGTTGAAGTTACTTTTACTTGGGGGGAGAGAGCACACAAAGTTGACAAGGCCAAAATTTTGAATTTTTGAAATTTCAAATATCTCAAATCTGGAGATCTAGACAGCTTTGACCGCAGAGGACTTAGCCGAATAGCATTGCCGAGTAACCGAGAGCTCTCAACCTTGACAGAAAGGACTTATTAAATTCAATGTATCCTCAAAAAGAAACGATACTTATTGAAAATTGTGGGCTTAAGTCATTTAAAGAATTGTTTCCCTCTAGAATCGAGTTAGATACTCAACTTGAAGGAGACTCTCAATATGATTTCTTATGTTTCACACCAGATTCATGCCAAGAAAAATGAAATATGTATTTTTGAGCATAGAAGCTCAGGACTATAATAAGAGATACTTCGACCTATACTACTATAAAGTAAGTACAGGGAGTATCTACAGAAAAAGCGATGTATAAAATTTTTATATATTTGGGCAACCTGGTGTGTTGAACACCAAGGTCACCCGCGACGAAATGCGAACGGATACGGGAGGTCCCAGCCAAGGGAAGAGAACGACAGATCTGTGAGATTGGGACTGAGAGATGGAGAAAGTAAAGGGAAAAAGGGGTACGAACTATGTGCGCACCCGAGCCTTGAAAGTCACTCTGAGAGGGGATCGTCCCTCCCAGCTAGTGGACTGCTTTCTGGCACTAAGACCCTGCCCGTCGTCTCCTCCTCCAGCTCGTCTTCCTTGTCCTCATCCTCTTCGACCGTGACTTGCGAAGCACCGACCGCCTGAGGCGATTCGTCGATGTCAGCTGTAGCAACGGGAGTGGAAGGAACACGGGATGGACCAGCTTGCTGCTCGACCTCTGGATCCACCACGACGAAACGACCAGATTTGTTCCTAGCGATATAGCTTGCCCGAGACACCAGGTTGATGTCCCATCCAAGCGCGGTAGCCAGTAGTTTGAGCTGTTCGTCCGAATAGTCAAATGTCGGGTCGCCAGTCTGAACCTGATGTAAAACGAGACGAGGATCGCGACACGAAGCCTTGATATGATCTTGACACTGCAAGATCGTCCGGTGTACCCGTTCCATCGCTCGCATCTGCGCGGAGACGCTGTTCTGCATGTCCTCGTAGGTGTCGATGAGAATCTGCAACTGCTCAGCTTCCTGAGAGACAACTAAGAAACGAAGAACCTTTAATAAAAGATGTCTAAGGAAATGAAAGGAATACTTACCTGTACTGCCGCTACGAGCCAATGTGTATGAAAGGCATCGCAACTGATCGCTGCCTTCCAAACCGTACGACCAGCTACAGGTATGGTTGTCCTTTGCGCAGGTAGCGCAGCGCCATTCGAAAGTCTTGCTGTTGAACTGAGGACGACACTCCCTACCTTCTGTGTGTGTACCGCCGACGCAGGCAGCACAAATGGAGTCGCCGAAGAACTAAAAGAGTGACGAAAAGAAAATTTAGCGGGTGTTAATCTCGAGTCAGAGAGAGGCGTACCCGATCGAATGTGCGATTAACGGAAACGAGCTGTTGTAAAGTGACAGGACGGCCGTAAGGCCATCCAAAGACAACACGACCTGTAAAAGAACTGTTAAACAAACGCTAGAAAAATGAAAGTGAAGGATACTTACCAGGTACCTGCTCAAAGTCCTCCTTGGCACGATTCTGCGGCGTACGGCCATCTGAGCGCTAAGGAAGACATTGTCAGTAATAAGAGCTGAAATAAAAGAAATGATGAGACTTACGTGGAGATTTGGGGCCTCATGACGGGTGCCCGGGGCTAGAGAAACAGAAGATGTTGCGAAATCGGCGCGAGAAGCCCACAAAGGAGCCTCAAAGTCGACGTTGAGATTGACTGGGGCCTTAGCACCCTCAGTCTTGACCAATTTCTCCTCTTCCTTCTTCTCCTCTTCCTCGTCGCTGGATGCAGGAACAGTAATTGAAGTCGCCTTGGAGCGAGTCTTTCGAGACGCTGGTTCATCGGCAGGCTCTTCCACACGCATCTTCCGAATCTTCGGTTTTGGCTTGACCACCTGTTTACCCTTGCCCTGCGTAAGAAAACATGAGAAAAGAATAAATAAATCTATAAGGAAACGTACCTTTGAAGCTGCAGCTGCAGGCTTCTTACCCTCAGAAACGCGAGACTTCTTGACCGGAGGCTCAGAGTTCTCGGACTCGAAGTCAGTATCATCGTCGTCGTCGTCGGTCAGCTCAGTAGATTCGGCCGTGGCTTCAACGTCGGAGATCTTGCGTTTCATCTAAAAATGATAAAATAAGAAGGACCTCTTCAAACAAAAAGAAAAGACATACCGAACGACCCGGTAAGGGCGTTACACTAGTCTTGGCCTTTGGCTTTGGCTGAGGCTTTGGTTTTGAAATCGGTGCCGAAACCTTCGAAGATTCAGCGCGAGCAACCTTGGCGGACGAAGCAAGTGTGGCGAGAGGCGGGAGTAAGATCTCATCGTCGTCGTTGTCTTCCTCGAGCTGCGGAGTTTGCTTAAGCTTAGGAAATGGAGGTAGTGGTTCCCACAAATTGCGAAGCTGTAAAGAGTTAGCAAAAGAAATGAAACCAGTCTGAGAGATACTTACTGTATACTTGAGGCAGAAAGAATCAAGTTTAGCGCGGTTTAGCCCCCAGGGCGGCACAATAAATGAGGTCGGTTTGGCCTGATGAAGCCATAAAGCGAGATTGCATACAGAAAGAAAAGAACCGGTAAAATAGTCGGGGAGATGTGTATGTGCTCGCTGGCAGCGATTGAAAGTCAAAGCAACGCGAGTCTGTCAAGATGAGGTTAGCTATAACGAAGATGAAAAGAAATGATGCCTACCAAGGCGAGATTCAAATCGTCGAAAGCGGATGTAATGGTCCTCAACCTAAGACCCTTTCCAAACTCCTTGAACGATTGGTCCCGTAGACGTCGGTCCAAGTCGCCTAGCCTTGAAACGATGGCGGAAAGAGCCTTGTAATCCTCTTCGTTCATGTCTGAGAGCTGTGAGAGGGAAGAGAAAAGAAAGAGGCCGTCAATTGAGAGCGGTTCTCGAATATATATGTGACACACTGTGAAAAGCAGCGCGTGAGAGAAAGGAATTAAAAAGGACTTACCGGTACCTCGGAAGGCTCCCTACTGAGAGTGATAGAGGAAGCCAATTGCCTTGAAAAGTCATCCATCGGGGGACGAAGTGAGATGTGAAGAGAAAACGAGAATCACTGTCTGTTTAAGTCGAAACTTCGACAGAAGCAGATTGCGGGTTTCGCCGAAGTCTGACATTGCCGTCACATGCCGATGTAAATGTATTGACTGGCGATCAATCGAGAAAAGTTTTGCCTAAAGGCAGTCCGTGAAACGTGATATTGTGATATTGAACAGTACGAAATGCGCTTCTATGACCAATCTGCTAGTAATAATTGTATCTAACTCGATTTTGGCCCATCTGGTACGATCGAGGACAATCTTATTTTACTTTGGGGGAGATGTTGCGTCAAAAAGCCTTTCAGTACTGAAATCTATCAGATTGAAGTAAATATGGAATGTTCAAGCATTGGAAACTGAACATAAAGGATTAGAGTCACCCCAGACTGCTAGTTAAGACATGAAACATACTTGTACTCACAATACCTAAGTGTAGTGTTTGCTACAGTACTGAATCTGGTACTAAGCAACTGTGACCAATGGGTTATACAAAGAGATACTAGTTATGCCTCTCCAGATGTGTTGGAATTCCAATGTTCCATACCAGATTGAGTTGGTCAGACCCACCCTCTAATAACTAGAGACTCTACCAAGTATTGTTGACTGTAATCCAAGGGGTTGATGGATTTTCACTTCAATTGAACAACTATCTAAGTCCTTTGGACTGATCAAAAGTTCCAGCTGGTCTTGCTAACTAAGTTGGCACTATAAGATTGAATGCTGAGAATATGGGCAATCTTGAAGGTTGTATTACCAGAGAAATATTGTACATTGAGTACTATGTGGATATAATGTCACTGAGATGAAATGCCAATCTGTGTAATAATGGAAGTAGATTCAAAAGTTACATCTGCATAAATGAGTTAGATACTCAATACTCATGCTGGAAGGAGTTAGATACTGAAAATGAGTATCTCTCTGGATCTGAGTATCTCTCTGAAATTCAGTAACCCTCTGAACTTGATGAAAGACAAAGGCGCTCTAATGGGAGGTCTTAGACGAAACTATGGGATAGAATACTGTCCTAGGAGAAGCTGAGAGCTATCCTAAACAAGAAATATAACCTGAGTACAAATCTGACCAAAAAAAGAGATGTATAGGGGTAAAACTTGAAATAAACAGTTACTGTACCTTACTGTGGCTGATAGAAACGATGAAGCATGGTCTAGATAAGCTCTAGAGCTTCTACACAACTCCTAATGCTGCCCTAGTAGAGGAGAATGTGCCAATTTTGGAGAAACTTATAGGGGACCAGATTTGCAATGCACTAAGGAGAATGTCACCTGTCAGGATACTGGTTGCTATTTACAGGATCTGGACCTTTATTTAGATACCCTGGGTACGCCCTAACACACCTAGAACGCGGACAAAGCGATATATTTCTGTTTTTATACCAATCTATACCCAAAGTTCCTACATTTTGACTATCTAACTGGAAAATTACCTAGAAAACTACCTAAAAAGAATCCAATCTCTGCTCAATTGATACTTACTTACTTTTGACTCATTTACTGTTCAGATTACTCTTTTAATTTCGAGATATATGTTTGATTTTATGATTTAGTATATATAGCTTACAGAGTATCTATTTAGATTTTCTTAAGCAAGTACTGCCCAAAGCTACAAGCCAAAGCAGGAAAACCTTCTTAGACGAAATATAGCCTGGCTCTTTAGAGTTCAGTTCGAGAAATATCCAGTTGTGAAAACTTCTGTAAAGTCCCTTGTGGCAGATAAATTGAAAGAGATACTGAATCTTTGCTGAAACTGCTGTTCTGTCTGTGCTGAATCTGCCTGCTGAAACTGTCTGTGCTGCATCTGAAACTGTTCCCTGCATTGTCTGACCATTGGATCGAGTTTAAACATCGAGATTGATTGTCCTGAATTCCTCCTGAACCCTGAAAACCACCCTTACCTTCTGTCTGAATCTTGTGTTTTGAGATACCCTCTGCCATTTTTCACCCAGATTGAGATAAAGACATCTGTAACCCTGCAGATTCAAAGTTCAATTGTTGCGTCTAACTGTGCGGAATCTCTGACAACGCCAGTCACACCTCACCCTACATCATTTTGATTTGAGTTGGATTGTGCTCATTTGAGTATCTCTCTCGTTCATTTCATAGTCACTACACCGGAGCAGGAGCAGGAGAGGCTGGAGACGGTGATATCTGCGATGGTATTTTTAGTTCTGGTAGTGAGGCCTGTGTTTTGGCTGCAAGTTTTTTTTCCTGTCGTTTCACCCGGCGACGTTCAGCTATTTCCACTTTGTGTCTGACCAAATGTAAGTAATTATTAATGTATCCACTAATAAATTGCGTACTTTTCATATGATTGTTGAGACTTGATGCGGTTGGCTTGAGCCTTTTCCTCTGCTGAGTTGTAAAGCCGAGGTCGGGGCATATGGATATACGGCTTGAACGCGACTGGCTGGCCAGGGCCTGGCCACATAAATGTTCGTGAGAATAATGCGGCAACTCCCGAGCCGTTCCGTCCAGGGTCTGACCTTTACTCTTCTGACATATACCTGCACTCAACTGCTCACTTACGCCTGCCGATTCTCTGTGTCAGCCTGCTTCCACTGCAATCATTTCAGTAAACGAGTGTTTGCGTAAGTGAGATTGTCACAAATGATTTGCAGGCATTGACGAGTCGCAGGGTCTGACCTTTTACCATCCTGACATATACCTGTAGCCAACTGCTCACATACGTCTGCCAAATTATTTGTGTCAGCGAGCTTCTCTGCAACACTTCTGTGAACAAGGTCTGTTTTGCGTAAGTGATATTGTTGTCATTGATTTCACAGGCATTGACAAGTGTTCTTACATATTCTTTCAGTTTGGTATTCTGTATGTATGGTCTTCGGCACTAATGATCCTCGAGAGTTTTTCCCTAAGAAGCTAGCTTTCGTTCACGATCGTTGAAATAGTCGCAAAGTCGCTGTTTCTCGCATCTCTAATTGTTGGTGCTCCAGATTATCCGTGCAGAAATCAATACACAAAGGATTGGTACGTTGCGCTTTGTGCAGTTCTGACAGAACATGAATATACATATTCCTCCTGTCTGTCTGTAAGTAGTTCCGGTCGACGGAACGTCAACATTTGGTCTCAAATCTATTATATCTACTTGTTACCAAGGACTGAAGGCAGTGGTATGAATGATATCTGGTGAGACCAGTTTACTCGTACTCTCATATCGATGTGTCTGACCTATTCAATATTTCAAGTCGCCTCTCAGCTGTGGTCCCACTCTTCCCTTTCTCAATGCTCATATACTTCGTGACATATGTGACATATTTACGCCTTGACGCCCTGCACACCCATACTACGAGACAGTGGTGAGTGTTTTGCGCCTTCTGGATACTTGTGTCTGACCTTTATTGTAGCCCCTATCGCTCACTATGTAATAGCTTCACCATCGTTGGCGCCCTAGCTTCATTTAGTCTTCCGCTGTTTTGTCATTGCCGTTAGCTTCAACTGGTATGCAACGGCGACTTCATTTTTCTTTCTTCTCACTCTCACACTCTTACACAATGAGCTCGTTGGATCAACCACAGGTATGAATTTAACGAGTAGATTCTTCATGATAAAGCTCATTCTGTCTGCTACATTTCTTAGGTCCGTCGCGGCAAGAGAAAAGTCGTCCACATCCATAGTCTGACGCCTCGCACGCTGGTCACCCCACAACACATGTGGTTAGACAGGCGTGTAGCTGGGTATATTTATGCAATCGTCAGAAACAAAGTCGAGGAGTTTCTTGATGAGTTACACGCTGATTTCCTTGCCGCGTTTTGCTACATGACAATCCGTAAACGCCCTGAGAACGAAGTAGAAGAGTATACGTTTCAGGTTCAGAGACAACGCGAGGTACACAGCTTACTCTTACCTGACTCATGATTTACTGACATGTTGCATCTACAGCAACTTCGCCTAACTTTATACACTCGTGCAAGACCCGCTTTCTCGTGGCATGGCATTCATCCTGACAAAGCATGGCGTGCAGGACAAATGGAAGCCAATTACATCCCTGTAGTAGACGAAGTGTATGAAGAACGGGATATCGTTAAAGGATTCGCTGCAAGGCGAAGAGCTGCAGCCAAGTCGCGATTGGAATACGAAGCTGAAATCGAGAGTCGCCGCCGCCGCCTTTGAAAAGTATTACCTACTAGATACTAGATACACTTTTGCTGTAGTAAGATTTTTGTCATGTGTCTTGTAGTATCTGGGCTGTGCTATCTATTGTCGGCTGTGCTATCTAAGTATTGTCTATCGTAAAAGCATTTACCGATTTTTTTAAAAAAGGTCTCCTTAGGAAGCTTACATAACATTCACTGATAAGATTTCACACTTGCCTCGATATGCCCCGTTTACCTTGAATAATGCACAACGAGTAGACGTCAATATCTCAAAGTACACCGCAACGTTTTTGCCTCTAACTAGATCCTATATGCGTGTGTACACGTCAGTAATGACAACGCCTCCTTGGATATAGGGGTATTTAAAAGCTCAACCGCCGCTTCGTTCTTCCAGGTATTTCACCCTTTCCAACCCCAGCACCTCTAGAAATGAGCCGAAGAAAACTACCTCCAATCACAAAACACAGAGCTTCAGAGCTCATACTCGAAACTTCACCACAATCTTGTCCTATTCCGACTGATGCTGTCCAGCCAGCAGATATGGCACCACCGGACGCTTCTGTAATCGATATACACCGCCATACAACCTTTGACATCTCACAGAGTGGTCAGACTCTCAGACGAACATCGTATCACGCAGTTCCTAGTTCGCGTCCCAAACCTGCTACGCGTCCCCAGCCCACTCGCGATATGAAATGGAGTCTTCCCGAAGCTGATCAAGCTGGAGACTTTGCCCCTCATAATGTCCTGGACCCGAATTTCGAACCAATTGACGCTGACGGGGAGCAAAATAGTACAGTCATCGCTATATCTGCAGTATGTACTCTGCGTTGTTTGTGGGAACTTCATTCTAACATGGGCCCTAAGTTGAATAATCCCTTTTCGCAATGGATACCCTACATTAGCAAGTATCTCGACGAGTTATTACGCATGGAAGCACAGCATGACACAGAGTGTCTATGCGGTTCCACTTCCCCCGTTTTTCGATGCCTCGATTGTCAAGATATGCGGCTCTGGTGTAGGAAGTGCATTGTAGGGCGACATTCTACTAGCTGGTTTCATCGTATTCAGGTTCGTCTGTCTGCTGCATGGTTATACGTGCACTCAACAAGGTCTAGATGTGGAATGGACAACATTTCTCTCGTTCTTCTTTGAAGGATGCTGGTCTTGTATGTCAGCTGGGTCATCCTTACGGTCAACCCTGCTACGCTCCTAGAAACAGTCCGGTTGATTTCACGGTTATTCATTGTGACGGCATCTACTCCATTTCGTTACAATTTTGTCGTTGTGCACAGGAGGAGCCAGTTTATGTCCAACTCCTTCGAGCTCGCCTCTTTCCAGCTACTGTTGCAGAACCCCGGACCGCGACAACTTTTCGGTGCCTCGAATCCTTCCAGCTTTTAAGTTTCATGTCAAAGATATCAGCTTTTGAATACTATCATTCTCTCGCACGTTTGACGGATAACACTGGAACGCTCCAAGTACCTGTATGTTTCAATCTTGATCACATATATACATCTATTCATATATTATTGCAGTATCGATATCAAACTTTCATGCGTTCCATGCGTGAATGGCGTCATCTACGTCTCCTCAAACGTTTTGGCAGGTTTTACAAACCCAATGGTCTCATGGACATTCCAGCGGGAGCTTGCGCCGTTCTTTGCCCTATGTGCCCTCATCCAGGGATCAACATCCCAGACGACTATGCGAGCCGGCCAAACCCGTTAGTCTTTCCTGTCCTGTATTTGTGTTTCCCTTTAACGTAATCATGTTTATAGATGGTTGTATCAATTGTTTTTGGGTGTGGATGCGAATTTCCGCCTCAAACGGCGAAACATCTCTAGCGAACTCAAGGATCCGGGGCTCAATCATGGAATCGCCTTTTTCGTTGACCAGGCTACCTTTACCGATCACCTTAACCAATTCGGAAGCTGTATCGGAGAGGAGAAGAGTAATTGCAACAGTCATAACGCTATCAAACAAGCTACTATGCGTGGCGGCAAAGGGACGGCTGCGACCGGAGTTGGAACCGTTGAATGCGCTCGCCACGATTTCAAGCGTCCGACATCGGTGGGGGATCTTCAGAAAGGAGAGCGGTGAATTTTGCTCCAATCTTTCTTTTAATCTCTCCTGACGTTGGTCTAGATATGTGAATATGGACTTTTTCGTACATTCCAGTCTTCAGCGCAATGCTCCGAATGATGTTGTTATCTCTTACGATATTGGATGTCAATTTTCTCGAAACTTTCATACTAGGGCATCTAATTACGGTGCACCTTTGGTCGTGCCAAACTCATACCGTCGAATCCGATTTCTTGTTCCGAAATTCCACCTCCCTGCGCATATATATCAGTGTCAAATTAATTACTCCTTCAATTTTTCTGCGCATGTTGGTCGCACCGATGGTGAGGCCCCTGAGCGCTGCTGGTCAGTGATGAATGCTATATCAGCTTCAACAAAGGAGATAGGTCCAGGCTCTCGTCGAGACACGCTTGACGACCATTTCGGAGATTTCAATTGGCGCAAACGGACAATAATCGGTATGGAGTTTTTTTTGATAACGTACTCTCGTTTTCTCAATACATTTATAGCGCAAACTTTCCTCAAGAAGATCAAGGATGCTGTCGAAGAAAGTTCAAAACACGCCGACTATTTCTCGGATTTCTCAGCCAGCCTTCAAATGACCGACTTGAAAGAATGGACACAAATGGTAGAGGCATGGGAGGCAGATGGCACACGACCTAACCCTTTTGAAGCAACAATTAAAGGTGAAATATTTTCTTTACCACCATCGAAGCTACTTCTAAATCTGCGGAAAACAGCACCAACATACAATGCTGTGCGCTTAAAGCTTGCCGAAGAAGATGATGCGGAAACTGCCAGACAAGCAACAAGCATTTCTCAGGAGATAGCTCCCGAGATGACCCCAAGCCTGATGCTTCTAACCGGATTAGAACTCGAAGACAGCCAGTAAGTTGATACATACGTACATCTGAACATCATTACACCAGCGCTGACCTCTACCAGGTGTCGTTTTCGCCAGCTGAATGACTCACTCGCTGCAAACTCAACAACAGATGGTCGCCGCTCTAGAGTCACTGAAGTCGGGACCAAACTTCGCCGGAAAGTTCAAGCCTGGATGGAAGTTCAGGAACAGTATATTGCAGGCTTAGGGACTCTCCGCCGCAGCGAAGATTGTTCGGCCTCAGATCAGATTCCTGTCTGTGACATCCCCCTCTGCCTCCCATCGTCATGTTTATCGCAACGCTACTCTGTCACTGTACCACATCGGTTTTATAAGATGGAATGGGATTTACGTATTGCCCAGGCCCATGACGCCTTAGCCGACATCCGCAAGTATCTTCTGACCCGAGATTCACTGTACAGGTACAAGGATCACCATGCTCGTCAACGCGGTATGGTGACAAGGTCGCAGACTGTGATTGATGGAGTCCAAGCTCATATCAACGATGCCAGAGACAGGTATCGCCGCACACGCCAAGCGCTAATAGATTTGACGCCTGTTATCAAGGAATATGTCTGGCAACAGACCCTTTGCCCTCTTAACGACAGTGACATTCGTGCCCTTAAAGATGAAGACAACGGTCTGCGGCGTTCTGAAGGCCGTCGAGAAGCGTCTTGGATCTGGTTGTCTGGAGGTGTGGAGGCGAATAGCAAGGCTGCGCATGAAGGTAGAGATATATCTAATATTCTTGATCACTATTCTTACACGTTTTAGGTCTACGTATCGAATGGTGTAAAATGCGAGCGCGCGCAAACCGATGGGCCGAAGAAGTCGCACTTCTAGAAGAAGAAATGAGGCGGGTGCATGTGTTCTACGAACACGAGGCTAAGTCGTGGCTTCAAAGAACACAGACCTGCACTTCAACGGATAGCTCTGTCATGGCAGGAGCCATGGCTTACGCCCATCGTCAACGTGCAGTCTCCCTAGCTATGAATGCTTTCGTGACAAACGCCTGGAGGCATGTTTCGAGATACATTCAACTTGGCACCTTTCCTGAAGGTTTCGTGCATGGGACTGAGCCTGAACTTCATGATAACATGTCTGTTGACTAGACTACAGTAGCTATGTTTTTTTTGAGACCTCCTAAAACATGTATTCAGAGGCGGCAGTTTTCTTTATTTGATTATGTGACTGTTGTTACCACATGATTAGTAATATTAGCTATGAGATTAAAGTTCAAACTCAGCCAGCCTCCAGAGTCGCCTCCAGGCTCCAGAGGCTCCAGACCTAGGTGTCTTGCCGTTCCCGTCCCGGTTTACCAAAAAGGTGATTTCGACAACATAACGGGTGGCACAACATACTGATGGCACTACTTATTAGGAAAATGCGCCATTTGTCTTCTTCACGGAGATATCTTTCGTCACGCAAGTTCTCCCCAGATCAGCGTAAATTTCTCGACCAGTATAGCATCTTACGAGATCAGAGAAGCGATCCTCAAAACGTCAAATCACTCATGTCTGACTGGCTTCGTCGTTGGATCCCTGTCGAATGGGACTATTGGAATACCTTTCGACAGACATTATTTAAAAGGAGATTAATGAAGGTAAGCCATTTTTGCTAAACAGAGTCCAATACTCACAATTTTTTATGCAGAAAATCATTAAATACTTCGAATCGAAGACACTGAGTACAGAGGGTTGGAAACGACATTCTAGTCCTCGTGCACCTCCGCCAACTCCGGTGACGAGTCCACTTTCAGCAACAATTTCACAGCCCTTCTTCTCATCTCCAACACCGTCTTTTTTGAAACTCGAATCACCTGAGTCGACGGCAAGTTTCTTTGGTTCTTTGCCACCATCATCTCCACCAGCCCTTGCTTCTTCATCGTCCTCCTTTCCTTCTCCGGGATTTTCTACTCCGCCAAGAGCACCTGCCAAGAAGTTCGTTCCGCTCTTCTCACCTGATTTCCCCCTTGGCTCCTCTCCAATGATTGAGTCGACTTCCCCTGAAGTATTGCCTGAAGTCTGCGTTATTGTGCCTTCTTCCTCGTCACCCAAATATTCCCTACCTCCGAGTGCGCCGACACCTGGGAGACTAAGCGTAACACCGTATTTTGTTCGGGCGGGGTTGGAAAAGCTAGGGAAGTTGGAAGACATGGAGAAGAAGTTACTCCCTCTTACACCTATGCGCTCCGCTGCACCCGTGATGTCGCCAGTGCCTCTGAGTACGCCTGGGGTACTTGGTGTAACGCCGGACTTTGTTCGGGAGGGGTTGGAGAAGTTTGAGAGGAAGCTAGCTGCAGGAATCCCTCTTACGCCTGTGCGCTCCATTGCACCCGTACTGTCACCAGTCAACAATTCAGACCCAGAATTCGTTCGATGGATACAGGAGGTCTCGGGCAGTGACGAACCGGACGAGCTCCCTAGCCTGGAGCAGCTGTACAGCTGGGTTTGTGCTCACCGGACGTAGCCGCCTCTCACCATCTTGTTTCAATCTTCTCTCAGCTGTCGCCGTCAAAAAGTATTTACTCTTCTCTTGCTGTCAACACCCCGTCAAAATGTATTTACTCACCTCTTGCTGTCTACACCCCTGGCTCTGCCTTAATTAGAATGTATTTAGTAATCTTGGTCTATATACTGTAGCACCTTAAATGTGTATTTACGAAGTATCTTGAAATTTGAATGTCTTGATGTATGTATGCATTATTAAGTATGATAAAATTCTTAGTGCGACGGTGATCCCGCCACTCCAATGATACTCTCTCACTAGCTACGTGAATATGGTCGTGTAGCTTACCGAGCTAAGATGCGCACAGATTTAAGTTCGTAGTAAGTCACAGTGCATGCGCGGGTTCGACCCCCGTCATGACCAATGCGTCGGTGGGCCTTTGTGGCCTTGTTTTTTTCATGACATTTATGCCCCATGTGATCTGGAAAGATTCGACACGTGAGGGCTAATGTAATCTGGACTGGATTCGACACGTGAAGGCCAATCGACACGTGAGGAATACGCGCTGTGTCAACATGTACAAAGATTACTATGGCTTACGTTCTTTCATCCATGTATTATTCTCTTCTCGTCTATGGTGTAAAGTCAAGCATGAAATACATCTAAAGGTAAGGCTCTACATCTTTCTCAGATGTCACGCAACTAATAGTATCATGTAGCTGGATCTATCACACCACCCATTAGCAGGATGTCAAGCGTGTTCTTGAGTATCAGTGTTCAAAACAAATGTCTACAATCTTGTACAAAGTACAGACTGGTAGTTGCTTGTATAACGGTACGTATTCTCCGTCTCTTTCAAAGTACAGAATACTAACTTGACTCCTGCCAGATGTAGTGTTCCATCATTTTTTCAATAGAATAATCTTACTACAATGTTCCCTCTCAAACTGAATATCGAAACCTTTTCTTAACGGTACCGCTAGAACGTCTAATCAATGTCATCAATACGTTTACCTTCATATCGAGCACCTCCACCTTATCCTCCGGCTTCACTTCAATTTGGTATCTCCCTACAGCGCGGGCGTCGTTCTCGGTAGTACCGCCGTGGCGTAACACTCCCCATACAGCGCGGGCGTTCTTGATAGCACCGTGGCGTAAACTCTCCTAATCGTACTAACGATCACTAAAAACTTCCTAAGTAAGTCCTTATTCAAACCACTAAGGTAAAGGTATACTAAGGTAAAGGTATATGTTTTCTTCCCGCGTGCTACTAACACTTCAAGCGTCTTACTCTTTCATAGCCAACTTCGTCTCACTTGCTTCTCACTTTGCTCTTTAGCACGTTCTTACACAGCTCACTAAGGTACGTATATTTATATTTTCTTTCACCTTATGTTTTCTTCTCGTGTTCCTTTAACACTTGTAGTGCTTGAAGACCCGACTCCCTTCATCCAACCGCGACTTCATCATGCTCCACGACCGCCCGGGCTATCTTTATGTCTTCCACATCGTCGGCACTCGGGGATTTAAAGTAGGACGAACGAACAATCTACGACGTCGAAAAGCCCAGTGGGCTCGCCAGTGCCGGGGACAGAAACACGCGTGGTTGAGTTCACTTCCAGCAAAACGATATAAACGTGCCGGTACGTCGTTTTTCTTTGCATTCCTCGATGTCTAACTTCTTTTCAGAGTCGCTATGCCATTCTGAGCTCCAACGCGTTTGTCTGTGTCGTCCGCGCGCGCGCTCTGCGCTCATTGTATATCTCTTTCATTTCTTTCTATGTTTGAGCTAACAGAATATCAGGTAATCGACGACATAACGAGATTTTCGAGTTCGACGGGTTACCACGCGATGTCGTCAACAACATTATTCGCCCAATAATGAAGCGTGCCTGCTCTTCGTAACCGTAAGTTTTCATTCGCCTCATTTTCACATACTTATCGTTTTGATTCAGTCTGTGTGTATCCGGATCTTATTGGTTGTGTACTGTTGTAGCAATATATGTTTTTTTCTCTCTGTTATTGACCGCGTGAGCTGTAAGAAATAGAAAATCAATTTCGGAGTAAGTTGTCGATCGTACTTAATAGATCCGGCACGACGATAATTACATCTCATCTCCGAATACTAATCCGATCCTCCGAGACATCTTCATCTCCGAGCTATCTTTATCGCTATCGTTATCGCTATCGTTATCGACACATGGTGAGCACACGTTACCACAAATGTACGGAGACTAACACTTGACCACAACCCGTTTAGAGACGACCACCTTACCACAATCGTATGGAGGGAACAGTTCACCATTGCACTTACCACACTGCTCATGTACTGCTCACCACGACCGCACGGAGAAGATTACTTTACCACAAGACATCGCAAGGAGGACGAGATGAATAGCAGGGCTTACACTGGTGCGGGTTGATCTCCACAACGCTCTGGAGAGCTCCATGTAGGATATAGATCGGTGCGTGTGGTCATTACCAGTGAAAGATACATTCATACTACATTTACAGGTGAGGAATCCGAGAAGTTGATATGATGCCAGTGTATATATATGTGTTACAGTATCGCCCAAATTCGAATCCGAAGGTGCGAGTGGATTTGTGGCAGGACTCGGTTTAGACTTGGTAGAAGGAAGGAAGAACAACACCGTGGGTACTAGTACTACATAGTTGAAGGACAGATGTTGATGAAATGTTCAAACTAGCGATCCAAGTCCGAGTCATGTGTGTGGGTACCACATGCTAGAGGCATGAGCGAAGATAAATGAAATTACATGGGCATGCGGAAATGAAAGTCTGCGGAATGAGGAAGGATGTCAGTGTTTGAATTACACTATTGAGTGAGGACAGGCAGAAGCATGTTGTTCCCAAAATTTTCTCGGTCATTGCCCAACACAATCCTGCAGGATAGCAGTTCCCGCGTCGTGACTCGCAGGGACTGGGATGGAAATAACTCTTCGGACCACTGTAATCGATTTACGAGGTCTAAGGCCTGAGGGAGGATGTTGATGTTGATGAGCGTCCAACCAAGGAGACTGGTCCGACTCATTCTGGTAGGTATGTCAAGTCAATGAATTTCACTATTGTTGATGTTGATATTCACCTACGACTCACTCAGCGCTCTGTATAGGTTATATCAAGTCAAAGCTATCATCATGACTCGCTCGTGTCCCTTAATTTGAACTTGAACTTGAAATTCTGTCAAAACCAACCAACCACCCCACACAACCCAACCCATCTGACAGTATTCCGACAGTACTCGTAGATGCCCCTCGAACGCCCGATTTATCGTTTTTATTCTTTACTTGGGGCGCGGCAAGCTTCGCTTGCACCAGTACGCAGCTCTCGGACGCGGGGTTAATGGATAGTTTTGACTTCCGAGTACAAGTTTGCCGCGTATGATCCCTGAAGCTGCAAGCCTGATTCAATGATTCCTGAAGCAAGGCCTCCCGCGGCACAAGCGCTTCTAGATGGGTAAAACATGGTAAACGGGATGATCCCTCTCTGAACTTCGACTCACTTGGTGTACTATCTAAGTTTCTAGAAACGAGCTGGTCGCGAGCCTATTCCACTGGCATTACAGCCGCTCTGCAGCCGCTCTGCAGTCGCTCGTATATTACGAATCTCCTTAGTCTCGGGCCGAAGTCCATCCCTTCACGTCACATATCATTATGTATTTTAGCGTAGTCAGCCAATTTACTCTTGTTTCTTGTTTCATTATGACAATTGGCACTATTTGATTGCGTCACCAAAAGAAGTCGCCGGAACATGTAGGGTCGCAATTATACAGTAACTTATTCAACCAACAACGTTGTCAACACCGGTCTTTCAAGAGATCGGATAACTTCAACGTTGTCAACACCAGTCTTTCAAGACTTTGCTGGGTCCAAGTATGATCAAAGTATGATAATTATTACTTTTTGTGACATTGGACTGCAACTCCCCCCAAGGCTCAATCGTTCGTCCGCCAGCCTGTACTGCAGCTGTATGTCTTCACATGTTCACAACACGATTCAATACACAGTATGATGAAAATGTGTCCGTAGTCTCTGGTATATAAAGCCCTGTACAATCCCTCCCCACTCCTACCCCCGAAGTCCGTCTCCTGTTCCCCTTCAAGTTCCTCTCTGAATCTGCTGAACACACTTCTCCGTCATCATGAATCACAACCCGGATGGAATTGGCACTGTACATGCTGAACCTGGATTAATCTTGATACCAAAACCTTTCGATGCCTTTCCACCACTTTTATGGCCCTACCTGGAGATTATCGGCCTTGACAAGGTGAGCTTAGGCTACTAATACACTAGTTACTATTAGGCTCACGTCTTCCTCTTTGACAGCCGACCGGCACAAAACTCGTATTCTGGCCGTTCGGTATGTTACACTCGATCGCACGTTGACTCACCATGTCCGCCAATTCATTATTCCAACCCGGACAGCTTGGGGCTTGACAATGGCGGCGCACTCAACTGACCTTTCTCCGATGGAATATGCCTTAGGTCTGGTGAAGTTCCTCGCTACAGCATTCATTATTCGATGCTCCGCATGCACCATCAACGACATCCTTGATCGGGGAATAGATTCTGTGGTCGGTACGTTGCACTTTCCGTTGGGTTTCTGGGTTCAAATCAAGTCTCTTAATGTTATTGTACAGAGAGGACTAAGAATCGGCCACTGGCGAGTGGACGTATGTCTGTTCCCTCAGCGTTTCTTTATGTCTCGGTTCAATACATCGTCGGAACTGTGTTCTTCTACTTCACTCTCAAAGGTCTGGCGTCAGTACCTAATGTTTTGCCTAGGCAATCACTTGAAATATTGACTTGTTTTTCTTCGATACTTTCTCACAGTCTTTGGGTTGCACTCTTTCAACTTCTACCGATGTACGTGCCATACAGCCCGTATCATCCCCGTACGCCGCACTCAAGCGTTAATTTACACAGATTCGCAATCTATCCTGTATTCAAGAGGGTTACTTATTGGTCTCAAGCATGGCTTGGATTTGCTATGAACCTTGGATTTGTGATATCTTGGGTCTCAACTACCAACACATTAAATATTCCTTTGCTTTTGTCTGCGATGGTAGGATGCTGGTGGTAAGTTTAGACTTCTGCTGTACCCAGCCAAGTCTAATTGTTGAACACCCTCTAGCTGGACTATGATCTATGGTGAGTAACCAATTCTCGTGGGTCAGCTGTACGAGCTGCAAGATACCTTTTCAGCTACAATATATGCATGTCAAGATAACACTCACACTCGCAACACGCGAGTGAAAATTTATTCCACTGCAAGTCTATTTGGCATCTGGATCCGGCCCTTATTAACCAGCTGTGGAATCATTTTTCTCGGGGCATTAGCTGTTGCTGGTATTGTGAATGGTCAAGGTGCTGTGTTCTTTGTGGTTTCCGTCGGCGGGCTTGCATTGCATCTGTCTTGGCAGTATGTGACTGTAAACCATGAAGTATTGTCTAGCTGTAGAGGTAAGTCTTAGAGACTTGTTTGTCATATCAGTGGTGAGTGCTAACACTGTATGGATTACATCTGTTTTTCAGAAAACTTTGATCACAATGGACAGCTGGGCTGGATTATTTGGAGTGGTATGTTGCTTGATTACTTTGCCTCGAACGGTTGCAAGGGATCTGGGTAAAGCACCTTGCACTCAAGAGTCAGGCTCTTTGAATTTCATTTATATTATGCACCCCGCCCGGATCTTATGATGAGTTAGACACGAACTATTAGTATCACTATTCTGATCTCTTTAATCTTGAACGTGACTTTATTATTGTATCTATTTAATATACGCTGCATGTATCCAGGATGTTCATTAGGAGAGAGTACGGGCTATGGGGGCTGGGGAAGAAACGCACTTTTGTCATCCTCAACGTTGTCTGTACTTTATAATGACAAGTCGGACTCGCTGTAATTCGTAACGCATAACCCTTCCGTATGATGCATTCCTACAACCATGTACATCAGCACACCAGCACATACCTTGATATCCTAGGACCTCGGAGTCTTCCTACAGCTTGACCGTTCAATTACGGTATCGCATGTCGCCCGTTGGAGGCTGAACTCGGGAAATCGTGTTGCAGCAACGACCCAGCCCTACGATTGTGAATTGAGGAAAGGTGAACATCAAAAGCTCAAGGCTTGAGACAGTTTAACTTCGATTGAAAACGACTCGGACTCTCGATTACACCGTTGAGCCCTCCGTCATCGATATCCCCCAAAGTCACGACTCTAAGAACAAATGAAAACGAATGACTCAATGAGTATATGAAGTACACATTCAGAACGTACACATCATTTATTCATAAATATCGCCCATCGCCTCACGCCTCACCCTCGCCGCTACCTTCTCCCGCTCCCTGCCTTTGTGCTCCACTACAGCACTGCCCTGGGTCCATAGCTTTCTTGCAAGCCTTTTTCGCTATTCGCTAATGCCGACATGATGAGCCGAAGTGATGCATGCAACAAGATGGACGACATACTCATTCATCTGAGTTGATAAAAAGCTGTTGAAGATATTAGTGTGTCTTCAAGAATACAGACATGAGCTGAAGTACCTGTTTAGCTGTGGATACCATTTCTTCTCGAGAGTGCGATTAATGCCGCGTCGACCGGCCCCCAAAGCGGAGGGAGGGCTGCTAGGAGGAGGGTAATAGTAATGGGATTTGAACCCGCGGGATGTTGGGATATCTTTGTAGAGATTTGGATACAAGGTACCGGTGGGCGAGGTGTAAGGTTCAATTTGTGCGAGGGTTGAACATTGAACTTCGAAGATACAACTTCGGAGATACAAGACTTTGCACAGACTTAAATAGATTGATGAGTGAAGTAAGTATTGATAGACTAAAAGAGTAACCTTGAAAACTCACTCGAGTGTATGTACATATACTGTTGTGTTTCGCTCGACGATACCCAACAGTCTTTACCTGGTTCGTGAGCGTACGCCCTAGCATACCCAGCCTAGCCTGCTGTCCATGCCCTTGCAGAACACGTCTATCAATCGGAAGCGAGACAATCGTATCTTCGGAAAATACTTAGTTTTCAATTTCAACGTACTTGACTCTGCGACTCACGATTGAATATTGAAGCTTTGAACTTGTGTCTGTCAACGAGTGGAGGTATCAAAGCTCGAAGAGCCTGAGGTGTGACATGAGAACTCTGCTTTTTCTAGCACCAACGTTGTTCTCCGAGATATATGATGAAACAGTCTATTATACGCGGTAGGACGAGAGTTTGTGAGTGCAGTCATTGTCGTGGCTGAAAGCGGCGCTTGAATTGAAAGTTTATGTAACTACCACATCTTTCTCTCTCTGGTCCCACCAAATATCTGATCTGTAAAGCAAGTACTTATGGCACGTCTTTCCTCCCTCTCATAACGAGCAACAAACTGACTAACAAAATTTGTGTCCAGACGCGTCATGCCGAAAAATCCGAATGAATTGTCTGAGATTGATTCGAGCTAGACGCGTGTAAGAGTCTCAATGATTGTGAGAGGTGAAGGTTTGAGGGAGACTAGTACATAGGAAGATTTCGAAGATACGGGATCTGTATGGTAAGTGCGGCCATGCGGTGGCTGAGTTAGACTTTGTGCAACGCTGACTTGGTGTTTTTTTTCTTCTCTTCAGCCGGATTCTCAGACTTCGAAGTCCGAAACCTAACGATGTTCATCGAGATACCGTATCATTACTTCAGTGTTGCGTCGAAGGGGGAAAGGATTGTCGTCGAAATGTCTTTCTACAAAGAGAGGAGGATATAAAGTCCGAGGACCCGAGACTGTGCAGTAGGGTGCTCGAGTGGAAAGTCGAACGTACGGTATGTTCTGTCTTTGGATTTCGCTTTCATTGATTTTTACGCTTCACAACGTTTATCAGTCGTAGACGGTAGAAAGCTCGCGTCCTTGAACTTTTGTCAAAAACACCTACCTAACCACCCTACCCATCCGACTGTCGACATCTACTCGCAGATGACCTCGAGCTAAGGCTCGGATGCTCGACGTGCGAATCGTTGTTTTATCTCCCTACTTTGAGCACGATGCGTCGGTGCGCTCGTACACTTTACTATGCACGGTCTAAAGCTTAAGGTCGTGCTCTAGGCGAACTGAATTGGCGATTAACGAATACTTGTGACTTTTGCCGCATATACTCTTGATTCTTGAAGCAAGCCCAAGGCGTGCGCTTCTATGGCCATGTGAATGGTAGTGATAGGCTCTGCTCGGGCTCTACATAGTAAAGAATCAGAATCAGAGTGCGACTCGGTCTGCGGATGGTCTTGAAGGTATCTTGAAATGTCGGTAAGCGAGGTTGTTCTTTTCTCTGGAGGTGAGCGTAGCGTTAACTAACGGACTTCTAGAACAGTACGCACGTACGCACTTCGGAAGTAGTGGGTTGTACGAGATTGTACGAATATCTGGTTTAGCTCGTCGAGGTCTTCTTTCTGTATGTGATGTGTTACTGCGGCTGACTGTTATACGTTGAACACGTATGTCATGATTCTGGGTATTTTTGTCATTCCTCAGCCAATTTGAATAACTGAAACCAAAAATAAATTTCTAGGTATCTTTCACTACAAAATATAAGAAATCGAGACTCTTCACATTTTGAAAACACGACGATTCATTGATTCGAGACGCTCTATGAAAGACGTTCATCTTCGCGATTTCGCTATGTATTGCGCTGCTTCATCACGAAAGTCAGGTATATACCTCTAATCTACAAAAAACTTACCTATTCGACCCCGCAACTGTTGATGGTTCTTGTACTCAAATCCTTTCGCGCCGCAGTAGTTGAGACACAAGGATTCAGGCTTGCATCAGTGAAGGGAGCTGGCTAACACTGGCACATGGCAATCAGTCTCGCTAGTACGAGCTGCGGAGAACTTTGAATTGAACGGAAGTTGGATTTTTACAGCCTGTGGAGTACGATTTCTCGGTACGTGCGCGCTTCACACTGTACGTGCTCTTGCTCAATTCACATTTCATCTGGCGAAAAGACGAAAATAGCTTCAAGTTGTGCGAGGTATCGTAGGAGATTCAAGTCGGCGTACAAAATTTTGGAGCATAGGCAAAGGTATATATACTGCCATGGACTCATCGAGTTGAACCAACAACTTCGTATATCCTCTTATACACAAGTTACTCTTCCTTCGTTCTCACAACTTATTCTTCTTTCAAGCCAAAACTTGACCTATCTACGCTGCCAACTATGAAGTTCATCAAGGCTGCTTTTCTCGCTCTTGCGCTCAACTATGCTGCTGTGATCGCTGTAAGCATCGTCCTAGCATTCCGTTGAAGTAATTCTCACTGACATTTGTGTTTTGACTAGGCTCCTCATGGTGTCCAACCGACAACCTCTCTGGGTCTTCCACACCCGCTGCCGCCGAATGTCCCGGCTGATACTGGAAAGGGCCCTCGAGATGTACCCTTGCCTCCCCCTGTTGGCAAAGGTCCGCATCCGAGTCCGCCCAACCCCATTGGAAAGGCTCCTAGAGATGTACCGCCGGTTCCTCACCCTGTAGGTGGAACCCCGGGCCCTCTTCTACCTGCTCCGGTTGGAGAAAAGGTGCCCCGAGATGTACCTGCGGAACATAGCCCTGTTCCTCACCCTCCTCCCAAAGGTCCTGCTCCTCCCAAGCCCATTGGGAAAGGTCCTCGAGATGTACCGGTCCTTCCTCCTGCTAAAACCCCGCGTCCTCCCAAGCCAACTGGCAAAGGCCCTCGTAATGTACCAATTCCTCACCTTGTAGGTGGAACTCCTCTTCCACCTGCTCCTCCCAAGCCAACTGGCAAGGCTCCTCGTGGTGACGTACCGGTTCCTCCTCACAGCAGCCCAGTTCTTCCCCCTCCTGCCAAAGGTCCTGCACCTCCCAAGTCAACTGGCAAGGCTCCTCCTGCCAAAAGCCCACTTCCTCCCAAGCCCATTGGGAAAGGTCCTCGAGATGTACCGGACTCTCCTCCTTCTAAAGGTCCGCTTCCTCCGAAGCCAACTGGCAAGGCTCCTCCTCACGGCAGCCCTATTCCTCACCCTCCTACCGGTCCTGCTCAAGCTTGATTCGGATCACGATGGGTAGATAATACGGAGCTCATCGAGCCACTCTTCGCAATCTGTCACATCCATGTAATTTTTGTTTGAGTGTAACACTAAACAGGTGGATAAAGCGTATACATTTCTCCGACATTCGTTCATAGCTACAGATATAATGATAAATAGTAAATTAGTACCAGAAATTGATGTTCGTTTTTTATGCACGGCTGAGCGAGATTGAGTGATTATGAGTACCATTCTCATTGGGTAAGTACAACTTTCATTCTTTCATTCTTTCGTTCATACACCACATATCTATATAAATACATAGACACTCATTTCATTCATCCCAATCCCCCCTCTCTACACAGTTAGGCCCCAATACCATCCAACCACCCACCCAACTCCTTATTAACCTCATCCTTCGCCTGAATCATAACCCAATGTCCCGTTTTAAAGTCCCTCACAGTGACGTTCTTGCAAAGTTGCACCGCAGCGGCTTTCGTGAGTGCAGCGAGCGCGACATAGTCTTCTAGTGCTGCGCCGATGAATACGGGTTTGGTGGTGGTGTAGTTTTCGACGGGAATTGCTGTGTGTGTGTAGTGGTGTGGGTTAGCGAGGAGGATGGAATCAATAAGGAAGGGGAAGGAAGGAATAACGCACTCTTATCATCCTCGACAGCGTGCCCTTCCATCTGTACTTTATAGTAACAAACCGGAGCTGCTAAACCTCCTTTAAGTAACTCTTCCGCATGTTTTTTGCGTTCCTGCATTCATCCACATCAGTATCACGCTATAACAGATGACAAAGGGTGCGTGCGTTCCTCCTCTGAAAGCCACGAAGCAGGTTTGAATTCTTTCTTTGAAAGTAACGCAGCTTTCAAAGCCCCACTAGGCGCCATATCCGTTATCCAAATCTTCGGATCATCAGCATAGAGGATGTTCATGAATCTATCAATCTGCCACATCCAACGTGTCAGCATAGGGCGCATACGCATACATACGCCGTCGCGCGGAACTACTGTATTGAATTGGATGGAACTCACATTATCCTCACAAAACTTCGCACACCCTTCCTCCGAGAAAAACTTCCAATACCCCAGTAACTCATACCCAACTTTTTCTTTCGTCATCTTGAGCATAGCTTCATAGTCGAACGTCGGTGCTGGTGGACCATACCCGACTGCGAGGAACCCAGCGGCGATTACGCGTGTGGGGTATAGTTGGACGATTCGGGAGGTTATTCTCGAGCCCCTGTAAGACGAGACGAGAGAGTGAATTGAATCAGATCAGACCCGAAACGACACAAAACGACAGAGAACAAACCAATCATGTCCAATAAAAACAGCTTCCTTCACACCCTCCTCATCTAGGATCTCGATCACATCCTTTGCTAGCAAACTATGTTTATAATTCACTGATTCTGTAGGTTTCGATGTTCCACCGTATCCCAACATATCGGGTACGATCAGGCCGTATCCTTTTGATTTGAAGTATGGGACCTGACGGCAAAGTTGGGGTTTGATCTCGTTAGATTATTGTTGGGACGTTCTTGTCGTCGAGGCAAAATGGCAAAATGGATAATGAAAAGTACTTACCTGGTTTCGCCAATCATTAGACGTAGAAGGAAACCCATGGATGAATACGATGAAAGGTTTAGGTTTATCGGCGTCCCCACTGGGAGGAGGAGGAGAGTAATAGTAATGGTATTTGAACCCGCGAGATGTTGAGAAATCTTTGTAGAGCGTTGAGTCCATCGTGGGGGTTGACAGTAATGCGGCTCACCATCACTGGCAGGTGTGTTGGGGGTTTTATACGGAGTTGAACTTCGTTACTTATGTAAGGTGTCCGGCTAATCCGGCAACTCGGAGGTTCGGAAGTTGGAATCGAGCGACACAGATTTGCACAGACTTAGACTGAAGTATTGCTGAAGGAAGTATGTAAGTACTGAAAGAAATTATTTCGTCATAGTTGAGATGAGTCGAAAAAGTCAGATAGATCTTCATGGAAAAACGCCACCGTGACTGGAAAACTCATCCGGATTCAATTACTTTTTGCAAATAGATTTCAAGTAATAAAGTACATACATACTGTACATACACAGTATACATACAGTTGAAGGTGATATAGACTTACATACAGAATCAAAGAAGAAGACAAAAAATCCATGCGTGTGAGCTACATAGACTCTGGAAAGTCTTTTACCCCCGAATCAGACGTAACAATGATAACAAACTCGGAGAGTGTAATCAACCACTAAACCACCCCAAATGATCCATCCCAGTTGTCCATTGCTATTGAAGTTCCCTACAATCAGAAAGAAAAGAATCAGTATATCATCCTCTGAGACTACAACCACGAGAACGTACCCCAACAACTAGCCGGTAACTCAAGATCCACAGTAAAATACTGCCAAGACAGATGCACCGCAAGTCCTCCGATAGATACTATGAAAAACACTGGACCTTGACCATTGAGAAAACCAGCGGAAGCTAATGCCACGGTGAATATTATCCCGCAGATTATTAAAAGGGGTCGAATCCAAGTGCCGAATAGGATAGCAGTGGAACGAACACCCATTTTTAGATCGTCTTCGATATCTTGACATGCGTATATCGTGTCTAAAGAGCTGTGTTGTCAGGGGTACTATTCATCGACGGATATTGGGTGGAAATAGGTACTTACCGTATAGCATAGTCCAGCTTAGTAGAAGAGGGAGATTCCAAGCATTAGATTTCGGACGTGCGGGTAAAACCCGATTCGGAACGTACCACCAACATCCAACCATTGCAGCCGCAAGTAAAGGGATGTTCAAAGTGTTTGTAGTTGATACCCATGCTGTTACGAATCCAAAGTTCATAGCGAATCCAAGCCATGCTTGAGGCCAGTAAGTAACCCTCTTGAGCAAAGGATAGATCGCGAATCTAACCGTTTTTGAGCGCGCACCGATCGGAGATGATTCAAAGGGCTGGAACGTGTACGTACATTGGTAAAAGTTGTAAAAGTGCAACCCAGAGACTGTAAGTATCGAAAGAAAAACATATCAGATCTATTCAACTTGGTTAGATATGAAGTAACATACGCTAGACCTTCGACTGTGAAATAGAAAAACACAATTCCAACGATATACTGAACCACCACGAAAATCGATGCCTTAGCAACAGATATACGTCCGCTCGCTAGTGGTCGATTCTTTGTTCTCTCTGGAAGATAGCAACAATGAACTCATGATGAGTACTAACGTCACGGTCAATCTCAGCGTTGAGTCAGAATCAACGTACCAACACCAGCATCCATTTTTCGATCAAAGATATCGTTGATAGTGCATGCTGAGCATCGAACGATAAATGCTCCAGCAAGACATTTCATCAGATTGAACGCGTATTCTTTTGGAGGGAGGTTGATTGAATACGCTGCCATCGTCAAGCCCCATGCTGTGTTGCACGGTCGAAATGGGAAAGAAAAGGGTCAGCGGAGATGCGTTGGGATTCCTAGCAAAATCTACTGACCGAATGGCCAGAACATGAGTTTTGTACCGGTTGGCTGTATTCAGAGGGTGAGAAATGATTAGGGGCGGTGAGTGATGTGGGGGTTCACCTTGTCGAGACGCATAAGCTCGAGGTAAGGCCGTACCGAAGGTGGAAAAGCATCGAGAGGTTTTGGTTTTGCGGAGAAGAATTCATTTTCGGTGTATGTAGAGGAGGCAGAGGAAGTTTTTTCGTTCAGATTGAGACTCATGGTGAATTCTGAGAAGCGGTACGTATGGACTCCGTGAGGGACAAGAAGAGGACGAGGGACGAGGGTGGAGAGGGTGGAGAGATAGATAAGTAAGTACTCTCGCTGCTAATTGGTGGAGGGGAGACCAGGTGAACGCTCGATTTATATGTGGTCGTCATCCATGTGAAGAGTCGTGGGTCGGTGATGTCAATACATGAATGGTGAGAATTCATTTTTCGACCTAACCGTAGAGAGATACGATTGTTCCTCGGCCTTCTGCGTACTGGCAGTAAGTATCGCATCATCGCTGGAAAAGAGCGGAGGGGTGGGGGGAACCCTCATCGCTTTGGCCCGCGTTGATTTCGCACCTTGCCACGAAAACTCAATTGAATGAGCGCCGCAAACCGTTGCGACGTAACACTTTTTAGTGGTGGTAGGTACTCATCTTGGCAATTTATTCTATTCAGTTTATTCTTTGCTTCAACTTTGCTTACGTGGGAATAGAGAGCTGGCCATAAACGATCTGAAGGTCATAGGGGATGTGAATGTTCGAGTACAGTTATGTTTACTGAGCGGGAAGGAAGGAAGGAATACAATGGAAAGGACACTCAGACCCCGCTAAGCGCCCTTAAGCGAGGTTACACGTGGACAGAAGAAGCTGAGTTGTGTACCAGTGACCACTGCCAGTATCAGTGGGCCTCTTCAGCACAGCACGACATACCCTCGTAGACGATAAGCTCAAAAGCTCCATTCAATTTGAGTCGCTCAATACACCGAAAGTTCTATACTTACTTACTTACTTACTTACTTACAGCTCCCGGGCCAGGCTATCCTGCGAGAAAAGGCTCGAGAAACTTTGACTGCGAAAGAAAAATCCAACCATCGTGCATACTGAGCTTAAAATTGCGGACTATATACCATCTCGAGCCATTCCAGGGAACAGTGTGTGCCGTGTCCGAGCTCGGGGCCGAAATAGGTGGAGAATGAGAGTCACCCCATTCACCCCATTCATTATTCAATGCCAGTACCCAGATTCCCCCGTTCCCAGCTCAGAAATGAGAGAGGGGGGATGAAAGGCCTTGATCGATCAGAGAATAAGGTACATTGAATTGAAATGCACAATCTCGTATTCATTTTCGAGCCCCATCTAAGGATTCGTAAAAAGCTCCCGGAGCGAACTATTTTTTAGTTACCGCACCAGCCGCTGGCGTATTATACCCTACTGTACCCCTTCCCCCTCCGGTCATTGATATTCCGAAAGTATGTTTGACGAATCCCAAGTCCAAGTGGCTCGACCCGACCGAATAGATGGAAATATGAGAAAAATGTGATGTATCTTCAGGATTGTATCACTACTTACTTACTTACCGTGCAATCTGGGTTGTGGAATGATATTAAGACTTCGACTAGGGGCGATCGCGTGCGCATCAGAGAACTTAACCCCCGAAAATTTCGTATACCGGATTTCAGACTCGGATGATGCGAAACTTCCGGGATTTGGTTTTCTGGATGGTTCGCTGAGGTTCCTCGTACGATCATTGAGCTAAGCTTCAAGTGACTCTCATGAACGCCTTTTCAATCGGATCTCTTCTGTGTACATCTGCCAGTGGAATGAAATGTCAGGCCTTCAAGCTTCAGGCACAAGGACAGGTTAAGATCGGTGTTATAGATGGCAAATACTTCAAGTTACAGGGGTTCTAGGAGCAACATGTTGCCTTGAATTGCCTTGAAAGAGTGCGTGACGCGGGATTGGACTTACTATAATCCTTGACACCCGTACTCAAGACAGCATGTCAGATACCCCAGAAGAACGGTTTTATGTCTTGGAAGAGTGAGAATTAGAAATTCCCTGTACTCATACGAATTTCGGGTCTCTCAGTAACGTCAAAGAGTTGCGATAATCGGGCTTCTCGGCGAGAGAGTTGGGTTTCTGGAAAAGAGTACGGGCAGGAAACAATCCATCGGCTTACTTTGTAAAGTAGCTTGAAGACAATGCAATAGATTACGCCCGACCACCCGTCAAACAGAATTGAAGCCTTAGCTTTGGACTGCGATTTTCTGCTGCTCTAAAACCAAAAATGCATTGAATACCTGACTGAACGCCGTCTGAAAATTTTTGAATAGACGGACTGTTATGAGACTCGCGCTCTGGCGAAGAGAAAACTACATAGGTAGGTGAGAACTTGAAAGCCATAACCAATGGGTTTCGATCGGAGTAGGGGTATGTACAGTTATCCATACGAATCGGCATTGGAAATCACTATTCCGTACCTTCGAAGGCCGTGAAAATCTTACAAAAGCGGTTACGGGTGGCTGCTTGTGGGCTCTAGCGCACCTCGATGTTGAACACGCGGTCGGCGACCTCGGCAAAGAGACCACAGAATCGCTAGACCACAGAATCGCTTCCTCCTCTGCTTCCCCAGCACCGGACTTTACACTTCTCATGCCAGAACCGAGAAACTATGCAACGTTGCGGGTCGGCGGCGCGGAAGGATGGGATCGTGATCGTGGTCATTGTATTCTGCGCCATCGTTGCGTAGACTAGAGTATAGGTAAAAGAGGCCGAAGGCCGCGCAAACAAACGTTGACTCGGAAACTGTGATTCCGAAAATCAGAGTGAAATGACTACCCATTCCGTATCAGAGTTCGAAGTCAGCACTTTCGAGGGAGAAGTAACATTCACGAGCGTGATAAGTCGCGTACTATAGCTGGGATAACAACTTAAGATCACATGTATATATTCAGAAGGCAGGACTGACCTAGTTATGATGGGGCTACATGAAGAGAAGTCAGCTATGTAAAGTATGGTGCACTGCAAGACCTTGAGGGGATTGACAGAACTGCACTGATACCGGAGCGGACCTATCAGAATTATTGTTGAGCGTTTTATGCCAGACAGTACTGACAGTCGACAGTCTGATCCTATATGACTTACGGCAGAGCTGGACCAGGTCCGAGTTATTCGCTGCAGCAACGTTGAAAATACTGGGTACAAACGATAGGTCGAGTATCGCGCCTCGAATGATTAGGCGGATAAACACGAATCGAAAAAAACGATAACCTGACTTACTCTATTGTCGATATGAACGTGGTTAAGTGAAAATCTCCTGAATGACAATCGGAATCAGTAAAACATCCCTCAAAGGAGGAAGTCTTAGGATCCGCCCTGTATTGGGAAACGGCAGAGAGACCGTTCCAGTCGGTTTTCTTTGTGCATCAACAGCGAAAGGTTCAGAGGAAAAGACTTTGTCAGTCTCGTACACGAATTTGATGGGACTTGAAGAACGTTGGGTCATCTGCATCTCGGCTCCATGCAAATAGTGGCGTTAGTCCTAGCTGTGACCGCTGACTGCGTCTGCGGATGTCGAGCCTCGCCTCGCCTAAGCTAGCGGAGTCCGTTGTGGAGCAAGAGCATCGCGGTATCGTGACCACAGGTTCCCCGTGAGTGAATTTGAACTTGCCTCCGAGGATCTCTTTATGCGTCATTACGGAAATACATAACAAGATTTGAGGCCTTGGGGGGCTTGAAGTGAAGGAATTGTCTTCTGAGCCAGCTGGGAAATGAAAAGAGTGGGAGGCAGAAAGGGTTTTGGGACTAGTTTTGGGACTAAGTCCGAGTTGGGAGTCCAGGACGGGTCCAGGACTTGAAGTAAGGAAATAACGGTGTGAACCGGTGCCCTCACCTGCATCGTTCAGGTAAGTCAGATGTTCAAATATAGATGCTGCTGTAACCTAACATGGATGCTGAACAAACTTGATTGTTCTGGCGGTCTCTTCTGCAACGTAAAAACATAGGGTGTATTTGTTCTCGTGACCATGATGAAACAGCTTCCCAAACTTCCGATATCAATTTGTATGTTGGAGTGACCACAAGCTGATGAAGTTGTTATGTGTTCAAGCTTGGATTTAGTGTGCAAATGTCGTAGGAGGGTATGAGACCATATTCTAGGCTCTATCACGCCATAAATTGCTGATAATTTGCTTCGATTCGTTCGAGTGTCCAGAGGAAAGGTTCCAAGAAATAGGTCGCGAAACGGCGGTGTGCGCATCGAGTCAACGTCAATCTCCAGGCTTTCCGAGACATATTTTTCCTGCATTTAAGAGCAGTTTGAACAATCCAGCGGCTTTTCACTGTTATTTCAGTGGATATTAAGCCCTTCCAAGTAAAGAGAATTGTGCAATCGTACCAGAATGACAACAAAACTCGAAAGCGAGTCCTCCGAATTCGCTCAATTCTTGGTCACCACTGCGCGCAGCCTGCCACTGGCAGGTATATTGGAGGATATTGTTTGCAGATAATTTGATAGCAATGTTGCTATCGTGAAATATGCTTGACCATATTCTTCTAAGTACCAAGGATGGACGGCGCTGAATAAAGGGTGGGCGCTTGATGCGGCTACCCTTCGTGACCAGTTACCTTCAACACGAACCATCACTAGCAAGTTCGACGACCATGTCAACCTTCCACTTCAGGTGCCTCACGTATACGGACTCGTGATATTGGCCATATGAAATCTACAAACGTTCGATGTGAACGTGAACACTGAACATGGACATTGGACAAAGCATTTTTTCCTGTAGCAGTGGTTACCAAAGTGAGTCTTGTGCCAATACTGAAGCGAGGTCGTTGGCATTCTCATCTGTCGATACTTCTTTTAGCACAGATCTCCAGCTGAAATACCCAACAAGCTATTGTTTATGGGGAAGTCGAGTGGTATCTTCTAGAGCTTTTCAGATGTTTTACCCGACACCTACAGTGCGTACCTACCATATCTTTACGTCTATGCTTTCTAGGGTGTATCTAACGCTGCTATCCTGAATCTAGACTTCAAGCTTCAAGTTCCGGTGGTGATCATTTGCATGTTCGACTACTTCGCGACTTCGACCAAACGTTACCAAGTGTGCTCTGCTCTCCTCTGCTGTTCGTCTTGCAGCAGCCGATAATGTCATGCACTCACGGGAATCGTCCCGTTGTCAAGCTCTCGTGAAAAAGTGCTTGCATCTTATCGCGTCATACCACCAGAAACCGCGACGTACACGAGGCATTCGCATGTACTGCGTGAATTCATTCTTGTCGCACGACATGTTCTTTCGGTCATTTTGCCGATCGGCTGGGTCTTCAAGGCTTGGTGAAGCGGTAGTTTCGCCTGCTACTACAGTAGTGATCTGCTTGTTGGAGTTGTCTTCGTGAAGTCCCGACTGAGGTAGAGCGGTCGCGCCACAGATGATCGAAACGAAGTCGAGCTCTTGCGCAGTGTTCCTGTCCAAGCACTCTCGGGTTTTCACTGAGTGCGATAGAGGATTGAATCTGATAGGACCAATCATAATCTGATGTCGTTAAACACGTTGCTTGTGCGTGGTGTCCTTTTTTGACTCTTTGTAACTTAACAGAGTACTGAATTCATCGTCATAGGAAGGAGCTTTAACCCTTTGCGCAGTTCTATCCACAACCCCCTCCCGCTCCACCACCACTGAACCCTTGTCACTTTTACCCTTTTTTCGTTGGACCATGTATCATACTCCACTGTCCCCAGCGGCAGTACCATTAACATCGCACAACATGATGCCCATGCAAATGACACCCTCGACAACATCAGCGATGATGTCTCACAATGGCATTCCCAGTCGAGCACCGAGTCCATCAGGCTACTCTCGCTCCTCAGACGGCCTGCCTTTCCTTCGCACAAGCCCAAGCATGCCGGATTTCCAAATTGAGAAGTCGACCAAGTCGTCTCGAAGAAGATCGCTTGCGATGCCGATGCCTGCTGTTGATGATGAGTTTGCGTATAGGGAGAGCGTATCGAGGCTCTTACAGGCCAGATCGAGAGTGTCGACGATATCGGGGTTGATACCGATGGATCCTTCACAACTGGTATTGTTCTTCCGCACGAAGGTTCGCATATTCCACATCATCAATCCTTCGTTCCACGTATTCATTAATCCTATCCACAGAGCGGAATAACCCACTCCCTCGACTTCCCCATCGACGTCGACTACAACACCCCACCAGCACTTGACGTTCTCATTGCCGCTTGTAGACCACACCAAACCTCTGATCTAGACGACTACTCGGACCAAGAATCGTTATTCTACCCCCCAAACCTCCCACTGACTACCTCCCTCGAAATCGGGAACCACCCAATCATGGACGCCGTACGAAGTACCCTCTTCCCGCTCCTTCCACACGGGCACTACCTCACTGTCATGCGCGACAAGCTCGAGGTGCTCGTAAGCGGCGGTGGGATGGGCCCGCAGTCCCGTATGCTCCGGAACGACGGGCGCGTCGCTACACTCATCGTCACGCTCCCTGTGCGTTTCCGAGGCGGTTCTCTCCTCGTTCGCGATGCGGAGGGGCACGAAGAGAGGTTTTTCGGGCGCGGGGGAAAGAATGGTGATATGGAATGGGTAGCGTTCTCGAGCGATTGCGAGTATGAGGTTGACGTTGTACAGAAGGGGTGCAAGATCAGCATTTTGTATGGGGTTTATCTCAAGACGTTTGGGCCGAGTGGTCTTACTGAGCCGTTGATCAATCCGAGTGATATCTTTTTGGATTTGCTCTCACCTGTGTTGAATATGAGTAGGGGAAGGAAGATTGGGTTTTACTTGACGGGTGAGTATGGGGTTAGGCCAGAGGATGTATTGGCGGAGAGTGTTGTGCCAATGGTGTGTTTTCTGAATGCTCGTATTTGTATTCGTTGATCATTAATCACACCGCTCGTGGTTATAGTTGAAAGGAGGCGACTCGATACTCTACCACGCACTCAAATTATACAAACTCATACCAGAGCTCCACTGGACTGCAGGCGGGTACATCTGGCCAGTCGACCGGACGGTCGAAATCGCAGACCAGAAAAGTGCTTCGGCCGCTGCTGCTGCTGCGACGCCGATGATGTCAGCATTAAGCATTCTCGATCCTCCACCTAGTGCATCTAGCCACAGTCATCGACACCACCGTCGGGACGCCAACTCAACTCGAAGGACCGTCAGAGGGGGATACCAAACCCAAGCACAACCGCAAGCACAGGTACAAATGCCCTCAGGGTACCCCCTCCCATCGCCATCATCCTATGCAGGTTCAGACAACGGGTACTTTGCACCTGAGGTCGAAGACTTAATCGATATCCGCCACCGCGTCGCAGAGTCTGGTGCGGTGCCGCTCAGTGAGGCCGATATCACTGTTCTGAGTGATTGGAATGTACCTGCTAATGGTGGTGCTGGTGTTGGCGGGATTGCTGTCGGTGCTACTGGAGTGGGAGCGTTTGGGGTTGGAGGAGTAGGTAAGGAGAGGGTACCGTTTGTTGATGGGAGGACGGGAGAGATTGAGAGGTTGGTTGTCAATATGCTGATGGTGGTTTATGTTCCTTGAAGGGACGTGGGGACGGACTAATGAACGTCGATTGCCGAATGCGAATGCGGACGCGGACTTTGTGACTGTAGCTGTAGGTGTAGGTGTTCACATATGTAGCTTGGTTTCTCTTCTGGGTCCGGCATCGACGCGCCGAATGGTCGATTTCTGTTTTCCTTTCCTTTGTCGTTCTGTTTTGTTGATCTGCTTTGTATGTCTTTTGGCATTTGTCGTGTACAACTAATTGCATCCCATCGCATCTTGGACTTGCCTCCGTACCTGCTGATTTTCCTTCCCCAGACGAACGTGAGTCTTTCAATGTTGCTGCCAAACTTTCATGGTGAAGATCACCATCCGTAATCAAATGATGGGAGTCGTTTGTACTTGAGTTCTTATGGCATTGTGCATGAATGAGGGGCATCGACGTCGATTCGACGACCAGGTCCCATCCGTTCTTTTAAGAACTAATAGCTGATATGTCTTGGCATACGGCTCCGGAGCCACTTTCGAGTAAAATCTGATATATTATTTACGGACTCGGTGAGCAAGCTGTGTTGTTCGGTCATAGCGGTCATGTAACAACCAATGATAAAAATTAATTGGACTCATTCAACGAAATCCCCGCTGTTCCTCGTAAGGACCCGACATCACTGGGTGAACGGGTGAAAGCTGTTGTTCATGGCATATCTGTCTCGATACAGTATTAGTAGTAACAGACACGATGAATCACAAGCTCCGGATCCTTAGTTACTGATTCGTCCTCCCTAGAAGAGGACCAGACAACAGGGAAGGTCGGAAACACTGGGCTCCATACTAATTTGACTGCAAATCGGGTCTACTATGGTGATCAGAGAATTGCAACTTTTCGAGAATTGAATTTTATTATCTTCCACTTAAGTTTGATCCCTTAAGTAAGTACATAGGATTGATCTATTGTACTTAGAACCCTTAACTTGAATTTTTGGGATTTTATTGTGAGGATGGGCTGGTGTCGGGCAGTGGCCGAGGAGGATTCGAGAATTGCAATCGCTTTGGTCACTGGAGGTCACAGAAAGTCACCTACCGGCATAATCGGCTTCATGTCATATTTAAGCACCGACAACGGTCAGCCGTTGCCGCTCGCTGGTCCAGAACTTCAGCTTGATATTAGTCATCAGCGGAGTTAAAACCTATCACGCTTGTATCACGCTCGTACTTCCTCATTCATGGATTTGTCTGTATAACTTCTTCTACACTTCCTATCACCTTGAGACCTTGCATACATACTGATATGATATGACTGAGTAGATATATAACTTTCTTTGAATGCACCGAAGGGTGTATTGACCTATTCCAGAGGTGGTCACACCAAAATGTCACGCTTCTTGTGCAGTATTTCGCATATTTCTCTCGATTTGCTTTCACCTCTCACAATCTGTTTTGATATCATGTATTCTATGCATGCAATATACCTTACAAAAAATTGACGAAGCATGGAAGTTGGTAGATGTGGAAATAATCGCAAAGTTGCAATTCCCTGTGCATTGCAATTCTCTGATCACCATAGTAGTTCATGGGAGTCACAATATTTGCGAAGCAGAGCCTGTACAACACACAATAGTGGTCAAATAATGCATCCATCCACGAGATTGAATAGAAACGAACAAGACGAATTGCAATAAGATCTCGTTTGCCATCTGCTTTCTGATACATCGGGTGCTTTCATTCTGTCTGGACCCAGATGTGATCCTTATGAGATGTCTACCTCGCAAACTGTGATCTCGGTGCTCAGAGACTGGAGCTTGTTAATTACCGATGCTGTATAGCTCACGCCGGAGATGTAAGGATAGAGTTACTGGGATATATGAGCATACCGAAGGGAGGGTAGCGGACTACGTCCGAAAAATCCGAGTGTGAGTGCCACGGCTCCTCCGGCCGTCATGCCGATAAAGGTCCCGCTAGGCACTAGTGCATCGGCCTGTAAAGCCAGTGCCGGCTGTCACGGCGACTGTTCTGCAACTATTTTCTCACAATTCCCGTTGCCACCTCTCAGCATCAGACTATCATCAATGTATCTTTCTGGCACCTTTGCGCTTCTCAATCAATGGACGGAGAAAAAGCTACTACAATGGTTCAAGCTTCAAGTTCTCCATGGGTCACATTACTCTTTTGAATATACCGAGAAAGACATTGATTGAACTACGTCGTGACGATCTTTTCGAAAGAAGTGTGCTGTGCCCAGACCTCGGCAAGATTAAGCAAGAGCGCCGTCGCTGTCTTCGTCAGCTCTCGTGGGTAAGAAGGCTAGCATGGAAAAAGCAGTTCGACTGGAAACCAGCATTCAAGGTAGCTTTCTATAGAAGTAGCAACATCATGATCACGGGAATCCATACAGCTATGGTGTAGATGAGGATGACAGGCGATCAGGTTCGTCGACCATCTGTTTTTGCCCATCACCGTTGTAATCTCACCCATTTACGTGCATGATCTAGACGAAACCCCCCCTTCAAGCCCTTATTTATCTTCTTCTGGCTCCTCCCACTTCGACAGTGACTGTCGATCCTTCTTTTCCCTCCATTCTTTCCTTTCATTTCCCGGCTGGTCCTGGCGACGATGCTTGCATTCCTTCACTTTTGGTGCGTCTGCTTTCGTTCTACCGACGAAAACTCGAGGCAGGAATTCACAAGATATTGTACAGCATCGCATTGCTCATAATTCATTGTGAGACTCCGGTAGCTTGGGGAAAGCTCAAGATTTCTCTCAAAGATATGGTTACTGCGGGTTCCAAAGGAAAGGTAGAATGGAATCGAGATCCAGACGATCCCAAGATGTTCTATGTCGTCAAGTTCTTGCACAAGAACGGACTGAGTCCTTCGGAGCCCTTTCCTGTCGATGCGACAGAAACAACTGGAACGTTTAAATTGCCGTTTATAAATTCAGGGTACGCTTGCTAGTCATTGTATGCTCTTACGCCCAACTGATTATTATCAGGAAGTTTCATCTGGCTGCGTTTGAGAAATTGAAGTATGTCGAAATATCACAATCTTGAGGATGTTCTGTTCACTGCCGTTGCTTTACAAGACCTGATGTTCAACCTCTCGCGTTTTCCAAGACTTTCAATGTTGCCAAGCCACAGGACGACCACGAAAGTTCGGGTTCTGACTCTTCCAACTCAAAGCAGTGAGGCATCTGATCGTGTTTTCTATGATTGATATCTGAAGGCTATAATAGACAGGGTAACAGCACCTTGCCGTTGAACTTACCGACCCCTTCGAGGTATGAGCTCACATACGAAATGTTGAACAACCTGATTCATCAAGCTAACTGTCATCGAACATAGCTCGGTCATATACAGGTACGACATTGCTTCCTGCTGTATATATAAAAGATTGCGTACGACTGATGTTCCTAGTTCTCCGACGCCTGACCATATTAACTCTGAGAGTCGCCCGTAAGACTTTCCTTCCTGTTTGATCAAATGGTTCCTGATATCGACTTGCATACTTAGTTTCAACACTCCTTTAGTTATTGGAGTCATCGTTGGATCATTGTTAGGCGCACTTGTTGGCTTACTGTCCCTTTATTATTTCCTACATAAACGGCGAAGGAAGGTGCCAGACTATCCTTTTGCCCCGCCAACCATGCAAGGCTCTTCTTCGTTCTGGCGCAGATTCTGGAGCCGCGGAGAAACTGGCCGTTCTACTTCCCCTGCTAGTCTGAACATGAGCAGTAGTTCAATTACACTTGGCGCCCCCGACGCTTGGGACTCGAATCGTAATTTTTATAAAACGCCCAACATTCGTAACCAGGGGCGTAGTCCGTCCACCAAGAAGTCCGTCCACCCTAGCGGTCCTCGTTCAACTGCTGGCGATACCAACACGAGCTTGAGCAGCATTCGCTTTTCACCCAACACCGAGCGTCAGATGGAGATTGAAGAGCGGATCGAGGAGTTGACTGGGAAACTGGTGCTTCTACAGAGAACTGTCGGCGGTTTGACGCAGAATAGGACGAATTCGAGGAGTTTGATGACTATGACTCATGACCTTCGAATCCTCAAATGGAAGAATCAGATTGAGAGGCTTCAGGAGCTGAAGAACTCTGACTGGGCATGGGGACGTACGGATGTGATTCCGTCTGGTTTGTATGGATCGGATTGAAACTTTGAACACAGTATACCTATCTCTCAGTGACTTGTTACTCATTCTTTGACAAGACAATCCTGTAGTTTTTGTTTGGTGTTCAACTCGTTGCTGTTAGCAGTGATGATCAATGGAGCTAGAGACTGGTACCAGGCTACTAGCCTAGGACCAACCGACATAGTACTGACGGACCGACCGAGTTTTGGAACAATCTGGTCATCAGATAGTGGTGATGATCAGAAAGGAAGGATATGCCACCGTATATGTATCCAAATGCCACGGTCTAAGATTGTTGTTTGCGGAATATAACACACCTCAACTGATGCTATCATACATTAGGTACCTCAACAATTGGTGTATAGTTTATTCCTCGGAAAATCAGCGCTCGAAAGATGAACTATATCAGCGATATTTAGGGCCAGCAGATTGCCAGCAGATACTACATATGTGGGATTCCGGGAGACAAAGTCTTATGGGGACTCCTTACTAGATCGTCATCTAAGTCCAAGGGGTAGCTCCGGTGACTCTTCGATAGGCAGCCCGAAGCTGTGAGGCTGGACTGCAAATCTCAACATGCATCATCTACTACCTGTCGCCAAGTGCGATTGTATCTCTTCCTTGAAGGAACACCCTACCTCACATCATCAAGGAACTGTCTAGTGATGCTCGCCGCATGTCCAGCTATATCTCAGTTGTAGTATTCATTGCTTCGTCTGTTTTTGCATAGTGCCGTTCTTTAAGGATTGATCGATATGTTTATGGTAGTGTCGACTTGATCATCCGGCGAACGCAGTTGCGGGTTGGTTGCTGGTTGGTTGCTGGTTGGTTGCGCAGACACGAGTATTCGTCTCAGTTTGAAGTGAAGTCTGATTAACATTACACGATACAATGCTAGGCGCTGTTCAGAAATTATGCTTTATCCCTGCGAGGAAATCTATATTCTTTACTTACAGTATTGTAGATTGCGTCGTCCGAGGGCAGTGATTTTGTGTGGGTGTGGTCAGTTTCCTTGGCGTACCGGATTGGTCAAGGATTTCCTTGGCACTGGAGTCTAGAACCTAAAGCGATCGACAAATAGAGTCAAATCGTGGCCCCGTCGTGTGCCGTATTGAGCTCGATACCTTGTTAACCTATCACCATCATGTCTGTCTCGTCGTCGCCTCCGGTGCATACACCACCACATCACCATTCACCGATGCCACTACGCTCAGCGATGAAACACCCGTCTTCTTCGGCCGCAACATCTCCTGCCTCTTCCCCATTCGTATCGACGTTTGCCCTTCCACCGTCATCTATTTCTCCGTCAGACTGCGACGTGTTAGCATCATCGCCTTTGACGCCCACGGCAAGTGGTGTTCCGTCTTTAATGAATCGCACGTCGTCTTCAGCTAGTATTACCAACACACTCAATACTCCGTCGCCATACGTCTCGATGCCACAGACACCGGTCCCAGGATACACCCCAAAGGTATCTTTCGATACGTTTGAGAATCCTGCGGCTAGTATGTTTAGCTTCACATTGAGCTCCAAGTCCGATGGTTACAAGCGGACGCGGTCCACGAGGTACGCATTTTTGTCTCATACGCAGTAATTCCTGTTCCTAATTCCTGTTCATTCTTAGAGTCTTTTTGTGTGCATCTTCCCCGGACGAATCAGGTAGTGAAGCGCTAGATTGGGCACTAGAAAGCTTCGTTCAAGATGGAGATGAGTTCGTTGTATTCAGAGGTGTAGAAGAAGACGTACTAGGTCTGTATCAATCACGATGCTGTTTTGTACCCTCTTTTCTTAGTATCATTTCTTTGAATTCAGAGAAGGATCATAACATCATCCGAGATGATGCACGGGCACTCATGCGATATATTCAAGAGAAGAGCGCTGAAATTGATCCTGACCGCAAGGTACTCACTCCATCTACTAAATTTAAAATGACATTCCTCTCACAACTATTTTTTCTCGCAAGCTTTCGATAATACTCGAATACATTGCTGGAAAAGTGACTGATACGCTGGACAGGCTCATCGCGCTCTATAGACCTGATTCCGTCGTCGTGGGTACAAGGGGCCGGAAGTACGTGTGTTCTGTTCTATCTATTCTCGTTCTGAGGCTTAAAAAAATGTCTTTTCGCCACCCTTCTGTCTTAGAGCATGGCAAGTAGGCTTGGGAAAAGGCACGATGGGCAGTGTCAGCCGATATTGTCTCACCCACTCTCCGGTACCTATCATCGTCGTCCGCCCGGAGAGGAAGGTCAAGAAAGCTATGGAGAAGCGCAAGGCAGACCCTAAGCGCGGCACGCACTTTGACTAGGCGCGTGTACATGAATCAAGGCGTATAGTCGTCGTCCTGGCACTGTCAAGCTGTCAAGCTGAGACCTCAAATGGATATCTTCGGGCTTTTGGGGTTTGCGTAACTGGCAGCTACTGGGTGAATAATTTGGGCGCTGCTGCCAGGTGTATAGTGTATGAGTATGGGATGGGGAGGATGTGATGCTGGAACTCCACCTACTGACTGACTGCTGCCGCGTGTTCGGTTCAACGTCGCGCGCTCGTTACATGAATCCCCTCCCGCATCTTGTTGGCATACTACACAATTGCAGGCAGGCTCGTTTGCCCTCTTGTGATTGCATGTGGACATTTTTCAATCCGGGATTTGCTTATATTTATAGTAAACATAATGTATTGATTGTTTTGTCAAAATACCTCACCTCTTTTTTTCGGTTACTACTGTATGAAATTATGGATTATATGCCAAGTGACCTGCAGGCAGTCGATACCTTTGCAAGTTCTTTTGTTGATTTTTGAATGAATGGGTAACAAGCTAGCGATGTACTTTTGTAACAACTGACTCTAATCGATTCGCTGAGCCCCTGCCAAGAAAAACTGAAAGATATCTCGCTTTGGCTGTTGGTTAGGAATCGCTTCTGCTGCTCTTGCAAGTTTGCTTGAACGCGCACACTATGAAAAACAAAGGTGGTACTATTTCACCATTGTATTAATCACGTATATATCTAATTGTAGTCTCATGAAGAGTAATGAACGTTATAAGGGGAAAAAAAGTGGTTCTACTAACGAACGGAAACAAAGAACTAAAAAGTGTGTATCAGCTAAAATAGTAAGTAAATAACCCTTGCTACAGAAAAAAAATTCATTATCAATACCCCTTCAAATCGTAAATTTAAACTCGATCCCGATCGTAAAAAGGTAAGAAACGCCGGCGCTGAATATTCAATCAATGCTCGCCTGTAGCACAAACTACTTGGCCGATACAGAACTAATCATATGTATCCTATTACGCCCTGACTTAAGCGTGAGCTGGAAGAGGAGTAACAGCTGGCTTGGGAGGAAGAGGAGTGGTAGTCGGAGGGGGCGGAACAGGGCTGTTATTCTGAGGAGGGGGCGCAGCTCGAGGAGCCTTACCAGCCGGTGGGGGAGGAACAGGACTGGTAGTCGGGGGAGGAGGGACAGGGCTGTTGTTCTGAGGAGGGGGCACAGCTCGAGGAGCCTTTCCTTGGTTAGCCGGAGGAGGAGGGACTGGACTGGTAGTCGGAGGGGGAGGAACAGGGCTGTTGTTCTGTGGTGGAGGCACAGCTCGAGGAGCTTTACCAGCCGGTGGGGGAGGAACAGGACTGGTAGTCGGAGGGGGAGGCACAGGGCTGTTGTTCTGATTCTGAGGCGGTGGCGCAGCTCGAGGAGCCTTTCCTTGGTTAGCCGGAGGAGGAGGAACAGGACTGGTAGTCGGAGGAGGAGGGACAGGGCTGTTATCCTGAGGCGGTGGGGCAGCTCGAGGAGCTTTACCAGCCGGTGGGGGAGGAACAGGACTGGTAGTCGGAGGAGGAGGGACAGGGCTGTTGTTCTGAGGCGGTGGGGCAGCTCGAGGAGCCTTACCAGCCGGTGGGGGAGGAACAGGACTGGTAGTCGGAGGGGGAGGAACTGGGTTGTTATTCTGAGGTGGAGGCACAGCTCTAGGAGCCTTACCCTGGTTAGCCGGAGGGGGAGGAACAGGACTGGTAGTCGGAGGAGGAGGGACAGGACTGTTGTTCTGAGGTGGTGGCGCAGCTCGAGGAGCCTTACCCGCCGGTGGGGGAGGGACAGGACTCGTAGTCGGAGGGGGAGGCACGGGGCTGTTGTTCTGATTCTGAGGCGGGGGCGCAGCTCGAGGAGCCTTACCCGCCGGTGGGGGAGGGACAGGGCTCGTAGTCGGAGGGGGAGGGACAGGACTATTGTTCTGAGGTGGGGGCGCAGCTCGAGGAGCCTTACCCGCCGGTGGGGGAGGAACAGGACTAGTAGTCGGCGGAGGAGGAACTGGGTTGTTGTCCTGAGGCGGGGGCGCATCTCTAGGAGCATTGCCCGTGCCAGCCGGGACCTGATCACCACCCTGCACCTGATTATTACCACCCGATACTTGATTACCACCTGAGACCTGATTACCACTCGCGACTTGATTACCATTACCATTCGAAACTTGATTACCACCCTGGGCCTGATTACCACCATTCGGCGGAAGGATGGTGCTGGTAGGTGCTGGCGGGGGTGGGACAGCCAAAGAAGTCGTCGGTCGGACATTCTGAGGAGCCTAGTCGTCGAGGAATAGAAAATTGAGTTCAGTCAATATGATCAACCAAAGAGATACTAAGAGACGAAGCTTACCGCCATCACAGCAGCATAGTTGAGCGCAAGAGCGAGGAAAGTAGCATTAATGAACTTCATCGTGGCGTATCGATCGAGTTATTATGTAGGTGAAAGTTAAAGAAAAACCTCTGGCTTAGCAAGGGTGAAGAACGAATAAAGTTGTAGAAAGGTTGAAAAAGATTGAGTGTGAAGAGAAGATATGTGTTTGATGTTTGATTCTCGTCGAGGTTGGTGCAGTTTATATAGCCTGGGGTAGGAAACAAAACCCCGAGATGTCCTACGATACATCGCACGATGAATTTTCGTCAGGTGAAGCGTTGATTGGTGCAAGTGCACGACAATTCGCTCGCGCCGCAGTAGGTGGAGACGCGGTTAGAAGCGTTTTTGCGTCAGTGAATTCCGCTCGTTAACGCAAGAAATTTCGTTAGGGTCTCGACTGCGGACACCTTGAATTGAACGGGCTATGAGTTTTACAAGGAGTATACACCTCGGTTAGCTGAAAAGACCACCCACATAGACTGCATGTATCCACTGACCTGACTCAAGCGTTGCCAACCGACGAAAATGTAGAAAACAGCGCAATAACGCAATCTGCGGATATGATTTCTATTTCGAGAGCATTTTGTGCAGCGTGCTGCGCATAAAGTCGACGGGGATTTTCGAGTGCTTAGCTGTGCTTAGTAGGGTTGATACCTAGATATTCATTTATTGAATGAGAAGGGCAACGCAGAATATAAACTCACAAGCATATAAGTGTTGTAGCAACACGCAGTATTAAAGAACGTCCAAAACGTCCAGCTGCGCCTATAATCAACTTTCAGTTAATTAGAATACGTGTTATGACTCACTATATTGCGATGCTGTGGATCAAGTAATGTTGAGATTTTGAAAACGCAGCAAAAAGCATGACGAATTCTGCACAGGATACTGAACTTCTGCCCCGCTTCTTCCTAAGGTTCGTTAGTGTAGCCGATATTTTCATCTATGAGGGGAGAGGTCACTTACATGGAGCCAATTCAGTCTAGCACAATTCGCCTACGAGGATGGTGGACCTTTCAGCGCGGAAGAAAGTATTGCACCCCACCAAAAACCTCCTCCATGTATCTCTCGAGGCATTCGTTGTCGCGAAAACTAGGATGCAGTGAGTGAAAGAAGATTAAAGGCGTTGACGCTGTTGAGCCGCCGGTGTATTACTTCCAGCTCCGACGCATGCCGAAGTGCAGCGGCCGTTCGGTCGCGGATTTGCAGTTACCCCACATTTTTGTTCACCCAACGGGTTTGCAAACGTTCACCGACATAACAATTTCAAAGACCACTACGCTCCTAGACCTCAAAAATCCGCTTTGTGTATCAGGTGCAAAATTGGAATGTCGTGTTCTAAGACTTTCGGTTTGAGCGTCTTATCACTACTACTAGTATCGTTCAACGTCTGTGGAGGCATAAACTGAACTTCCCAGTCTTGCTGAAGTAGTAGTACAAGAGACGCCGATCATGAAAAGACCGACTCGGACGACACTATCAATCCCACACTACCTCCATCCTCCTACCCCATACCCAATGCCCCAATGCCCCAATGGCGCTCGCATTCAGACAGCAGGTCTTCCAAGATACATCACACTAAACTTAACACTCTCACTCTTCCCAACAAACTCCTCCCTCGCAATACGCCCAACATCATCCAACAACTCCAAACACTCTCCCCAATCAACCGGTCCCGCTCGCCCACCATCAAGCTCCACCACCCGTCGTCCCATCCCACCCTCTCCGCCGGGTACAGGAACAGAAACAAAACAAGTATAAGCTTGATCAACATGTTCATTGGTCAACGGAAGCTCGCATTGACCCGCAGTAGCTACCGACGCGTGAATTTCGGTGAAAATGGTGGTATCCTCGAATAGTTTGGAGCGTTCGAGAGGGAGCGTTTTGGGTCGGGCGGTGGCGTAGAATGTACTTAGTGGTGAAGAAGGAAGGAGCTTTGTGTCAGTCTGTGTGTATATGAGTAATGAGTAATTAGCTCGGCGGCTTTTTGGTAAGAAGGAGGCGACATTCGGAGTCGGACGAACGTTTGCTAAACCGTGTATGATAGCCATAGCGCCACATGCGTTGTGAATCTATGTTGAGAGCATTAGTGCTATTATTATTTATGAACAAGGGGAGCATAGTAGAAAGTGACGTTCACGGTTTGTTTCATCCAAAATACGCTCTTATCGATCTTCGTCGGACCACCTTCTCTCTCAAGTCGTTCGTCCTCTGCCTCGCGCCTATATCTCGCTTCTGTATACGGAAATACAAGAATCACTGCTTTAACAGGACGCGGAATCGTTGATAGATACTAAAGAGCCTTGGTCAACTACTATCTCAGGGATTCTTGCCGCTTGCAGTCGATGGAAACTTGAAAGAATGAGACGAACCTCGGAGTCAAGCGCATAAAGATCACAAAATTGAGCATCAGAAAGATCTAAGCCTGCTTGACTTGCCCACTTGAATTTATTTTAGTATTTCGAACGAATATTTATGGTCAAATCCTGAAGAAGAGCAGCTTTATAATGCACGCACACCGTTGAAGACCTACGATTTATCGTGCGTGCAAGGCAAGTTAATCAAGTATCGCGCTATATAATATGAATAATTTCCGAACCTCAGGGTTGCTTTCAAGAGGGATCCAGCCGGGAATTGTCATAGTTCAGAGTTGAATCTAAAGGTGAGTAGGTGAACGACGCGTGTATCTTTCAGTCATCTGACTCTTCTACTTATGACTCACGCTCCCATCTTCGTTGCTTCAAACTCCATGGTTAATGAAGCTAAGCCTTGATAGTTGAAGTTTTGAAGTTTTGGCGCTTCATCGACATCATCCATGGAGTTCGGAGGGAAGTTATTCTCGGGGATCACTCCACCACTCCTTCCAAACGCCGCAATGTTTCTGCATATTCCACCACATCCCGAAGTTGCGCCAAATATAAGCCAGAATAACGCGTTTGTCGCGCTCGCAGCAATTACCCAACACCACTAAGAACGGGGTATATATGATAACGAAGAACTACAACATGGTATGACACAACAAGCACCGTGCAAGAAAAGAATCCAGTGGCAGAAGAAATCAAAAGAACCTAGTCACAACATGGCTTTTTGAGCCGCAACACAATTTCTTCCTGTGATCGGCCCTTGACTAGCTTGATCTACCAAACTAGTACTCAGTGGGTATGAAAAAAACGAAAATAGAACAGGGTTTTTTTAGTACACACCATCATCACCCCAAATTCGCAGTTCAGTACGACATATTTCCCAAAGTTCCGGACAACCAAATTCGTCTGCATTCCGGGGAAACTTGGCCCCAGGTTGAAAATCAAATGTAGCATCGCAATCGCAGTCGTGATATTCGGATTGGTCGAAATCAATGAGACGAACGTCGTTACCGCGTGTAAGAACGTTTCTCTCTGCGAACTAGACGAACGTTAGTACGAAAGCCGATAATTGGAAAGTGGAAAGTGGAAGAATTACGAACGTCGCCATGATGTAACCCACACCGATGAAGATCACCCAAACGTTGCATTATTCTCATCCTTCCTCAAATCAACAAAAAAATGATTAGTTCAAAATTCCAAAAAGAAACACACAAAACCAGAAAACCGGGGCCAAGTTTCATGCGTACATACCTCACATCAAATGGCAACATCCGAAAAGGTTGTCGAAGCGATTCCCCCCAATACTCAAGAACCAAACAAGCAATTTGTTGTCCCTCCTCACCTATAGTGGTGAAGAAACCATAACACCGAGGTACAGTAACCCCCTGCAACTCCTTCAACGCACCCTCGTACATCTCTGCTTCGGCAGCCAAATCATCTGCCAAGTCATCCCGAAACGCGAATTTCAGAGCTAGACTCGATGGAGCCGCGGTTTTGCCCGGATACGAATTAGAGTTTGGGTTTGGGTTTGGAAAGGAGGAGGAGGAGGAGTGGTGGCGAGTGTGAGTGTGAGAGTGAGAGTGAGAGTGAGAGTGAGAGTTTGAAAGCAGGAGCGCGGCTGCAGCGTCTTTGTCTCGCACGTAAGCTCGAAAGACAGCCGAGTCGGCACCATAATCGGTTTCTGTCTCGGGATCGACACGCAAGTTGATTATTCTTTGCGGACGAGAGGAGGGTCTCAGTGGCGTTGGCGTTGGCGTTGAGGAGTTTAGAACGTATTCAGAGACGTGCCAGCCAGGCCATGTTTGAGGAAATTGAACTCGAAGAGTAGTCACAGTCATTAAAGATTTTCTTGCTTTTCGCTTGAAAGTGAGGATGAGGATAGTGAGATACAAGACAAGCTAACGAGGAACACGAAAAGAAAGGGCCTTTTTAAAGGGCCAAAGCCAGCTTTGTTTATATATAAATCTGTTACTAGGAACTGTCGATTAGATCGGTGTACTATTTCATCCCGTCCTTATCGTCCGGGTTTTGTTTTTCAGCACGTTTCACTGCTTTAGGTAACCGCAGGCTATGTGCCATTTGAAATCATCCGATAAAAACTACATAAAGAAAGATCCACAGTCGTTCTCAACAGACCGCCGCAAAGTTACAGTATAATTCATTCAGACTCGTGCATATGACTTCCAAACAAGTTCAGAACCTCAATCTGGGTGGGATCTTCGTCTCGTGTGTAGTGTTAATTGACTTGTTCCTGCAGTGTCAAGACCCAAGTACTCACGAGACTGGCTCTTCGATAACAAAGTGAATAACCAACCAAGAACGTGATGAATCTCCATGGGGGCATGTGTACAAAACAGCCTTCGGAGAGTAGCAGAGACCGCCAAGATCAAACCCAAGAATTGAATTGAACTCCACGCTATAATCCATGTACATACATACAGTAGAGAGCATCCTATCTCATAGGACATGAAATGAATGGTGAGTTCAATTCTTTCAATGCCCACATGATAAGATCGATGAACACCATTTCCTACTGCAAAGTCATGAGTTTACGGGTTGGAAAGACTTCTAGCAAAGCCGGATCTTACACTGTCAATGTGCTGTCGTACAGCAGATGCAGATGTTACTAATGATTATAGACAGCATCCTATCTATCTATCGATACTAGTGGTCAGCTGCAAAAAGCAAAAAGCATGAAACCTCTTTGTCCTCTTCGTCCGTAAAACTTGGCCAGTTCGCATACATCCGAGTCGCAGCTAAGTACTGTATAAGAAAAGCACCGCGGCGGTAGTAATTGAAACGTCGTTGGCACATATTTTAATCAAAGTTAAGTTCAAAAAGCAACCTCAAAGCATAAAGCATAGAAATGCGTACCTTTCTCCCCCTAAAATTACACGGAGATAAGAGGAATCGAGAATCGAGAATCGAACGCTGCTCATTGACACATTAGTTCCTCTACTACAAGATTCCACGGGTCAAATCCCATCTTGGTCAAGGTACGTACCGTACCATCGCGTATGATAAATTCCATTGGAGCATGAAGCTGAAGTCTTCCCAGTCGATGGTATCCAGTCATACACGATGGAAGATGGTATATGAACCTTCAAGGGACACGGGTGAACCACTGGGTAAATCAGGTGAATGTCGTGCATCTTGAGATAAGTGAAGTTCCTCTTGACATAGAAGAGAGTTCAGTCCATGAGGCCTGTACCCTCAGCATCATGCAATCTTGCAATTCGCGAGCCCTTGCAAGTGTTGGATATCGCAGGCTCTCCATACAACTCGTTCAAGTTATTTAGTTTGAGTACATTGACCATTCCAAGATAATAAAGCTTTGAAGCGCGAAGAATTTTTCGATCCGAGTCCGAGTCCACCATTGTGGCGAATGGAGAGGGAGGGTTTACTTACATAATCATGAGCTTACAGGCGCCCTAAGGATTTTAGAGTCTAGACGTGTGCAGTCTTTAAACTCATGTATGTCAACACGAGAGTTAATTTCGAAAGTAGAGTACGAGAAAGTAACGAGAGAATTTGTGGTCGGTAAGTACGACGATTGAAAACTGTAAAATGAGAGAGATACGTATGAATAACAACGTTCCTGCAACGTCCTGTGATTGACTTTTCATCTTCAACCCAAACATAAATTAACCAACCCCTCGCATCAAGAATCATTCCGTATACCCTCACACTTGCACATCAACAATCAATTCAGGGAATTTGAACCCCCCACGCCATGACTGTCCAAAGAAATTATCAGGGTCATACTTCTCCCTCACAGCATTCGTCGCGTTAACATCCTCCAACGAAGAGCTATAGGTGTCTTGCCTTCCATCGGCATAGTTGAGGTAGAGGAAAGGAATCCAAATTCCTCGTTGTTGAGCAAGACCCTCCGAATACGTCTGAAGTTGATCAATAACGCTGCCCATAGCCAAGTCAAGAGAGGGGTCTGCCCAGGATGTCAACAACGCTAGAACTACATACGAACAATTAACATGAGTGCTCGAAATCTTAGCGGGACAAGGGGGAGAGAAGGCACATACGAATATGATCTCCATCAGACTCCTTCAAATTCGTAGGATTCCCACCATTCCTCGCTGCACCAGCAGCCACCATACTACTAGGAATAGGCTGGAAAGAAGTAGTCCACGCAATATCCTCCTTGATCGTAGCGAAAAGTTCCAACGCCTTATCATGAACTAATCCCATAAACTCAGCATCGGGTGTAAACGTAAGCGTGAACCACTGATGACGCAGACGATCAGTGAAAACAGTCTGTTCAACGGATTCCGTGACGAGAGTCGTTATATTAACGACAGCGGCTGCGTCAGAGGTGGGTGTAACACCATCAATGCCAGCAGGTAAGAGGCTCTGATCCCAATACTCCTGACTATACGCGACGGTGTTGTTTTCAATTTCGATGACAATCACAGCCACGCCCTCGGGGTGATCAGCAATTTTCTGTACTTGGTCGACAAAGTCGGTCAATACAGCCTGACGATCACTCAAGTTGTATGTCCGGGCTGAAGAGATGACGTCGGAACCGGGGAATGTGGAAAGATCGTATCTGGTTACGATGCCAAAGTTGGTGCTGCCGACTTTGATAGCGTGATACAAATCAGGTGCGCTGGATTGGTTAACGTTGACGATGCTGCCGTTGGCAAGGACCACTTCGTAGTTGACGATGTTGTCACTAGCCCAACCATTAGCGTATGAAACGTAGGTGATTCCCCCTGAACAAGATAATGAGAACAAAAATCACGTTTGTAAAAACTATAGACATACCGCCAATCAGGAAACCTCCAACGCCAACAGTCCCCACTCGACCAGCAACTGTAGTGAGATTCTTCTGGTCGAGGACTTCATACGCAGCAACCGACTTCACACCAGGTCCGACAGATACTACCGACTCGTCTTCGGAGAGAGTGACCTCGTTCAGCGCGCTAAGGTCAATGGTGAACCCTGGAGCAGCAACGTTGTTCGCTCCTTTCCATTGCATATGGCCACCGGATTCCACAGCAAAATAGCATGCGCCATTAGAGTTTCGAGTGATATTGAGGATAGTCGCAACGTCAGCGGCGCTCTTGGGCGTCACCCTGCATGCTGGCTGAAGGTCGGATTGGAAGGTGGAGAAGTATGCTGAGTTTTCCGACACGTAGGTTGTCGAGTTGGGGAAGCTGACGAGGTCACTCGGAAGGGAGGAGCACTAAGGAGGCATTCATTAGAACATGAGATATTTGTGTATAATAAGGGAACATTCTTACGCATTGAGCAGAAACCTGATGTACGAGGAGGGCAGCAGCGACTGTAACACGCTTGATCATGTCTAAAACTGCAGGCACACTGGGGGATGGATATTATCCTACGCAGAAAACACTTCTTATATTTCCTAGTGCCATCCATCGAGCCGAATGTTTCGTCCAAATCTTGCGGTATGCTGTTGTCGGGAGATACTGCGACACATTGCGGAATTCGAAGTCTTCGTCCTAGTTGCAACGCACAGTGACAATTCCGAACCAGTCGAGCGCTTGATGTCGCGGAATGACACAGGAATGGGAATAGACAGTGTCACACGTCACCGGGGAAGATAAAATAATGATTTTTGGTCTTGCGGGCATGCGGTCGGTTGGATTGGTTGTCGAGTTGGCGGTCGTCCATCCTCGGCTGTGCAGATCCCTTGCAGCGTAAGATATTTTTATCGTAAGGGCGGTCGAAGGATTTTATTGTGCCAGGAGGGCTGCAGCTAGTGCTACCATGGTGCAGAGATTGAAACCAGTCTGCCTCGGGAGGCGCGTCGCTCACTTCCAGTCACAGAACCTGATTGTAGCAAGAAAGACCGAGGCCAAGTACCAGTCCTGACATGCCTGACATTTGAAATTGAATACCATCCCGCAGTGAGGCAGTACACGATACAGGGTCGAGACTCGGGAAACGAGAAACGGAAAAGTTCAGAACCGTTCAATGAAGGTTGAGTGAAAGTGGAAAGTCGAAACTGGGATCCATATCTGTACATGTTTGGTGCTCATCCTGTTGGCTTCTAGGTTACATAACATGCGATGGAAAACGCTCAAGCACGCAAGCGCCCGTTTAACTCTTTGAGCGTTACAGTGTAAAATATATGATTTTGGTATTGCCATACATGTCACAGTTTCGACAAGAAAGTAGATGATGCAACAATATTTACGGCCGTCAACTAATGAGTGATAGTGATATGATACTACGATTCTGAATTCAAAATAAAGATACTGAAAAAAAAGGCTTCAAGTTCCGGCTACGGAATGGCGTTGGCTTCTGGCTTCTACGCAGTCTTCCCTAGAGCCCTGACACTGAGGGGCATCTGTATACCTTCGTGCAATTTACCACGAATCATAGGCGCCATGATATTGAAAGGGACTCTCTGAATATCCAGACCACCGGGTGGCATGGTAAACTCAAAAGATTCCAGCAATCCAGCGATGACCGATTGAATCTCGATGAGGCTGTCGAACGGGTATTCGATGAGTAATGCACAGAGTGGTACGAAGGAAGGATCTTACGCGTAACGCCAGCTAAAAGAGAAATGGGAGCCAGGAAGTGAGCAATGGATTCGTACTGGGAGCGTAATTTACTCACCCAAGACATGCTCGGACTCCTCCGCCTTCAATGCGTTGTTAGATACATAGATAAGGACTAGACAGGATTAAAGCTTACTGAAAGTCATTCTAGTCGAAAATCGGGTTCAGCCATAGATATACTACAGAGATTTTAACAACACGTACAAATTCGCGTGCACGCCGACAGTAGTTTGTTTCTTCTTGGGCGTCATAAATCGCTGCGGGTTCCATTCATGAGCGTCCTCTCCCCACACGCACTCAAGCCTGTACCGAACAGAACACGTCACTAAACTTGATAGAGAAAGTCGACATTGCTCCTCAAGCCTGTTGTAACTAGGAACAGAGATTTGTATCCTCTGACCTTTGCGAATCGGAATCTCCGACAAAGTCTCCCCTGAAGTTGAAATTACTGGCTGTTCCAACGGAATGACATCGTCACGAGATGCCTGACGCAGGACGGTGATAGCAACGGGATGCAATCGAAGAACCTCCTACAGACGATGGATACATAGTCAGCTACACGCACGCGAGTTAGAGTTACTGAAACGAACCTTGATGCAAGCATTGAAGAATGGCATCGCGTCGTACTGGAGATAAGTGAAATCACGATCCGGAGTCTGCAAGCGAGCCTGAGCAATCTCAGCCCTGATTCTGTCTTGATCCGCCGGATGTCTGCTCAGCTCATAGAGCATCCAGATCATTGTATTAGCAGAGGTGTCATGCCCTGCAAGAATGATTGTCCTGTGGATAGTATACGATAAGATACATGCGTTTGCACGATTGATTAGAAAAAACGAGCACTGACGACATCTGTGAAAGAACTTCGTCGTCATCCAGACGCTTCTTAGGATCTTCAGCATTGTTTGAGCGGACTGGATGCATGAAAATTAGAGTTATTCTGAATGAACGAAAACGTCTTTGAAATACCTAACACGCTTAAGACATCTTTCCCTCCAGGTTGTTGATCGCCGGTAATGTCTTGTTTTTCCATCAGAACGTCCTTAGCCATTCGCTTTGAAGTTCTCAGATAGTGGTCGAACCGAATATCTTCTTTGGTCTTATAGCCCTCAAAAAGACCTTCGATATAGTCGGGAAGCGATCTCCTGAAGGCGCGATACAAGAGGGTAGCATTCGTGAGAGCTCTCGAGTCGGCACTATTTCCTCGTTAAGCGTAAATTCAAGAAAAGGATCTAGTTTCGAATGCGTACAAGAGGGTTTTGACTGCACTTGCGAGCTCGTTTGACTTCTCTTCGAAACCGCCAAACTGGAAATCAAATGCGCCTAAAGAGAGGTATAGGTCAATCGGAATCTAGTCGTAGCACATTCTTGCCCACTCACTTTGGCCGAGATCATCTAAAGTCACTTTTGGTAGCCATTTCGCCATGTCCATTACTTGACCCTCTCCCGTCAGTCGAGTATTCCATTCCCTGACAAGCTAGAAAAGAGAACTCGGATGAGATGTCAGGGCAGGTTGAATACAAAGCATTCTACGCACGCGTTTGGTGGAGCTCTGGAATATCGGCAGGAACTGCCTTAGGTGAGAAGATGAGAAGGCTGCGTTCAGTACTTTCCGATGACGTTGATGAGTCGAACCTGAAGTGCTATTATCAGTGGCAGGAACGAGAGAGAGGAATTCATGACAAGACCTTCAGCCCAAAGGACACCTCTTCCTAGCAGTACCTTGGCTGCTCGCTGCATATCCTTTGTTCTAGGATAAGCGTAACTCGATGTGTGCAATATATGTTGTAAAGCCTTTGGATCAGCAACCATCAAAGTGTCTGACTATACACAGCTTGCTTGAGTACGAGACCGATAGTGACAGGTAATGATATACGTACGCCATAACACGCCGCGGCACGAAAAACCGTCCCATATTCACGAAACCACTTGAAATCTAAGTCACCGACTTCTGCTTGATGGGACATTTCCAGTTCGTTTCCTATAACCATGATCGGCGGAGTCAATAATAAGGTAAGAGTAATACTAAGCAATGTGAATACCTAAAAGGAAAGAATTGGAGGGAGGACCGCGAAGGAACTTCAAGGATCTGCGCCTCCATTCGTAGACCAACTTGACGAATTGAAAACCGGCAACGGACAACACGATCCAAAGTAATGTCGGAAGTTGCAGCATCTCGACTATTGGTTTAGGGCGAAGGATGCATCCTGGATATTTAAATATGGTAGCCGTGCCCGCGATGAAGAATTGCTGTACATGTTCGCCGCAACCGCGAGGACAAAATACATCTGGCGGAGAATTGACCCTGAACTGAGCCACAAGAATCTGAAGATAGCAAAGATCCTCACGATTACGACAGATTCACAAGAGAGCAGTATGTTCTACGCTCTCTGAACTGGCCATATCCCGGATGCGACCTGAGAAAGCCTTCGTTTTGACTGTTCGACTTGGTGGCGAGGTGTAGGCGGGTAGGCGGGCAGGCGAAGCCGCCGGCGTTGAAAATTATATACAGATGTGATTGGGAGTGTGACATCGTGACCTCCGCTCTTCAAGGCTCTTTCGTTAAGAACTTTTAGACTGCTTTTCAGAGGAGCGACTAACGCTGGACCTCGCTGGACTCATGGAATTGACTCCAGTTCTTTGCGGCCTTCGACGATCCATTCGTAAACTTCTTCTCAAGAATGATCTCGCGATACCTTTGTTTTCGTCCCTAAACATCCTTCACCTGCATCAAGCGAGACATTCGCGGTCGCGGTAGTATCTACCGCGATGGAGTTAAGGTGTGGGAGCATTGTGATGTAAGTACAAGGCTATCCAGTACATCGAGGACTATAAAACGTATTTGATTTTTGCACAGATCACCATCCAACTACTTTTTCTTAGTCATTCATGTCTCTTCAAACTCGTATTCCAGTCCTCTACGTGAGCTATCTCTGCAGTTCCCAGAAGTGGTCTAAACCGACGCGTTGATAATTCGAATTTCTAGGGCGCAGGTTTTCTTGGCGCGAATCCTGCTTCACTCGAGGAGTGTCAGGTATTGATTGATGAATGGTGCAAACGGGTCGGACCCTCAGTCATTGACTCGTCCAACATCTACGCCAATGGCGAGTCGCAGCGAGTGAGTTTCTTTGTCTATAACTTCCGTCGTGCTCGCCTCAAGTATCTATTTCTTAGTTCCTTGGCAAGTTGAACCTTCATGGCTCGCGTGTTGACACCAAGTGAGTTTTCATTCGACCTCCGCTTGAACACGAGAATAACCCTTGTTTCAGAATGTGGCCTCTCTTCCCGGGCCATCACAGCGCTGAAAAGCTGAAAGAGACAGTCAATGAGGCTGTCGCAGCGCTGGGTAATCAAAAGATTCGAGTGCTCTACCTTCATGCGTACGTTGCCTAACACGGATTTGAAGTTTACGCTATTCTAATGATGTCTCTGCCTGGTCGCTCATTGACAGTCCTGACCGCACAGTCCCGTACGCGGAAACTCTCAAGGCAATTGACGATCTTTATCGAGAGGGGAAGTTGTACGTCCAGTATCAATCAATGACTGTTGCGACAGTGTTATTGATTATTTTCTTATAGCGAGATATTCGGGCTGAGCAACTACCGGACCTACGAGGTCGGCGAGATCGTTACACTCTGCCGCGCGAACGGATGGATTGTACCAACTGTCTACCAAGCGATCTACAATGCTATTGATAGGTCTATCGAGACTGAGTGCGTTCTTTCTCCTATAGCTCAAGTAATTCGATGCTGATAATTAGCAGGATGATCCCTTGTCTCCGACGCTATGGAATCAAGCTTGCGGCATACAGTCCACTCGCAGGTGGATTCTTAGTAGGGCATCTACTCCCGTCCTCAACCGCCGATGCCGCCAAAGGTATCGTCAACCCGGAGCAGAGCGGCCATTTCGACCCCAAGTTCGCTCTCAGTGGCGCTTATCATGGACGCTACGGAGCTGTCGTAGCCCCGATTTGTGAACTGAGGGATGTTACGGTAAGTGCCTGTTCTTCGCCCCCTCCCTATTCTTACATATTTTGGTACATAGGAACGCCATGGGATCAGCCTCTACGAAGCGTCTATTCGTTGGATTCAGCACCACAGTGCGATTAAACCTTCTGATTGGGGTATTATCTACGGAGGTAGCAAGGTTTCTCATATTGAGAAGGGTTTAGCGTACAAGTAAGTCGATGACTATATGTTGTGCTGCATTGTCCTAATGGGCTCCCCTAGTGCGGCGGGGCCATTGCCGCAGGAGGTCGTGGATGCATTCGAGAAGTGCCATGCTCAAACCAAAGGCAGCATGCCAAACTATCACGCTGACGCGTTCTGGTACGATGTGGAGAAGCATGGTTACTAGGCTGAGGTATTCTACGTATTTATGAAAATCACGATGATGCTGCAGTAGTGTTTCATACATTACTTACTTTTCTGTCCCCGTACAACTAAGTAACGATTCAATGGAAAGATCATGATTCTGTAACCCAAGGTCTCAGTGTAAGCGCCTCACCCTGGCGCTTGCGCTCAGTGCTTAGCGCTTAGCGTTCAACATCGCTTATTATAAGCGCTTACCTTCGTCTGCAATTCGTACGAATCCTCTTTCCTTCCTTCCTTCCTTCCTCTTCATAAGGGAAGCTTGAACTATCGAAAACAATGGATTGTAGAAAGTAACACTTATCATTTCGCTACAATACGTTGTGCTCTCCGACCGTCACGCCTTTTACCTTTGCCTACTCAGGCTCTTCTGCCGCTGATACCTCCACATCTGCTTCGGTATCGGTTCAGGATCAGGATCTGCTTTGGTTATGCTTGGATGTTTTTCTTGGTGTAAGCGTTTGATCAAGCAAGCTAAGTTGAATGGTACGGATGAAAACTTCTGGTGATGGACCTGGGGAGGACGAGTAGAGGGTATGTACCGTGACTTTGGGGATGCTGTGAGTTGTGTTTATACGAGCCTGCATGGGCTTTTCTCTCTACACTTTCCATCGCTTGAGGGTTGTCTATTTCTCTGGTAACTCATTTACTACTCTAGATCTTGGTTTTCCGAATCACGCTGTATTTATCCCGCAAACGTGCTCACCAACTCACTCCTCGTCCGTCCCAGACACTCATTTACTGTCAGACTCTAGCGACAGAAAGTACGGCCTCTACCTCAACGCCTTAGGGGAAGGGCAGTGGAAAAGTAGATGAAATATACGAAATCAAGCAATCTAGTGTCTTATCACTCGCCCAAACATTGCTAGGCACAGCTCTCTTGACACCCCAGCTGCATACTTGTAACTGCAGGAGCTCAGGCCAAACATTCTTGCGCTCATCCGTCGAATCAGTTTCGTTCAGTCAAATTGTTTGATTCTTTAGCTATTAGGAAATGTATTGGAAGAAAAGACATGAAAGGTGTGTAATCAATTTTCTCGACGTCATCTACTTCGAATTAAAACAAGAGGCAGCAGCAACGGTACATCTATGTCTCCAATCCCCTTTTGGGCCTTAATAGACCTCCTCAGGATTGAACGGGCCACGAACGGAGCGCACTTGCTGGAAAAGCGCTGCAAAGTCGCCGAAATAATCAAACTGGTACATTTCAACTTCGTTGGAGTCGCCCTAGAGAAGCATGAGCATTCAAATAGATCGTGTCATGACCACGAGGTACGTACTTTTGACCTCTTGCGCGCGAATATTAGAGTTCTGACTTCGCTCTCGTAGCCGCTTTTTAGGGTGTACTTGCCAGAAACGACACAAATGATACGCTCCGGAAGGGTATGCACTAAAAACTACATCAGAAGGTCGTTCTACGTTCAACAATATGTGCGTACCTTCGACGATGCTTCAAGCATGGTACGATGATTAGTATATGCACACTGAACTATCGGAGGTTTCCTACCTTGTCGAGAGTGTTTTGCACTCGTTAAACAACCATCGAAAGAGGTTTGCAGTAGCTTCTCGCGTCGTGTATGTGAAAGGCGGATCCCCAGACTGGTTGAAAGTCATGTTGGGCGTGAAGTGGCCAACGATTTTGTCCGCGTTGAGCTCATCGAAAGCCTTGAGCAACTGGTAAGGCAATGTTTCGTAAGTTTTCAATTATTCAGAAATAGCGAATGGGGTTGAACTCACGCTCGACATGAACTTGTAGCCCTCGTCACGGGTAGCATTGGGATCTGAGGCTCCGTAAATTGAAGGCATCTTGTAGAGGTGAGAGCAGATAACTTTCCGGTTCAATGATGGTAGAGGGACACCTCTTTATAATTCCTTCCTCATCGCGACCCGCGCCATTGCGGCGACTTCAAAGTATTGCAGTGCTAGTTCTAGCGTTGGTAGCCACTTACTACTACATAATTGACCAGCACTTAGGTGTTCAGCCGCATGACCGCACAAAACGGAAACCGATGATGCGGGCAACTCGCGGCCGAGATGTTCGACTCAATAAGGACACGACTGTTTACAGAATCAATTCAATCGAGTAACCCTGTGATGATAGCGGTCAGCCCTTATATCTTCAAGCCCTACCATCCTTGTCGCCCAGACAGTCGATCCGTTCAAGTCTCTAAGGTAAAGCTGACCAGATGTACTTCTCGTCTCAAAGTTCATACGCACCCGCTAGGTAGGTAAGTGAGTGTCATAATTCTCTGAACGAGCCCACTCGGGTCAACCTCCTTATTGTTTCAGTACTTTCTTGTTTCAGCAGTCGCGGCAGTGGAAATAAAGAGTGCAAACCGTCTCAAGATACAGATACGCGTTAACTTTTTTGATGCGGAGTCTTTTACCGATTCTTCTGGGCTGGGTCTGGGAGAAATACTTCCAGTCTCCATTGTAACCCTTGGACGAGATCGGGCACGCTGCGAGTCAATGTGGTCTCTCTCAAAACACACAACAGTCGGGAAAAGCGCGAGGGGGTTATAACTTATCGATTCTGCCATCCTTGTCACGAAACTTCTACATCAGAACGCTTTTGTATTGATTCTAATTTGAAACGTCGGTCACCGACTTTTGTATTAGATGATAAAGGTAGTTTAGGTGAACTGAATTAAAGAATGGACTCCGGCTGAGTAAGTACAAAGTACATAAGAGTACATACATACATCTTGACATAAGATCTCCTCAAATAGATTGCCGGTGACCCCAGGTTCAAATTCAAATCGGAACCGGATACTCAATTTCGAGTACGCGCTCCCGCTCGGGAAGACTTGTCGTTTCCGTTAAAGAACTCTGGAGTCTGTAGACTCTCGTAAACTTATTTGTATTCAATGGGTCTCTGCATAGCTATCTGACAGTGGTATCTTGTCATTGCTGCAATTGCCAATCTGCTACGTTGAGCTGCATGGACGGACCTAGGCCACAAACATTATTTTGATATTCTCTTGTTCGAGCGGTAACACGACAGAAGATCAAGCAGCTATGATCGTCAGAATCTTGTTTAAAGTTTCATTCCGTTACAATGGTCCCAGCCTGAAGGTCAGAGGCTTAGCAGGGCAGGATTGGATTTTGACGCTACTGGTGTACTGTACAATATATACGTATATAGCCAGGCTCCGAATCAAATGGGAAGTAGTACTATAGTAGTATGTAGTATATTATGCACGTGCTGAAACAGAAGCAATTGTTGCCTCCGCTTTGGAGATTAAAAGTCTTCTGAAGAATTTCCAATCATGCAGCTAAAAACGGCGAAAGTGAAAGCTGAATATTTGCAACTATTCCTACCGCCAGCCTCTAGGCTATGTTTGGAGTCCCAACTACGCCCTCAGATGACGGAAGTGCTAGAGTTATCATTGGAGGCACTCGAGTGTCTGACTTCAGAAATGTCTCGCCTAACACTGACAGCTGTCACCACAATTTCAGGCATCATTTGCTACCATATAAGTAGTCCCAAGGCCCCCGAAGTTTCTTCATGGGCACCAAAGTGTACCCACGAACAAGATGTTTGAGCGAAATTAAGGGTGCATATGTTGTGTGTGAGTCGAGGCTCGATCGACCAATGCGAAGTAGCGGCAATTAAGGGAACATGCACGTCCTGATGTCCCCATCAGAGCTAGCTAAGGGATACTTGATGTGGTTTAAACCGGGATGGCCTGTCGACAGGTCAACAGTTCACAATTAGTGAAACTCTCAAGGAGAGAAAACATACCGCACCGCTGTAAATCAGATGGGAACTTCGGGTGAACGGGAGTAGATTGAGAACATGCTATGTGTCATGGAAAAGGTGTCCCTTCCGAGCAACTTCCCGAGAGTCAAGCCTGGCCAGAGGCTCCTGGATCTCATCTGAGTCTCAAATAGATATCTGCTAGATTAGAAGAAGCTCTTTAAAATACACTCTCCTTGGAAAAAAACGAGCTTAATTTTCGGTCAACTCCGCTGTCACATCACCTAGGGGTAAAATAAACTTATAGAGATGTTGGAGACATCAAACCTACCCCATGTCATTTCTTCAACGGAATGGCAAGCTGCAAGTACAACATTGCTGAGCCCTTCGGGATGATGAACACTGGTGCCCGAATTTACAGTGATTTGCGTCAGAAGGAAATTCAATTGACGATTACAGTCCTGAAGAGAAATACTTCACTACCACCTGTTCAAATGGTCACTGTGAAAGATTTCAAAAAGGGTCATTTCATCGGCACCGAGTCTAATACTATGTAGCTTCGTATTATTTCTCGAGTCGGTGTCCCGTTGCAACCCTTCTGATCTGTGAATCATTCTAGTCTCTCGACGTACTTCAAACAATGCTTCTTATACCTTACCCGATTTTGACATGAACCATACGAAGACGACATTCTTCCCTGAAAAGTGTGTCAAGACGCATCCTCATTACGAGAAATGCATAGTACATCACCATGTTGGTTGGAGCAAATCCTCTCAGGCAATCCAGTTACACACTCGACATTCATGGCATTGAACAACATCACCACGCTTTCAGATGTCTAACCGCGAATCCAATGTCCATCCATTGAGTCGTCACGCGTCAGAGGTCGTCAGCCAGATGGTCCTAAAACGTTGAAAAACGGACCATTTGGACAGGGCTGTGAACTTGTAGGAACGAACATCTATTATTGGATCAAAGCAAATGCAGGATTGTGCGGCAAGACAGACTCACTCACAATCCGTAGCCGTGATGGTTAATTGCTTCGACATACAGTTTCAATGCCACGCTTTTCAAGAAAATGATGGAGTGGCTTCAATACCAATTGAAGGTACCAAGAATTGCTTTTGAGCAACTCGTATAGGACTGTTGGGGATTATGTAGAAGGGTCCGAAAACATATTTGATCCCTTCAAAATCTCTGATAAGGTATGTAGCCCCTTGTAGCCCCTAGTCCCATCAAAAGGTCCGACTCCTCGGAGGTCTAGGGACCGTGTCGTAATACACCTTGCCTTTCGAATTTGTCCTCCGACTTCCGATCTTCGAAGGGACACTACATATTACATAAGGATATAATCTATAGTACAGCAGAACTCACCTGCGAAAATCAAAAAAACAGTCTGAATCTGAACACGTAGATTCATGCTATGTTATGTTGCCAATGATAAACCATCTGACCCTTGAAGTGGAATTAAGATTGACTACCTAGGACAAGGGGTGAAGAAGCTCACTGATGGCTATATTTAATTATCTCATCAATGAACTTCAACCTGCAGTCTATTGTGGGCCTAATACCTTTCGCTCACGCGAAACGCAGGCGTCCCGACTCCCAAGGGGGGTTGTGACTTTGTGACGATTTAGCGGACCATCAAATGTGTCGAAATGAGTATATCTGTAGAGCGAAATCGCACAGTAAGTATCATAGAAAGTCCCTACAATTAAGTCCTCACTCACCATGTTACTCTCTCTTTCCCTCCACCAGTTGCAAAGCCTCTACCTCTATTGCGACCTACGCGAAAACGAATGCCAACAGCCTAACTTCAGCTTCGAGTCTCGTTCCTCTTCAGCAATACCAGAAAGCCCCAACAATGTGACAGCTACATTAGCTAGTACATTTATCAAGATAGAAGTGATCGGTTCAAACCGCCTTAGGATATACGTCGACTCACCAAATGTCGAAACGTCTCTGGAGCCACTTCATAGAGAACTCTCAAAGGGACATGCAGCCATAGGTAAATATTCCTCTACCCATTTTCCCCCAAGAGATTTGCGATTCTGGGCTCCGTCGTATTGATTTTTATCAGATTATTCTTTCCTAGATGATGAGCAATTAACCGCGCCGCCGGCAAGTTTCCTGGAGGTGCCACAGCCTTCCTTGGTAGACACCCAGGGCGGCCAGACTTGCCCTTCCTCCGTGACAGTTCGTGCCATACCAGAAGCGTCAGGTATCAATCTACGCGTTAGCGGAGCTGGACCTGTGAACACCGCGCAAGGAGGAAGCACTCATGTTAACAATGAAGTCGTTGACAGCTCCAGCGCGATGAATCTACCTGACATCGAAAACAACTTGAGGAATTTCGCAGACTACTCAGAAGGGCAATATCGTATCCCTGGATTTGAGGACTCTTTCGACTGCCTCGATCTCGGCATGCACTTGGAAGCGTTTATGCCGCTTGTTGGTAAGCCGCATCGTTCGTCTCGACCTAGGATTCTATTGACATGATATCAGACACATCAACAAGCGAGAAAAGTGGGCAACTCCAAAGGGAATATGAATCTGTTCCGCCTACTCCGACGCCGAGCCCTTCTCTTTCCTCTCAAGACTACCTGAGCTCGTGCTCATCTACCGTATCAGCTCACAGAGGTTTCAGAAGGAAGCAACCGGAGAAGGTTTACGTGCGCAGAGCACCGTTGCAGCCCGGAAGGAGAACACGCTTGGTACCCACAGAAGATGCCGAAGTCCAGGAACGATTTCCGTGCAAAGAGTGCCAGGAGTCGTTCACCAGACGACACGACCTCCTCAGGCATGAACTGCGACAACACGGGATGGTGCCTGAATGGGCGTGCGCTGATTGTGAAAAAGTCTTTCTATCTGGGAGACGTTTCAACAAGCATCGTTGCATACCAATCCGGGCGAACAGTGCTGGGAATCCGTGAGGCGGATGCTGTGATTGTCCTTTGCGAGGGGGGGCTTGAGTCTACTAGAATGGTGGTACTGCCACCGAACTGATAGTGATGCGATTCAGTCGGGAAGAGCTTATGTATGTGCCGCTATGTTTCGGGATCACGTATTAATTCAAGGACGGGAGGAAGAGTACTGGTATAGATCTGTGATTATTCATGCCAATAGATGTTTCACGAAAACCAGATGGAGAAGCAAATCCAATGAAGTAATACTCTCCGTCAACATAACTTCAATTATTGAGGAATTGAGGAAATAATACTCACCTTCAAAGCTTCAATCTTCGAATAAGATACAGACCGATGACCGTAAGTATATCCAAGCGAATTTCGATTAGGCCTAGGCTCTTCATGATAGTCGTAGTCGTAGTCAGTCGTAGTCATAGTTCTAGTTTGCCCCGCATACTTATGTAATCATTGAACGTTCAACTTCCACTTGGACCATTCATAAGTAGACCTTCGCAGTTTATAGTTTTCGAAATTGTGTGAGTATTTCGATTGTATATGGGGTTTTCGAACACTGACCCATAGACTTTCATCACTAGTCCAGACATCTGCCTTCATTCAGAAGCCACAGTACTGGCGGCTGGCTGCCTAGAGCGCTGGAATTTTAGCAGTCATGCCTGTGGTCGACCGTCTGGTTCATGGAAGAAGTTTCGGAGCTGAGCCTAAATGCTAACGCTGAACATCCAGAATAGGCCTCCGGCGCTCAGCATTCGGACCCATCAGCATGCTTTGCTGGAACGTACATCGATGACTCAGCCGAACACCTTTCGTGACAATGGAATTAGCGCCTTGATTCTCTTCCCCTTCCCTTTCGCTGGTGCTCGTCACGATGGCCAATATATCTCTCGACATTGGTGCTGTCTTGCGCGAAATTCGAGCAATGGTAACCTCCCTCAGTGATTCACGCGCAGCAGAGAAAGAGCGTGACAAGTCTGCTCAGCTCTTGGTCTATCGTGCTCTAGCGATACATCCAGCCCTGGAAAGCATGCGGCCTCCAACTGGAATGCTTGCGGATTTGGACTGGTATACAGAGTTGCGATCACCGTTTGCTACTGGAATTTTTCGCAAGTTAGGTGATTACGACTACTGCACGTTCTATTTCACACCCAAGCTTACTTCTATATCATTTAGGTCAAAATGAGCATTTTCGACGAACTGCACTTTTGGGAACCACTGGAACGAGAGCAAGGATAATGATGCTCCTTCTATGGATCATTGGACACCGCCTCTCTGAAGATCATCTGGGAATATTACTTTCAACTGCTGTAGGAGATGCTATTCGTAGTACGGACGATCAGGACGGGAGTTTGGCGTCGCAGTTGGTACAGTTGGATTCTGTGAAACGGGTTCTCGTCAGTTTGCGCAAAATGATAAAGACGAAACTTCCATTACCACCAGGTGCGTGCTTTCGAAAGTTTTGTAATATCAAATGACTGACAGCGGCAGTAGACCGGAATCCTTTCGTTGGACAAGATTATCGTATCGAGGATGAGAATAAAGAGCTTCCACGAGCAGAGCTTTGGGCTTATGAGCTACCCTCGGATCAACAATACGAATTTGATGTTTGCAGGAATCCGGCTTTATTGTTGCAGCCTCTCGAAGGACGTGTTATCATCCCCCTGACCAAATTATCGTTACTCCTTATCCAATGGTCAACATGCAATTTTGGTCTCGGCAAGAAAGTTTTCAAGTCTGAAGACATCGATGCCCATGCATTCTGGAACGCAGACCCTCCTCCTCCTCCTCCTTCCTCATTACCATCCCCAACTTGGTCGACAAGTTCTGATGCCGAATCAGAATTTCCGTTTGAGATGTGGGAGGGTTTCCGAGCACCCCCGTACGAGATAGCTTTTGATCGACCGCTCGATGATTGGATTCATCTCCGTTTCTGCCATTCATACAAGCTGCACGGATGGGCGCACAATAGCTTTGCATACGTTTTGCTCTTCAACACCTTTTGCGGATCTCTCAACTTTCCTTCCAAAATGGATATCCTCACCGCAGTCCATATCAGCACGAAGGTGCAAGACCTGCTTCCACCTGAGATATGGAATTATCTCGAACCTTTCATTATTGGTCGTGGGTTTCTCCTGTGGAAGGAGACAGAGAATCGGTTGTCTCGAGTTTTCGAAACAAACTTTTCTGAATGGTCAGCGGAAGAGCGTGGCCTGACAGCGATTTTTTCGGCTGCTCTTCGATGGGATAGAAGCCAAAATACACTAGACCAGTCTCCTTTGAATTCGTGGATGCAGGTATCAGATTTTCTGATACATCCATCACGTCATTGTCCTGATGCGCTTGACATCCTTTCTCTACCTCTCCTTCAAGCTGGCGTAAATGACGAGGACGATGGTGAAGGAGAGGACATCGATGACGCTACTTCATCGCCAGTCAACCGACTTCCATCGTTAGATCCAGACACCTGTACATGTGGCAAATGCGCTTTGGTCAGCTCGAAGATGTCAAACTCATTGACATCGTTCCACACCACCTACGTCGAAGTGACTTCAGGAACCTGCTGCAATGCTCTCGCTGCTTCATGGGAGCCACTATTGACCACAGCTGAGGAGTGGCTAGAAAATCTCATTTCACGTGTCGAATCTCAATTCAGCCTATTCGCTTGGATGGACGATGTTCGAATTGGTCCCTTTGTCCTCGAGGTGGCTAATATGATGAATATTACCATTGGTTCAGAACTCTCAGACGAAGATCTCCTGCGGTTCATGGTTAGCATGAGTAGCTTTAGTCCTTTGGACAAGTTTAATTCATCCGTTGTACCGAAATCGCTGGACCGATGGGGAGTAGGATATCTTGTCAAGATACCACGTACACTGGATCGTGAAGAGTATTTGGATGAGGAAAGTGGTGTGGACGCCGTTATGTTTGCGAGAAGTGGTTGGATGTATGATCTTGTTGGTGTTGATGGAATTACTCTTATTCATTCACGTGAAGGTTTGGGTATTGAATTAAGAATACCGTTCTTACAGAAGGAATCTCCTGTATACATGCCCTCTTTCAAACCCGACACCCCAAGCATCTTTCCTCCTTCGCATGATGATGAGTTATCTGAGGCACGAACTTCACAGCTCATGCCAGTACCCGCGGACGACTCGGAGCTCGGGATAAAGATAAAGCTCACATTGAGTTCCTTGAAAGCCGATGGATTTCCTCTCCTATCAGTATCAGATAAATCTTATTCAACTTCAACTTCTATACCTCGTAATGCACTAGCGATGTGCATTAGGGTAACGTACCTCGGATACAACATCGAGACAGTTTGGAAACCTGATGTTACCGCCGGGACTGCGTGCCCGCATAGGGAATTATGGGGACGTATGACTCGATGTGCACCTACCCTCAGGAGCTTAGTGGAGTGCCTGCGCGAATCCAAATCTAAAGATGAGGAGGAGGGGGAGCAGGAGCAGGAGAAGGTACAACCGCTGCGCGAACTCTCAATACTCGAAGCACTCCGACTTCAAAAAGATATCTACTCCGATGAATGCCGCCAAATTCTCAAACTTCGTATGGATACAAACTCTCGTCTTTTAGCTCCATTATCAACTCCAGGTCATCCCTTAAGCTTGGAAAGAGATAAAATCGTCTTCATACGATGTGGAGATGTCGACTCTGGCCCAGTTGATGGGGTGGTCGTGTTGGGGGCTTCGTTGAAAAAGGCTGTTTATGTTTTACATCATCGGTGAGTGAGTACGACTAGTACAACTCCTCTAGTTCATTTCATATCATAATCATTGTTCCCGTGGATTGATACGAGGGTTCTCGTTACTTTTCCTATTTATTTAGTGAATGCTGGGATTGTGCATTGTCTGCAATGCGGGATCATGGATGTACAGTGGGCGCTGCGATTAACGTTAAAAGTGTCACTCAGTGTGAGTATTGTCGCGACGACGTCTGACGTCTGACGTTCACTTACAACTGAGCGCTGAGCCTGGGGACAAGCTGGGACAAGTCAAAAACGCGACGCTAATCATACAGGAACATTGATTGATGAAAGATTCTCACTACTTAGTAACTATTCTTATTCCGTACAACAAATAAGGCACATACTTATACTTAGGCACATACATACATACATATCTAAATCCAATGGGCAATGCAATAGAATGCAACGTTCAAAAAAAAATCCCCCTTGTACACTGTAACCATAACCATTCAGCGCTCAGCATCAACGTAAATCCACAATCTCCAACGGCAAAATCTTCATCTGTACATGTCCCCTGTCTGCGTCCTAAGAGAGGGCACGCCACCAAAACATCAACATCAATACCATCATTCAACGTTAACCCACTGCCCAAGGAGCATAGAATAGGCGAAGCAGGGTGTGACGCACCGTATATATAGGTATATCAGGATGCGGATGAAACGCATCTTTAACATTACAATCAAGTATAGTCTGTAATCCAGGTGGATCTGTAAGGCGGAAGATACCAAAACTGTTTTTTTTTGCGGGCGAAAAGCAACGGCAACCGCGTTTTCAAGTCAGCGAGCGACCCCAGATCAAGGAAGGAATAGGGAAGAAGAGAAGAAGCGGGACGAATGAGGAAAGAAAGGAAGGAAAAGGAAGAAAGGGAGAAGCAGCACGACGTACTTGGGAGTCGACTTGGGTGCACATACAACCGCAAACGATTCCGGTAACATACGTTGAAACGCAGAATGAGTGTGTAAATCCACCGAAGACATGAAACCTGTTGAATCATGAACTCGGGAGTGCGCTGTTCTACTTGGTAAAACCACGTACATGATTGACTCGGATGCGTATGAATCTATTCGAAAACACGCATTCATAATCAGTCAATAACCCAACCCAACCAAAGCACAAAACAAAAACCCCAAACCCAAAACCCCAAAAAAACTCACCCAACCAAGCGTAATCAACCCCCTCTCCTCCGTAACCTTCAAAATCAACTCCTCCTCATCCATAGTACAACTATCACTAGTCCCATGTTGCTTAGGTATCAACAACGTAGTAACTAAAAACCTCTCCCCCCTATCCTTACCCAACAATAACCCACACGTCTCCCGATTCCTCGAAGTATTCACTTTGGCTATCGTTAGGAATCGGGAGAGTGATTCCCTGGGTAGAAGGACAGTTTTGAGGTCGGGTGTTCTTGGTGTGCCCGATGCTGTGCCGGCGCCGCGAGAACGAGGGCGAGATATAGGTTCGGTGGAATCGGCAGAAGAGGTTTGGGTTATTGGGCGTGATGAGGATGAGGTTGTTGGAACGAGAGGTGCGGGTCGGGTTGGGCCTGGATAAGATGGGTACGGACCATCCAAAGGCGGTTGAGGTAATGGATTATGGTGGTGATGAGAATGGGATTGCGAGTGTGAATGCTGATGCGGATGTTGAGGTACGGGAGGAGCAACGGGAGGGGCGGAAGAAGAATTCGTTACCGAATACAAATCCCTAGAATCCCAATTCCTACTCTCCAAAAGCAAAGAATCAGCATTAAAAGCACGCTGTTCAGCCTCTGATCGAAACATCGAATTCAGCGACGGAGTATATCCCTGTGTCTTCTGATGCTGCGTCATAAGTTTCGGATATTCAATTCTATCCGGGGGTGGCGGAGAGGTTGTCGTTACTGGTGGAGGAATCGTTGGGCTAAAAATTGAAGTAATGAAGTTTGTTTTAGTCAACACTTTGACGACTGTCGAAGTGTACTCACCGGGAACTGGGTTTCGTCGGGGTGTTGTGTTCCACAGCTACACGGTGTCGTTGATACCAAGCTGGCTGATCGCCAGTATCATCATCGATCTTGGAAGGACTTTCGAGAGGCATGACAAACCGTTGTTCGTCTCTGAATCCTCCAGGTTTGGCAGAAGGCTGATAGATATTCGACTGTGGTACAACCGGTGGATGATAAATAGATGATGAAGGTATAGACATTGCTTGAGGATATTTGTTGGCTTCAGAATAGACAGTGGATGGTATCGAGGAGGTAGCAGAAGTGCCGGTAGCAGGAGCAGGCATGGGAAGTCCAGGTGTAGATGAAGGGTTATAATACGGTGTTGTCCGTCCTTGTCCTTGGTACTCCGATTCCTTCACTCTCTGCCTCTCTTCATCACGCCTCCTCATCATCTCTTGACTTCGTAACCGCATCTCCTCTTGTTGTCGTTGATGTCTCTGCTCCGCCTCAGTAGCAGAAATCCCAGCAGCCTGACGAGCAGACAATACAGCCGAATTCGCCGCAGCACTCAATGGTCGTGGGGAGGTAGAGGTATAAACCTCTTCCTGTTGTCTTCGAATAGCCAGTTCTGCTTCCATAGCAGCTCTATGAGCTTCTTCCCTAATAACACGCTCTCGCTCTTCATCCTGTTGCATCCGCACTCGCCGTTCCCGGTCCCGGTCCCGGTCATCTTCTTCCTCTGCATCAAGCTGGGATTGCATTGGGGGCTGATCTGTATCGATCCCGTGCGGATGTTGGGTTGCCCATTTATCGTAACGATCGAGAAGAATAGGTTTCAAATGACCGAGATTGTCAAGGATCTCTTGACCGTTCTAAACCCCGCCACATACACAAGTCAAGTTAGCCACCATCTGTTCTCGAAAGGTTTGAAAGAGTTTAATTGAGCACCCCCATGAACCGCCCCGGTGCTCAACTCTAACGACAAAGACACCCACAAGAAGGTGAACTCACCAACGACAAGTTATGCCTCTGCGTTACATTCAACGCCGTATCATAATCACGATGATTCGGGAGTTTCTCAAGCACAAGCGAAGCTGCTCTCGCAAACGAAACAAAAGCACCTTCCAAATCATTCCTAGCAACAGCTTCCTTTCCATCTTTCCTATTCTTCTCTGCGAGCCGCAGGAAGTACTTGAAAGAACCATTCTCGTCCCAATTTGTTTGTTGAGCGCGTGCAGCGAGTTCTGATATCATAGATGGGCGTCGGGGGGTATTTCGAGAGTCATAATTAGACGCCATTAGGGTTGGACGTTGGAGATTGAGGTTGGGGTAGAAGGTAAACAAACTGAGCTTGCTGCGCGAATCCTGCGGTTTACATCGTTGACACGTGCCCTGCGGCCCTGCCCTTCACTGGCTTCCACTGCTTCCGATCCGGAATTTAATTTACTGGTGCGGTCTGGACAAGTCGCTATATAGACATTTGAACTGGGCACTTGTAAAGAAGCTCTTTAGTAGGAGCTATATATAATACTAGGTGGATATGTAGCTGGCAGAAGCTCAGGCTATGTAGAAACCTGCAAGATACTATAGACGAATTTTCTAGTTTCTTCTCAATATAGGTATGTCATCGATTTCTCTGAAGCGTGTGAGCAGAACACTGAACACTGCAGGCTTCCACGTAAATTGAATGTCTGTTTCAAAACACGACGCAGACATTACGTCCTGTGAAGAATTGCGGACAAAAATATAAAAGCAAGTGAAAGAAAGGAGCGCAGAAATGGAGATGTGTCATCAACTGCATTCTGGCTAACCCGCGGTCGGACCGTTGCCGAAACGAATCCGATACTCTCAACATCCCTCGAAGCCGCCCTCTCTTCGTCACCCGTCACGGTTGCTGAGATGTCTGGAAGTACTACATCGAATGGCACTGGCGCCCGAAATTCCTACTTAGGGATCCACAGGCTCGTATTTTGCCGCATCCTCCGAGTCACTGGCAGCATTTGCGTCGACATTAGGGACGTATCACGGACTCTTCTTTCTTATAGCGCCTGTTTTCCCCAACTATCTTGGTATGGACCTCCAGATGTCCAGTTCTCACACTTACTCCGCTACGTGCTCGGTACCATGATACTCGCTTCCCACATTCGGAATGGAGAACTTGAAGGATGTCTTTCACGACTCGTGACGCGTTCGATAGATCGCATGCACACATAAAAGTATTTGGGATATTTCGGTGCGAGATTCCACTCACTGGGCCGTTGTCAAAGCGTTATTAATATTGACTTTTCTGCAGCTCACGGGATGTAGGAGGATGCCATTTCTTAGCAGAACCATTGTGACGGAGAGCCCGTGAAGCTTCACTGCCATTGTACCTTCATCAGACCTTCATTGAAGATGTCTCCGTAAATCCGAAATCGAAACTCGAGGATCAATTCATCGTGTCGTCTTATCGTTCGAGCCCCACTGAATATGTTGAGCACACACTTGATATACTGTATGTACTTCATCACCCCAGGCCTCCCTCATGATAAGGTTCGTTTGCAAAAAAGACAATACGGACTAGCTGATTTTGTATCATCTCACAAGCGTTCTACATATATGAGGGTTTTTCTGATCTGCAGTAATGTAAGTATGACGATCCTCTCTCTTATGATAGTTCGTAGGCATGCCTTTTCTAGCCCGAGAGCTACATTTCCACGGCGGCGAGAACTTGATATATCATGATGTATAATTCTCATGACATGTCTTCCTCGTCTCATCATGATCTTGATGGCCATACATATAGCTAGATAGTAATAGCTCTAGCTATACAATAGGTCATCGGGGTCACCTTTAGCATGTCCGATACTCTCCGCTAGGTCTTTTTACATACTGAGTAGTGTACTCTCAGTTCCGCTCTAAGCCTAGACCAAAGTAAGCTCGAAAGAAATCCTGAAATCCTTCCAGAGATGAATATTAGCCGCTGGAAAGTATCTACTGCGGCGATACCGCTGCTTTTGAGAAAAGGGGAGTCTAGCATTCAAGCTTCCGAATTGATATCATCACGTACGAACTTGATTCATTGAATACTTACCTATTGACAAGTATGCTCTCTCGGGCCCCATCCGGTTTTTCACATAAAACGACAATTGCTCTTTGTCCCCGCCCGCGCCTTCCCTGTAACACCATCGCTCGCTCCTTGGCTCGTTCTCTCATCAAATTCGCAAATCGGACACGCTGAGCGCAGCTGGCTTGCTTTTCTCTTGCTGCCTCCTGTCGATTTGAACTTCTGCTGCTGTAACTGTTGGCGCGTATCGGTGCTGATTGGATATGCGCGTTTGATTCTCTCAGTACTACTTAGCGCATTGCCTTAGCTCGAGGCTGTAGTGAACAGTGAACTTTCAGAATTCGGATTCCTCAAACAGTGCACCTTCTCGCTATCGACATATCTCATCCCAGGCCCTGTCATTCCGGATATTGTGGAGGGTATCTAGCTCAGCGGAATGAATCATCCATACAGTGGAGCTGCGAGTTATATATATGCTAATGTTGTGAGTTTACATGTTACTCTCAGCTTACCTGTGGACATTACTGATGATACTGTACCAACCCCGAAGCAATATGAGGATGTCAATGTAGTCGCCGGTCCTTATTCCCAAATGAAGAGTTTCATGCCCGTAAGTCCCAGTCTCGTTCACCCTCGGGACTTTCATCGGAGCAACCCCGCTGATAGAAAGTTGACGTTGAAACCCCACCCTCATGGGCACTGAATAGATCGCATCCGTAGACACATTCCAACCAACATGGCCCCCTCCTTCTCCAGTATCTTACTCCGTATCACATCAAGCACTTCCACGACCAATGACAGTTCCTTTACATCGAGCTCGAAGTCATCAAAATGTTCAAGGTGTTAGGTTTAAAGAACCTCTCGGTCATCTCAGGTCTCGTAGTTTTGTGGATCTGCGTGAAGACTCGGAAAGCAGGTTTCCAGGGGGAGGAATGGCCCGGGTGAAGAGTAGAAGCTGGGGTAGGAAATTCCAGGTGAGTGGGTGCTAGTGCTAAGTGGGTGGATATTGGGTTGATCGAAGCTGATTATGACTGTGATTTGGTAGAGGCGGATACGGCGTGCATGGTATAAGCTACACAGAGCTTGGTTCTAAGCGCTTAGGCGCTAAGCGCAAACCTTCGACTATAGACTTTTCAGATATGAATGGCTTTGGAAAAGGACGAAATTTAGGACTTACCTTACCTTTACTACTTATTTAAGAGCGTATACTAAGGACGCATCCTAGTCTTTGTATGTTGAATAGGGTCGTTATATATTATATCACGATGAGAAGAAAAGAGTTGTCAGTCCCTGTTACAGTTGGAGTATGTAGTACAGGAAGAGCGTAAAGCGTGAATAAGGCCAGTCCGGCAACACCTCGGCGCAGTCCCGGCAGGCCGGCCGCTTATCACCGCTCACCGATCCAATGGGAAAAATCGAAATCGGGCAAACGTGGTTGGTCACTGTCTCGAACGACCGACGAGCCTAGCAAAAATCCCCCCAAATACAATTTCTTCCCTTTTCCTGCGGGACACAACCGCAGATTGACAACCACTTGCTCTCTGCTCTCGTCGTGTAGTACGAGGTACTATGCTTCGTGTCGTGACCTCGGTGTCGCGACCTAGTTCGACGGGACTTCTCGGAAAAGTCGTTAGTACGAGTACGGGTACGCCGAGTGGTGAGTTGTCGTTTGGTGGGCTCTTCGTCGGGCGTGTATTGTTGCTGACGAGTATGTGGGGTGCTTGGTTTTTGGTGAGCAGGTCGTAGGAGTTTTGCTTCGACGTCGAATAGACAGGCGGATGTAACTTTGACTGTGGATGGAAAGGAAGTGACGGTGCCGCAAGGTGCGTTTTTGGAATGGTCCTTTCATCTCTTATTTTCAGAATTCTAATTCTTTATTCCAGGCTCTGCATTGATACAAGCTTGCGAAGCTGCAGGGTCTCCCATACCACGGTTAGTAACGACCCGTCCCGTCACATCTTCACCCTCCCTTGACTCGTCTTCTTTTGCAGGTTTTGCTATCATGATAGGTGCGAACGCTTGTTTGTATTTCAAGTGGGAGTACTGAATGTATCTATATAGACTTGCTATCGCTGGTAATTGTCGTATGTGTCTAGTCGAGGTGGAGAGGTCACCGAAACCTGTGGCGTCGTGTGCGTTTCAATTTTCCTCTCGCATCTTTGTTCTTTATTCTTACCCCTTCGTTCTCAGTGCCATGCCCGCCATGCCTGGTGCCAAAGTTTTCACCAACACCCCATTGGTTCACGAAGCGCGTGAAGGTGTCATGGAGTTCCTTCTTTCCAACCACCCTCTCGATTGCCCCATTTGCGATCAAGGAGGTGAATGCGATCTTCAAGACCAATCAATGCGCTATGGTTCCGACCGTACCCGTTTTCATGAAATTGCTGGAAAACGAGCGGTAGAGAACAAGGACTTGGGACCTCTCGTGAAGACGTCTATGAACCGATGTATCCAATGCACCCGTTGCGTTCGTTTTGCGAACGAAGTTGCTGGTGTGGAAGAACTTGGAACTACTGGTCGTGGAAATGATTTGCAAATTGGAATGTATGTTGAGAAGACGATGGATTCGGAGTTATCTGGGAACGTCATTGATTTGTGTCCCGTTGGTGCTCTTACGAGTAAACCGTATGCGTTTACGGCTAGGCCATGGGAGTTGAAGAATACCGAGAGTGTTGATGTGTTGGACGCTGTTGGGTCCAATATACGTGTCGACTCTAGGGGTGTGCAGGTTATGCGGATTCAGCCTCGGACTAATGATGACGTTAATGAGGAGTGGATTAACGATAAAACGCGTTATGCCTACGATGGTCTTCGGTTCCAGCGATTGACGACACCTTTGATCAAGCAGGGTGACCGTTTCGTTGCTGCGACCTGGGAAGATGCCTTGTCCGCCATCGCTAATGGGCTGGCGGCGTCTGGAGCTAAGGACGATGAGATTCAGGCAGTTGCTGGTCATTTGGCGGATACGGAGTCGCTGGTCGCTTTGAAGGACCTCATCAATCGGTTAGGTTCTGATAACCTCACCCTTGACCAAACTGGTGGAAACGTCTCACCTGTTCATGGTGTGGATGTCAGGTCAAACTATCTGTTTAATGCCACTATCCCTGGTGTTGAACAGGCTGATGTTATTCTTCTCGTCGGGACGAACCCTCGTCATGAAGCTGCTGTTCTCAATTCACGCATACGGAAGAGCTGGTTGCATACCAATTTGGAAGTTGGTCTTATTGGTGAAAGGGCCGATACTACTTATGGGTATGAGTATCTTGGTGCTGATGCGAAGGCGCTGTCGGATTTTATTACTGGCAAGGGAGAATTTGCGAAGAAGTTTAAGGCTGCTAAGAAGCCTTTGATCATTGTTGGAAGTGCGCTTGCTGAGCATCCGGATGGCGCTGCGGCTTACAATGAGCTCTCTCGCTTTGTGGCGCTTAACAAGGAGACGCTGCTTACGCCTGAATGGAATGGCTTCAGTGTTTTACAGCGGGTGCGTAGATTTTCACTCATACTGATATTCCACGTTCTCATTATATTTATTCGTCACTCTTAGGTCGCCTCTCGCTCAGCTGCGTATGATATCGGTTTTGTTCCATCGAAAAAGGCCTCTGCGACGAAGCCCAAGTTCATCTACCTGTTGAATGCCGACGAAGTTGACCTCAAGTCAATACCTGAAGACGCTTTTGTTGTTTATCAAGGTCACCATGGTGATCTTGGTGCTCAATTAGCCGATGTTTGTCTTCCAGGTGCTGCATATACGGAAAAATCAACTACGTGGGTTAATACTGAGGGTCGTTCGCAACTTGGGAGGGCTGCTGTTCCTCCTCCTGGAGCGTCCCGTGAAGATTGGAAAATTATTCGGTACGCAGTTACTCTTCTCCTGGTATAGGAATCCTCGATTGATGGTACATTCTGTCTCTGTTCGTAGCGCGTTATCTGAGATTGTTGGCGCTCCTTTGCCTTATGACGATGTTCTTTCGCTGCGTGATCGTATGTGGGAGATCTCTCCTACGCTAATAAGATACGACACTACCGAGCCGACGTCGCAAGTTGTTGCGCTTGCTGGTTTGAAGGCATTGGCGAAGAAGACTACTGGATCGAAAATTTCTGGAGCTGCTTTCCAGAAGCCGATAATTAACTTTTATCAGACTGATCCTATTTCTAGAGCGTGCGTGTCGCTTGTCTTTCCTTTTAATCTTTGCTGACGACAAGGCTGGATTTGCTTCTCAACAATAGTTCGGTAACGATGGCACAATGTACGCGTGCGTTTGTGAAGGGTGAAAACTACGGTTTCTCGAATTCGAATAAAGCTGAGGCTGCGTTCGCATGAGTGGCCCGGGGTTTTTGTGGTCACTCTCGTTGAACGAACATTTGGTGTAATTAGAAATACACATAAGTTGAAAGTAATGAAGCCTTTTCTTTAAATTATTTCTTTTCGTTGGGCTGTTTGACTTTTAGTGATGACGATGGAGTTGTGGAGAGAAGGTAAAGGTAATGAAAAGATTTGCGTTGCGAGACTTACCCGTGGTGTGCCCGAAGACCCGAAGACAAGGATTCTTCGAGTTGCTATTGGGCCAACATGTATCATGGGTATGGTATTATCACCCTCCGGGGTATATGGGATTCTGATATCTCCAGCGCAACATCATCATGATGGTCCTATTCAACTGTAAGTTGTAACATTAATATGTATATTTCTACATACTAACCCGGAGAACTCTCAGACTACTGGGGCGATGCTATACAACTGAGTCTCCAGGCTCATTTTGATGTGTATTATTTCATGTACTGGAGACGTCTCGTGCTACTTAGTTTCGCGTCGCCCTTGGAGGCCCTTGGTTGCTCCCGGAAGCACGGACGAGCTCAAAAGCTCTGTCGATACTTCGACAGGTACATCAAGATTCAACAGAGTATTTTTGATGTGTATTTCTCCACATACATGATAAGTACAGTACTGGAGACCGTCTCGTGCTAATTGAAACTTTCGCGTTCGCTTTTAGTTGCTCCCGGAAGCACGGACGAGCTCGAAAGCTCTGTCGATACGTTGACAGGGTACATCAACGGTGTATCGCCTTGGCCGTGTACCTCGGGCTTTAGGCGGTCGCTGCAACTCGTTAGGGGTCATAGGACTATGTACAGGCAGGTATAGGCTTTGTTATAAAAACATGCTCTCCGGGCGGGGTCAAGATCTTTATTCCAGCTGGTCTGCAAAACCCCCTCACTCCCTCAAAGGCTGGTCCATCTATCATACTCTGGCAGGTCCAGTAGTTTGCAATTGTTCTCTGGAAGAATTCAATTCAATTCAATTGCTATCCCCCCAAACTACTCGTTCATTCTCCTTAGTCAAGACAAGACTTACGCTCACGAATTTGAAGAATGCGCGCCTCGTCCGTTTTTGGTACTGCTTTCTTTGGATTGCTTTGTGCTACTGGTGTTTGGTCTGCTCCTGTTAAATTTGCGAGGAGTAGACATAACCATTCAGGCAACGCCGGTGATACCAAGGGCCCGGGTTCCTCTGGTGATGGTAAGTCTATAAAGGCCGAGTACTTATGGGCTTATGAGCTGATACGTCATTGTTGTAGATAGTTCCCCAAGCACGTCAGGAGGAGGAGGAGGAGGTCGAGGAGGAGGAGTTTTACCTGCACCTCGATACGTGATCTACAACGACCAAGCTGAACCTGCACCCGACCCGTCGAAAATCAAGGTTAGCCTTCCGTATTTTCACATTTGTTGCAACATGATAACATTTTCTTGACGTAATAGGGCTTTAATGTTCTGTAAGTCATGACTCACGATTCTCGAATCAATGCTTTCTCACAAAGTGAAAATCTGTTTAGCGCTTTGGCATTCCTTCTTAGCTCTGGAAAAGGAGGAGATGTTGCCGGCGCCTGGGAGAATCTTAGTGATGACCAGAGGACTGGTTTTAAGAAGCAATACCAGGACGCTGGAATCAAGATCATTGTTTCGGCATTTGGAGAGACTGAGAAGCCTACCACCGATGGTAAAGACCCGGCACAACTTGCTTCGGATATGGCCGACTGGGTGAAGAAATACGATGTTGATGGAATCGGTAGGAGTTTACTCATTTCTGTTTCTCGATGTGCCACTAAAATGATTCGTGTGTTGGTAATAGATGTGGATTACGAGGTCAGTACTCCGCCCTGACAATTTCACCGAGTCTACTCTTACGAATCTATTTGTAATAGGACTTCGATGCTATCAATGGCCAGGGAGTTGACTGGCTTGTAACGTTCACGCAAACTCTTCGTGATAAACTTCCACAGGGGCAGTACATCCTCACTCATGCTCGTAAGTCTCAGAAAGAGGCAAAAACATTGAACGTTGATCTCTGACTATATGTCTCCTCCTAGCTGTCGCTCCATGGTAAATCTCTCTCCGCAGAAATACGTGGTTCGTGAATTAAACCGATCATCATAGGTTTAGCAAGGACGGTCCTTACCTCAAGCTCCATCAAAAGGTCGGAAACCTCATCGACTGGGTACGTTTTTGCTGCAGTTGGTTTCACGTTGACATACTGACCTTGATCTGTGTGCGCAGTACAACCTCCAATTCTACAACCGTGCGTAGATTTTTCGAGACTGGAACGAAACCTCACTGAGCTCACATTTATTTCTCAGAGGGCGACAATGTCTACAACACTTGTGACAACCTTATTACCCAATCTTCTCCAGACAACCCAGCTTTGCTCGAAATTGCTGCGAACGGTGTACCTATGGACATGCTCGTCGTTGGTAAACCCGGTGCAGCTGGGGACGCAAATAACGGCTATATCGCACCAGAAGAGCTCGGCAAGTGCCTCAACATGGCTGTCCAGAAAGGATGGAGTGCGTTTTCTCTCTCTCTCTCTCTCTTGTTCTCTGCAGAACTGGTACTGATGCATCGTTCCCTTCCTCTTCTCAGATGCCGGAGCGATGTCTTGGGAGGTACGTCTCTAACGTAACTTGAGCAGAAGTTTGGTTTGCTCATTGAAACACCCTTAGTACCCGACTGCGAACGCGCAATGGATCCAGTCCGTCATCTCTGGCTCCAATTTGGGCAGTGGTTCCGCTGGAGGCAACGAGACCCACTCTGGATCTGACGATGGAGACAATGGGATGAATTCCGGCAACGGAGGCAGCGGGACCGACTCACCATCTAACGGCGGAGACAATGGGATGAATTCTGGCAACGGAGGCAACGGGCCTGACTCTCCATCTGACGGTGGAGACAACGGTATGAACTCTGGCAACGGAGGGAACAACTCTCCATCTGACGGCGGAGACAACGGTACGAACTCTGGCAATGGAGGCAATGGAGGCAATGGGCCTGACTCTTCATCTAACGGCGGAGACAACGGTATGAACTCTGGCAACGGAGGGAACAACTCTCCATCTGACGGCGGAGACAATGGTACGAACTCTGGAAATGGAGGCAACGGAGGCAATGGGTCTGACTCTTCATCTAACGGCGGAGACAATGGTACGAACTCTGGCAATGGAGGCAATGGGCCTGACTCTCCATCTGACGGCGGAGACAATGGTATGAACTCTGGCAACGGAGGGAACAACTCTCCATCGTCAGATGGAAACAATGGTATGAACTCTGGCAACGGAGGCAGCGGGACCGGCTCCCCATCTGACGGCGGAGACAATGGTATGAACTCTGGCAACGGGCCTGACTCTCCATCTGACGGTGGAGACAATGGTATGAACTCTGGCAACGGAGGGAACGGAAACAACTCTCCATCTAATGGCGGAGACAACGGTACGAATTCCGGCAACGGAGGCAACGGGACCGACTCTCCATCTAATGGCGGAGACAACGGTATGAATTCCGGCAACGGAGGGAACGGGACCGACTCTCCGTCGTCAGATGGAAACAATGGGAATACTGCCAACGGAGGGAACGGAGACAACGGAGACAACGGTACAAACTCTGCTTCTGACCCAAGCCCAACCTCAGACCCCTCGCACTCGGACTCGCACTCCCATTACCATGATAAGCCCAAACCTAAGAGAAGCGAGGCTAACTAGCTCTAGCTAGTACTGGGTTCGGATTCTGATACTCAGTATTTTCCTGCTACTGCTCGAGCGCTGCGTGGCTGGGGTCGGAAGACTAATTAATACGGAAGATGAACGAGGAGGATGGGAGAAAGGGAGTGGTACTGGAGGGGAGCGGAGATTCTATTTTAGTTGCTTAGATATATTGCTTGTACATTGTCAAGAGCACCTGAATTATATCTCTCATGCCCTCCCAAACAAAACCCTAGTGATCATGAAAGGCCCAAGTTGACTCAGAATGCGAAGACCCAATTACCCTACTGTTCATTAGCCGCTTAGCATTATCAAACGAAACAGCGGACCAAAACCCCCAAACTCTCCAAATAAAACGAGCGAATTAAAGTACAAACTTTAGCTAAATACACCCTTGAAATCCCCACCCCTCCCTTAACTTATTCCAGTAATGAACCTATTCTACTACCATCCCACCGCGGCTACGCTAGCGCTATTATTTATCCCAGTCATTGTCATCACTACAACGAGGAAAACCAACGCAGCATAACCTCCACCCCACCCTACCGCAAACGCAAATTCCCTCCTTCAGTGCTACCTAACGCTCAACAATGCATCATCCCCTAACAACCCCAATCGTAACATCAACCCCCCTACCACTCTCCTTCCCATCCTTCTCCCCTATCCTCCTCATCTTAGAAGACCCAACCCCACCACCACCAAGCGCACCAACACACCTCTCCCAAGCCCACCTCGTCAAAGCCACAACATCATCATCCCCCAAATCAGATCTCACATGAAGCTCAAGCGTAACCACCAACGACCCCCCAACCGAAACAACCGAGGATCCAGATCCAGATCCATATCCATAAGATGTAGGACCCAGTGAAGCACCACCGGCGGCGGGTGTGAGCTGCCATATATGCGGTGCGGGTAGATGTAGGACTTGTGGATGTCGTTCGACCTATTGATGGGGAAAAAAAGGAATTCAGTTCATGAAACGAAACTCGGAAAACTGACAAGAACCAAAAACCAAAAAGAAACGAAACTCACCTCTTTCATAACCCTCAAAAACGCTTCCATTCTACCACCAGGTAACCCCCTCTTCGGAGCCGTCTGAAGCAAAACCGTACCAAGCACAACCGAAGCGCTATACGCAACATTAAACGTCACGACAGTAATAAGCGCTGCGAGTGCAAGATCCAATGACGTATGTTGGGATCTGTAAACAGAGAACAGAGAGGGTAGTATTGAGTCGTGGGCATTCAAGAAAGGCGTAAAGGCGAGACTCACGAATCAATCCCAACCCTCGCAAACAAGATCGCTAAACAAAACGCCACAGGCGAAAAAACATATGGGTTACAAAGTACTTTTCCAACCATCGAAGTCGGCATCGGTAGGTGATTATCCCTTTCTATTCCCATACCCGCTCCAGCAGAAAATGCTGAACGGTTGTATTGTGAACGAGCAGACGTGAGTGTCCGAATAAGAGTAGGGAGCGTCGGGAGGCGATTGCCTGTTACTGTTATTCGGGTCCCGAAAAAGTCCGAAATTGAGGAGATGTAGTGAAGTAGGGGTGGTGCAAAAGAAGAAGGGGTGTAGGAGATACTAAGCACAAGATCACGAGTACGACCAAAGAAAAAACTCACTCTCAACAAGCTTTGCATGATTCCCAAACACAACCGCAGAAACACCAAGCGAAACGAACGACAAGAGTGTAAGAATGAGTGGGAACTGTGGACTAATTCCAATCCCTCTCATGAGTCAAATCTCGGAAGTATACTATTTTGCAAGAATTCTCAAAAACTCACCCAAAATCCGCTTCTTCATCACCTCGATGATGATGATGCCCCTCTCCACCTCCTCCAGCGCTAAGCAAGAGGTGCTCAACCGTTTCTTTACACACGTATACACTCGCGAACATGAGGTATACAGCTTGTGCAAACATGAGGACCGTTTCGATTCGCGCGTTCCTGCACGACGAAGAAAAAGGAGGGAAAGGAAAGAATTGAGTCGAGTCAGTATCAGATTTAAAACTCAAAAAAAAAAAAAATAACAGAACTTACCCATAAGCCCTCCTCGCCTTCGCCTTCCCTGTACTCTTCTCCTCGCTCCCCAACCACCTCGGTACAACCCACTCAACTCCAACCCCAAACGCATCAAAAACAATCCAATATCCAACCCCCGTACACGCCAACAAACCAATCTGCTGCCCACAAACCCACATCGAAGCCCCAAGCGCGAACTGCATGACCGCCCAAACCGGTGCAACAGTGCTCACCAGATCAGAACTCGATGCGAAATTAACATCAACAACATCAGAGTTGGACCCAGTTTCCGACTCGGAAACATTAACGTAACCATTCCCATTCTGCGTTCGGAAAGTACTAAGCGTAGCAGGCGCTGAAGGCGGTACAGAGTCCGACCCAATATCCATTCCCGAACTCATACCAGAAATTGACTTGGCCGAACTAGGGAATGGTGAAATGGGGTTCCAAGGTGATATAGGTATAGGCGTAGGCTGCGTATGCAACTCATTTACATGATCCCCCTGTGTCGTTGACCCAGGTTCGAGGAAGGAAAAAAAGTTATGCGATAACGAGTGTTTATGATGATGTCCTCTCCTTTTCGAAGATGACGCAGACGAAGGGCCAGAAGACATTATTGGTGGTGTGGGTACTGCTGTAGTAGGAACGCTTATTGCTGGTGGTCTTCGTCCGAACGAGAAACCCGCACCGAGAGGTGTGATTGGACCTGGACCTGCTAATGAAGCAGAGCGTCTGGCGGGAAAAGCGACGCTCGAACCTGCAGAAGGTATTGAGCTCACGGGTGCCCCCTCATCTGGAGGTCGTAGCTCTAGCTCCTGTGAACCGTCTTCTGAAATCGTGTGTTGAGGCAGTGACCCCGGTCTAGGAAAGTATATCGATAGGTTTCGGGAATGAAGACGAGAGTGTTTCCTAGTGTGCTTCTGTCCAGAAGAAGAAGCGTCTGGTAACGAAGTAGATGTTACTATTGTTGGAGATTGAGATTCGGTATCTGCAACGGGGAAGGAAAAGGAGAGGGGTGAAGGAAGAGGAGGTGAGAAAGGTGTTGATGTAGAGCGCGTACGAGAGTGACCGTTGAGAGAGACAGTGAGTGAATTCGGATTAGAGATTGAAGAACGGAAGGAAGGTGGTGCATGTGATCTGTACGGTCCAGCAGAAGGTGGGTGATTAGGAAGTGAAGGGGATTTAGGTAGTAATGGCTGAGCAGGTGTCGAGTTTACCCTCGAGCGAGGTAGTTCATTGACAATTGTCTTTTTAGGCGGCGAGCTTATGATAACTGTGTTTTCATCATCGCTCTGGCTCGACTTGCGCCGGTGTATTTGACTCTCCATGGTCTGTACTCTCTGATAAGCTCCAACCAAATCTTTCACAGAGTGCATATAGCTACCTGCTTCGGAGTATTTTACTAACACTCTGAGTTTCGGGTTCACAGCTCGCTAGCGAAAGCTAATTGAGCTATTGATACGTTTGACTGCTGCAATTTACCATGAATCCGAAGTAGTCTGTCAGTATTAGAGCTCAGAGCTCGAGATAATGCTGCTCACCCAGATGTGGAAGCTAGAGTTATTTAAAGAGAGATAAGGCCAGAATGGCAAAAATGAAAGGCAGAGTTGAGCTGGAGGCTTTGGTTGGCCGGAACGACGGCCAAGTGACAAGTCGCGTCGACGAACGCATGGACCCATGCTCACGTGTAAGCCCTTACATAATGTTTCGGCGTCCGCCCAGTACTCTCTAGATACCTGCATATCCTCTACAAATTACAGTCCTATCTTCTAAGCAAACCTTCAGGCGTATCAAGGTTTCAATCCAACAATCCAATAAGAACGCTATCTCTGGTCATCCGTGCTTCATACCAATCACAAGACACAAGAACCGTGTTGGTGAATCTGCTTCTGAAGGTGCCTGTATATATCCTACTACAGGTCATTTGGTCGTGACCACATATATTGTCCGCTCAGCTTGGGGGCATGGGGGCGAAGCAGTTCTTTGAGGTCATCAATAAGTCGAACGGACGTTTATAGACGGTATTCAAGAGACCTATGCGCTATTGAAACTCGATTCATAAGTAGGCGCATCAGCGTTTACTAGCACGCTCTAAAAATTTCGCATTGACAATGATATATTTAAAATACGGTATCGCCCTGGCACTACTTATGCCTCGCACGTTTATTAGTACTACTACTAGGTGACGGAGAAACGGGAGGACTCAATTGTTGTGAACGTGTTTGCGAAATCGTTGCAGTCGGCGACGAGTCCAAGTGCGCTGCAATCGGCTCACTCGGCTCACTCACTGCTTGTATCAGAAGGCGAAAATAGGTCATCGAGATCCTTCTGTCGCTTCTCCCGTATCCTCGCCACAAGGTCCTCGTCCTCCTCAGTAGGGACCGTTGCTAATGTTTTCTTCAACATAGCAATGACCCTCTGGTGAAGAGTGTGATACTCATATGACTCGCGATGAGTATAGGCCAAGCCAAGGAGCATGAACCATTGACGAACAAGGGGCTTGAGAGGGTGAAAGTAGGGATGGAAATTGCCTATAATATCCTGTTCAAAGTCAGTGGGTGTGGCAAATAGATAGTGCTTGTTCAAGGCAAGGGTGGCGTCGTCACTGTCAAAGACGTGATAGACAACTTTACGCAGCATTGCGTAACCAGTTCCTTCGTCGGTGAGCTCGGCACGACGAGCGCCGCCCGGTCCACTGCGCGTCAGGCAGATGTTGACCAAGATCCACAAAAATGACTCGATGTCATGGATGGCATCTTGATATGGGGCTGCTACTGCACTTCCATATTTGAGCGGGAAAGGACCTAGGACTTCTGCGCTAGCATACGGAGGTGTTCCCTAGGAAGAATGAAGTCGAAGTCAACGTTAGTTTGAAGGGCTGAGAAGGAGGGACTGACAGTCCTTGATCCCTTATGAGTGTCCGTTCCTTCACCCGTCACGGCTGGATTAAAGTCGAAACTCCGTTCAACCTTTACAAAGGTATGAGCAGGAAGACCAAAATATTCATTGAGACATACTGTGTGCCATCCTAACCGATCTCTCGTGATGGTATAGTCCTCCTCCGCGGGAGGAAATGCTAGACTATACTTAATTGCCTCGATCACATAGTTGATGTAATACTGAGGCCCGAGCACATAATACGCAGAGGAAGTAACATCGGACTGCAATGATAACGGCAAGTCAATACGTTCTCGAAAATATAGAACAATTGGGACGGAGAGTGCCGCAATTTCAGCCTCTGTTAATGGGTTATATGGAGTTTGAGCCGGAGGGAACGTTGTTGAATTTAGAGCACCCAGCTTTGAGCGATCCAAGTCAATAAGGCACCCTTTGGTGTCAAAAGGATTCGTCACTCCTTCACCCGGACACCATGCGATGATGATATTTCCGGCACTGATATCACGATGTAAAAGACCGTTGTCGTAGAGATGTTTGTGACCTGCGTGTCATCATTGTCAGAGAGATGTCGTACACGTGAAGCGATCATACCTTGCACTCCGTTCAAGAACACCACGAGAAGTTCCTTCAATGTTGCAAAATATTTCAGCGGCCAGCCATAGGTCGCCATAATAGGGACGTTCAAAGTTGAAGTTCGCAAGTTCGGAACTTCAGTTTGTTTCTTTGGTCACAGGAATGTCACAGGGCTCACAAGTTCATCACAATCAGTCACGGTGCCTGGCGTTGTGACCTGTCACGGGGCGCGCAACCTCGTGTTGCCCGTTGCCAGCAAATCCGGCTTGGGGTTGCTCCAAAAGGTACCCGTTACCGTCCCGCTGATACATGTCATGTTGCGCCAGAACTTTCTTAGTGACATATAAGTTATGTATGTTGTAAAAACAGTATTGGCTTGTTATCGATAGTTACTGTTAGTACCGTCGTATCAGAGCCCAGGCTTGGTCCTCTGTGACTCTTCCAGTGCTCTGACACTTTCATTGGCAGTAAAATGCCGGTAAGTTGAACTGAAATAAAATATTATTATGATTATGTAGTCACGGTTATGATCTTTTATGATCCCGGTGTTACCTCCGCAGCGTCGCTATCTGATTACGAGTACCGTGATTCACTGTGATTTCTTCTTTTAGATTCAGTGACATTTGTAAGCAAACAAACGAAGTTCCGAACTTGCGAACTTCAACTTTGAACGTCCCTAATGACGCGCGTGTGAACTCGAGAAACATAAGATCTCTTTTGAGGAGTGGTGATTCGGTCAATCTCGTCATCGTCCGTCGATGCGACATGTAGGAAACGCTCTTCGCTTTCCGCCCGAAGACGCTTCGTTCCCGGTTCTTGTTTGTCATCTGGCGGCAAGCTGTCGGAAAGACCCGCGCGTATGAACGACCCAGTCCAATGTTGGGATATCAAGTTGTCGTGCTCACCCAGATGGTTATTTCCGTTTTCTGCTTTATCTTTCCTTTCGGAATTATCCTTGCTTTATACATTCTTGCTTTGTATGTATTTATTATATATGTAGCCAGAAATGTGAATAAAATACCCCGCGCGTTTGCCAGGGTTTTCAGCTATAGTATCCCGAGTAGCGTTGTTGAATCCGCTATTCTAACATCCAATCCACCATGCCGTCAATTACGACGTCCTCGTCCAGCGTTATTCGACCAATAAACTCGCAATCAGACCCCTTCGCCTTGTTGTAGAGTTTGCCTTCGGACTTAACTGACTCGGGCCGCCACGACTGCTTGAGAACAAAGACCTAACAAAGACGTGAGCCTGGTTACAAGGCAGCGGTTGGTGCGTACCTTTGTGCCGGGTTGACCATTCATGAAGAGTACCACTGCCCAGACTAATGTTCCCCTACCACGCATGACTCTCGCACGGGCAACACTCATCACTTTGACAGTCAAGTACTGCGTACCGTCATTGAGTGTGATGACCCATCGCTTCTTGTACGAATCAGTCGCAAAGACGTCGAGCGCTGTCGTACTCGTCAATCGGTAGGACTCTACCACCTCATTGGGCTGAACATAGATTTTCATGGAGGGATCAAAGCCAAGTTTGTGTGGGGCAAGGACAGCAAACGAAGCAATGATACGGATGAATTGTTTCGGAGACTAAATCAAGAAATGTGAAGCATAGCGTGGTGTGTCTAGAAGATAGAACTCACCTTGTGGATATCGACAGGCGTACTAGTAAGGAGGACGCCAGATCGGGCGTGGAGGCATATTGACATGCATCGCGGTCCAAGAGTAAACCCGAAAACGAAACGACGATCGAGTTGCTCGCGCAATATTTGCCTCAGATAACCTATAAGCTGCTTGACCACCCCTTCCCAGTTTTCCGTATCTCTGCGCTTCATCTCCAACGCGGCGACAATTTGCAGCCACCAGACCACGCCCTATACACAAAGTCAGCTTCAAGCGATACCTAAGATTAAATACGAACTTTGGCGCCATCCTACACATCGAGTTAATATCTCGTCGGAATGAAAGGGTATTTGACATACCAGAGATGAATCCTGGACACGGTCATGTAGCATACTATGAGCAAGAAGACAATCCGGTCGTATGCGTGCGATGCTCTTATCGACAGAATTCGGAGCTTTTGAGTGGTAGTCGACCCTCCTGGTCGACCCTCCAAGTCGAGCAGTATTTTCACCGGGATACTGTGAGCAGAGCTCTTCCGCGGCGCTGTGGATGGCGTTGGCGACAGAGACGAATGCGCCATACAACTCATGCTCTTTGGCGACTGATTTGGGAAAGGCGCTCCATCGGGATTGTGGGTGACGTGTTTTGACTTTCTTCCAAATGGCGTCGACAAGGGTTTCCTCGATCGGGAACATGGCCTTTATAAACTCGTCGGTGTCTGCGACACGACAGTGGACGGGGAAATCGGTGTCGACAGCCTCCTTCATGCTAGCTGCACTCTCTCGCTGGTGCTAGTAGGTCATTGAGAGACGCGGTTCTGCGCGTGGCGGTGTGTTGTTGGTACTATGGTAGTACCAAGTCCGTTGTACACCTGTGGGTCATGAACCTTCATGATGAGAACAAGGCAAGAAGACCGCGAGGACGCACCCGAAAACAGTGGTTGGAAATCGCAGCGTTTTTACGATGGCAGTGAATTTCAAGCGCGGCGGTCACGCGAAACGTGATTCGTCGCGTCAGCCATCTGACTGTGACCTGAACGTGAACCACCACTTGCGGAAGACTCTTTCACTTGTATACACCTTCTTTCTCAATCGTTCCTCTCACTGGCGACAGGACCTTCCTAAATAGAGGTTGTGTACCAACTTGTACGATGTACATCAAGACACTGACTATTCATGGTGTGTTAGGGCCGGGTGGACACAGGTGGACACCAGCTCTTGAGCCCGACCCTGCGCATCACTACTGCGAGTCGTCGTCACTTTGGTAATTATCCTTATCATATTCAAAAACAACGCATACATACTCACACTATCCTCATCTTTGTATCATACCCGAATCTTCATTATTCCCCACCTCTATGTCAGACACTCCATACATACAAGAATGGTCATATCGTATTTACGCTATCGATGATTCAAACCGGAATACACACAACAGTGATCTTCCTCCACCTTTCCTCAGGACCTTGCCATCACAATCTTACCTGGTCATTGCCCTGCCCTGCCTGTGGATCAGGTACACCGTACAAGCCTACTGTCTACAACTTCAAGCACTCACTTACCAAAATCTCTTACGAAGCTGGCGGAAGCAAATTACCCGCGAAGCCATCAACAATTTCCTGAATTTGATGAAAATCCGAAAATCCAGAACTTGTTCATTGACATTTTGAAATACGATTCGGTTCAGGGCTGTTCAGGGCCGATCGGCCGATCGCTGCTCGTATACATACCTGGCTCTGTAGTTTTGTCATGCCAGTGCAGATGAGGGACCACTCTCTTGGCGCCGCAGCCAAACCTTGCTGAGTTGCATGAAGGTGGAGGACATCTTCAAAATTCTAACTAACTAAACCTCTGTTACGCTGCATAAAGGGCATTGGTAAGACTTTCGAGCGCGGACCTGCGCGGACACGTTCTTGAACACTTGGTCCATCAGTAAAGTCCTCCGAAATTCAACTGATAATCATCCTCCAGCAAGCGCCCATCGCAACGTCGGGGTTCGAAGAAAAGGAAGAGTATTTGTTTTGTACCAGCGGCCTTTGTAATGTGTATGGTATGGCCGCGATCTGTGTCATGGTTTGAACCATAGCTACATAGAGCCTCATAGAGCCAGCGCTGCGTCGCCTGTAAGCGAGCAACGTGATACTCATCCTCCAACGAGCGCTCATCGCAACGTCGGGGTATCGAAGAAGAGTACTTATATTCCACCAGCGGCATTTGTAAGATCGCGAGGGTTCTTCTTACGATACCATAGCTCTAAACTTATTACTTATTGAAACTTATGATGCAAATGATCCGAGTCTGTTCAAAGCTTCGGTCGAATGCTACTCTCATCACCGTATACTTACATGAAAATCAGTAATTGAATACATACGCTAGTTTGTATGTTTTGATATACATACGGCTCGCTACATAAGACATAAGCCGTATTTGTCTGCGCTTACTTACATACCTACCTACAAGGGGTATGAATTGCTCAATACATACTATACCAAGTTGCCCGAAGGGCAAGATAGTACGTCTGCCTTGTGCCGAGAACCTCAGCGAGCGCTCAAGCGCTCATTCCTAAACCGCAGTTAACGGTTAGATATACTCTATGCAGAGTACATACTTCCATACATATCATTTGTAAGCAATCAAAGTGATAGAAATCGCACATCCTACACACGTCATGATCATACTGCTTCGGCAAACCTAAAGGCTCTCGGAATTTCTGGGTAGGCAATTCGGATAAATACGACCCTTTCCGGAGACAATTGTTCTATTCGAGGATACTTAGGAGGAGGGTTACGGTTATGTAGATCACAGTCAGATCCTCCGTTGCTTTAGGTGTTCTTGTTACTTAGTCTGAGTCGGGTCTGAGTCACTATCAGCTCTCGGATGATAGAATCAGAAATCCGTGAGTCCTTTTGGTACGTTTTACTTACATGGTCCAAACGATGAAACATGAGAACATGAGAATAAGTAAAACCTTTCTTTTTCCAGTTAAATCTTTAACCTATGTTAAGATAATGAGATAAAGCTTTGGCGACGAAGCGTAAGTAAAGTTTGGCGTCTCCCAGGTTTGCGAGTGACATCTAAGAATCTTTTGTATACTCAAAAAAACTATGTTACGACGCACCAGAACAGTTCAAGAAATACTTACCCTGTTGCTGCAATATTCCGGGACCCGAAGCGATTTCTATCATTCTCTGAAGGAGTAAAAGACACACCCAAATTTCGTTTTGGCGTTGATTATTTGTGGATTACTTGCACTGATTACTTACACCCTCAGCTAGCCTCAGCTACTCTCGGTTGATCCGGACTGAAATTCGTAAATCCAGCCTGCGCGCTTGTTTAATACCTACATTGGGGTTAGATGCGATGCACTAAAATCAACAGAGTAACATCAATCTCATCTGAAAACGGAAGAAGTAGCACACAGTACGTACTTACTGGAAGACTCAAATCATAAATCACAGAAGATTATAAAAAGCGGCTGCCGTGAGCGAGTTTTTTTTGCTTCTTTATTGTCGTCATCCATCATGATCCTCTCTCTCTCTCTTAATCAGCTACATCACACCTACGTTTGTTTCGAGAGCACAGATAAAGGCCAACCGCCTTCCATCAGCTTCGAAGCACGCCGCGATTCCAACCTCACTCAACGCACCGCCGGGAAAGAGTTGGGGTTCGAATTATCGGATGTGTTCGTGAGGTTGGAACTGAACAACACGGACCAACTCAGAATATACGTGGATTTCCCAGTAAACGTCGAGCCTAGTTCCAATTCCACCACCGAGTTAGCAGGCCCGGACAGGACGGATTCTGAAGATGCATCGATAAGTAAGTAACTGCCATCAATTGCCTTGATTAATGTATCCCCGGGAACTAATTGGGCTTATGAATCCTCCGGCGATTCTGGAATTTAACAGATCCCTGTGAACAGAGGAAAGCAGAATGCGTAAACACACCTTCATCAAGCTCTCAAGCAGACACCCCATCATTGTCTTTTTCAGATACGCAGCACTTGAACGCAAATGCTATCCAACCCCTTTCTGTAACGTCAGGATCACAGATAATCAGCAATTCAACTACAGATGGCTCTAGCAGCGAACCTGGCACGTTCGATATGTTTAAACACGGATTTCCTGCATTTTCCGAGCCACATCGCCAAACTTCATCGTTCAGCGAACCTTCTCACAGTCCATTAGATTGTTTCGACCTAGACACGGACTTTGACGCTTTTCTACCACTCCTCGGTGAGTCTCATAGGCCTAATCGTGGATTCAAGAAAAAAGTTCTTACTAGATTGCTTGTCAGGACGATCGACATCGACAAGTTCTGAGGGAAACCAGCTATTCCAGATGGATGATTTCCCTCGAGCTCTCCTGCCGCCTACTCCAAACCCCTCCATCGATTCCCCACAAGGCTACACCAGCTCACCTTCATCTACAGCGTCGACATCAGCGTCATACCAGATGCCCAGGCGCAGACGATTAAAACCTACCGGCGCACCTACATACAGAATATCTTCGTCAAGGCGAACGATTCCTTTTCCGATGGCCAACAGGGAGAAACGATTCCCATGTAGGCAGTGCGAGGAGACGTTCACCCGACGGCACGACCTCCTTAGACACGAATTACGACGACATGGGGTCGTCCCTGAGTGGGCATGTGCAGACTGTGAGAAGGTGTTTCTATCGGAAAGGGGTTTTGAGAACCATACCTGCATAATCATGGCTGCAGGCGAAGTCGATACTTGAAGATGTGATAACGCCTGCATTCAAGGATTGGTTAACCCTAGGGACAGCCGTTTTGAGTGGCAATTCATTAGATCGGACTGTGTATTCTGTAATAAGGCTTCTGCTAGTCAGACTTCCTACATTGTTTTGTTAGTTGCAATTTATTAGATTTACGTATTCTGTAACAAGGCTTCTGCTAGTCAGAATTCCTATAATGTAGTACGCACCCCTAAGCACCTGTAGAGATAGCATTGAACTAGAGATTCACTAAAAGGTGCAGAATGGGATGGCCAGACACGAAAACGTTTGGGAAAAGGTAGGCCAAAAGGATTTCGTCTTGGAGTCTTGTATCGTAAAAATAATCGACTAGTGCTGGTTTCAAGAATACAACTTTGCGATCGATACTTCCGATACTTCCATAAACCTATCGTGAGCTCAAAAAATGTGTAAGCCATTTCAAAGACAGCGGAGTCTCGAGAGTGAACTGATGCTGATAACTCACCTCCGCAGGTTACGTCTGCATATAGTGTCGAGTCAAGTTGGATTCAGGGTTTACATGATTACATCGACCCCGCGCGCCACGAAGCGAAAACTATCTAACCTTTCGTCACCTGCGCTGCCGCTCACTGACCAAGGAGCATAACATGTCCTCCGACTACAGGTTTGTAAGACCTAGTTTTGAGATTTGAATAGGAGCCAGTCTAGAACTCACTTAAGGATCGTTGCATATACCCGCCGCAGCTTCCGTCGCAAGTGTTGAGCAAGTTACTTCCAATTGTTGCCGGGCTGTGTACTATGTATACACTCGTTGTACACTCGCCAAAGTCACAGTGGAGCTAGAACCAGTTTCAAAGTCAGGGTGGCAAGTAATGCTTTGATTTGTTTCTCTTTGGAAGCAATAGAAACAGCTGATGCTGAAAGGAGTACTGCAATTTGCCTGTTTCAAAGGACCACCCCATAACAGCCCATAACGATACTCGTGCTCTTATCAGAAATAGTGCGGGTCTCCGAGCGGAAAAGGCGAGGTGGGATGCAAGGAGGACCGATTTGAACGCGTAGTATGAGCGCTGAGCAGGCGCTTGAGGAGTTCCGAGTCTACCTCGCTTGTCGAACCAGGTTCAAGGATACGATGAAGAGTGTAAATCAATAGAGATTGGTGTAAGTAGCGTTTTGATCACGTACTTAGTAGGTTTCCGACCAATGCCAGTCCATATCTATAGCTCCGTGAATGTAAATTTGTTGTTCAAACGTTCATTGAACGGGTTATCATCTGTAATCCTCAATATAGAAACATGCTCTCACGCAGTATATTGAAACTCCGCCGGCGTCTGTCAAACGGCATCAATGACGGCCGATCTCTACCAGATCTCGGCTTCTGCGCTCCTGCCACCCGCTTCAGAAGCTTCAACGTTCAACGTTTCAACTTTAACTGCGCTCTGCTATTTCTGATTTTCGCGAACTTAAATCGGGGGGCGACCATAGGAGATTGCCGAAATATCAACCCCTCGAGAGGTGTCGTGAGAATTTAGGACGGCAGGTGATCGGCAACTGAGCGACGTGCTGATGATTGCCACTCCGATTTTCGCTTATCATCTAGTGCTCAGCACCCGCTCAGCACTGAAGCTAGTGCATAAACAGTCAACGCGTCGCATTGTCTGACCTCGCTGTAGTTTGGTGTATATGAAATATGATAATATCTGCTCATCTCCTTCATCGATCCTGTTGTGCCAGCTTCAATGGAATCCACAACACCCCAAACACCACTCAAAAAACCGGCACGTATACCAGGACCAATATTGACTCCAGATAGACGGACCATCATCCCTCATCTAAACGAGGACACCAACAAGCCTCAGGTTCAGTGCGAAGCCTGCGATAAGAATATATCCTTACCTCAAGGTCATCCCTCACCTTATTTTATACATCGTAGATCTCACAGATGTAGAGAGGGAACCGAGAACCTCGGCCGCGTTTGGATTTCCCCAGACAGTGCATTCAGCAGTCCGGCCCCATCTTCCGGAATGTCTTCTCCATCTCTAAGTCGGTCATCAAGCACATCCTCCCTTGCATCTTTTATATCTCAGTTCCAGTTCTCGGATGCCATAAATCCAGTCAATTTATGTTCTGGTGTAGTGGTCCAGTGGAAGGGCTCAGTGTATAGCTCTTATCCGATTTGCGATACATGACCTCAAGAACTTTCCATGGGAACCTGCAGCTTTCATGAAAGATGAGAATATGCTCATCCTTCGGTCCCAGGACTGTTCTGGATCCGGCTATGATTCTACTCGCAATGCTCCAACTTGCACTTCCTGTCAAGGTCTTGTACATACCAGACGATTTCAGGAGGTGCAGATGCGAGCTTGAGAAAGCTAGTGCACATACTCCGCACATGTACCTCTCTCATAGTCAACTTACTGGGTTACTAGGTGATTACCGTGAAACAAGTGTCAAGCTCCGAGCTCAGGTAAAGTCTTTCTTCATCTACAGTGGAGGTCAAGTTGGTGAATTGATTAGAACACTTGGAGTGTAGGTTCAGAGTTTCCAGAAACATTCAGCTACAATTCGCCAGAAGGTCGATGATCATAAAACGTATCTTTGATGCTTTTAGCCACAAATGATGTCACCGACCGGACTTCGCCGCCATCTTAATACAGCACTTCGTCGGGGCGCAAGTGCTCGTATGGTTTGTGTACGTCTGGAACGGGCAATAGATAGCCTGAGCTCAACTCGTGGCCGTTTCACGGAGTGCGATCTTGATAAGGCACTTATGGCCAAAATCATTGGTGGGCCGCGTCTGCTCTATGCATTGACTAAAGCCGAGGGATATGCCTCAAAATCCACGCTTTCCCGTTTACCGCAAAGATTCCAACCCTTCTTGCTTCAGTATTCACCCCTACCGCTTCCGAGATCAACAAAAATATCACCTCTTTTCTCAATCCCGATGTCAAACCATCTCCTCCCCTCATTGATAGGATCGTCTCTTCCAGGATCTATCCTCCAAATCGACGGCATCGCAATTGATCCAAAGTGTCGCTACTGCCCCAAGAGGAATGTCATTCTTGGCTTTATGCCGTGAACATTCAGATCAGTTTGATTTGAGTGTCACAGATGTGAATTCCATAGAGACTATTCGTACTGCAGTAGCTGCTCAGAAGGTCTGCTTCGGAGTTGATGCAACTGTCATGGGCTATTGCACCATATGCTCGGACCGATTTTACTACGCTCCTATTCCTCTCGCTGTTTCACCCTCAGATAAGACAGAGACAGGAGCCAAGCTTGCTCAATGGTTGTCGGTGGCTTTAGACTGCTGGCAGAAAACATCCATATGGAGAGCATCGTTTTGGGTCCAATTTGGGCACTTGCCCAGTGACGGAGACTCAACGTTTCGGCTTGCAAAGCATATGCTTTGTATGCAAGTTGAGGTAAAGCATGAATCAGACCTAGGCGAGATTCTCATGCTCTCTACCTGGCTTGAATCGATACACATCCAAGAATGGCGTTGTCGGAACCTGTGACCCCAAACATGTATTTAAACGATTTGCAACATTGCTGCGGAACAAGGAGGGTATTGCTATTTACGATTCAGTTATTCGCCCACAAGACATTCTCACAGAACTCTCTTTGCTGGAAGGCATGTCCTCGATTCGTGCATTGGAGCTGCTTAATCCTGCCGATAAGCAAAACGTTCCAAAAGCAGTATCACTCATACAGGAATTGATGAAGATCAAGGACATACAGGCTAGCCTTCATCCCTCTATCCTCCAACGACGAAAGCATATCTCCTTTATTGCCGACATGCTTGGTTATTCTTACTTCCATTCATTTCACCCCGACTATACCCTCTCTGATCAAGTGCGATCACTCTCTACCTTTGCTCACCTGGCTGCCGCTATGTATCTTCGACACGGAACGTCTTGTCTAACTGGTCCTCTCTATTCAGATACGCAAGCTGTAATCAAAAATATCATATTCACCATCGCCCGAATGAAACTTATCCACCCTGATCTCAAATGCCACATCATACTGGAAGGGACTGACCGACTAGAAGGACTGTTTTTCGAATGTTCTACACAGGACCATGCACGTAATTGTGACATTGAGCAGCTTACTCAAAAGCTTGGTGCCGCCACACAGCTACAGCTCATATTCGAACGTAATCCCAAGTTCGACAGTGGACATCGTCGATTGAACTATCAGGATGCCCTGGGTGTTGATCACATTAATCCGAAATCATGGAGAGGAAACGTACGAGTTGGAGATGTTCACCTTCTAAAAGAGTGGTGTGACGGGGCTATTCAGGCCAATCGTTCCCTCATTCATTACTTCGGAACAACAGCAGCAACCGACTTCACTCAACTTTTCAAACAGTCTAGCATCGATCTTCTGCGGCCAAAGGGCAGCTACGTAGGTGTGCGAGTGGATAGCCATGATCAAAAATCGGAGATGGAGGAAGACTCGGAAACCTCAAATGACACCATCACTGAGGAGGAAGGATTTGAAGATGAACCGTTAGGGCTCGATATCGAAGATTTCATTCCCGAAGACCCCGCTGATCTCGAGGAAGATAGATTACCTGAAGCTCTTCAGCCAGATAAAACCATTTTGCATGACGGAAAGAAATACCTAAAAGCATCACTAGTGGCTACGCTGGCCTCTAATCGCTGGAAGAAGGTTACTATGCGAACACTTCGTGTTCGTGGTGTAGCATTGGAAGACCTGCAGAATAGGAAGTCTGATCCATTTGATGATAGCTCCACTCTTGATAGTGATGATCTCATTAAAGCTGGAGATCTCGCATGCAGTGTTGTCATATGTGAAGAGAGAAAGCACTTTGGACTTGTCGTGTTCGAGATAAGTGGTTTTCGAGTAGAAAAGGAGAAGTTATTACGCACTGCAATTCAGATTGATGCGCTAGAGCATGCCGAACATGTTCCAACAGTGGTCGGGCAAGTTCTTGATCTTCGTTGGTCACCGGGAGATTGTAGCTGGAAATGGACAGGTGAGATGATACATAGATGTCTTGCTTCAGGTGACTTACGGATTACCCAGGGGAGTATCTAGGAAACTCAGAGAAGGCCAGCAAGAATCTAATAACCCGCCGCCAACTAATGCTAGACTTTCCGGGTCAACGAGTAATCCCGCTTGCACCCTCTATAGTCTCTGCTAGTGACTTACCACAAACGATCACTTGGAGCTTGAGGCATCATGATCTTCTTGAAGCGATGGATAATTTGCAGAAAGATTTGGGACCGATACACGATGGTATGATGGACGACGATGCCTCTCTCATACAGATGAAGAACCCCGCACTTCCATACAAGAAGCCAGACCTCGAACATTCAGATCTGCAGTTCCCGGTTCAACTCTCAACACTACGATTATCCACGACAAGTCCTCTACGGAAGCCAACCGAGTCTGTATCATGCCAGCTTTGTGGTAAATCAATTCAAATCTTGAGAATGCGTGCTCACGTTGGAAGGCATCTACTCTGCGCGGCTCGAGGACTTGACGAAGATGGTCTTCTTAGGGAGATCGGAACCTGGCCGTGTGGTTTTTGCGGACTTGATGGGTGCCTCACGGAACTAGTGGTCATGAAGTCAGGTTCAACCAAAATCAACTCTAATTGCCCTTACCGCTATCCTAACATGCGACTCAGCACCGCGCGGGAGTACACCGAGTCATCTCCCTGCACAAATATCCCTATACATTGTCCCCTGTGCCAGAAATCAGCCAATGGTCAGCCAAAGTGCACAATTTGGAAGTATAATGCACTCAGTCACTTGCTCACCTCCCATACCCAGTCTAATGATGAAGCCGAGGTCATCAAGATTCCAGGAGAGCTCCTTGTCGAAATATTCATCTCTAAGCGTGAAGAACGCGCACTAGGAGTGTCTGAAGATTTGACGGAAGTGTATAGAAGGGATCACGACATCCCAAGTAGCGATGGGATTGAGGTGTTAGAGGAGGAAATGAGGCAGGGATTGAAGAGAGACCGGTCCATCACAATAACTCAGCCAGACTTAGGTAGCTCCAAGAGAAACAGGGCAGTTTAAAGATAATCTCTTCGTTGTATTAGTCGTACTCATTACACGTCGTTAAAGCCCAGATGCGTAAGAAGGAAGTGAGCAGAACGAGAGAACGCGACGAGAACGCGTAAGCGATAAACGAACATGCCGGACAGACTGCCGCTAGGCTGCCGATCACCTGCCGTCCTGATTTCTCACGACACCTCTCGAGGGGTTGATATTTCGGCAATCTCCTATGGTCGCCCCCCGACTTAAATACAGGACTTGGCAGGGGTCACAGATCATAGTCTCTATCAAAAGGCTGTGGTACTTCAAGTTATGTGCGTGCGTACGTAGAACCTGGACACGAAGTAAAAAACTGAGATTCAATTCTAACTTCTAAGAAAGGATTGTCCAGACGAACCTGGAATTTGCATGAGGCACGGACTTATTCTATATGCAGCTGCTTTTCAGTGCAAGCTTTCAATTAAGAGGTTGGCAGTTGCGGCCTACCGCGCAGCTTCACTCCGAATGCTAGGTTCTGAAACCAGACTTCAAGCCCTTCTTGTCTTTCGAGGTCTACGTACATACATCCACAGCATCTCCCAACTTCCGAACAATATATGCGTATGTATAATGTACCCATATGCGTTCGCGGCTCGGGAGAATCTGCCTGGCAATTCGGATAAATACAGCCCTTCAAGCTTCAAGTTCAGGATCACCCGGCTAACAATCATTTACATTGCATGTAGCTGCTGAGCGATGGTGGGATGGCGGAGAGTTATGATTGACTTGACGATGTATATTGTATTTCTGATCATAGCAAGGCTAGAGAAAAATAGCAACGAGCCAGAATAAGATGAATTCCGACTCTCGCAGGCTATCTGCAACCTTGCTACGATCCCGAGATACCTGAATGCAGGCATTCAAAAGTGTTCAATATATGTACCACGTATTCAATATTCAACAATGGAGTCATACAAAGGTGGGGTCAACTAGGGTCAACTGATCCGAGATGACCGTGCTACCTATGTATGTTTTCATGATCGACGCTGTTACACAAACACATAACCTGAAATGGCAACCGGATAAAGCTTCGACTTCGCGGTGATCTTCACCATGACCCCGGCCGGGGAAAATACTCACCTCACCATGGCCATGAGTTATTTGCCTTCACGCGTCGCGGCCCGTACGGGGTGAAGCAGTCCTATATACAGTCTCATAGTACGGTAGCATACGGTCCACGTCACTTTTGATGACATCTGAGAAGAATCGTTCCGGTACGTAGTCTGAACTCGACTCTTTTCCCCGACCGCGCCAGGAGGACATTTCTTTCGTTAAAGCGGCACCCACGCTATAACTTATACTGGCACGTTTTCTTGCTTTCCCCTAGCAGTTAAAACTTTACTTCTACTTAGTGAGAGTCCGCTACTTCCAATATACCGATCACAAGCGGCTCCAGTAAGTAGAGTGAAATTTTCTGTATCAACTCGTGCCAGGAATCAGTCACTACATATATGTATTGATTCTCACCTCTAGATACACATTGACAGATCCCTTGCGCATGCACTGGTGCAGTACAATGGTAATTACCGGGTGCATATAGGAGTAGGTACATATCGGACTTGACTTCAACTCCGACATATCCTGAGCAGGACGAATTGTGAAATTGATTCTGTCCGACTGAGGTTGAAAAACTTACCCTACACAGTGAAACCGAATAGTACTAATGTGGCAGCGTTGATTTGACGCGAACATTACGGGGCGGTCATACTTCTGTATAGTGACCTAAGGGGGCCTTATGTTAGGCCCATCATAGTCTCTCCTTCAGAGCCGCAGTATGAGCTACTTACCATGAGTGAGATTCGACTAGATGGAGTAAGTATTCATCGACGAAAAAATGATTTCCTGACCACCGCTCGCTACCAAGGATTTCTCAGTAAGATAAGGCTGTGAATTTAGTCATCAACTTGATATAACGGTAACGCTTCCGGAAAGCGCCAGTGATTAGAGTCAATTTAGAGAAACATACATTCTGCAGATCTAGCGCTGAAAACTACGCGCTGGAGTTACAGGGACGGTATATAAACCAGTGTGGTGAATTTGCAGATGAGTTTGACGACTCCATCGCATATTCGTCCGCAGCAGAGAGGCCCCATCCCTTGCTAGAACATACTGTATCATGATTCTCTCTCTTTCTCTCGATCAACTTCAGTGCACATACCTTTGCTGTGAGTGTACTGCCAAAGGCCAACCACCTTCCTTCAGCTTCGAATCTCGCGGTTCAATCGCCACTCGACGCGTCGCGAAAAAACTAGAATCAAAGGCCTTATCGGATATCTTCGTGAGGTTCGAACTGGACAATACAGGCCGGCTCAAGATATACGTGGATTGTTTAAACGCAGAGACTAGTACTTCTGAGTCCAAGTATCCGGACAAGTCGAATGTCCGAGATAGCATTTTTTCGGCGGGTAAGTTGATGCGTTCATTTAATAGCCTCTCCAAATGATTTGATGTATATCCACTTCCGCTACTTGGGGCCGCCTGCTCTCCATCAAGAACCGTCACGAATGTTCCATCATTGTCGGATTTTCAGCACCGGGATTCAACCCAGCTTCCGAATGGACCGCGTTCATCAGATATATCCGGTTTGAACGTGAATACCGACGGCTTCTCTGCCAAAGCCCTTGGACAGATAGCAAACACCATACCAGAAGTCTCCAGTCAAATCGGCAGCGAACATCGCACATTTGATATGTTTGGCCAGGAATTTACCGACTCTTCCGAACCCCGATACCAAAGCACCGCCCTCAGTGATGTTTCCAATGGCCCATTCGACTGTCTTGACCTAGACGCGAGTTTAGATGCGCTTCTACCATTCCTCGGTTAGTCTCAAAATTTCTTGTAGTTTTCGGACAAGTACCCCTACTTACTTTGCGCGTCAGAACCATCGTCGCAATATCCGAGATCGAATGGGATGTTCCAGGAAGACAACTTAAGTCAACCTTTCCCCCCTTTAACCCCAAGTCCATCCATCTCCTCCTCCCAAGGGTACACAAGCTCTTCTTCATCTACCGCATCACCATCAGCCTACAATCCAAACGTATTCAAACGGAGACGATTAAGACCTACAGGCGCAGGAGGGCACAGAATATCTCCGCCGAAACGAAGAAACATACCACTTGCCGCCAACGAAGATAAAAGATTCCCATGTAGAGAATGCGAAGATACCTTCACCCGACGGCACGATCTCCTTAGACATGAACTGCGAAGACATGGAGTCGTACCTGAGTGGGCATGTGCAGACTGTGAGAAGGTGTTTTTGTCCGAAAGAGGGTTTGACAAACATTCTTGTGCGGCGCTGATGGATGCGGATGACAGTTTGACCTGAGGCAGTGAGGTAATAGATCGTTTTGTATGAGAAGTGTTTGTGGAAGTACTGAACATGGTCATTTGTTTACAGGCTTGAGGAATACTACACTGAGACGGATCCTTTGGAGCGTGTTAATGAAAGAGTAAGGCGTGGCTAGCTTGGATCGCCGCCAGTCGCGCCTCAAGCCTGCGGCAGCATGCGCGAGAAAGCAAACCTAGATATAACATAGAACATTGCTAGGGATGGAAACTATTGATCAGAGCCGCATTTATTGGGGGAACTACACCATACCTTAGATTACTGTTCCGTGACGGAGAAGTACCATTTCATTCTTCGTGACATCACGATGTTCCAACCGCACAGGGAATATTGTACGATACATTTTGCTTGATAAATTGAGTAAGCTCTCCCTTGTCATACCGAAGGACAAGTCGGGGGCTCACCAAAGCACAAACCCAAAGCATGTTTTCAAATTTGCTCGAATAGGATAGCTTAAAGAATGGCGATACGGTGGTTCTTATTGAATGCAACCTTCCCAGTCTCCATTGGCATTAGCATAACCTCAGGCTACTGCCCTTCCATGTTCGACGCCAAGGGATCCGTAATACCCCATGAGTAGGAGTCATAAAGTTGCAATTCGACCAGCGTGAAGCACACCCATACGGCACATGGCTTGCTTCTCTGCCAATCATGCGAAGTCATGGAGAGGTTGGAGGTGTTTGCAAGGGGTAAGGTGTTCAGCTTCAGCGATTAAGCGAGCTAATGCGTATTTTTTGCCTTCAAATTGAACCACAATCGCATGTTTTGATACGTATCTTCCCATCGATGCAGAGCTACTAGACTCCTAGTTGTGCAAAATGAAGATTAAAAATTAAGTTCCGAGTCGACTTCGGTGTAAAAGATTTAGAGACTTACGGTGCCCGATAGTCATTCCATCAACATATCTGTTCTTCCCATTTGCACGAAGCATGAGCGCAAATGAGCAGGAAGCGACTCAAGTCACGGTGAATTTTACGTAATGGCAAATCTTGACCGTGTGGGCGCTTATGTACTGGCCATACGCAAACGTTTAGCGCTGTTCAGTGAAACAGCACCGAGTTCGCCTCAATTTCGCCCTCAACCGACAACTAACATGACGGTGACCAAAGTGCATCAAGTTGAAGTTCGTTGGAAGGGAACTGGACACGGCATCCTCTGAATCTTTACCTGACAATTACACGCCCTTGGGCCTTGAAGCGCTGAAGCTTGAAGACTCGTGCATCTGTTGGAACGTCTGAAGCTGAAGCGCCGCTGAAGCTTGAGGCCTGTGGTTGGACCCGAGTCGGAGTAGTGCGATAGCGAACGTTGGACAACGAATATCCGTGAGTGGGCCATTCATGAGTGTTGTGTTCCGGCACCGTGACGGCTTCTCAATTTCAAACAGTTTTTTTAGTACATCCAGGCTCTATTCGATTTTCGAGTACAATTGCGCTTGCTTGCGTCGTCTCTTCGCTCAAGTTCACCGACTTCTACAGTACTACATACACGCAGCAGCAGAACTACTAAGTGAGCTTCCGAGAACGTCAGGCGTTAAAATCGCTTGCTGATCATGGTACATGGTTGGTTGGAATTGTATTCAGGGTGGTCTCGCTTTTCACGATTCGCAATTGCAGTCCGAGTTATCTACGTGGACCTGGGCGTCAAGAACACATTACACCGCTTTCTTCGTTGGGTTGCATCAACTCCAGCCATCACAGAAAGTCGTCCATCGACCGAAGATTCTATTTTTTCTATTTTTTAAAAAAACTCTACACCCCTACTTCCATCGTTCATATCATGATCATCTACCATCTACATACCCCGAAAAGGCATTCGCACAGCCAAGGCAGGGAGACGACCGCCATTGGCATTTACCAACTTTTCTTTATTCCTAGCTAACGGATCATGTTCGCAGAATGACAACCCAACATTACCTGCCTGCGACGCGTAACAGTTAATAGTTAAATTGTCCTTGGGTCTTGTGTCTTTCTGCGATACACTAGACTATTTAAAGACTCGGGGGTGGGATTACGACGGGCGGGTTGTAGTATCTCCTCCAGACCACTAGGTCATGATGTGACATCTAGCACCATGGAGAATCCCTAGGATATAAAAAGGGTGTTTTGCGGAGGGCAAAATTCAGCGCCCTGTGGCAGTTCCTCCAGATATGATCAAGCGTGTTACAGTCGCTGTTGCCCTTCAAGTTCTCGTACAACAGGTCACTGCTCAATGCGTAAGAATCTTTCGTCAAAATGTCATACATCAATCTCATGTTCTCATTTACCCCCCCCCCCCCCCCCCCCCCCCCCCCCCCCCCCCCTTTTTTTTTAGTGCTCCTCCCTTCCAACCGACATCGTCAGTTACCCCAACTCAACAACCTACACATCCGAAAACTCGGCGTATTTCTCGACGTTTCAATCTGATCTTCAGCCAGCATGTAGGGTGACGCCCAAGAGCGCTTTTGATATTGCTACTATCCTCGATATAACACGGCAATTTAATGGGGAATGTTATTTTGCTGTGGAATCAGGTGGTCATATGCAATGGAAAGGAGCGAGTAATGTTGCTGCTCCTGGATTTACTATAGATCTCAGCGCGTTGAACGAGGTTACACTCTCCGAGGATGAGTTGGTGGTATCTGTCGGACCTGGTGGGAAGTCGGTTGGGGTGTATGAGGTTCTTGACTCGAAAAACCTCACGTCAGTTAGTGGTCGAGTGGGGACTGTCGGTCTCGGAGGGTTCATGGTCGGTGGTACGTCTAAAGATCTAACGAATGTGAATTTTGTTCTTACAGCAATCATTGTGTTCAGGAGGAGTGACATACGTATCATACGCCAACGGATGGGCTAGTGACAACGTGATCAACTACGAAGTTGTCCTTGCCAACAGCAGTATCGTCAATGTCAATCAAACCAGTGCACCTGATTTATATCATGCGATTAAAGTTGGCAGTACAAACTTTGGGATTGTTACTCGATACGACCTTCCCACGTTTCCTGGTTCCACCCTCATTTCTTCAGCTCGGTCGTACGATTTGAGCGATCGTCAGGCTGTTTTGGATGATTTTGTGGAACGAGTACATAAAATCGCGGAAAACCCCCAAGGTGTAGCGGCACTTGCAATCGAAATCGAAAATGATACTGTTTCGTATAGTCAAGAGTATTGGGATCAGAGTTTATTACCTGCAGGCATTAAAGGAGGCGTAACGCCCACCTCTGACTCGACGGCGGTGGTCAATCTAACGACTTTATCAAAGGAATCTGTTGAACAGATTTTTTTTAATGATGGGTTTAGGCATCAGTGGCTTACGCTGACGTTTAAACCTGATGCTGGGTTTATGGGGAAGATGCATGATAAAGCGCTTGAACTTTTTGGGTTGATCACGGGGGATGTTGCTTGGAGTACTTCTTTTCAACCGATTCCGAGAAGTATGATTGCTGCTGCGGTGACTAGGAATGGTGGAAATCCTACTAATTTGAAGGAGAGTGATGGGGATCTTATCAGTACGTTTGTTTCCGTTTAATCTTACTTTACATACCAGGTGTACTACTCCTGTGTACTCATCCTCTTTTCTGTTCCTACCCAGTTCTAGCATTGTTGACGACCTGGTCCGACACTTCTCTCGATTCGGCTGTGAGCAATGCTATTGACGAGCTTGAGTCGTATTCGGTGAATCTGGCACGAGAAGAAGGGATTTTGGTGCCTTTTCTTTATCTCAATTATGCTGATGGGAGGCAGGATGTACTTGTTTCGTCGTTGGAGGATGTTGATAAGATGAATGATGTAAGGAAGAAGTACGATCCGGATAACTTTTTTGGACGGTCTTGGCATGGGGGGTTTAACTTTCCGAGTTAATTTGTTCTTTTTTTTTTGACGCGAGGTTTTTTTATGAAGTTGTCTATGAAGCACTCTCTTGGAATTGTTCATCTCTTAAGTCGTCGTGTTGTCCTCTTTTTTTTTCTTTCTTTTGGCCCACTGCTCGTGTATCTACGTGATTCTATGTAAATCAGATGTTGGTCCGCCTTCAGCGTTCAAATCGAGCAATACTAGTCAATGTCAATGTATTCTTTATGCTAACGTCGGGATCTTCACGCGCACGTCCCGAGCAGTTCGGTGATCTAGTACGGATAAGGTGGATGCGCACAGAGCTTGCCGATGGCGCTGAAGACGCGTTTGACGCCGCCGGACGGTTCCCGAAACGGCGTAAGTATTTGGCATTGTTGATATCCCGCTCGCTGTTGACCACCACCTTGACCATCTTCACGCTATGGCGCGGACCCCCAACCCGTACGACGATGACATCAGATTAATACACGGCTCGATCAAGCTAATCTTTCTTATAGGTTTCCTGTCACTCTACCCTACAACCGTGACGAACCGCCCCTTCCCTGTGGTGTTGTGCATCCCGAATATGGCAAGAAGACGCCTGCGTATGGGCTCGGGTGGATCATCCCACCAGAGAAGGTCGTAGCTGGATCGGACGGTGCCACCGTTACGAGCCACTTTAGAGACAAGTATGGTAGCCAAAAGCCGTTGGATCCTCCTGTTCCGTAAGTCTACTAGCGGATATTAAAAACTTATCCTCGCAACTAACTCACGCATATTGAAGATACGCTCTGGCGCCTCGCATACAATTTTCCTGCGGCGTGTATTTTGTTGAAGTGTTGTATACTGGGTACCCTATTTGGCAGGACGCCGAAAGGCCTAAAAAGTTCCCGGACAGTTTGCTCATCGAGGTCGCTAAGCAGGTTCTTCCAGCTTATGACGAAGAGATAGAGAAGAGTTTTATGTGGTATCGCCAGCCGCTGTCGTTGCCTGAATGACCCTGATATTTCCCACTTGTCGACGTCTTCAAAGCTTCATCGACATCCTTTGTTGCTTTGGAATTGAATCCATAAAGCGTTTCCAACAATCGTCACTTTTTGAACTGTAGATGTGAATGTATAATAATGATATCAAGTAATACAACCTGAACCCGTTATGATACTCCTGCTGTCGAATGGGGTGCCACTTCTGGGACCACCTTGAGGGCCGAGGCTCGTTGCAGCTCTATATCGGCCTGTTCCTTTTCGTACGCTTGTAGGCCCTCAGTCAACCAATAAGTTATATCTGTATAGGAATGTATTAGGGCAAGTGTAGACTGCAGCATACCAGATCTAGAAGACAGAGGAGACAATACGATCGAGTCGATGGTGGTTCGGAGCGTGCGGAAGGGCGTGGAAGCTTTTGCCAAACAACCCCCCACAACTTATTCTCAAAACCATTACGTAGACTATAGTTTTTGGGAAGCGCGCGCTAGTCGAAGTCCTTCACTAAAGAGTTGCTGGACTCGTATCTAAATTTCAAGGTTGCGATCTGGCACGGTATACAGGGTCTCGCACTATGACATCACCTGTTTGATTCTCTCGAGATATACTCTGGCTTCAACTTCAAGAACACCTTTTCCCCGAAGCCTGAGTCGGGCTACATTCACGCCAACGGCCACTCAACAGTATCCCTATCATCAATTACATTATCCTTCGAGTTTCTGGTCCTAGGTCTTTCCGCGATACACTAAACTCTTTGGATATATCCCATTGAAAGTGACGGGGGTAGGGATCACGACAAAGGCTCCAGAGTCCGGTATCTCCTCCTGACCAACATCTAGTAGGTCCTGATGGAACATCTTGGAACATCTAGTAGCGCTATAGAGAGCCACCAGGAGAATCGTATAAGAAGTGTTGCAAAAGCGAACCACAAGCACTTCTGCTGTACTGTTGTTCGAAAACAAGACATGATGCATGATGATCAAGCGTATTATGACAGTCGCTGCTGCTGCCCTTGGAGTTTTCGTACAACAGGTCACTGCTCAGAGTCAATGCGTAAGAAATTTCCGTCAAAATGACATTAAATCAATCTCATGTTCTAATCAATCCGCCCCCGCCCCACCTTTAGTGCTCCTCCCTCCCAAACGACATCGTCACTTATCCCACCTCACCAACCTACGTGTCGGAAAACTCAGCTTACTTCTCAACATTCCAAGCTTCTCTTCACCCCGCACGCCGCGTGACGCCCAAGTCCGCTTCCGATATCGCTACCATCCTCGATATCACCCGACAGTCTTCTTCGGATGGGGATGGGGAATGTTACTTTGCCGTGGAATCAGGTGGTCATGGAAAGGAGCGAGTAATGTTGGTGCTCCTGGATTTACTATCGATCTCAGTGCGTTGAATGAGGTTACCCTGTCTGGGTCTGGGTCTGGGTCTGGGGACGAGTTGGTGTTGTCGGTGTTATCTGTTGGACCTGGTGCGGAGTCGGTTGATGTGTATGAGGTTCTTGATGAGAAGGGAAGAACCTTACGACGGTTTGTGCGAGAGTGGGGAGTGTCGGTCTCGGAGGGTTCATGGTCGGCGGTACGTCTAAATATTCAACGAATGTGATTTTTTGTTCTTGATCATCTTGTTCAGGAGGAATCACATACACATAGCATACTCAACCGGCTGGACAAGCGACACAATATCTGCAACTACGAAATCGTCCTATCCAACAGCACCCATCATCATCATAAACATCAACCAATCCAGCGTCCCCGATTTATACCATACCATTCCATAAAATACGGGGAGGGTTATAATACTGAAATGTGTACTGCCGTGTTTCCCGGATCCACAATCATCTCTTCAGTCCGCTCACACAACCTGAGCGCTCGTCAAGCCGTCTCACAAAAACGATTTCGTAGAACGGGTACATAAAATATCAGATAACCCTGGAGGGGTGACGGCATTTGCTGTTAACCTCGAAAACAACACTCTTTCGTACGACCAAGAGTATCAAGAGTATTGGGATGAGGATCTCCTCCCTGCCGGCATTCCGAGTCAAGAAGGCGACAACACGCCCACCTCTGCTTCAACCGCTGTAGCCAATCTCAACACGCTATCCAAGAAATATGAGCAACTGGTTTTTTTGTTGATGGGTTGAGGCATCAGTGGTTTATGATGACGTTTAGGCCTGATGGTGGGGTTATGGGGAAGATGCATGATAAAGCGTTGGAACTTTTTGGGTTGATTACTGGCACTGCGGGGCAGGAGGGGCAGGGGAAGGGGGACTCTCTTGTATGGAGTACTTCGTTCCAACCGATTATGAAAAGTATGTATGTATGATGCTGCGTCTGTGGAAAGGAATGGTGGGAATCCTACTACATAGTTTGAAGAAGAGTGATGGGGATCTTATCAGTACGTTTGCTTCCTTCAATCTTATATACCAGGTGTACTCATTCTGTTCTGTTCTCTGTTCCTATCCAGTTCTAGTATTATCAACATCCTGGTCCAACACATCTCTCGACTCGGCTATAAGCACCGCAATCAACGAGCTCGAGTCGTATTCGATGGATCTGGCACGAGAAGAAGGGATTTATGTGCCTTTCGTTTTTCTTAACTATGCTGATGGGAGGCAGGATGTACTCGGATCGTCGTTGGGGGATGTTAATGAGATGAATGCTGTGAGGGAGAAGTATGACCCGGATAACTTTTTTTGGAAAGTTCTGGCGTGGGGGGTTCAATTTTCCGAGTTGGTTTTTGGACCCGAGGGATCTGTAAAGTAGTACCCCTTTCAAGTTATGCATTTTTTAGGCCTACATGTCGACCTCTTTCTTTTCCTTACTGCTCGTACGTTGCTGGTGTATCTACGTATCTACGGAACAAATAGTGAATGTAATCAATACTTGGTCTGTGTGAAGCTAGTTCGCCTTCAGCATTTAAATCGAGCAATACCAATCAACGTCAATATATTCTTACACTATGGTTACACACAACATAAGTATAAAATGATAGCAAAGAGTCCAAAACAATCGGAGCGTATATCTTCTACCCATCATATCTTCTACCTATCGAGCTTGTGCCTCCTGAGTGAGGGAGCGGCGTCAAAAACAATTAATTCTCTGGGGAGGACATAGGAAATGACACATAGCACGACGTACCTGATCCACAAACTCCATCGCTTCCTCACGTTTTATAGGTCGAATGGAAGACACCTTCTGGTTGTTAAACAGAACACCGTAAAACTTGTCAGCAGTCACAAGCATTTCCGGCCGGAAGGTCGTCACGATGAATTGTGCGGTGGTAGAGAGAGACTGGATCATAGCTAGACGGACAACCAAGCGTTAGTGAAAGGATATTCAGATACTTGTTGAATGAATGACACTTACATGCAACTGCTGTTCGATACTGCGCATCTAGGTTGGCGTCGATCTGCGTTTCAGGGTGTCAACATTATGAATCGGTTTTGTAGATGCTCAACTAGCCAACTGACCTCATCGAATAGATAGAATGGTGCAGGATCACATTTCTGAATGGCAAAAACTAATAGGGTATGGTATTTTAGCAGACAAACGAGAACGCGAACAATAACAATTTCTCACCTGTCGCAAGCGCAACTAATGACTTCTGCCCACCGGACAGCTGTTGAATTCTTAAACCTTCGTCGACTTTGGAGTTGAAAGAGACCTGGTAAATTGAGGATTTGAGAAGACCGGTTCTAACATACGTTGCCTATACGTCACCTTAATCGAGACACCCGTATAATTATCAATCGAACTCTGCTGAGTCTCATCAGCATCTTCATCGTTCTCCTCATCCTGTCAGCATCAAATTAGGGGTTAGCAACTTGACGACGAACCACCAGCTTAAAAACACACCTGGTCTATTCTTCGCTGGATGATCAACCTTCCACGACCAGCAGGAACCAATTTCTCAAAAACCTCTTCAAAATTAATCGCTACCTGCTTAAACGTTCTCTCTATCGCTTCATCCTTGCGCTGGTCCAAGACCTGAACCAACTCTTCAATAGATTGAGCAGACTTGTCGAGATCTTCTCGTCGCTTTAAAAGCTGGTCTCTCTGTTTAGTGAAATTGTTGTATTGCTCGAAAGCCTTTTTGTTGACATGGGCAAATTTCTTGAGGCCTTCGTTCACCGAATGGAGCTTTCTCACTAGCTGCAGGGTAACATTAGTTAGTAATGACACACGACGTGAGACGAGAAAGAGGAGAGGAATTACCTTGTCAGGCTTTTCGTCTGTGTACTTGTCAAAGGCTTCTTCGGGTAAGACACCAAGATCACGAATATTGCGATTACATTCGTCCTTGCGGCCCATAAGCATCTGTCTCTTCGCGAGATACCTTTCCGTCGTCTTTTGCTGCCGAGAAATGTTGCGACCATCCTCGACCTGATGCGACTGAATTTCTTCTAGAGATTTCTGCAGACTCTGAACCTTATTCGAGAGGTCGTCAGTTTCTTTTTCCATTGCTGGAGTACAAAGAATAAGAATTAGCGACAGAGTAATGGGCTGAGTATCAATTCCATTCCTACCTTGGGTTTTCTTCGTAAGACTAGAGATAGAGGTGTTCAGGACCTTCAGCTCTCGAGTTCTTGCTTCCAAATCGTCGGCGGAGGCATCTCCGTCTCCTTCAGATTCAGCTAGTAAATCGATTCTCAAGCGTAATTCCTCTCGACGACGACGAAGACGCTCGTTGAGTTCAATCTCAATAGCATTTTTCTTGCTCTCCAACTAAACCTATTTTCAGTAAACTGTTTGACTCAACATAAACGTTTAAAGCTTACCGCGTTCTTAGACTTCGACATCTCAATCAAATCTCTTTGCCTTTTCTCAACTTCAACACCAAGAGATTCAATAAGGCCTTCCTCTTCCGAAGTCAACCCTTGCGTCATCGGAGTCTTCAACTCTGCCCGATAACCCCCAACCTTCGTCGCCAACGTATTCAACTCTGCTTCCAATTCCTGCACATCATTCTCAAGCTTCGCCATCCTTTCCATAACCTTCTCCTTCTCTCTCGTCAACACAATCCCCTCCGCCAACAACCTCTCCCTAGCATCTCTAATCTGATTCTGCTGCGCCCCCAAAACTGAAAGTTGTCCAGTGACCTGAGTGATTTTCTGGTCTAATGCAACAATCGCAGCCTTTGTCTCTTTTGATTTCCTGCTATCCTCTTCAAACTTTACTCTCCACGACGTAACGGTCTTGACAGCTTCAATTCTCGAACGACGCACATCGTGGAAACCACCCGTCAGCGCACCCTTTCGGTCGACTTTGTCACCATCAAGTGTGATAGTGTTAATACCGTGACTCTTCACGTATGCAGCAGCGACGGTAAGATCTTTGCACACGCAAGTTTTCCCGAATACTTGCTGGAACGCCTTCACATGTGTATCTTCATACCGCAGCTTCTCGAGAATGGGAATAGCGTCAGAGGTGTTTGGTACTGGAGGATTTTTAGGCTTGAGTCGGTTGAGGGGCATGAACGTCACTCGTCCAGTTTTCTCTTTCAACATCACTTCGAGAACTTTCGAAGCTGTTTCGTCGCTGTCGACTACGACGTGGAAGAGACTGCCATGATGGATAAATGAGTCCCTGCGCTTCACGGAATTGCCAATGCAAAGCTCACCTGTTACCAGCTGTAAGTTCTATAGCGATATTGAATTTTTGATCCGTCACTTCGAAGAGTCGATATAGAGGACCGTAAACACCAGTTAGTCGATAGCGTTCTGCAATCTTGTCGACAGCTCGAAGACCCATACCAGTGTCCTATGATAAACATTCATCAACCCGAGCAACGAGGGAGGGGTAGACTTCTACTAACCTTGTCCATCATGCTCGCGAGCTGCCTCTCCGCTGTACGCATCTCATCAGCGGCTCGCCCCACCAAGCTCTCTAGCTTAGTGTCTTCTCTCCACTTATCCTTCCGAGCCTCGATCAACTCCGCCTGTTTTTCTCTCAACTCCACACTCTGTTCCGTCAGGTCCCCCACTCTCCTCCGTCCATCCTCAATCTTGTCTTGAAGAGCTTGAATCTGCTGGTCCAACTCCCCCACCGTCGTCCGAGCCTCTTCAATCTGCGCGCGCGCCAGCGCCAGCGCATTAGACTGCGCCTCATGATGACTCTCCAACGAAGAAATCTCCTGATTCAAGAACGCGTCTCTCTGGGCTTTCGTTCGGAATTTCGTTACACGCCCTGCTTTCGCATAGAGAGCCTGCAAGCGTGTATTGGCTTCGTCAAGCTTACGCTTCTCAGCGATTTCATTGGCACGTTGAGATTCCCAATCAGGTTGGAGCTGAGCAAGAGCTGCTTCTTTTTCGGTGATCTGAGCAACGATTTGGGTTAGCTCATCGTTGAACGAGTCTCGTTTGCTGCCTGCGCGAAGACCAGCGTTTTGGAGGTCTTCGATGATACATTCCAGCTCGGTACGAGTGCGGACAAAGTCGGTGAGTTCGGACTGAGCGTCTTGCCTTGCTAGGGACAGAGCCTCAAGTGCGTGTTTATTCTCGGAGATGGCCTTCTCTAGGTCCTGCCAATCAAAGTTTCAACATAAGTACAGAATGACGGATAAAAAGAGACGAAATCGTACCTGAACCTCCTTCTCCCTTTCATTCCACTTCTCCCTCCTCACATTTGCACCATGCACCTCTGACTTTCGTTCTTCTTCCAGCTCCTCTAGAGCTTCTCCAACATCCACTAATTCCCGCTGATGCAACGCATATTCCAAGCACCGTCTCTCCTTGTCCTTCTCCTGGAACTCTTTCAGCTCCTCCTTCTCCTCCTCCAGTTCTTCCAGCCGCGAGTCGATGTAATCGAGCAGCTCGCTGATCTTCGTGCGTTTCGCGTCCGTCTCCGCCATAATTTTCAGTGATTCGGACCTTCGTTGTTCGTACACTTTCGTACCAGCGACCTCCTTCAGGAGTGCAAGTCGCTCGTGGTCTTTCGCGTTCGTTAGGGCTGTGATCTAATGTTTGAAATGTTATTTTTCATGAGCTTGAAACGAAGGAAGAAGCAGCATGACATACCCTTCCTTGAGGTACAATATAATACGGATTACTCTTGCTGAAACCTGCACTTTCTAGTAGATTCATGACATCCGCTTTGCTCGTGCTCTTCTTGTCGAGACTGTATTCATCCTTCTTCAATCCGACGGTTCGGCGCAAGATAACTTCCTCGTTTCCAGTCGGAAATCGTTGGTCCGTGTTGTCGAAGACAATCTCAACTGAAGAAAAGATAGTGGGTAAGGAATGCTGAGGCTATCTCTATGAATGACCAACATACGCGGACAGCGTCGTTGTCGCGGATACACCCTCGTGAAGAAGAGATTGACGTTCCTCGTTGTTCATAGACGTATATGCATCGGATAAAACGAATCGGATTGCTTTTCAGAAAAAGGCCAAGATGTCAGATTAATATGAGACGCGTAACGCGAGACGTTGACGAAGTACACGCCCATTCGCCCCGCCAATAGGATTGCACTCACCAGCAAAGAAATTACTTTTCCCCGATCCGTTTCTTCCTACTACGACATTATGTTTGGGCGAAAACTCTTCGATTTGAGCTTGATCACGATCTATGAACACGGCCTCAACTGAAATGCTTGAATGAAAGAGTGGGCAGGGAATTTACATGACTTGAAACCCTGAATAGTAAGTGTCTTGATGTACATCGTGTACGAGTTGGTACACGACCTCTATTTAAGAAGATCCTGTAGCCAATGAGAGGAATGATTGAGAAACAAGGTATATACAAGTGAAAGAGTCTTCCGCGAGTGGTGGTTCAGGTCAAAGTTGATTTGACGCGACGAATCACGTTTCGCGTGACCACCGCGCTTGAAATTCGAGTCTCAGTCTGTTCTCAACAACTCTCGAGCAATTTTATACGAAACCATTTATATCATTCTGTATTATACACTGCAAAATATAGGATGTTCAAGCAAGCAACCGTTACCCCCTCAGCACAGCACAAGCGGCAACAGTAACACTTTCTTCGTCCCACTCCCTTCGCAAAGAACCTCTTCACCAGTACCTTCTGTGGCGGCTAGACGACCTTCTGTGTCTGCTCGAGCTAGCTACAATAATAGCCGGCTGGTGGCTACTGCCATAATAAGGCGACCCATATCCATACGGTACAGAGTACGAGCTTCGGCGATGATGATATGATGGCGCAGCAACGTACGACGGCATAGCTATTGGTTGCTGGCCGTAGTAATGTTGCTGTACTGGGACATGGCTGCTATAATACGAGCTACCATGCGAGGCGGGGTACCCGTAGGATGGCATTGAGTATGAGGAATATGAAGAGCCAGGGTAAACAACACTGGATGCGTGCGAGCTGACGTATGGCATTGTGGATATTTAGTAGAAGGTGAGGTTGTTATGTGTGTGAAACGAGTTGACGGATAGGTCTAACAGATTCGAGCAGCGATAATGCGCGGCAGTGGTGGATAACAAGTGTGCTGCGAAGCAGATGGATGATCAAATGCAGACGAGGCAAATGGATTCGAAGGACGTCAAGGGGTCGTCAAGGGGTCGTCAAAGTTCGTCAAGAACAACAATGTGAGGAATAGACCAGCTATTACTTGGGGACTCTAGCTGAATTGCAAAGGGTTTTATAGACGAAGACTGGGCACTGCCCTGCACAGGTCGTTAGCGTCAATACAGTAACTCCGGGAGATGAACATCCCGTGAACATCAGGGCAGTCCAGAGTTCCAACGCCTGGCAACGATTTGGTTTCTATGGCCTTCAAGAGACCTAGTCTGTGACTGCTGTGTAGGATTCCGACACAATAGCAGATGAGCGAAGTTTTCGAGCAGCACTCGCAAGCCTTCGTAAGGCTAGCTTCAATATTCAGTCACTCTGTAGGTTTTCACTTGCTAAGCATTGAACGCTGAGTAACTTAGACGACGCGAATCTACAGTGCAGTGCAGTGGCAGTACTAGTGATGAATCGCATACCATTCCTCCGTACAGACGCCTATAGACGCCCTCCCTAAACGACCTTCAAACATTAGTAACTCTTCATCGCTGCGCCACCACCCCCCAACCATCTTCATTTCCAACGTCAACAGTCTCCACACCACCAAAAACCTCCAAAAACCCGGCAACCCTCAACCGCTCGCGCTGCCTCTACGCGCGGCTGTTCGGGACAGACCTCGGACCCGGACATCCTTTGTCTCCATTGGGATCGCGTGTCAGCGCTCACAAGTTTCAGCCTTGTCTTTCGAGTTCTCTTCCTTTTCCCGAGCTTTGCCTGTGTGTGGAAGGAGAATTGGGAACATGTAGGAACATGGAAGAGGGAAGATGGGAAGAAAGCAATGCAAGCGCGAATCTTTGAAAGATTCAGTCCCGAGCGATGAAGCTGAAGGAGAGGTGTACCTTGATCGATGATCTCCTGGGGCAGCAATTGAAACCTGGGTTGTCTGTATGTACATGACAGTCCTTCCTTGATTCGCGCCAGCTCGTCATAGCCCGCATACTTATCAACACCACGATATCCCAATAGAAGGTTGGTTGAGGTTCCCGAGCTGTTGTTGTCCTGTCACTCGAAGGTCAACTATGTACATCCTCCAGATTCCACAAGTGTAATACTAATAAAGACAACGCTGCCCCTTCACACCCAGAGCTTTTAGCATCCGCACACTCTCTGGGCGTAAGACGATGCTGGAAAGTTCAAGAACGCTCGGGAATATAGACGATAGAAGCAAAATTTGCCAGTAAACCACTCTTAAGAAATACGTCGGAATGAGTTTAGGATTTGTGGTATCTTGTAGCAGGACCTCAAGGCGAGGCAAATTTAGATCGTCGTTTGTGCAGCCTAAGCGGCAGGCAAACACAGGCAGGCAGCTTCGAAATCTCTACAGCACAGTCAGCACCTCTGAGGAAATTACTGGATAACAGACCTCGGAATCAGTCTTCAGCCCTTCAGCGCTGCAGGTTCAGCTACTTTGCTAGGTTGTAGGAAAAACACAGCGCGTATCGGGTGTTCGACTCGCTGGCTCGGCCATACCAGTAGAGTCTCATCTTCTGAATTTTCAAGTTGATGATTCGATTCAACAGAAGCGGATTCAGAGCACACGAAACGCAACTTGATGGACAAGGAGGTTCTATCGTATCCTACTTCAAACAGATACAGGATGCGATGAGTAGGGCATGAAAATTTGTGCCTACTCAGGCTTAAAAAAGCTATTTCCGGGCTGTACACCGCCAACTTAGACGCCGACGCCCCGCAACCGCGAACTCGCAAACAACAATACTTAACTCTATAATTGACTATCCTTCCATGCGGCGTTGCGGAGCCCCTCCTTACCACCACCCCTCGCAGAGATATGAACTCCATTATCACTGTGGTTGTCGCGGACGACGCGCCACTCTGATTTGAGGATAGCACATACGCCGCGACCTCGCGGTCAAGGTCCCTCCTCTTTATATACGAGCTCACCAAGCAAATCATTCAAGCCCACAAACGTCATAACTCTTGATTCAAGCTCAATCTACAAGATGTCCTCTAGCTCTGTCATTGGAACCGACCCGAATGCCGCTCAGAATAAGGGGTACCAGTTTCTCTCCAGTGTACGTCCAATCCCCCAATTCCTGACTGTACACATGTGAATTTCATTTGATGTTGTTCTGGATCTCACTATGTAGCTTATCGTTTCTGTTGATAACCTTTCCGGAGATGATTTAGCGGGTCATTTCACGAAAGATATGGCGTGCAATTTTGGTGGATTCCCTATTATCCATACACAGGCTGCTACGGCACATGTTTTTAGATGGCTGTTCCGTGGTTGTGATGCTCTGTCGCATGAGTAGGTCTACCTTTGCCTATCGTGTCCGAGGTGAGGGCTGACAATTGTCCTACCTTTCAGTGTCGAGGAAGGTATGCATCATTTAAACATGCATCTTTAATGTCAAAGTTCTTACCATTTGTTCCCGGTACTCAGTACACAACCTCCCCGACCGAATCATCGGTATCACCACTGCTCATTATCACCTCAAAAATGGAGTCAAGTCAAACGTTAGGGCTGCGTCAATTGCGTATAAGCGCTCCAAGGTACGTACACGGACAATCGTCCACTTCTCAATAAATCCTTGGGTTTCGTTTGGTTACTTATGGTGGTATTTGTTTAGGCTGACAAGCCAGATGAAGTTGAGATGTATCAGTTCGACTACTTTGGGGATTTCCAGATTATCTTTCAGCATGTCACGGCGATTCAGGGTCCTTATAACCCGGAAGGGGAGTACTAACTGTGCCGTAGGCTGAATATCTAGACACAGCGAGCTGAGGTTGGGCAGGAGTATGATGTTTATAAGTATATCGCTCGTATATAATACTTTTATCTTCACAATGTGGCTTGAACATGGATATTTTGTGCACTAAAATACAGAGATGACCCGAAAGGCACCTCTACTCCTCCTCAACATAAGCCCAACACTATGGGAGACAGCCATCGCCTCCCAAGTGACATCGTCGAGCCCATCAATATTCTCTTCCTCCTCGCCACATGGAACTGGCAAATCCACAGTCTCGTTGTGTGTATTGAATGACACAAACCTATAGCGATCCATTTGTATCGGGTCCTGCATTAGCCATTGAAAGCAGGAAGGGCTTGGTATGCTTCACGGCGGGAAACGCCTCGTCTTTGAATTTCTCGCCATAGATTGATTCGCCTCCAGTCCCTGTTGAGTCATGAGCCTAAGCTTCAACAAAGTCGTAGCCGAGCGACAGTTATGAAGTAATTTGAGTACCATTTCCAGCAGTAAAATCGCCTCCTTGGCACATGAACCTGCCAATCTCTACTCCAGAACCTCCTCCTAGACGTTGAGAATACTCAGGCGAACTCACCCTTTTACAACTCGGTGAAACCCAGAGCCTTTATAGCACTACGGCTTGCCGGATTGCCCTATGCCTTTTTCTCCAGTACATAGTGCACCTGAATTTCAAGAAACGACCATTAGTTGATGTTCACTAGCAACAGATATTCACCAGGACACACGGAAGTTCTCTGCTGTCTTCGGGACGAGATCAGAGTAAAGAGAGAAAATGACACGTCCAATTGGCGAACCGCCGATTGAGATATCGAAGTAAGTTATAGGTCTGTCTGACTCTGACATTGCGTCGTGAGGAGAAAAGAAACTCGTCCCAAATAGGAGCAGTCCAAGAATATTATAAACCCATAATTTGACGTTTTGCAATCATATGAACTTATTATCTTCGTTAGTTTGCCGCGCACGTCGTTAAGTTCGTTCACCGATCAGGAGTCTGCGTAGAAAATACTTAGTTGGTAAGTATCATTAAAAAAATATTCTAACGACTCACAGGTCCAGCTTCGCATACGGGACTCTCCTTCTCGTCCCTTTCCACTCCTTCCTTGCTGCAAGATTCCTCGCTTAAAAACCTCTGGGCGCTGACTAGCGCTACTTTTTGCAATTCAATCGACTATGTATGGCTCTTTCGCCAACCTGAAAGCAGAGCCCAGAGGCCCCAAGGCCGGCGCCAGCATTCAAATATTCAACCCTATGTACCTTTACAAGCAAACCATTGTCCGGATCATGTTGCAGAATGCAACGAGCGTTGTTGTATTTGCGCCTGGCCTTCCCGTTACATAGGTCCGTGGTATGGGTACTCGGTTGCGAAAGTTACGCATAAGTACGTAGAAGGAGACTGCATTGTACTTCCTTGTTTTCCTGTAGATTGGGTGCCGCTCCCATTCAATACTTACCCAAAACTGTGACAGCCTGCCAGTGAGTATCTGATGGTGGATAAGGCTGGCTACGCGAGACGGCGTTCAGACACATTCTTTCAGAGTCAAGAAGGGTGGAATTTCCGCGGGCCGTAGAGGACATTGCATTCATGTAGTCGAGCTCCCGACTCAGAAAGTCCGACGAGACATGAGTAAGTATAGATGATCAAGAAATATCCAAGCGTGAATTTCTCGTACCTCACAAATCCTCGTCAGTCTTTGATCTACAATGGCGAGGAACAAGCCACTGTTAGCCCATGGACCTCCTCCGTGCCTGCAGAGCCAAGATACAGATACCCAAGCCCAAGCCCAAGCCTGGTTCGGACGTTCACTCGGAGTCCTACATAGATTCTCAGCACCAGGCGCCAATTAGATTATTCTTAAGCGTCAGTTTGGCCAGACCTACTGAATGAATGGTGATCTCCTATCGCGTACTCACCTACATATTCTTGCTTCCTAGTCGTGTCCTGAACGATTTCAATATAGTTATTAGTACCGCATTGATACCAATCCCGTTCAGTTGAGTTCGAATGACCTGAACTTCAGTCCTTTACCGAACTGGAGCCAGCGAAGGACTTGAATTTCTGTATAGCAGTGCTTCAGGAGAATCCAGGTCCCTGTCTAAGCGAATGAGGAGGAATTCAAACCCAAATCCGATTCATCCGAGTTCGATACCGTCGTAACGTCACGGCGTAGGCGGACTGGTTTGCTCTATGAGCGCTACGCCCGCCGCCCACGCGTATTGTACAGGCCTGTGCGAGACATAAACATATTCAAAATCGCCACCATAGACGAATTTAGCGCACCGAACGGTTCCCAGTCTGGTGCGGGTAGGTTCGAGTGGCAACTTGGAAGGAGGCTGTCATTTACACTATGTATCTGGGCTCAAGGTGTCCAGAGTTGATTGTTCGACTTGTGATGACAGTTGATATGTTGTTTATCGGATTTTGAGGATTCGGTAACGATGAACTTCAACATTTGTATGTGGCACTGATCTATGGATGAATGATGGGTGCTGGTTAAGAGGCTACCGGCTCAGACTCGGCCTCATCGCGGTTCTTTCAAAGTTTTGATCTCCGACAGAACCTTATTATGTTTACTGTAGCTCCTCCGCTCCGTGAACTCTGTCGACGAAGGACCAGTGATCAACATCCTTCCAGCTTCCACGCCCATACTTTAGCTATGACCGACCGAGAAATCGTCATGGGATGGCTCGAATACTGCAGTGTTCATTTCCGCTAGGCTCTGCTCGACAATGTCAATCCCATTTGGAGATAACGATCCTTGAAATTGGGAAGAAGTAACAACTGGCGAATATATCATGTAAGTACTTTATTCGGCTTGCGAAGGCTTCAGATCGCCGTGTTTTGTATTTATGAGCGCATAACTCTGACTCTTCGCTAGAGCAACTCGCTATAGAAATGTCCTATATCATCAGCTCCAGCGCTACTATAGTAAAGACAACGAGGGATCGGAGTTGGGGGGTCGAGGCGTGGCGTGGCACTGGCGCAGGTAATTCCGTCCCTTGATTCACATCCAGATTCCAATGTATAAACGGAAAAACACACTTTATGTAGAGAGAGATGTCAAGCCCATTGGTCATTCAGTGGCTGAAGGGAGATTCAAGATTGGAAACCAATTCACTTCAATGTCACGGCATTAGGGTCCGACACCTTCGGCGCTGCTGTTCTTTGACACTCAACGAGCTCAGGGAACTGGATATGTTTCTTAATCTAAGCGACCCTGAAAGGTTCTTTCGACGCCAGTCCGTTGCGGTCGAGCGCTGAGGACGTGGGGACTTCTTATTAGAGTTCCAATTATTTACGCGTTTTCTCCCTTCCTCCACCGACTCAGTGCTCACCATGTCGTCCCCACCTTCCGTTGTACTGCTGTGAGCTATGTTATCTATTCTTCCGGAACTTACTCATATACTGCTTTCAATGAAGAACTGGGCCTGTGGTACGATCTTCCAATTAATTTAGAAGTCGGGTTACGAAATATAATGGGATTCTTCCTCAACAGTACATTGGAAATTTTCTCAATTGGGGACTCTTAGGAGTTTTGATTCTTCAAGTCGGTGCGTAGACTTGATGCCATGCTCTGTTATGAGGAGACTTAACATTACCTTTGCTAGTCCAATTCTTCAACTACTTCCCAAACGAACACCTCCTTCTCAAGGCTTTCGGTGAATACCCAGCTCTTTTGTAACTCCTTCGGAAACGTCAACTGACTTTCCGTATTAGTCTTCACGCTCTTTATCCTTGAAATTGTACATGCAATCTTTATCGCAGGCTTTGGTTGGGATTATATGGTAAGCGGATGGGGAAATCCACTTGCGTTAGAAACGATCCCTTGGGCTGGTTTGGCGCAACCTATCATGACTGGTATCAGTAAGTCGACTTTCCTGACATTCTTCATGCTGTCTCTCAATGATTCCAATTGCTATTATCTGCAGTCTCAGCTATCGTGCAGCTGTTCTACGTCTGGTACGCAGCAAATTGTGACCCTTTAGGATCTCTGATTGAGTTTAGAGGTGCAGGCGAATCTGGACATTGAAACGAAAGAGTGTTCTGGCTAAGGGCACAGCTGTAGTGATCGCATTGGCACGTTCTTGTTCATCGATCATCGAGTCCGCTCCGCGATGCTAATGATAGGTGTTAAGGTTTCGCTACTAGGATCTGTAACATCCGTTGTTGCCGGTATTCTGGTATGTCAAGTTCCGACCCCGAATTCCTTCATGCCTTCACGTGAACTTGGGTAGTTCTGCTTTACCAGGGACGAAGAGGGCATGCGGAAACTTACTTCTGCTGTGAATGTACGCTGTCATTCTTGTTATGCCTGTTGATATGCAGCCTATTCATACACAATCTACAGGTCTATTTGATCGCAGGCGTTATCTGCGATATCTTGATTGCAGTTGTAATGGCTATCATTGTAGGCTTCCTGTATCCTGATTTTACACGTCTGTTTCTAATGGGTTATACAAGCTTACTCAAGCGCGTTCAAACTCGCCTACGGACACCGATAGGTTCCTGAAGACGCTGCTGATTGATAGTATTGAAACTGGAGCGATTACAGCAATCACGGCTCTCGTAGATTTGATTCTGTTCCACACATCGCCGACGACGAATCTTCATCTCTGCCCGTGAGTGTTGACTCGATTTGTCTTTTACTCTGTATCCTGAGCATTTGTTGACGTTCACATGACAAACTCTTAGGTCGCTCATCCTTTCGCAGCTGTACGTCGATTCAATCGCATCATATCATAAAAATTGCACTGACTTGCGAACGCGAACGGGCAGGTACTCAAATACGGCTCTTGCCTCGCTCAACAGACGCAAGAAGTTCCTCGAAAGCCCTTCCTTCACAAACCGACCTGCGAGTTTTGTGGATGATGACCACGAGTTAGACTACACCCGTGCGACGTCCAATGAAACGGGTATCCAGGACAAGTTCAGACATGATTCTTCTTCCCAGTACCATTTCGATCGTGAAGCGGTGAGCTCGAGTCAGAATCTCGTCTCGCCTTATTATGCTACTGATAGTCGCTCGATAAGTTCGCTGGGGGACCGGTCCGATCGCCTGTGACGACTGTATCTGAAATACAGTACTGAAGAATTTTATGTGTGTATGTAACTCACCTACCCTCGTTCCCGGCGGGAAAGAATTTTTTTCTGGAGGCTTGTAGCCTGACATGTTTTGATATCGTGTCTTTTTGTCTATCGTTTTGTGTATTTGGATGAGACTTTTACGATCCTCTCAAGTATTCTAATTACTCGATGCTACTACTGCTGCAGAGATGCGCTGCTTTGGGTATCTGTAGATAATAAGCAATGTGTATAATGTTCAGAGATACACTCTTATGATTTTGCTGAGACCTTGGTTGACGGTGCTGCTTGAAGTAGAAGCGGGCGGGCTCACCACATCCGGCAAAACGGGCGGCAAGTCCAATTGAGGCAATAAATGATATGTGAACTGCATACCATGACGATCTACGACGGCAATGACGATCCTTGCTAACACTCTGTATAAAGTCGACGCCCTCAAACTGAACCATGATTCGCCTCTCTAGTATCTCGAACATCATGTCTCAAAAAGCAGGTTTCTCAATCAACTTTGCCAGTGAGTTCTTCTGCCTCAACGGTTTGTACCATGGCAATCTTATTAGTATGCCCATAGACAAATGTATTGTTATCACTGGAGGAAATAGAGGTATCGGATTGGCTTTGACCAAGGCTGTCGCCCAAGCCGGTGCTAATGTAGCGGTCATTTACCGGTGCGTCCTTGATTGAACTCGCCGTCTTTTTGTTTGATTTCAAACATCCTTGTAGGAGTTCGAAAGACGCTGAGGAAGTCACTGAGAGAGTTGGAAAAGAATTCGGTGTGAAAGCCAAGGTACGTTGGACGATGGTTGCTTTTTTTCCCTCCCATTTACATCCCCACAGGCGTACAAATGCGACGTTTCAGACTCGAAACTCGTATATCAAACTCTCACCAAGATTGACGACGAACTTGGTCCCATTACGGGCCTCATTGCTGTTCGTATCTACCTCAAATCGCCTTTGTTCAGTCCAGTTTATAGATTCCTTGATAGAACGCTGGCGTATCTGTACCCAAAGCGGCCCTGGACCTTGAACATGAAGATTTTTCAAAGGTATTTGACGTCAACGTCTTTGGAGTGTTCTCCACGGCTCGTGCAGCAGCCAAGTGCGTACTCTGAAAAGCGGTTGACCCCATTCCTCATTGACAAGTCATACCACTCATGTAGGTTGTGGATTGACCGTAAACATGAAGGGGGCTCGATCGTCATTACCTCTTCAATGAGCTCTCATATCATAAACCAAAAAAGCCAAAACAAACCCCTAGCTCAAGTGAAGCATCATTATGAATTTCTGCGAGCATACATTGACTTATCTCACCAATCAAGGTCTTCTACAATTCCTCCAAGGCCGCCGTGACCAATCTCACTAAAGGGCTTGCCGCTGAATGGGCGCAATATGATATTAGAGTCAACGCGGTCGCGCCGGGCTACGGTATGAGCTTGTCCTGCGCCTGGCTTCTTGAACTGAAACTAAATGCTGTTTTTCAGTGAAAACGGATCAAACAAGTGGCATGCCCAAGGAAATTCGAGACTATCAAGCGGGCGCGGTGCCTCTTCGTAGGTTTGCGGAGGTGCGTTCAACAGATTTATGCATCCGCCAAAATGACTGAGGTTGCATCTAGCCTCACGAAATTGCTGGTCAAACACTGCTTCTTTTGTCTGACCATGCGAGCTACATGACTGGTGGCGAATACCTCGTGGATGGGTGAGTTACCTTGTGCTTTTACTCGGTCGTCGAGCGCTATCTCATTGCATGCATCTTCAGAGGTCAACTTATTTGGTAGACGACAAACTGTGAATGTGTATTATAGGATCATCTTTGTAGGAGACTAAACAGACACTGTAGGACCGTAAATGTTCATGTACCTGTACTACTTAGTCGTCGACTGTATTATTACTTGACCAACGTCAAACGTTTCATTGGCTGCACTGCAGAAGTCAAAACCACAGATACGTTCTGCATATTGTATTGCAGGCCATGAACAATTTATTCCTTGATAGTATTAAGTATGTGCGACTATTATGCAAGTATATATAAGCCAAGGTTGGCATGTGCGAGTATATCAAACGAGAGTACATGAGCTGTAGTAGCTTAGAGTCCCCAGAGAATGAAGAAAAGAACAGGTTTGCAGCAATTTTACGCCGCTTCCGCAATCAACGATGCTCCACGTTCAGCGATGATATAGACTTGAGCTTGAGGAAATCCACCAGTAGCATATGGCTACAAAGACAAAGACAGAGAGTACGGTTAGCGCCCCTTCCCAGCAAAAGACAATCTAGACGAGACCCACCAAAATAGACGCATCAACGACACGAAGTCCGCTAACTCCCTTGACCTTGAGATCAGGTCCAACAACACCATCCGAATCAGTCGTTTTAGAAATCTTAGCAGTCGCCACCGGGTGATGAAGCGTGTCCATCCAAGTACGAGCATATTCCAAGATCTCATCATCCGTCGATAGATTAGCAGCGTCAGAGTAAGGTGAGCCGATGAACCCATCAAAAGTCGAGGCATTGAGGAAACTTTGCACGGAACGAACGGCTTGAACCAGTGCTTGTTGATCGAATGTTGTAGTGAGGAAACCTGGGTCGATGAGAGGGTGGTCGAAAGCGGATGTAGAGGATAGGTTGAGCGAGCCACCTGAGGAAAAAAAATAAATGAGTTTTTTTAGTCGATGACCGAAAACATCGGATGAGGGTTTGTTAAGGGTGAATGAAGGGAGGCGTTTTACTTACGAGACGTAGGAGACTGGACAACGACGGACGCAGATATCCAATTTCCGGTCGTAGGCGAATCTTGATTAGGGTTCGCTACAAAAGTATCCTGAAAAAGACCATAAACATATATGTCAGTTCAGTTCGTTTGAACAATGAGGGTCGAGTCCGGAATGTTACATACCTCAAACGCAAATGTGTAGTGAGGCGAGTTAGGACCGGCAGAAGGATCAGGGTTCGTACTAAGCGGCGGTACGCTCGAGTCCAAACGTAAATACCCTATCGTATTAATCAATACACCACTAGCAGCAAAACCAGTCGCAGAGGTAGCCCATTGCGAAACGGCCGCCTCGAGCGCTGTTGTATCGTCGAAGAAAGGGCTGAAAGTCGTGGCGTTGACTTGATATTGGATAACGGTCATTCCTTGATCTTGTAAGTTCTTTCCGACATCTGGTAGGTCCACGATACTGTCGATGCCCAAGCTGGAAAGTTCGTCGGCGGGTCCGATTCCGGAGAGTAGCAGGAGCTGAGGAGTCCCGATCGATCCGGCGGAGAGGATAACTGAGCAATTGTTTGAGTTAGTGTTGCGATCATGGTGGAAGTTGGAGATGTGTGTGGGGGAAGATTTACCTTCTTTTGTAGCTGTCAAGTTAAATACAGGGGCTGAAAGAGGGCATTAGAACATCTCATCTGTCAGTGATGCGCCGTGCAGTACCTGAAGAACTTTGAGCGAACTGAACAGTGCGAATGTCCGTCTGATCATCGCTGCTGCTAGTGAGCTTGATGACTTGCGTTTGGAGCAGCAAGTCAATATTCGAGCGCGAGTTCAGTGCGGGTGTCAAGAAGGCAGTGGAAGAATCACTCCGAGAACCTTCACCGACAGTGCTTTGCATCCATCCTGCAAATTCTCCAATTAAAAAAACAAAAAATTTATCCTCATGAAACAAAAACTAACCGAATCCAAGACCGTCTCCAGAATTCAAATCAACGTTGAACTTGAATTGACCGCCGATCTCATCCACAGCTTGGAAGATCAAGTTATCAAAGTGTGTTACATTCGCAGTCAAGCTGGTCATTAGTGGGCCAGTACCGTGGACAGCGGGGTTGTATTCGCCTGTATCATCACGGTTGGACCAGTCCGGTACGTGTCGTTCGTTCTGTTTACGAGTAGGTCAGAGACGTTTTACCGGTCAGAAGGGGGCTTCGTGTGGAGAAAGTGGAGCTGGAGCTCACCTTCTGAATGAAAGGCTGTAAAGAATTCCAAGACCAGCCTTGGTCACCCGAGACGCTAGCGATACGATCGAAGTCCTCGCTTGGGCCACGAGAGTACACCATAGCATCTGCCCCCACGTATGTCAAGAACGATCTCATCGGACCGCGATACTTAGAAGAACTTACTTAGAGCGCTGCTGCCTCCCATGACCAAGCCACGAGCATATGGAAGTGCGCGGCCGTTCAAGCCACTCTACATGAAGACTGTAAGTTGATGAACTCCACTATCAAATTTGAAAAAAAAAGAAAGAAAGAAAGAAAAGTACTAGTTGGACTAAGTACGGATTCTCACCTGACTGGTGGTAACGTACTGCCAGTCGTACTCGGTCCCTGCAGCTGACCCTGCCAAAAGAGGGCAGTGAAGTGAGGCCGAATCTGTGCCATTATCCCTACATATGAAAGTAAGTAAGACATTGTATATGCCCTGTTGGATGATAAGGTCTTACGATAAACCAGCTTCTATCACCAGAACACTGATGGAAGAGTCCTCTGATAGACGAGACGCAACTACACCTCCTGCCTAGAATATGACAAAAAAGATTTTTGATTCAATCATGGATTTGTGATGTGCCAACACCGGAACTCACCGTTCCCGCTGTGAAAAGTTAAAAAAACCAAGTAAGAGATCATGCTTAGTTAGGCACATCTTTCAAAAACCTAGTAGTATTGATCACAAAAGCTTACCTCCTACTATGATGTAGTCATACTGTTTTGACACAACATCACTGGGATCATTGTAGATCGCAGCATGGGCAAAGCTGCTCAGAGCTGAAAAGGAAGTCACCAACTTGAAATGGTGAACGGAACGCATAGTAGTGTGAAAAGTTGGTGATGATTCGACGAATGCGGGGGGACGGTGCGACTTATGTAGCCTGACCTATAACGTGACTACAGGGCAATTGTAAGGAACTCTTGCGGCTCAAAGTAAGTAACTACTCACCACAATAACGAGGGTGATCCGCAGCTCGAATCGAAACGAAACGAAACTCGAGGGCGATGTCCAACTGACGACTCTCAGCGGCTTTATCCACCGCCGATGAACCCGTAGAGTTCATCATCAAGTAATGTGAACGTTTGATTGTGCCTTCAAATTTGGGTATGAAGATATATTATGAAGAAACCCCGTTAGGTTTTACATGTCCGCGCGCAAGGTAACGGCTTGAACCACCTGAAGCTCAGTCAAGTTCAGTTCAGTTCATGGCGAACGCGAACCACACCCGAACGAATCTGACGAAACTAAATTGAGCCCGGGCCAGCTGGTTCGGCGCCGCGGTGCAGCTAGCGATAAGCGCTGGCGTGGTGAGGAAGAGTGGTATTTCCATTGAGCCCTGGAGAAAATGCATCTTTCTTTTGTCTGATTCTTTGCCCATTCTTTGAAATCAATGAACGTGTCTATTTTTCGAAGCTCGAAAAGCTTACCTATCAATGATCATGAAGCCGTTTCTGCCCACATTTCATTTCCTGACCTTCCAGATGTTGATAATCTTTTGTATTTCCCATTAGATGCATCTGCTGTACATCCACTTCTGTAGGATACCTTTTTGACTGGAGAATTGCATCGTGAAGAAAATAGTCGCGAATAAGCATCTCGGAGTGGTTGTTGGTAGAAAACCACGTGGCAGGCTTCTAACTCGGTGGCTGTGTCTTGCTGTCTTTTTTTCCCTACCCCAACTGCAGTTCTTTGCCATGCTTTCGTTACATATCCGGATATTTTGATTCTTGATCATAAAGAATTCAAACTTAGACCCAAAGAAAAAGGAACATAGCCTTTCATGACACACAGAACACTGGCCCGATCAAGGATGCATTCACCCCAAATCAGCTTGGACCCTCGCTGGCGCGGTTGATTCGCTGATATCGGTGCTTCGAGGCTCTTTATACAGACTCGGAGTATAAAAATCATAGCCGTTTTCCTTTGTTTCCAACACTTCAGACTATCATGTCCGATTCTACTTTTGACTACGTTGTTATTGGAGGAGGCGCTGCTGGGCTCGTCGTTGGGTCTCGTCTGACTGAAGACTCGAATACCTCTGTCTTGATCCTGGAAGCTGGACAAGACTTCACCAATGCCCGCGAAATCATGGTCCCTGGTTTGTCGTGGTGCTCGTTCGTTGTTGAACAGTAGCTGATGAGCTTGCTTCAGGTTTGTCGTGGGGTAATATGGGACGGGAGGACATGCATTGGTTTTTCAACACTGTTCCTCAACCCGCCGCTAATAATCGGGCTATCTTTGCTCCAAGGTAGAGCGTTTGACATCGCATATCAAAGACAAATCTGATAATAATAATACTGCGTATAGAGGAAAGGCATTAGGTGGTTCGACGACTGTATGTGCTCTGAAAGATCGCCTTGATTTCCGTGATGCTCACTGATTACAGGTCAATCACGGTCTTATTACTCGGTACGCTCGTGCACCTTCAATTCAGTGGGCTCTAGTAATCACACGATTATAACCTCGCAGAGGCCACGCAGCAGAATTTGACGGTGAGTTTACGTTTTTTCTCAGAGAAAACCAATCTCAATTTGATCCTTCGACGCATTCGAACAACTGGGTAACAAGGGATGGAACTGGAAATCCTTCTTGGAGTACCATAAAAAAGTACGCTATCTCTATTCTTGAAGAACCACGCTAACATCGAATTCAAGTCCGAAACCTACACTGTTAGCCCGGAACAGAGCGCAAAATTCGGCGTGAAAGTGAACCCTGAGACCCACGGAACTAGTGGGCCCATCCACAGAACCCTCCCTCTTTGGACTCCTGAAAGTCGCCCAATATTATTCGAAGCATTGAAGTCGCTTGGAGTACCATACAACACTGATCCTGCCAGCGGAGACAACGTCGGCGGTTTCTCTGGTCATCATGGTATTCACGAAAAGGACGTCGTCCGTAGCGCGGCAGCAGCAGTTCGTTTTTCTCGAAATATTCTAATTCATTCTGCATGACTGAAAATTACACTCTAGGCCTACCTTGAGCCGAACAAGTCAAGGAAAAATCTCAATGTAACAATCGGTGCCGAAGTTGCTCGAATCTTGATTGAGAAAGACGCGTCTGGGAAACCGGTGGCCAAAGGGGTAGAGTATCGTAAGGATGGCCAAATCTTGAAGGCCTACGCCAAAAAGGAGGTTCTCGTCTGTGCTGGTACGTGGTTTAGGAAACTGTTATTCACAGGTGATAACGACAAATTTTTTCAGGTACGATGAAAACACCCCAGCTACTGGAGTTATCAGGTAGGCTCTGTTCGTTCCTTAGCATGCGCAGTATCTCCAACTACTCAAATTAGGCATTGGTGACAAGAAGATCCTTGAATCCCTCGGGGTACCCATTGTAGTGGATCTTCCCGGCGTGGGAGCTAATCTTCGTAAGTTCACCTGGTCACGAAATATTAGCATCAAAAACTAAATGTTGTTCTTTCTGATGCACAGAGGTTAGATATTTCATTCCCAATCTGTACCCTGCGTATTGAAGTCTTTCCCATCAGGACCACTACTGGTGCTCCTACACCGCCGAAATTCGTCCCGATATTGAAACCAAAGATATTCTCTTAGCCGACCCCGCTCGCGTAGGCAAAGAATTGGAGGCTTAGTATGTTTCATCGATTCAACCTTTTTCACCTTCTGATTGATGTTTTTTATTTTCTGTAGCGATACCTCCAAGACAGGAATGTTCACGGTTTCTGCTTCGTCTGATTTCGGATTCTTTCCTCCTACCTACTTCATGGAGAAAGATGCTCTGGAGAAGCTAGCCCAGAAATCAACACCGTCAGGAAACGCCGGTATTGCGAAAACTCTACAGATTCAAAAGGAATGGCTTGTGTCGGGTCGTATCCCTCATATGGAGTAAGCCATATTCAGAACGCAATTCCTCATCTGTTCCCCTCATATATCTGCATCTTAGGATCGCTCTTGTCCCTTCGTTTATGCCGGCTACAGGTAAACAAGCGGAACCCGGGAAACGCTACATTTCATTCCTGATCGCCCTTCAACACTCTTTCGCGCGAGGTACAGTCCACGCTGGATCTGCGGACCCCTACGCCGACCCTGTCATTAACCCGCATTTGCTTGAGGACGGTATCGACTTGGAGATCATGGTTCAATCTATCAAGTACATGCGTAAAATTATGGCTACTGAGGCTTTCCGTGGTGTACTCGTGAAGGAAATTAACCCTGGTGAAGAGGTACAGTCCGATGAAGATCTTAAAGCTCTCATTCGCAATTCAATGCAATCGGTGTATCATGTTGTTGGGACTGCTTCTATGCTTCCTCGCGAGGATGGAGGTGTGGTTGACTCGACATTGAAGGTATATGGGGTGGAACAACTGCGCGTGGTAAGCATTTATGTGGTCTTTCGTCCGCCGATATGAGTGAGCTAAATGACGATAAATTGTAGATTGATGCTTCAGTCATTCCCATCCATATCTCTGGTCATCCTCAGTCCGCGGTTTATGCTCTCGCTGAACGGGTAAGTGATTGATATATTTCTCCGGATTGCTCTTTTCTCCGCATTCGCGTTCGCTAATCTTTGCTCGTCATTTAGGCTGCTGATATCATCAAAGGAACCGCTTGAATGTTCTCAGTTCTGTGTAGGATTGAATGTGTGCGCTTATTTAACAAAGTTCTGTCGCGTTGTACCCCATTGCAATATCCATCATCCATTGTATGTATAACCGGAAATCGAATGAAAACGTATCTGTGCAATTGTTTTACTAGATTTTTTTGCCTACAAGTCTAATGAAAGTCAGGCACATTTAGCCGTGTGCCCGCCACAGATGAAAAGTTCATTTGAACTCGGGCTCTGGTCAATAACTTTAAAGGTCCCCCACGATTGTCGATGAACGTTTGAACGCTCAATCGCGGCGGCAACATTAATTAGGGAAAATCATGGCTTCGATCGAGACCAGAGTGTACGAGTGTCAGAACAGGTCAGGAAGTGGCAGACTGTCACGCCGCCGGGTGATGAATATAATCTTGGTGATGGTCGTGTTCATAAATCGATGGAACACATAATACATACAATACAACTCGTCCGAGTCTCACATGTACATTTATCACATTTATCAACTTGTGGCACTCAACCCCCTCGCTCATCGCTTCTTCAACGCAACAAAGACCGAAAACCTGGCACTGGCGGGAGCGACTTGCATTCGGGGGTTTGAATTACATGAATTTAATACACGACAACTTTTTGATATGTACAGCACTAAACAATTGAATGAGGGCAAAGATCCGAATACACTGGATATCCAAAACCGAAGGAAGATGGCACAGCTATTCGAAAACGTTCGGAGATGATATGATAAGCCTGAGTAGAGCTGGTGCATGTCATTGACACGTTTTGCGACGGGTACTCCGGGGAATGACAGGTGAAAGAAGAACAGATATCCAAGGGAGAAGCCAAAAAACGAATAAAAATACTTAAATAAGAGAAGGACGAACGGGTATGCTCAAACTAGACCGCACTACAAGGAGCTATTCATCGCCTTATGCTTGGAATACTGAGAGACGGAGAATCAGCAAGGGGAAAAACACAGGTCATTTCTAGATAGTTACACACCTCTTGGTCATCGATCTGGACATCCGTAACCGTAGAGACATGTACAATGTCAGCATTGTGCTCTACATCTGTGCGTGCAGGCCCTATCACTCGGCTCCTCAGTCCTAGCTGGTGGCTTTCACCCGGAGTATATGCTTGACTAGAGTGACTGGCTTTTGAGTAGCTGCCACCATTGAAAAGGACTCTTCTTCTGTTTAGTGCGGCAAGGACAGTATTCGAGTACAGTTGTGATAAAATTAGTGACCTATACAATTTTCGGATATTTCGGGGGGAGAAAAAGGGGCGCAGAGATGTCAGCCCATGACTGTACAAGAATTGTAGCGTGATACTCACGGGCAAAGATGCAAATTGGTCCCTGGAAGATGAAGGAAAAGAATTAAATCAACTGCAGCAGTTACTGCGGTGATCGCCCCGGTTTCGACGCTGTCGATGACAAGTTTTGTGATCAACTTCTCGGTCTCCTTAAATGGCGAGTTTCTGCGGGCTTCAATAAGCTTAAACGAATGATAGATCAGGACACTTGCGTTCAAAAGAGTTACGAAGGAGATGCATACAATTGTAGCCATAGAAATAGCAATCAAAACATCTGCTGCGACACCTGCAGAGAGGTATGTCTATGAGAGCATGTGAGTACACTACCGGGGCAAAGTTTGAGTCATGCGTCATACCTGAACAGCTGATGTGAGGCGGAGCTCGCCCGCGATGTCCTTCACGAAACAGAACTGAATATCCGGCAGAATTAGAATGCGCAGTGATCAGTAACATATTAGCTGTGGAACTCTTACCATAATGCCAGCAACGATCGAAGTTATAGATCCTAGTAGAGCCACCAGTGCAATTAAGGCAGATGTGACCTTCGCAAGAATGCTATCCCTCTTTAGGAACCATATTCTCCTACGGTCAGATTAGTCCATAGATCTAAACATGAACCATTCGCTGGTACTCACCAGGCATAGTACAGTTGAACCACACCGGAAACTGGAGAGACGCTCTCAATACCAACTCAAGACAAAGAACAACAGATGAACGAACTGATGCCAGTTAGGATCGGCTGAGCCAGCCCTGCCGGGGGGATGGAAGTAAGTGCTTGCGGATTCCCCCATCCACCAACCATATAATCCCAAGCAAAGACTGTGATAAGGCCAGCGTGTATAAGTTCAGCAAGAAGGAGGAACGCCACTAGAGTTAATTCGCCCGCTCAGTTTTCGACTCCCCCTCGCAAAAGCTGCGATGCAGATTTTTGCTCACCGAGTGCCTTCAATACGAATCTCTCATTGGGAAATGAGGTATAGAATTGGTCTGTATCACGTTTATCAGTTACGATCGAGGATCAAAGCACTGTGCGGTATACTCACGGACTTGTAGAAGAAGAATACCAAGGAGGCCCCAGTTGAAGGAGTTTCCGAGAAACTAGCAATGCACCGTTGATGACATTCGATATGAAAGAATACATTTATAGTTCTTACCACTGGTCCCGTTCTGCAGTATGTTGGGCAATAGTGAGTATCATTTAGTCGACGAGATACGTTGGTGTGACTTACAGCAATACGACAGAGGACATCTTGCGAAGTGACAAAGAGATGGCGCGGGCAAAGCTCCTCAACACGTTTTATCGGGACATTTATAAGAATAAATGTAGGCCTTCTAACAAAGATCAGAGAAGTAATCCATTAGTACCAAGTTCCCATAGAAGACGGAAATGATAAAGCTGGAGATGGACATGTGTTTCATAGGACACCGCCGCGATCAAGAGGAAGCAATCACCATATCAAGGCACCGAAAATCCACTAAGTATATCGGAGTCAACGCCGAGGTTGTGCTCTTCCTTCCTAATCCTCTCACATGTCTCTTCAACAGAGATGTGGAAAAGCGCAACAAATAAGAGCAAGGCACTCTCGTAAGTTCACTCTCGCTTGCGGCCAAATATCTGACTGTGATATCAGATGGGGGGGTGAAGTTTACAAAGCAAAGAGCTTACTGTGCCTCAATAGATCCACATAAACCCAATCATATATTCTATCACTCCGGTTCGGCGACTGAAAGCGGCCTAATTAGTCTGAGGTCGTTCGTGTTTCACTAAAGACAGAGCCTCCCAGTTTGCTAGACTCGAAACCGCTGATAGCACCTTTTTGAGGCCGATGGGCAAGTAGGACGCCACTGATTTGATGAAAGCTTCCTGTGTACCAGGAGCAAAAACGTCGAGGTCAAAGGCCTAAAAGCGCATCAACATCAATGTTCATCGTTCATCTTTTACACAACTGGGTGGGACGACCTGAGCAGTGCCTGGGTTCGTTACAGTAGCTTGAGAAAATAGCTCTAGTGGGGATGCGGTTTTGACGAAGGAATTCGGAAGTGTTTGAAAACTTCCTTGTTTCCGGTACTTTTTCCACCGTCCAGAACTGAGGAGAGCATATAATGGAGCAGGAGCATAGGAAAGAACCAGTGACCCACGTGCGCGGCTGTGGCCGATTTTACTGCCGCCGGCCGGTGCTAACTTAGACTCTGTGATCCTTCGACGAGTTGAGCGAGTTACCAGGCGCCAGTCCTACAGGAACATGATGTGTACCCATGGCCAGAAGCTCGCCGGGAGTTGGACGGGAGGCTTCTCCGGATATTAGGCTTCCTCACGGTTTGCTTGTGAATGGAATACCGGCGGTACCACGCATCTTTGATTGTCTTCTCTTCGAACTTCGCAAAGCTTTTCAACTTCAAGGCGGCTTCTCCTCGGACTCGCGCATGTCAATGCCGCCAACTTCAAGTTATTGGTCGAAATCAAACTTTGTTCAGTGAGAACTTGTGAGGTGGCCATCAGGTATGGTAACCAGCAATGATTTAAGATTACACGCAAAGTAATTCATTCGGGGGCTCGACATTAATTCAGTGGGTCATTGGTAGCACGCAACACAGGGCGTATTGTGAGGTATTGTGCCGATCTGTCAAAAATCATGATTCATCATGTTGTGTCTTCTGGGAAATCCATGATGTAGAAGTCGTAGATCCCCATATATCTGAATCAGTAGAACTGAAGGTAGCATCATCTGCACAGTAGTATGTATAACTAACTTACCACTACTTACCGCCGGTCGGTTAGTCGAAGGCTTTCTATACAACTTGAATACTTTGCATACGATTGATCAAGTTTTGAAGGTATCCTATCATGCCCGGTCGTTCCTGGTTCCGTGTGCCTTGAACTAACTCCTCAGCAAATCTGATGCCTCAGTAATTATATGTCTTTATGATGGAGCTATACTCTTTGGCGAAATATCCTCCAGCTTTGGCCACCGTTTAGTCCAAACTAGTTTGCTTTTAACGCCTCGGACGACTGAGTCATCACTTATCCATCACGCCGCGGTATGCAGTATATTTCTACGTATGTAGCTTGTGATTTGATTGAGTTTACATCCAAAGTATCGTATATCCAGTAAAATTTGAGCACAGAGTGAACATGTCTAGGAAACTGACAGATGCGTTTGATAGATTCGGTCGATATATGTATATGTACATTATGTACTTACAAATTGAGCTATAGCCACTTCAAAAAGATTACACAGAAATACGTTCTAAAGTAGAATCATGGGCCATCGTATGTCATGCACGAGATGGTAACAAATTAACAGTCTTCGTCGCTTTCACAGAACGTACACTCTTCCCGAAATATCTCTCTGTTTCAAAAGACCAAAACAAAATCCCTACCATCCAATTCTCCAATCCATCCACATATACTTTAACATCCTTGTCGATTTTCGGGTCCCAGGAAGGTAACGTAGCTCGTAGCTCGTTGAATCGGTTCATTGCTTTAATCGTGAGATCGCGTACGAAATCGACAGCTTCGAGGAAGTCCATATTGGGATTTGCGTGCATGAGGACGGGTATCATGTTATGGGTATCCCCCTTTGATTGTTCGATGTTGTAAGAGTAGATATCCTGTTGGGAGGAATCAACGAGACATTCGAATAGATTGATTTGACCTCGAGCTTCGACTCAGTGAGTAGGTGACTCACGTTTGCAAAGGATACGACGTCGTTAGCGGCGGTTTCCATCTGCTCAATATGCGGATGGTAGATAACTTCATCGGGAATGTGTAGATTGTTGGCGTCTTTCGGACAGTATAGTAGATCGTCGTTAGTGTGAACTCGACGACAATCACGTCGGAGTTAAGTACTTACATTCGATTAGAGAAAAGCACGTCTTGCATCCAGAAGTCTCCCGACGTAGAGCAATATACGACTCAAGGTCGGGGATATGACCGGCTAATCGATCGCGAGCTTGATCATCGACGCTCTTGAAGAAAGAGTCCATTGTATCAATAAACCTCTTCTTCGTACCGTCATTCGAGGTCTGTATGATTCGCTTGAAGTAACTAAAAGGAGTAGTCAGAATTGTCATAACCCCAGGTAAACGCTGAACTAAGTACTTTACTTACTCGCTGGTCATCTTCCCAATACGGTATTGAGTCTGAAAGGTCTTTGGTTCGTTGAGAGAGTTCAGAACGAGATCAGCGACTGATCTTGTACTCTTGTCGTCCATGTCATCCGTAAGGTTGTCGAGGTAGAATAGATATGCTAGAAAATCTGAGCAAAGGCGTAGTTGAGGGTATCCTGCATCAGGATAGCATACAGCTGCGAGTAGAGTGAACCGTTGCGCATCATACATGGCTAAATCCCCTTGGGAAGCTGGTGACAGCTTGAAAAACCATTTCTTGGTTTCCGGAGATACACTCCTGTGATACTTATTGAAGCGCAAGTTATAGTCACAGGAAGATGCGAGATCGGGAAGGGCGAAAGACGAGTACTTCATAGTGTAGAGGTCGAGACGAGGGCGATTGTCTTCTGGGCTCCTCTCAGCAAATACCGTCCGTTTTTAACCGAGAACGACAAAAGAGATAGTCAATTCGCAATGAATCATGATGTATGATGCGCCAGAAGCTGTGAAAGCGCACAGACGGGGTTTAAAGAATATACTGCCCTCTTTGTGTCCAGGGAAAGGGTCACGTACCCGTTTGCATTGGGTATCCTTGATTTGGCGGGTTTTGGCATCAGAAAGCATATCGGCAGAGTGTATGCGACTTTTTTCTGCTTAGCAGCCTGCAGGGCGCTGACTCTGATTTCGGTCTCAAACATGCGGTAAAGATACTCATACAGTCACTGGCGACATCGGATATAGATCTGTCCGACTCCTAGGAGAGAAACCATAGATAGATATTCATACCAGCCTTTGATACTTTCGGAGATAAAGTAGGTAAGAGTAGGAATTTTGCTTTCAAGTTGCGAAATCCGAAATTGGTAGCTTTTGTTCAGGAACGAGAACACCTAGGCGCTGTCTGCAGGGCACAGAGAGGGTTAGAGCCGATAAGTACGATGTCTTTTGAGTCTTACCAACGATAGCAAGAGTACGAGTTAGTAATCCTGGAAGAAAGGCGTTGAACCGAACCAAAGGTTTCGTGAGAATTGTCTCATGAACGAGCGAACCGAGCCGGTTAACCACACCAAACTTTGCAACTTGCCCTTACACATCCTTTTTCCTGAATTGTTTTTGCTCCTCCTCAGTTCCCAGTGTGGGTCACAAATCGAAATTTAAACATCTGATAAACATCCTGCTATACATTGAAACGAGATGTGACCTCAGATACATCTCAAGTACTCCCTTAGGCCAAGTTATTGTCAAGCGACCTCGGAGGTGACGATTCACCAGGGTCTTTCCCTAGTCTTTCCCTATACTCGTAACATGACGTGGAATTGGGAAGGCTAGTCTGACGCGCTTGTAAGTGTCAGCATTGTTTCGTGAACGGTTTAGACTTATTTCGTTGTACATAGATTTGTCTTTCCTGCCGAGCAAATATAGACCGGCTGGATTTGGCCGTCCTTGCTTCTCCCTTGCTTCTCCCTCAGCTGTCACCAGCTCACAGCTATAAGGACACCTATTAACCGGTGGGAAACAACATTCATTGCATCGAAAGGCCTCCATTGCTATCGGACCGCGCGGAAAAACCATCCATAACTCTGATATCTGTCATTCCATTCAGATCCTACATAAACGTGTTACAGTCACATGTTCTTTGGGCTTCTAGATTAGCGTACAAGTCTGATCTTTGTTGTGGGTATCTTGCTGTTAAGACCGATCCTTGACCTCTGTTTTCTACTCACTAGGCTCTTGCTTCAGATGAGCCTTCCTCTCTTGCAAGACTTACTTGCGACGCCTTCGGGTTACCCTAGCATTGCGGTCTATGCAGCAGTGCTCCTAGTAGGCTTGACGTTCGTTTCATATCTACGGGCGCGTATCAACAGTACTGTGCGGAAACTCCGTGGGCCAGCATCTTCTTCGCTCATATACGGTATGTTTCTGACAGCTTGTGTTACTATCCCCTCGTTAAGTTTCTTCCAGGCAACTTACCTCAACTTTATCTGTCAAGAAACTACGGAGATTACGAGTACAAATGGCAAGCTCAGTTTGGAGACGTATATCCGATCAATGGATGCGTTGGAGTAAGCCCGGTTTCTCTTGGATGTTCTGTGCGCCTTCTAAATGACAACTTTTGCACATAGGAGAAACGATTGCTCGTCTCTGATCACGCAGCTCTGAAGTTCATATTCAACAACGCGACAACCTTTGTTCGGAGCGCGTCTTTTCGACGAATTGCATGGGTGTTGACTGGAGAGGGTGGTCTCTTTCACGTTGATGGTGAGCAGAAACATTTCTAGAAAGCCTTCGATAGTAACAAAATCAATTCATAGAGGATGAACACCGGCGGCTGCGCAGCGTCATGAACCTAGCATTCGCCCCAACTCACGTCCGAAATCTTGTTCCTCTATTCCAAGATGTTTCTCGGAAGGTCTGCATCGGTCATCTTCAATCAACATCTTCTAAAAAGTACCCCTTCCTTAGGTGATCGAACGCTTGAGACACTCCTGCGACTCCCATGTTTCTTCGGATGGCATCATTGATATGTACAAGTTACTGCAAGACGCTACGTTGGACACGGTCAGTCAAGGTGAGTCCAGTTCGAGGAAAAAATCCCTTCTCCACTGCTTAGGTGCCTCACCAGGGGCTATTGGTTATCAGCTAAACGCCATGGACGAAGGAAAGACAAGCGCTCTTGTCCAAGCCCAATATAACGCACTGTAAGAGTCGTTGTTAAACCCATGATCTCTGGCGCTGAAAAAAACTCCATCTGAATAGCGCGCTTGCTTCGAATCGGACCCAGATATCGTTAATGGCAGATAGTGTCATCGAATACATGCCACAATTCGCCGTCCGACTGGCTCTTTATTTGCCCACCTCGTCATGCCGTGCACTACGCCGCTTCCGAGAACAGTGTCGACGGCTTATGAACGATCTAGTTGGTAAGAAAATGGAGGCTTCGAGCATAGGAGAGAAAGGGAAAGATCTGTTGAGTGTGATGAGTACGTCGATGTATTATTCCCTTCGGAAGGCTGAAAAGACTTATTGGTTTTGTTGAAGTCGATATTAACTCTCAGGTTCAAGCATCGAGCAAGCTCCATGATATCGATCTCTGCAACCAATCACGGTCACTATTGATTGCTGGACAGGAAACAACGGTACGTTTTTCAAAAATTATAATTCTACTTCGAGATATCTAAACTTGATGTTTATTGACAGGGAGGATTCTTATCCTGGGCACTATATGAGATAGCCAACCACCGCGAATGGCAGGAGCAAGTACGGAACGAGCTCCTCGAATTGCGTCAGCGATCTGGAGGCGTACTGAGTCGGGCGGATGTCGAGTCCGCAATTTATCTGAACGCGCATTTGAAGGTGAATCGATTGTTCGTTCATTGCTTGCACAACGAACGAGACCTGCTTACGCTGATCTATGTATCTACCTTGTGAAGGAAACCATGCGCATGTACCCTGGCGTCCCCATCATCGACCGCGTCGCTACTGAAGATGTAGTAGTCCCCCTGACAACGCCATTGACATTGAAAGATGGGACGACGATTACTGAAATTCCTTTGGCGAAAGGTCAAATCGTACATTGCATGGTGTCTTCTTACAACAAGTATGTTTTCCTGTCGTCAAACCTGTTGAAGGGGTGATGTTGATGATTTTTAGATCGACCGTTCTTTGGGGACCTGACGGTCATAAATTCACGCCCAAACGTTGGTTACAGAAAGAAGATGGTATGCAGGGCAAGGCACTTGGACCATATGCGAACGTGTGGGTGGTATTTTTTTCTCTCTTTCGTATCAGCCTGCTTTAACAATCCGACGATGTTGCAGATTATCCTTCCTAAGCGGTCCTTTCACCTGTATCGGGTGAGTGTTTGTGAAACAATACTAATCTACAATCTCTAACCGCCGAGCTCTTCTTCCCTTAGCTGGCGATTTGCGTAAGTCCCTTTTCCTTTCCCCTTTCGTTTTACCCTTCACTCAACAGCGGTCTCTTCTAAAGCTTGATGCAAATCCAAGTAATCCTTGCGGAACTCATCTGCAACTTTGAGTTTGGTATCTCCGAGATGCCCATCAGACCAAATGTCGCAACGACTCTTCTCCCCGTTTCTGACGATGGTCTTCCGCATTTACCGCTTGTTGTGAGGCCGGTTCAGTAGTTCATTTCGTTTGCTGCGCTGCCACGGAGTCTTTCCCTCAGGGTTGGCACCCTTGTACTGTTTACATAATTGTGATAATGCTTAGGAATAAATACGTCTTGCGTTCTTCCCTCATGTGGCAAAGTTCAGGACGGGCATATGAATCCTGAAACTCGAAGAAGTTGGATCGTTCTGCCTCGGAAGGGCTCTAGGAAGGGAAGGGGGTGTATTACGACACGCCAGACAGAAACACTGCTCCTGCGACTGGTCGATGTCTGCATCGAATCGCAAACCCTCGGAGTCTGGTCTGTGTTGCCCAATGTCCGCAACCACTTACACCGCATCCAGGGTGTCTGCGGCACCGAGCGGCGAGCTCTTCTGCTGTCGCATAGGTTGATAAGCCCGGAAGTACCAAATGCTAGAACCATACATGAACATACATGCTATAAAGCCACAGCGACCCGGGGTCAGAGTCGATTACTCTTATTCGATTAGCTCGGAGTAGCACAGGAACACTCAAAGATACTTTCCGCACAGAAAATGATGTCACTGCTGGCGTTGCTCGGGCCCTGTCCGGCGAGAGAGGAACAGGAAACATGCCTCTGGTAAACAAATGTATATGATTGCTTCGTAACGCTTGCAGTGTGACCGCCACTAGGTACGACCTTGACCTACCTTGACGACGCGGTGTCCTCGAGAATTGGCAAGGCTCAGCATCGCTGAACGGCCTACCACTTTTCGCATTGAGATAGCAAATTTTTCACGCACGTAGAGGGACAGCCAAGGGATACTTCTTCAAAGGTATTTCCATGCATTGCTCGACATGCCCTAACCACCAATTTCAAGTTCCCCGCGTCTATTGTCTATCTAGCCTTTGGCACCTGCTGGCCCTGAATCTTGGCTTTAAGTTCCGTGTCACTTCAGGCTCAAAATGCTGAAGTCCCGGTTGTAGCTTAAGGATGGCAGAGGGATATGTCCGCAGTTTTCAGGTATAGTCTCGGTGATATCTTGCTTGATATGATTCCATCACCAGCTTGAAGATCCCCGTTGACTTTTCAAATGATTAGAGGGTCACGAGTAGCATACTACATTGCCGCATTTACAGTTCTGTTGACCCAGGACCGGAGTCAATGAATGAACAAGTGCGACCAGGCTCGTCGAGTGACAGCTTTTCACGGAAGCCCAGCTCCTTCTGAGATTCTACATATGTCAGAAACGATTACTTGTAAGTAACGAGTTTACAGAACTCAGGTGATACACAGATGCGGGAATCGACTGATATTGCATACTACAGTACCTGTCAGAAATGAGTACTTGTAAGTAACGAGTTCAAAGTCCTGTAAGAAGAAAGTTTGTATGTCCTTCTGAATCTGATATCATCAACCAATTTCAGGGATGTGTAAGAGTCATCTCGAAACTGATCTGCGGCATGTACACAATATGGGGCTTGCTTTTAGTCAATCCACACCAATGACACGACGGTTATAACTTGAAGCTTCATCATACGTTGATATGTAATGAATATTCTAAGTAATTAGTCTAGCCCAAATAATTAGACAACCATACCTCGACAATACTATATACTTCCCTGATTCCCTGTCGAAAATAGGTATTGCCCCCAACAAGTCATGGTGCATCAAACTGCTTCCTGTGTTGCACCAAGTCCGCTACACTCGGTCATGTATCGCTTTGTGGTCTTCTTTAGGATTGGGTAGAGAGAAACTGCTGGCTTGTGATTGCCGCAGTCCAATGCTGAGATGGTGAAGAACAGAAGAGTAAGACTCGGACTTCATAGACTCAGAAGGTCAGGAAATGGGAGGTGAGCCTGGTGGATTGACAAAGAGAAGAGAAGGATGAACCTTTCAAAGTGCGGTTCACAAAGCCTTTGAAATCACTGCTTCTATACTAGCCAGACTTCGGTCTTCAGCAGGTCATAATCGCATAGTACTGATTGAAGTGTCTTGGATGACCTCGGACTCGTTTCTTCATTCACTGGTATTCAAGATGATTTCTTATTAATCTAGAAACACCGGTATTGCGATGGAAGAAGAAGAAATTGTGCAGCGTATCATTGCCTGTGGTCGTCTTAACACGAGTTCCTCAGCGCCACGGCCTGCCAGTGTGACAAAAAATATCAGCTATTTTTCGTTGTAATTCTTTTAGTACATTGCCAAACACTACACAAGCATCGGCCATGGCCGGGAGTTGCACGTTGGTTCTCCGCTCGGTCCCTCAACCTGCCTCTTCAGCGGCGCATCAATCTTTCCCGAGCTAATCGAATAAGAGTAATCGAGTATGGACCCACAGCGACCCATTGTACAACCCTGATGTTGAATGTAGAGCGCTCGTTCGAATGTACATAGTATTCAGGAGATTCGCGAAGTTCTCTGGTATTGATTACATTAAGCAGTAGGGTATAAGACAATTTGATGTACGGTATGCACAGAGTCCGTAAAGAAGATCCTTGAAAATGTGCTATGAAAGGTTGTGCAGAGTAAAAAAAACAAAATTGATGATCCATGCTAAAGGAATGTGATAAGTGTACTCGTATGCGAGGACTGAATGTGGTATAGACTGTTTCAAACATGTCCAAGGAGTCTTTCATGGTAATCTCGAACCGCGGGGGAGGTAGGCATGTCCCGCCTTTCTTCCTGAATAACTTCCATGCGCGAGTCTGGAGAACCCACCCGCTGGAAGATGATCTAGAAAGATGCATTCAGCCCGCTACTCTACAAAGCATGACAGTACTCCTGAACTCACCGAGCTAATCGGTCTCGAGTAATCGACGTGATCCAACAAGCTTACAGAGCTTGCATTGGACGCAGTCTCCCAGTCCTGGGTTTGAGGAACCTCGTAATTAAAGAGAGAGATATCGAGTAGACCATCAGGATGATACGAGTCCGTCGATTCCGCGGGCGTAACAGCTTCGGTGATCATAGGAGGAATAGTGCGTGATCCAGAAGAAAGGACGAGATCTGTCAATGTGCCCGTAAATTTCGGGCGGACAGGTGGGTTCAAAAGAGACGAAGGAGACGGGGGAAGGTCCGACGTAGAATTCATAGATGAAGGCAATGACAACCTTTCCAACTTCTGACTGGAACTGCTTCCACCCCGCAACAGACCATCTTTACCACCTTTACTGCTGACAGGAACGGCTGGCACTCCAGTTGGTGATGCTATGTCTTTTCTAGTCCATCCGTGTGTGCCAGTGAGCAATTCCCCGTCCTCTCTATCATCTTCCGAGCCACTGCCCTCATAGTTACTAGCTGCCTGCTGGCCAAGATGTATCAACGAATTGTTGTCGACAGCCCCATAGCCCGGAATAGTCGCCAGAATGTTTCCATTCTGTTCACTCATCATTGGTATTCTCATAGGCGCTTGATGACCAGAATAAAACTGTGTATCTTCATCCACTTCGGCCTCGTCTTCCTCTACTTCTTCGGCCAAGGGAGGTTTCCACTCGTGCGCTGCCAGAGGACCTTGTGAAGCAGCACCGGTAAGCTTTCCTGGGATGAGAACCCGACCAAATCGCGATGCCGTGTCATAGCGTGCTGGAATAGCGCTTCTGTCACGTAGACGCCGCCTTCGTCTTCGCAGAGCCCAGAAAAGTAAAATGACCCCACCCACTACCAAGATTACCCCACAAACAACGAGTCCGATGATGGCACCTTTACTATGAGACCTGTTGCGATGGTCAATACAGTACAAATCAAGGACTCGGCAGAACGTACCGTGGGTCCTGTTGAACATGGCCCGTAGGCCAGGAGGTAGTCACAACTGTACCAGTAAAAGTTGGAACGGTTGTAACGTCGCCATTAGAAAGTGTCGTCGTCCCGAACAGCGTCGTAAGAACAGATGTTAATAAAACCGAGTCGGAGCTGTCTGTTTGAGTTACCGCCACTCCATCTGTAACGAGCGCCTCAACGGCAACATTTGACAGGGACGAGACTGTGACCCCATCTACAACGACAGGGGTGGAGAACGAGACATGTTCTAGGCTTGTGAGCATGACTGTGGCTGTAGCGGTGACAGTCGTAGATGTGACCAAAGTAGTGAATGAATCTGACACAGAAAGCAAAAGTGAGGTGGCATTGATAAGTGTTCGTCTATGAATGAATGACAGCATGAGTGTAATAATGGTCAAAGCAATTATATTTAAACTCACAAAGTTGATGTATCGGGTCCTCCTGCTGTAAGCAATACTGTTTCTGTTGTTGAAGTGATAGGTGGAGATTCCGTGGCTTTTGTTTGGGTGGTAAGTGACGCATTGGACGTCAAGAGAGTAGTAGATATCGGAGACTCGGTAGCCGTCGTGATGGTCGTGAACGAAATTGAAGTGAAATCAGATGCATTAGATGAAGAACTCCACGTGGAGATGGGAGTTGTAGGAGTAAAAGAGTGCGAATCTGTAGAAGTAACGGTGCCCGAAGTGTTCTGAGTGTCCGTTGAGTAATTACTCGAGAATACAGTAGTCGAAGAGGAGACATCGATAGAAGAATCAATAGATGTTCTAGCATCAGTCGTTGTAGATTCCGACTCCGTAGGCAATGATTCAGTGCTGGTGGAAGAGCTGGTATCGGCCGAATCACTGGAAGTGGTAGACGGAATAGATATTGCAGTGGAAGGAAAACTGGTAGGAGACGATGATTCTTGGGAGGAAGAAGTAGGAGGACCGGTTGTGGGTACGATAGTATTAGCTGGTGATGTTGTGACAATAGAGGAACCAGAGGATGAAGGTGTTTCGGGGGACGTGATAGAAGATACATCTGTAGTGGGCGACGACACAGCAGGCGCTGATGTTGTTCCTGCAGGAGTCCCTGTCTCTGTCGTGGAATTTTCAGGTGACGTGGTGATGATCATATCTGAGGACGAGGAAGTTGAGTCAGCCGCATCGCTCGAAGAGGTGGTTGGCTCCAGAACAGACAAAGTCGTCGACTCTGATCGCGTTGCGGATGCGGAAGATGTCGAAATCTCAGCTACACTTGTGCTAGATGGTGAGGTCGTAGTCGGTGCGGGAGATAGTGTGTCCGTAGTGCTTGCGGTGCTTGCGCTCAGCGAACCAGGTACAGTAGGTTCCGGAGTTTCCACTGCAGTGGTGCCAGGTGATACACTCGTAGAGCTAGGCACGGGAGATACCGTAGCACTTGTGTCTGGCGGTGATCCCGCCGTACTTGTACTTGGTGACGAAGGCAGAGTATCCGAAATGCTCGTGCCCAGTATTGAGCTTGAATCGGACGAAATAGTTTCCGAAGTTTCCGACACACTTGGGCTAGAGTTTGAACTCGAACTGGGAGCTGGAGGTATTGCATCCGCAGTGCTTGTGCTGGGCAACGTGCTCGAACTAGGTGTCGTAGAGTCCGACATTTCCGTGGCACTCGTGCTCAGTGATGGACTCGAACTAGGTGAAGGAGATATGGAAGTCTCTGAGCCACTGCTAGTGCTCAGTGACGAACTCGAGCTGGCAGAGGGAGATAAAACTATCTGTGATGTACTTGTACTCGAAAGTGAGTTGGTACCGGTGCCGGAGTCGCTGGTGCTTGTCGGCCATATTCGCGATGATTGGTCATTTGAAGAAAATGACATGGAAGAGCTTCCGACGACCAACAACCAGTTTGCTTGGACGCCAGCGGTACTGCTAGACATACATAACATTCAGACACAGACAACAACCTTTCTCGAAGAAATAGACGCACGATTCTATGTTTTTAGATTAGGGACAAATCTCCTTGTTCTGACAGGATGGTAGACGAAGAAAAAGATGGGGGAATGTGAGAACAATATTTCCCCAGATACCATACTTATTGTGCGCGTGGGGTAGAGGGACACGCAAAAGTACCGATTGGAGAGAAATGCAAGGAGCAAGTGTGGCACCCGAAAATACGCCTAAAAAAAGCGTGGAGCTATGCGGGACCGAGTTCCGTCAGCGCAACTCTGGCAGTCTGAGTTAGTCGACCGAAGAACAACTTCAGAGTGTGCCTAGATCACCCGACGACTCTTGGTCAACAGAATCCCAAAGTCAAAGAAAAAGAGAGCACCTTTTGTCCAAAGCAAAGAAAGCCATGAACAGTTTCATGAATCATAGATGGAGCCTTGCATCATTGAAAAAGCCTCGAGGGAATCGTTGCCATAACACCAATATCAGTCTGTGTTGATATGACGTCTTTCAGTATAAGAATATCAGACGAATGTGCTTATCGGACTGGGATTGAAGTCTTTCAAGTGTTACACATACATTGATACAACATAGTACACCATACGGTCCATACCATCACTTGGGTTCTTGCAGGTGAGTGGAACACGATGCTATTCTGATTGTACTTAGGGTGAGTATTCTGCGCATATAAGCAGGTCCCTCACCTATGTAGTAGTGTTGAGTGCTTGGACCTAAGTAGCGGCCGGGTGGGGTATACAGCACGATTATCGTCCGGAAAATGAGTGAAGTACTGATTCCCAAGCCCATCAGGATACACACGGCGAGGCCGGGCGGGTGAGCTCTTTCACGGTTTCAGTGGATTCTCAACGCGACAGCATATTGATAGACCACATAAATCAACCGAACTTTGCAGAGCAGCAGCGCGAAAGATGTTGACGATTCATGACAATCGAATTAATCATCAACTATATGCATACACGATTGATCCAGTCCATGCAAAAATGCCCTAAACTCGTATTTGGTGACTAGTGACCCCTTTTACGACGACATTTCAGGGATATGCCAAAGAAAATGGTAAAATGAACAACGCACCTGCAATTGGCTTTCTCCCATGAGTTCACAGCATTATTCAACGACACCCGCCAGGCGCGTTTCCCACTCTCAAAGATACAATCGACGAGGAATGTTTACAAGCTGATAGTAAGGCCAATTCACGAAGAACACCTACTGAAGATGAAAGTACTGGACAGGATAGGCTTCGTCAGGGCTTTGGGTACATACAGCAAATACGCGTACACATACAAATGTATTACTATGAGTCTGACTCTATCCTGACTGAGGGCGTTATTCCATCCAACGGCTCAGGAGTCACCACAGTCGAAGTTGAACAATTTCAAGATAAGATGCAAACAATCTTGTGTCCGGCTTTCAGGTCGCTTATCTCTCGGAGACTCGTTTGGACTGCACTTTCACGCGAGAACTGTGACACAGAAACAGACTGGTCACTGCGGAGGTACCAGTGTATCCAGGATATACCGCCTACAATGAACAAACAACATACCCTGTCGGCTTATGAGCGTATTATCCACTATCCTGCCTCACATGTAGAGTCGAACGCGCGAGGACCTGCATTGCTCCCTGGCGTCGTGTGCACTTATACGTCTTGCTATTATCATGAAGATATATTGACTGATCTCGTTGGTGCCGACAAATCCTTCCATCTCTGCGGTGGTTTTGTAATCGACAGCCAAACTCTCATGGAATGGGGTTCTCGTCTAGGAGATCCAGGAGATCTGTCCTGTGATCCAAATACTCCCAATGCTATGCGCATGGCCATGCGAAGGGTTCAAAGTGTGCTTGAGAAGTATAGGCCTGCAAAGGTTCATAGTTTCGGGCCTGACATTGGGTGGCAGGAGAGGGGCGTTATCATTACCACTCAAAGTGCCTACTTCAGTCATGCTCTTGACCCGGATAATCTACCACAATTCGAGCGAGGAGAGAAAGAGAAGCAGGCTGAAGAGCTTTTGAGGGAACACGGTGAGTTGTCGTGCTCCTATTCACGCGCATTTAGCAAACGGTTGAGATGCGTTGGAAATTATTAGGAATCACGAATGCTCAATTCAGGACGGTCAATCGCTGAAGTCCACGAGGTTGCTGTTTTTCTCCTCCTGATGTCGATTTCTACATGGATGTCTGCATTCTTTACTACGCTGTCCTCCTCTCTAGCTGTGTTGGCAGTCTCCCAACTCTCTTGTTCTTCTCATTGCTGTGGGCTGAAATGATTCAGTGGACGAATACATACCACGTGATCAATGGTTAAAAAGACTCTGGGCCAAATAATTTGAATTGCAAGCAATGAGCATGTTGGCGCACAAGCGTAGAATCGAGTCGGACCTCTATCCGAATCCTGCCTCACATCTACATTCTAACTTGCACGGACCTGCATCACTCCCTGGTGTCGTGTGCACATACACGTCTTGCTTTTATCACGAAAATTTATTGGATAACCTCGTCGGTAGCGACAAATCTTTCCATCTCTGCGGCGGTTTTGTAATCGACAAGCAAACTCTCTTGGAATGGGGCACCCGTTTGGGAAATCCGGGAGATTTGCCCTGTAACGCAGATACATTCGAATGTATTACCCTAGCCATGCTAAGGGTTCAACGCGTGGTTGAGAAGTATGGGCCTGCGAAGGTTCATTATTTCGGTCCTGATACTGGTAAAGGGTGGGAGGATATCATTATCACTACCCAAAGTGCCTACTTCAGTCATGCTCTTGACCCGGATAATCTACCACAATTCGAGCGAGGAGCGAGAGAGAAGCGGGCCGAAGAGCTTTTGAAGGAACACGGTGAGTTGTCGTGGTCTTATTCAAACGCAACGAACAAGCGGTTGAAATGTGTTGGGATAGGAATCACGAATGCTCAATTCAGGACGGTTAGTCGCTGAAATCCACGCGATTGCTGTCATGTCACGGTTTTCCTCCTCCTAACGTCGATCTCTACGTGGGCGTCTGCATTGTTTACTATGTTGTCCTCCTTCCTGCTGTGTTGGCAGTCTCCCACCAAATCTCTCTTGTATCTCTCATTGCTGCTGAAATGATTATATTGTGGCAAAATATCCGCACAGTGACACGGATACCACGTGATCAATGGTTACAAAAGACGCCGGGCCAAATATTTCCAATCGCTAACGTTCAGTCTCGCGTCGCTCGTGTATAGCCCTAAGCATCATCCGTTTTGCATTGCAATGAGCATGTCGGCGTACAACCGTAGCGTCCTCTATCCTCCTGCCTCACATCTACCTTCGGCGAACGCGCACGGACCTGCACTGCTCCCTGGTGTCGTGTGCACATACATTTCTTGCTTTTATCACGAAGATTTGTTGGATGACCTCGTTGGTACCAACAACGCCTTCCATCTATGTGGCGGTTTTCTAATCGACAAGCAAACTCTCTTGGACTGGGGCAACCGTTTGGGGAATCCGGGAGATTTGCCCTGTGATTCAAATACACGCAAATCTGTTTCCAGAGCCATACAAAGGGTTAAACGCGTGGTTGAGAAGTATAGGCCTGCGAAGGTTTATAGTTTTGGGCTTCAGATTGGGTGGGAGGAAAGGGGGGTTATCGTTACCACCCAAAGTGCCTACTTCAGTCATGCTCTTGATCCAGATAATCTACCACAATTCGAGCGAGGAGAGAGAGAGAAGCGAGCTGAAGAGCTTTTGAGGGAACACGGTGAGTTGTCGTGCTCCTATTCACGCGCATCTAACAAGGGGTTGAAATGTGTTGGAACACGGAATCACGAATGCTCAATTCAGGACGGTCAGTCGTTGAAGTCTACGAAGTTGCCGTTTCTCTCCTGCTGCTATCAATTTCTCCCCTTGTATATGTCTGCATTGTTCACAACTTGAAGCCTTTCAAAGTCTCTCGTATCTCTCTTATTGTCGCCTGAAATGAATACCTTTTTCATATGTGGATTACAAGCTCAACTGAACATATGTGCTACTAAGATCAACCCTGGCCGTCTCTCGCTCCACCCACACTAGTGATACAACTATTATGCATCTTCTCGGGTCCTTCTCTGTAATTGCAGTACAGTATGTTCATGTCCTTCATTTTTGGGAGCTATACTGTTCAACAGCTCATAACCGTTACTCATAAGGTCTCTTTGATTCATAGGTTAACAACGTTCGACCTTCACTGCAAGACCTGAAGTAGTATACAAACCCAACACCGTAGTTATCATGATGCGTAAAGTTCTGCTGTGTAGCTACTATAGTGCGTCAGCGTTATCTTCTCTTTGCTTCATAGCTGAGGGTCTATCCGTTATTTAGATCTCCTTCAATTTACGGCAAAGCTTCACACCTTTCGCGTCTGAAGCCATTTGCCTTACTATTGCAGCGAGGTTGTTCATTTTGTCAAGTCCTGAGGTCCAATTCATGCTCGAGGCTCACCGCTGGAAAACCCAGCCTGGAGTTTCGCGGCCGAATTGCTTTCCCCGGACGGCTCGTATCTCATATGAACCTGGCTCTTCCGCTTCGTCTATCTACAATGCTTTTTGAGCTCCACGTATTGGCCTCTTTCGCGCCGGCCATCTATATCAGCCCTTACTGCGCATCGCAGATTTGCTTTAGCTCAGGGAAGTTTCCAATGATCAATGCGGAGTTCGGCGTTCCTTTCACCTCGTTCGAGCTTTCACGCAAGCGACGATTGGAGTTTTTCGAATAACTAGCTTGAGACGCAGATAAGATCCTAGAACAGGATGGCGAGGACCACTTTCACTCAACTGTGATTGGCGAGAGTGTGTTGAACCTGTGGAAGGGAGCACAGTTTTATTTGGAGACTTTCAAGATGCTCGACATTGATGGTATGTGTCATAACGAGTTCCGCGAATTCATCAGTCGTATGGGAGAAATTCCACGAACACTTCCACGGTCTCAATCCTCCGCAGTTGTTCAGTCAACTCATCTATGTGAAAGGAGCCCATAACGTCCTCCCCAAACTCACGACGCTCTGTGTGGATCTAGCATTCTTCCCTCCTGAAAGAACGGATCACTTGTCGATGACACGCTAGAATGTATAGCGCTCGTTCACCGTAAATTTAATCAAAAGTCTAATAGGCTGTTTGTATTGAAGTTATTACCCCGGACGCATCAAGTGCTTGTTGTACTACATTAGTACATAGGACTGCCCAACGCCAGATTGCGAATAGCACCTGAATTGATATCTTGCTATACACTGACAGGTATTGGCGAGCTGATGCTGAGTTGGAGTGGCCTAATCCTCTTTCAACTTGATTGATCATACAATTCATTGTTTGTTTGTCGTTGGACGTCAACTGTGAGAGAGAATAGTATCAAGTCAACCCGGCGATACAGGATACACTTGCATGAGCTCGATAGTTAGATACAATGAAATCAGAGAAAAGTCCAGTGTTGCAAGAAATTTACCGTAAAATCAAAAGTGACTTCAGTACTATCACGGAGTGCCCAACGTTCCATGAATCATTCTTCCAGATCTTCTCTGCTGCCCTGTCCTTCCTCCAGCTGTGTTCGTCTAGGTGATCCGGCCAGGGTTGATCTTAGTGGCGCATATGTTGAGTTCAGCAAATGAAAAAGATTATCATTTCAGGCGGCAACATGAGAGATACAAGGGAAGAATTGAGAGACTTCTAACACAGCAGAGAGGACAACGTAGCGAACAATACAGACATACAGAGGAGAAAGCGACAGCAGTAGCGGGAGAGCAGCGAATTCAAGGACTTCAGCGACTAACTGTCTTGAATGGAGCATTCATAATTCCTGTTCCAACATTTCAGCCGCTTGTTGCGCGTGAGTAAGAGCACGACAACTCACCATGTTCCTTCAAGAGCTCTTCGGCCCGCTTCTCTCTCTCCCCTCGCTCGAACTGCGGTAGATTCTCGGCGTCAAGAGCATAACTGAAGTAGGCACTCTGGGTGGTAATAACGATTTCCTCCCACCCTTTACCAGTATCAGGACCGAACCGGTGAACCTGAGCAGGCCTATACTTCTCAACCTCATCTTGAACCCTGTCAATGGCCCTGACAATAGCTTTAGGAGAATTCGAGTCAAAGGGCAGACCTTGCGAATTTGACAGACGAGCGCCCCATTCCAAAAGAGTTGGCTTGTCAATTACAAAACCACCACAGAGATGGAAAGATTTATCGTTTCCAACGAGGTCATCCAATAACTTTTCATGATAAATGCAAGATGTGTAAGTGCACACGACGCCAGGGAGCGCTGCGGGTCCGTGTGCATTGAACGGAGGTAGATGTGAGGCAGGATAGAGGATGCTACGATTATGCGCCGACATGTTTGATTGCCAAATATAACTGCACCTCATTGGTCATTTATATCTATGATCACGTGGAATCAGCCATTGCCAAGTGTGAAGGTCATTCCACAGCCTATGACAAGTCGGCATAGGGAATATATCTTGCTTGCCGTTGTTGAAGTTAAGCAGGCTAAGACTCGAGGTAAATACGCACGAGAGTTTGATCAGATGTCACTGTACTTGAAGCGTCTTGTGACACTGCCAAACCTTTTCGTAGTCAATCCCACTGCAGGTTGTCCACAGGGTATTATGCTAACAGGCAGTGACCACCAGGTTGGTCTTTGGCATATTTCACGGCCAACAAACAAGCCGAAGCTTCATCTTGAAGGTCCTCGAAGCTGGGACGATTTTGTTGATGCGCTCACCCCCGATGACCCATTCACACTCTGCCAAATTGCAAGCAGGGCTTGGAACGTCATTGCTCCGAACGCCCGCCAGAGGTGATTTAGAGTTGTGACATAATGTTGAAGCTGGAGCGGTTGCAAGCAAAGTATCTGTAGGTTCAAAGGTCTACGAAGGAATGGTTGAGGACGTGCGGGATTTACAATGACTGCTTTAAGATTTTACTTACTACCTGTGTCTCTCATTACGGCATTACGGTTTTTTGTTTTTGTGATATGTAAAGGGGTGAGCTGAGTATGTTAAAATCACCATAAGTGAGCCACTTTGCTCTCAGTGCTCAAGAGGCACAGTGATGATACCTCCCAAAGTGATCGACTCCGGTGCTTTCGACTTGGATGTCTTGTGGAACCACATGGAAGGAAACGAAAAAAAAACAATAAGCTATCTTGCAGACCTCACATTAATGAGCATTCACCTTCGAGTCGGCAATAACATTCTGACCCACAAGCTTTCAGAGTGAGGTGATGAAGAACGCAGACGTCCAGCGTGGTAAGGGTTTGCAAGATCTAGAGGGCGAGGGATGGACTCGGGGTTAATGATCTTCATAGCGCATTATGTTGAGTTCATCTTGTGAGCCACATTGGAAATAAGAGGAATACTTGAGAGACTTTTGCTCGGTCAATCTCATTTATCCGTGCAGGGATGCGTCTCGCGACTCTGGATATGCCCTAAAACACTAGCGACAGAGAGAGATTATATGGAGGCTTTCATCACGGAAGAGAGGACAACATGAACGATGCAGACAGAGCAATCGACAGCGACAGGGGACAAACAGCAAGTTCTATGACTTCAGCAACTAACCGTCCTGATTTGAGCATTTGTGACTCCTATTACATTGCGAAGCACGACCACTCAAGTACTCACCGTGTTCCTTCAAAGGCTCTTCGGCCCGCTTCTTTCTCTCCCATACATATGCATATACATCGCTCCAACTGCAGTAGATCATTGTATTCAAGAGTATGATTAAAGTAGGCAAATGATAACCCACCTTTCCTCTCTGATAAGCGGAGGGTACCGTAGCTCAGACTTGCCTAGGGGAGACCCGCACATCACTAGTCGTTTCCAGCGAGTTCAAATTTCGTGTACTCCACCTTCAGTCCCTGCTTCTCACATTTATGCAGCTTATCAATCGCCTTCTGGCGGACAATTCCACCAATCGTCGACAAGTCCACCTCCTTCAACGAAAGAACAGGCGGGGCTACTGCCCCAGGGATACTTTCCAGCGTGTCACCAAATGGATTCCACCTGGAGACGACAACATCTAACAATTGATCTGCTCTTTCAGAGGGGAGAAATGCCAAATGTAGACAGAGCGTGGTGAGTTTGGGGAGGACGTTGTGGGCTCCTTTCATATAGGTGAGTTGGCCGAACAGCTGCGGAGGATTGAAACTGTGGAAGCCGTGCCGGTGAGAAATATAAAGCTCTGAAATCTCTCCCATACGACTGATGAGTCCGTGAAGTTCGTTATGGCCCACACCATCAATGTCGATCATCTTAAAAGTCTCCAAGGAAAACTGTGCTCGCCGCCGAAGGTTCAACACACTCTCGCCAATTGCAGTTGATTCAAAAAAGTCCGACTCATCTTGAAGTAGAAGCAAGTGCTTCAAACTAGGAAGGCAAACGCAGTCAAGGAACAAGGAAACTGCAGGAGGGGTGCGGAATTTCAAGTGCAAGGAGTTTAGATTCGAAAGTGTCACGAAAGAAGATACGTCCGGATGGTCTTCATCTAGATCGGTGAAATCAGGTAAGAAGAGTATAATTGTCTCTACCTTCCCGCAGACGATGAATATATCGCGAAGCTTCTCTGCGTCCCAAGCTAATTCGTTCAACTCCAATCGGGTCAACTGCGACCAAGGCAAGCGTAGAAGCTCGAACGAGGTGAAAGGGAAGCTGCATTCTGAAAAGATGGAAACTTCCCTGAGCTGAGGCGAGTTTGCGACACACAATAAGGGCTGATTGAGATGGCCCGCGCGACATGAACCAATTATCGCCAGCTTAATACATTGCAGATGAGGTAGAACAAGCCCTTGACTTTGGGACAGCGTGGAGAAGGTTTCGATTGGAAGGTCCAATTTGAGTGTTCTCCATCGGATGAACGTTGGAAGTAATAAGTCGAGCAGCGTATCCGCACCCGCCATGACCTCAGCAGACTCCATAGAGTTCCAAAAGTTCTTGTATTGGGGTATTATTTCAATGTCGATGGGCAATTTTCTGCCACGCCCAATGAAAGCCGTTACAAGGGACTTGTATTTCGGGATGTCCGACCACTGCGGACGCCAAGAAATCCGATCCCAAAGAGCAGCAGTGCTGAAGGCCGCAATCCTCCATGTATAACAAACTTGCGTGAATAGAGACTGGGGGTTGATGAAGACCTCACGCCCAGAAGCCCGGCTCCTGTCTATATCAACCTGTGAGCACGGTGTCGTGATATGGCGGTCTTTCTCTGCAGACGACAGTGACATGTACATGTCCTTGTACGTCAAGAAGATAGTCGACAGAATGTCGAAAGGTAACTGGCGGATTGGCGCAAGTGCACTGTGAAGCAATGCCACTTGCGCAGACTGAGCGCGCCATTTCTGCATCGCTAGCTGGAGTTCCATGTCGCAATTTCGCAGTTCATCAAGGGAATCATTCAACATCTCGCGCAGTCCTTCATCAAGAGCAGACGCTCGAGCCATCGTAGGTGTCACTCGAAGGAGCTTGACGCTGAAGTCGGCCGTGCCACTCATGATATAGGAAGTGAAGATGAGGCTGGTTTGAAGACTGGGGGGTTTTCGAAATGGAAGGGCCAGTATTATATATCAAAGAATCAGTGCATGCCACTTTATGTACTTCAATGAGTGCAGGACAAAGAAAGAACCATGAAGGCATTCCCGAAGTGGTCTACGCCCGCCTTTGTCGCAGTAGTTGTAGATCGCCACTGTCCCATATCATCATATCGGAAACTGGTGCATAAGATGTCCTATACGTTCGTTTTCACAGAAATCCTCTGCCCTGGTGAATTCGTCGACCTTCGAAGAGGATACCCAGAGTCCAGACCGAGAGTTCTGTTGAAAGGGATTCACGTGAGAGCAAGGATCATATATTGAACGAGCCGTCCGGGGGAAGCTCTTCGGATGACGGAGACCCCAAAGGGTCCGCGAGATTCCAGATGGGTTTTCCAGTGGTGGGTCTCGAGCGTGAATTGGAGCTCAATACTCGAAGTAGTCAACCAGTCTGTTGCAGCAACGCCATCCTTCGGAGTAGATCAAGGCAGGAGAAATGCCTTCAGACGCGAGAGGTACAAAGCTTTGCCGTATTGAGGGAGGTCTGAGAACGTACAGACCCTTAGCTATGAAGCAAAGAGAAGAGAACGCTATGGCAGACGCACCATAGCTACACAGCAGAACTTTACATATGCCTGGATTATGATGTTGGGTATGTATTTGAAGTCTTGCAGTGAAGGTCGACGTTGTCTATGGATCAAAGAGACGGTATAAGCCTCGGTACAGCTTTAGAAGTGAAGGACGTACTGAGGAGCAGGGCCCCACAAACTTGGCGTAATTCAGCAACACCAGTTGCACCCCTGAGCTTTTGCGAGTTCCAGCTTGAATCAGGCCTTGAACTGCCCTTTCAAAACTTCTGCCGTACATTGAACCCACCGAAGTAGATTCAAGCTAGAATTTACCTCAACAGGAACATAGTGAGATCTCAAAACACAAGTGCAGTGAAAACAACTTCATTTCCAACATGAAGGAGGTGAGAGCTGGGTGAGGGACACTGGGACAGGTGAGGGAGGCAGCCTCAACCTCTTGCTCCCACGCGTCGAGCCTCTCTTCTTAGACTTCTGCTGCTGCAACCAGCAAATTCAATGATTATCCCTGCGTCTGCATAACGAGTTCATTATCAAAAGCACTAACAAGCAAAGCTTCATCAAGAGCCTTCAAGGTCATTCCCTGCCTTCCGATGTCAACATGTCACGTCCTGCCGCTACTATCGAGCAAGCTACACTATACCACTTGGCCCGGGCTAAGCAGCTAGCTCACGATAGTGGTGCATACATATTCTATGGTTCATGATAAGCATCTCGGAGTGCTTGGCCTGGAAACCCGGGCCATAGCGTTCTTTTTCCAAATTCCAGTAGGCTGAGTCTGATTCTCGCTCTCAATTGCAATTACAGTCTGCAGTCATGCACCCATTCGAGAAGGTCCTCTATCAGCTGCGTACCGGATTGCCGGTAATGAAGACATCCCTAGGAATCCTATCAATCGCATTGACTTGCGTAACAGGCTCTAATATGGTCTATCTCTCTTATCATTCACTTCTTGGCAGGCGCAGGTTCTTATGTTGAGCGAGCTATGATTAGTTCATTGTACTAGAGATTTCCCTGCGCCTTCTGTCCGCCTATCTCTTTGGGTTCGACATGGAATCGCTTGACAAACGACCGAGCGTTACCATGCTCGAGAAGACGCCCTCGATAGACGAGAAGAGCGTGGATGCTGGCTTATACGGGGTATCAAATGACATCGAAGCTGACCAGAGTCTGTCGTTTTTTCCTTGCACTGTTATCCTACTCTGAGCTTATGTTATGCTGGAACAGATCGCTCCCGACGCCTCTAAGCAATACACAACCGAACAGTACAATGCTCTGAAGCGCAAGATCGATTTTCATCTCCTTCCTCTCATGTGGATTTGTTGTACGTATACACATTCTCTTTGCTATGATGCACCAGAGTAAAGTATTTTCCCCGCAGATGGAATTCAACAAAGCGACAAGACTAGTCTGGGCACGATGGCGACGTTTGGTTTACGAGAAGACACTGGTCTCGTTGGCCAGCAGTATTCGTGGTCTGTACTGATCGTGATTCTGGCTATCTTCGAGCTCATACTCAAAGTCTAGGTTGACAACAGTATTTTATATCACGTACATGTGTTTCGAATTCCCCTCGAATATCGTTCTCCAGAGATGGAGGATGGGTACAACACTGTACGTCGCCTCTTATTTCCCGAATTCTGATCATTCTAAATCCGTTCTTCCTCAGGTCTATCTACATGCTGTGCTGGGGCGTCGTCGTCCTATGCATTGGGTTTGGTGCGTCTTCACCTAAACAAATCACCTCTAATGACTCAGATTCGCGTCTAGCTAAACAATGGTCACACTTAATGGCCCTGCGGGCTCTTCAAGGCTTTTTTGAATGTTGCATCAGTCCCGGCTTCATCCTCGTTGTTGGGAGTTGGTACAAGCGAAACGAACATACCTCTCGGGCTTTATTCTTTCAGGTGAGTTGAGCTGCTACCTTTCTCACTCTGTCGTGCTCATGAATGTCGTACTAGAGTGCTAATGCCGGATTCGGCGTCATCTCCGACTTGATATTGTATGCCATTGGCTCGACACAAGGCGTAGATGGACATGCATGGCGATATATGTCATTTGCAAGTAATCCTCTTCGAAATATCTACTTGGAGTTATACTTAATCAAAAGTTAGTTTTTGGGTTCTCTGACTATCGCTGTTGGGATCCTATGCCTTTATTTCCTCGGAACACCGTCCGAGGTGCCTTGGTTGACACCAGAGGAAAAGCGTATGGCCAATGCTCGGATTTTAGACAACCAGACTGGACACGACAGGACGGGTACGAAAAAATGGAAGTGGTATCAAGTCTGGGAATGTCTAGTTGATCCATGCGTTCGTCGCTTCTCCTTATACAAAATCAGCCCAATCCTGTTGATTAACGCACGATATGTTCAGTTCTACTTTGCCGGCATTAACGCCTTCTGTTCCTCCGTTCCTAATGGCGGTCTCACCACCTTCGGAAGTATCATCAATACCAGTTTTGGATTCAGTGCGTACTGCCGCTATACAGATTTACTTCCACATCTCATTTGATGTGCCTGAAAACCAGCAAATTTGCAAGTCATCCTTATAACCATACCTCGCAGCGTTGCTAGTGTGATCATCTTCATCGGTGTTGGTCTTGTGAGTTTCGACGTTTCTTCGCTGAGGTGACTCATTGAAAGCGATTTGTTGCCTAGCTCACGTCGAGAGTCAACAACCTGAGGTTAATTGTCATGGCTCTGGCTACCATACCACCCTTATGGGGTATGCTGGGAATGTCTTTAATCCCAACGTCACCTTCTACCAAGGTATATGCTATCAGCCTCTATAACTTGCTGCGCGAGCTAAAGATGATCTATGATCATACCAGTGGACAAAGTGGGGTATGTTGTAAAACCCCATAAGTTATAATCTCATACCTATGTTTTCGCTATCGAATAGGAATGTACTTCAGTACAGTGAGTGAATGTTCTCCCTCTGAGTACCCCCGCCCAACAACTAGCCGCTGAAAAGTCCAACAGGTCCCATTCATACTTTCTCTTTTCCTAGCATGGACTCTTATTCCGTCTAACACTCCCGGACGAACCAAGAGAACTATCACCTCTTCCTTTCAGTTTGTCATGTACTGTGAATTGCCAATCATTTCCCTATCATTATCACTGAACTCATCACTCAATACAGGTACTGTGTCGGAAACATGGTCGGTTCCCAGATTTTCCGCACTCAAGACGCCGTTAGTCGTCTTATATTTGACATTGTTACACGGAGTCTTATTCTCCACTTTAGCCGAAGTACACTCCAGGTATAGTTGGTTGTTGCGTTTGTCTCGGTGTCGAGTTCTTCGTCATCTGCGGTACGCCTTCGAACAACATATCTCATGTAAGGATTAACCTCATTTTCACCTTCAATTCCATTAGCGTGGAGAACAGTCCTCGTTTCGAGAAATCGACGCCGCGATCAAGAAATGCTGAACGATAATTTGACTCCTGAGGAACGAGAGAGACAGGGAAAAGTCAATGGAGAAAGTGATATGACTGATTTCGAGAATCGATATGTGGGTTTTCTCACCGTGCTTGAGCACGATAGCACGCTGATGATTTTTTATCATAACGTAGTTCCGCTATACTCTATAGTGATACAGTTAAGAGAAGGACTCGAGAGAAGAATGCATCATATTTGTACTATCCCGCCACAATTGCAGCACACACGGTGACGGTTGATAACTGTGCAGCAACATTCTGCAGTTTTTATTATTCTTACTTCACGACAGCCACGAGAGTCTGAGGTGGCGTGTTTTACTACGTACGTTGGGTGCCCCGCCAATATCACAACAGAGAACGGGGTATACAGTCCAATTTGTAAAATCGAGCCGAGTTACACATCTGATAGCGTTCGAAAGTCATGTCCTCAACCACGCCGTCTTCGCAATCTTCTTCTGTCGTTTCTGTTCCTTGAATCTTTCCTGAAAAATAATAATAATAATAATAACCAAGACATCAGTCAACACATCCAACACACGAGAAGAAGGGCGGGCCCACGAAAAAAAAAGACTAACCAAATCCTTCTTACTAGGCCTCTTTCTCTTCTTATCTCCTCCCTGCGCCACTTCAGCCTCCTGCTCCTGAGCTCTTTCCGTTTCCCAAGCGTTGACATCAAAATAAAACTCGCTCATCCTCTTTGCCCTCTCGTACTCTGATAAATGGGATGGATCTCGAGCATCGACACGGGTGAATTGCCCTGTACGCGCATTAAATTTCGCAGTGGCACCGTACGCCCCCACGACGTTGGACGAAGATGGCCCTCGAACGGAAGCGGCAAGTGAAGGATCGAGATACGCAAGCGAAGGGTCGATACCCTGAGCTAAAGCCGCTGCTTGTAATGCATTGTACGACGAAGACGACGACGACGAAGGTAGTATAGATGAACCATCAGCTGATTCCCCAACAGGAATTTCTGCAGATACTGATGATGATGTGTCGCCTGCTGGTTGGGCTGTAGAGGTAGATGTAGATGTAGATGCAGTAGGCGGCGTATCAGTTGGCTGAAGTGGATTCTGCCATGTAGTTTCCTGAGTTTCTGCATTGAAAAAGTAGTAGGCATTATACTGCTGCGAATAAATGGCCTGCCATGGATTCGAAGAGGGAGAAACACTTTCAGAATTTGTTGTTTCCGAAGGTGTCCCCGAAGATGTTTGCTGCGTCGGTTCCTGAGTAGCAGAGGCATTTTCTTCAGAACTTTCGGAAGAAGAAGGGGTAACGGTATCTTTGGATTCTTCCAACGACTTCAAAGATTCTTTGGAAGGACCAGGGCTTGACGGCGCAGACTTTGACGGCGAGGACATCGTTGAGGGCTCGGAGATGACGGTCACAGTCAACGAAGCTTTTCAGAGTCCGACGGAGGTAACTTGCCTGCCGGACGGCGAATTACTGTCACTCTCCTCACCCATATTATACAAAGTACAGTCGATAGGGATGAAGGAAAAAATCCATATATCTAAGATAGCAAGTGCAGACGCCGTATTCCTACTCCATATTTTATATATCATTATGAGTCCTTCTCAGCCTCCTCAATTCTCCCGACAGGAGGAAGCCAGGGCATATCAATGTCCATGGTGGCATCTCCGAAGCTCCATTATATCTTCCACATATCATCCCACCACACCCACTGACTCGCAAAGGATAAGTTAACCACCAAACCCAACCCTGCCTGCCTTCCACCAACCATCTTGCTGCGCTGAGGCCCAATATGTACCCAGAGAAACAACCCCCCCTGCTGGAGCCCGCGCGCTCAACGTTCAACCAACGGCTGTCAGACTTTTTGGCCAATATAGCAAGAAGAAAGCCCAAGATCCTAGTGAAAATCCAACTTGGTTTTATAAATCTAGCATACTTCGGTCATGCCTGACTACAACCGAGTCTGCCAAACGGGACCTATTGGGCATGGCTTCCCAAATAGGGTCAACGTCTGGTCCTTCGAGGTCACCTGCTCCATCCCAGCCCCAGCACCATACTGCGGAGAAAAAAATTAGCATCGACTCGGACGACAAGCACAGACAGGTGAAGAACTAAGGAGGGGGTTTAGGTCTCCTCCGACCAAGCCCAAGAGGTAAAAGAAACTCGAAAGAAAGAGGGTCCTCACCATGACTAGGTCCAGGAACAAAGTTCAAAGGTTCGCTCTCCTCCTCAGTGAATAGACGATCGTGTGGGCCGAACCAAGCGCGATCCTGAGGATCTGTACGAGGATTGTCAGGAAGACCTCCCAAGCGAACGTAACCACGAATAGCAGTTAGGTTTCGCCTTTGCGGGTGTATGATATCGTATACTTTCTATAGTTCAAAGATCAGCAATCAGAAACAAGATACGAGTAGCAAAAACCAACGCACTGCATCATACGCCAACTTGACTCTCGGAACCATCATAATCCTACCGTACCCAGATTCCCAATAATCATTGCAAATCAATGAACATTCACTCGCCGAACACTCTCCATCCGTAATCTTCGCCATCCTAAACCTCACATGAGGAGGCGTGTAGAACGGTGCCGGGTCAAGCACTGCAATCCCGTTCCAGCACGACTGCACCTGCACCGGTAAATGTGCCTGGAACTTCTGAGACGAGTCGGGGTGGTGGAATATCATTTCGAATGGTGCATTCTCCAACGCTGTGCCGTTAATGTCTCGCGCGACCCAGTTGTCGTAAAACACAGGGGCACCAATCTCCTCGTGGAACATGTAGTCAGCCGCACAGGTAATACCAGCGTTGTTCAGCCGAGACTGCCAGATGAGTTCCAGCAGGTCGTCCACGCAAGGAAGGATATCGTTCATAAAGACGATGGTATCGAAGTACTCGTTCTCGGCATCTCTGAGCTCGTGCAGGGGTACGAAGGCGGCGTTTCGAACCTCAGCAAGGTACTCAATACGATGGTTGAATGCTCCTCGAGTACGCATAGAAGTGCGGATAGTGATGCGCATGCCGACTGAGCGAGTAAGGGCGTCATAGATTCGTAGCAAAGCTTTAGTCTGATCCGTAGAGCCGTTCTCGTAGATAGACACAAAGACATTGTGGTAACCAAGGACGGAGGCAACACGGAATAGCGTAGCGAACAAATCAGGAATGACGTCGAACGAGTTGTAAAGGTTGATTGCGAAAAAGTACTTGTGTTCGCTGGGCATGAGATCGCGCCTACGGTTTTCGACATGTTCTGAACCGAGGCCGAAACCATCGAACCACGATGATCGGGAAGGTATTTTGTGACCGAAAAGAGGGGCATAGCGTTCAGCTACTTGCTGGGCGTATAGAGGTTGGACAGTTGAGGAGCATTGACGGGTATAATGAGGAGTCAATGTAGTCAGGAGATCTAAAACTCGATATCTCTGGTCAGGAGTTGGTAGTTGAATATGCTGCCTGGTCTGCTGCCTCGACGTGGCCGGCGTATGTCCGCTTCTCCAAGCTGGCGTTGTGGTCTGAAAACAATTTCAACTCAAGAACTACCCCCAATTCTTCATTTCATTTCACGCACCGTATTCCACGAAAACAGTTTCGCAATGAAGAGACCACATAAAACACCAATTGCGATAGCGAGAGGAGTCGGAACTCTTCGTAATTGTGCTAAACTTGACTGGTTCATTATTCGCTTCGACAGCTGTAAACTAGGACGAAAGCAAATTGAGGGAATTGAACACCGCCGGTAAACACTTCTAGACGTACCTAAGATCCTTGAACAATCTGTATCTACAATCCCTAGATAGGCGTCTGTCTTCAAGTATGGGTGACTTCCAAACGCGACACGGCGCTCAAATGCCGCTAGGTCTGACCTGGAATTCTCCTAAAATAGCCACCCTTCCTTCAGGTCCTTCAGGACTCTTGGGTGTTGAAAGGATTACGGTCGAGTGTATTAGTTGTTGTCAAGGAAGGATGTAAGGTAGTATGAAAACTAAAAGACCAAGCGTGCAGAAAAAAAAGGAGAGAAGAGGCTAAACTCAAACGGCTTCCTGCCTCCGTTTCAGCCGTCTGCATGTGAATCATGTGACCTTGACAGCTTGATTCCACTCCTCAACTCAGTCAGGGTCACCGCAAGCTTGCCAAAAACCTCGGACAATATTATCTTCCTACGTTCATGTTAGGATGTGAGCTCTTGAGCGCTTCAGCGCTTGACAAAACCTACGCTGTTTCGCAATCTCATCACTCATACAGACGGTCAAACTATTGCATTGCTTTCAACTTCCTGAAGAATGACTTACATGCAGGTATGGACTTCAGTACATACTGTATGGAATCCTTACGGGTATAATAGGGTATCCAGTGATTCGCGACCCTACCTGTCGGCAAACTAAACTCGGTCAACAATCGTCGCATCCTGGGGAAGGAATAAGCTCCTACCCACCATAGTAATACGAACAGAAGATTCAGAACCCAAGAAACGATAGACAACAGTCACTCAAAGAGTAGGTAGTCGCTCAGATCGTTAATGTCAAGAAAGCAGCTACGAACATCAACATCCTAAATCGAAACAAAAACTCAATGAACAGTCTCATTTTTCAAAAACGCTATACGAGACAAAAATTGTGATTCACTCCCACATAAGATATTAAGAAGCGCATAGGGCATGCCAAGCACTATTGCCATCCTTTCGTTCCTGTGGGACGTTTCTTGAGCTTGAACCGTGAGCTTGAACTGTGAATAGGAGCTTGGCCTATAATCTATCAAGGACCCTCATTCTGACCCAGAAAAGATTAGCATAGCAGAACTAATCGCACTCTTAGGATCGAGCGATGCACTCTTCCGGCGTATGGTTAAACCAAAGAAAACACTACCCAGACCCAGGGAGGAAGCTACGGATAAATACGCGAAAAGTGTACCGCGTGCAATAGACCTGTGTTCTGAAAAGACGGAAATGCGACGTCGGCATTGAGCAGCAAAGTAGCCTGGATGTCAAGACACGGACGCACAAGGTCAGCGCTCTCCAGCACTGGGTGTTTTGGTCTCAATGCACTAAAAACCTACAAAAAAAAATCTCAAATTCCACCACTCCTTACGAAGCCTTTCCGCGAAGTGGTACGAGATAGCACACCATCAGTCCCCATCTGAACACGGGGTACTCCAAGAGACAGTAAATCAAAACGCACGAAAGAACAATGTCCGATTTGCCTATTTTTTTTTCTCTTCTACACCGAAGTTCCTCGGTCAAGACGTGCGGTGCAGCTGCTTGTCCGGCAAAATGCACGAATCGTTCATATGCTGTTTTTGCATCCTCTCATCCGAACTGCGGAGGGAAAGGTACCAATACATCACAAATCGCAAACAAACACGTTCATGGGTATGAGTGTGTATACTATCCGAGCGAAACCACCAGTGGAGTTGACCTAACCTGCCGAGGATGTTGAGCATCTTGCATGTCGATCGACATGTATGTGATAACTATAGTTGAACTCAAGCTATCTAGCTCGAAGATCATCTCAAGTTTGAAGATCAATACGTTTGAGAAAGACAAGTTCTTCTTCGAATGCCAAAAAATGTATGTACTTACCTCCTATCGCATGTATCAAGGTAGGTGTCCCTGAGCTCATTAATGACATCCAGTGAGGGGTATCTTGAACCAGAGAACAAGGCACAATGATGCCTGTCAGAGAGCGTCAGTATATCCATACTTATCGATTGCGGGCGTGCGATTTGGCGCAGAAAGAGTCACCTTACCAGTAAGTACTGCGATTGTATTTTATGCTCTGAAGTACCCACACCCATACGTATCAGCCACATTCACCAAAAGCAAGGCCGTGTTGTATGAGGTAAACTTGAAGTAAAGGTGTGCGACCAGAAACAAAAAGCACAACTTGTCCAGAGTGAAAGAAGTACTGATTCAGTCAGTCACTCCCGCCCGGCCCTAAGTAATACAAGTGCACACCGTATACGTATCTATTCAGCTCTCTGTATCGGCATCATCATAACTTTCTTTGGTCTCCAGAGTCACAATTCTCGCCTGGATTCAGGATTGAACCAACCAAAGAACATTTCCGTCGTCAATGTGTAGGTCAAAGCGAGTACGAACTGCCACGTGTCCCGAGGACTATGCACTATATCTAAGCTGGTATCCAAATTCAAACTACACGTAAACCATCTGCCTACCGTACTGCCCTCTGCTGCCCAGCTTTGTTCCCCTCGAATGACTATGTATATATGTATAATTGATAAGAGAACAGAACACGCTCTGTCCGCTCAATGTGTAATGGACCCGGGTAAACGAGCAATTAATTAACGGATGGCATGCTGAATATGCTGTCAGTACTTAAGAGGGTCGCAAGGTTTCTTTCAATGTGAAAAAAAATGTCCCTACCTCCTCATCAAACCTTACCTCAAGAGCTCTACGATGCAATCATCGACGAACTAAGCGATTCACTTTCTGATATCCATTCCTGCGCGTTGGTGTGTCGTAGCTGGCTTCCCCAATCACGAAAACATCTCTTTAGGTCTCTATCCCTTCCTCTGAGCCAGGATGGAAAGGATTCTTGCTTTGCGGAAAAAGAGTGTTTAGACCTTTCTTCCGTAGCAAATGATGTCCAACGACTCACTCTGAATTTCCGGCCTTGTTTCCTGCACGGTCCACATAGATCGTGCAACGGGACTTTACTTGAAACCGATCTCGACAGTCTCCCATTCGTGAATCTTCGCGAAGTGGTGATTATTTCGCACCCCAGCGTCCGACAACAACAGACCATGGCCAACTTGCTTAGACGAAACGTGCATATTGAAAGTCTTGAACTGAAGTCTATCAGCTTCACGAGCGTGGGGGGCACGTTGCAGTTGCTTCGAGCTGCAGGGAGGATGGAACATCTGCGCGAGCTGCATCTTGCATCACTGGGCCGTTTGTTGCCTTTGGGGAACGAAACAGAAGTCGAAAACACGCCAATGGCCCCGATAGACACACCACCTCGTTTAATGGCGTTGTCGCTTCCGCCGTTGTTGAACCTGCAGCCCTTGTTTACCTCACCATTCCGGTCCTTCTCCGTGGAATGCTTGAGGAAGTTGAGGATTTGCGTCGAGGACGGATTGGATGAGTACCATGATGTCCTGCGTTCTTCTGCCTCTTCTCTCGAGGAGCTTGAGATTGTTATACGAAATGATTGTTGTGAGTCCCGTCTTCTTTGAGACTTGATGTTGTTGTTCATCTCTACCTGCAGATAATCAAATAGATCTAAGCTGCCTGACAAACTTGCGCTTGAAAAAACTCACGTTGGACTTTGGCAATATTTTCGGAGAACACATCACCAGACATCTAAGCACCTTATCGCGCCTCCCTAGCCTTCCTACTCTACGCCACTTCCAGCTTGACTCAAAAGACGATCATTCACTGTGGTGTACGGTCCCGCAAAGCTCCGCACTTCGACTGGATGACTGCCTTCGGAAGGTCGTACGCATTATGCCTGCGCTGGAAAAGATGTTTCTGTCTGTAGGATTTGACGCTACACAGCAAAAGATTCCAGAAGGGAGAGATCTCGAACACATGTTTCCTCAGACAGCCAAGACCAAGATCCTGCATATTCATACGTCCCACTGAGTCCTGTTTCCGAATTTTTTTGCTGCAGCTCCAAATGTCATTGTGTGCATCCGATGCATCCGGAAAGTAAAAGTTTAAGTAGGAGCGAGCGCATAATCTTCCCTCTTCAGACTCGAGTATCAAGAATCCTTCTCGGGAGCAAAGGGCTCCCTATCGTCGGACTCGAACGCGCCAGATGCTTCCACGACACTCTTCATTCTTGGCTCGTCTGTGGAATCTATGTATAACGCCCGTTGACGACTCTGAGGACGTTTGCAGAAAAGGCTGAAACACTGCAGTTAACAACAACAACAACAACAACAACAACAACAACAACCACCACCATCACCCCTCACCTCGGGTGGTCTCCTCGTTGTTCCGTCCGCTGTCGAGCTTCGGGCACTCGATAAACGACGTTATCTCATACGCTCAGTACCACCAGTCTATCTGGTGAGGTTTCGGCTCAAACCCAACCACCTAAACACCCAATACCGCCCAACACTCGAACCAAATACGAACAAAAAAAAAAAAAAAAAAATTTCCATGCCTGCCATCACTCATACACTTGAATCCCCACTTGCCCGTCAATCTCTCTGTCCTCCCATTCCTCCCATACCTCGTAGCTGCCGAGGACTACTCAAACATACTCGAAAAATTCATCTTGCCATTTTTCCCGGTCGTCGTCGTCTCCCGCCTATCACATCTAATGCGGCATGTGCGCGCTTTAGGCTATCACGCAAGCGTCGATCAATAGAGCGTGTCCCTATTGCTCTGGCATGGGCTGAACATGCTCTCATTGATCTGTACTCACGCCTACACCGCCAACATCTCACTTTACAACGTCAACTGGCCGAAAATCGAAAACAACTAACATTGGCCCACTCTACTCTAGAGCCTCATTTGCACTACCTTCTCCTCCTACCCGTACACCAAGTGGCTCTAGCGCACCTGCCAGTCAAGCCTGACTGCCTCACTAACCCACATCCACCTTGAACCCATGCTTGATATTCACGTAATTTGCCTTTTGTTTCCAACTTACCGCCCTCCTAGTATCTACTGTAGACCACCCTCCCTATGATCATTTTTGATATTCATATAATTACCGCCCTCCTAGTATCCACTGTAGACCGTCCTCCCTACATTACTCACAGTCCGGTTCGTCGAGGTCGTATCTCAACCTTAGTCTCTCGTAGACGTAGACGAATATCATAATTGAAAACATTGAAAACATGCGCCAATGACCGGGCCGAGTGTCCGGCAACGTGGCATCTCGCCTGCTATAAAATGCCAATCTTGACCAGAAGAAATCCGATTTGTCTTTCTGTCACCGATACCAACATGCTGCCCCTCTTACCATCTGAAATATGTGAAGAAATCATCGACCTCCTGGACGACTCAACCGAAGACTTGCGAGCTTGTTCACTTGTTTCTCGCGATTGGCTTCCTCGCTCCCGAAAGCACTTGTTTCACTCTCTTTCGCTACCATTCCGGAAACAGGACGGGTGTACCAGTTGGATGACTCTGTCCATTATCTCTTCCATATCCCACATCGAGGACTACGTTCATCATCTAAAACTCAACTTCCGAGAAAAACCTTATACCTTCGAGCGCTGGGATGTGGGTGTATCGTTAGCAAACGACGTGCTGCGTAAACTTCGATTTCGAAACCTTGATCAACTCACTGTCTTTGGAGGAAAACTCTACGAATCCTCACCAATCTTAGGGTTGGTGAAGCAAAATCCGTGCTTGAAAATACTGGAGTTGCGATGGTGTTGTTTCTATAGTTTCGAAATTTTTGATATATTATTCGAACACTGCAAGGAGCTAAGTGCGTTGCGGGAGCTGCGGTTTGTTCATACCAAATGGTTCGACGAGTACCGGGGCACCAGTGAGGCATTCGTAATAAAATTTCATCCTGAAGTGTTGGTGACATTTACCTTGTTCGCCCGTCGCAATCAATCATCGATCTCTCTGGTATAAAACGGTTGCGGCTCTACGTAGAGCTTGTGAAGGGCTTCGAAAGCTTCTGCAATCGCCTGCTCTCGAACTGCGGTCCGTCTCTTCACGAACTCGAGTTGGAGATACCTTACAAAATTGGTACGTACTGGCTTAAGCCTTGTGCGTGCGGTCCCGGATCTAATGGATTCGTCTATGTAGTTTCATCTTTGAGCCTCCGTGCCGCAATTCCGAAGAATGCAAGCTCAGATCTTACCAGCCTTACTTTGGATTTTAGAAATATCTTTCGATCATCATACGTTGATTCATACATTCAAATTCTTTCCCAGCTACCTGATCTTTTACCTAACCTTCGTCGATTGGTTCTCACGTCAAAGGATGATGATGATCCGTCGTTGGCCCAACCAATTCCTCCGAACATTGCGTCCAGGCTTGATTCTGCCCTTGCTGCATTGGCACTCAGTATACCGTCCATGCAAGAGTGTAACCGCCGTTACATAGTTACTCGTTATACACTTACCTAAGCAACTTTTACTCTTACACTTACTCTCACTATAATCTACGACTACGACGTTACTGTCTTATACTACACCCAGGCGATAATATAAAGCCCTGTTTGGTTTAGCATTGGTCTGAGTTAGTGGGTGACCCTTACATATTTTTTAAACCACAGTTGTTATCCACTGGGATAATATTGGACATTGTAATTGAGGCTTGAAGGAAAGACCTTCAAAAACAGCCTGTTAGATTGCGCGTTGGAATCCTACAAGATTCCCTATGTACATACGCGAGCGATAAGCCGCCAGTTGGCAGCTGAAGCGAAGGAATTACCTTTCCATTCGGGATATTCACTTGGAGAAGAAATTATTGTTTCACCCCCGGTCTCAACTCGAGATCCAAATACAGTTATGTCTACTACATCAACGGTACGACCTGCTGCGTCGTCTAGCCGATTTCAGATGCCTCAGGCTCGAACGAGAGCCTCACCGCAAGCTTCGGAAATGGGAAGTAGCAGGAAGGAGTCGTATCCGGCTCAACGTCCTGGAGAGTTTGAGGAAAGGAAGGATGGCGAGAGGATATGGTCGTATGGGGAGATGAGAAGTGAGTTGGAACTGGAACTATCGCACACACCGAATCCGTATTCGAAGGGAAAAGGCTGTGCCAGGGATGAAGCCCCTGTTGGAGCAGAAGAGCCTCGGAACAAATTTGGTTCGAACCGTTTTGCACCATTATTTGCTGACCCTGGACAGGAATTGAATGACGATGCCGACAAAGCTGAAGAGGATCAACGTGAGGCTAGTCAGGAAGAGCAGGAAGAGCAGGTAGAAACGGAGCAGGTTCATCCCGAACCGAATATGCGCATGTCAGAGGAACAATATACCCAATCGAGGCACGGGCGAACCGGAACCTCACAAACACGAGCGTACGTGGTGGATTTGCGAAGGCGAGTGATTCTTCAATTGTTATACCTCAAAGACATGTTACAGAACGAGATGTCGGAATACGAGGATCAAGGAGTGGTGCTACAAGAGACAATAGCATTCGACCCCAGGATGCCGAGTGTTAGGGTGGACCTTACCACGATCTCACGAGCAGAAGTAGAGGAATTCAGGATGCGAAACACTGACGAAAGGTCAGCAGGGATCCGTGCTGAGCGGAGTAGCAGGAGACCATATGGTACAGGCTCACCTATGGGGTCCACTCCCAAGGGCCCAAGATTTCATGGAGGATCGCGAGCTACGGGACAAGGTCAGCGGAACAACAGACAACCCCAACATGAAGGAAACACGAACCGCAATCGATCATATCCAAACGCGGGAGGACATCAATCGGGTAGACGTGGTGGACCACCAGGCCCACCAGGAGAAGGTAATGGATCGCCTTTCGGCGGTTCAAACTACAACACTCGACGAGGAGCGGGAGGAAATAGGCGTGCAGGTGGCAACGGTCATCGAGGTCAAGGACCTCCTGATGAACCTCCAAGTCCTGGAGGTGGTGGAGGTGATGGTAGCAATGGAGATGATGAGGATGAGCGGAGAGATAGAGGGCCATTTCGTCAGAATTGATATCGCTCCAAAGACCTGAATGCTGGGGTTGATGAGTTTTTTTCATATGATCCTACACCGAGGAGTGAGGAGGAAGTCTTGAAGGCTTCATTTCATAGATACGAGCAAATGATCTGCTATTATTTGTACGGGCCTCCGGCCAATCAATCGTCAGCAGCGCATAAAGCAATGCTGCAAGCTATTCCTAAGCCTACTAAGTATGCTGGCCATACAGACTATGCTAAATTTGATGACTGGATCTCAGCACTGGTTCAATTACGAATTCGTAGTGTAACAAAGAATTCGTTTTTATGTGTGCACCTTTCCGCCACTTTTGGCCCCTCAACCGGGCCTCCGATTTCATCGGTAAATTATTACTCATTGCCCGTAAGTCATTTTAGTCATTGTTGTCATTGTCAGTTACTCACCTTGTTTGTTGTCATATTTACGCGACTATGCTGCCCGTGGTGGCCTCCGGTTTTGCCCATTCCTTATATGTTCCTATTTCCGAATGTTACCAATTACTATGTGGTTCCTCCACCACACCTTGCCATTGTGGGTTTTAACGCAACATTTTAAGAGTGAACTTCATTCGGTCAAACAATTATTGTATTGTGCTCGTTATAAAGACTGGCTGCGGTAGGCGTATCAAGTGTTTAAATACAAGGAGTGTCGGCAATAGTGATGGGGTTACAGTATATACAGAAACAAAGATAGTGTCAAGAAATACAAGCCTAACCTACGCGCTGCTAGCCACATCACCCAAAACAATGACAAAAAGAGCGTTGAAATGACAAGATTTATACTGTACGCTGCCAAACGTGTCCCAGCAAGACAGGGTGAAACCAATGGTTACAAGGCTGTTCGGGCTTATATCCGCCTTGGGGTACTTCGGAAGTGTGGAGTAATTGTCCCAGTCCCTAGGTTTAAAACCGAATCCGTTGATACCTTTGGCAGGCTTTGCGCGTCCATCGTACACTGGAACTAGAAAAATTTAGTAACGGTGGTCAGTTTTTTTGTGGAGCAGTCTAATGTTGGCCACAGGCGTATTACTCACTTCTTTCAGAAAAAAGACGGTAAGGTGGGTGTGTTGCACTACCTCCACTTGTGCTAGGTCCTCCGGCTTGCACCTGTCTTGAAGATGGCCCAACTCTCACCTTGACTGGTGAAGCCAGGGGGTTCCTTGGGGTGGGGGCTGTTTCTAGAATAATCTGTCTGGTTAGAACCGTCGGTAGTTAATGACTATGTGGACCCACCGCTGGCAGACGCTCCACTTCCCTTGAAGCTTGCCTTCTTCGTCGCAAAGGACACAATACCCGCCTTCACCGGTGCGTGGAAGATTGGTACGCCAGTGATGGCTCCGAGCGATGAAGCGAAGAGCTGGTATTCCTGCTCCAGTAGCATGACACTTACTTTATAGGACTGTTGTTCTGGTTTGATACCGCCCGTTGGTTCCTTGAGATCGCTACGCACAAGAACCACCGTGAGGATGAAGACTGCCACGGACTGTGGGTTTGACTTTGGTTTGAAGCAGTCGTAACTGTTAAAAAACAGATCCTTGCGACCGCGGCAGACATTATAGTACTGCTGGTATGACACAAATTCCAGACTTGCCCTCAAATGCCTTTAGAAATTTGTGTCAGCTTTTGGCAGGTGTTTTAAACGATGGGTGAGCTTACGCGCGATCATTCACGTTCAGTCCGTTGCGCACTTGCATGTACGAAGCACATTCTGCCGGGTCAAACGTGCCATTGAAGCTCGTGCTGGAAGTGTAAGGGATCATATCGGCGAAGCTAGTGTATATATAGTTAGTGTCAGATGAGGTCCATAACTGTAGTGACATACGGAGCGATGGTGTCCTTGGGCAGATTAGAGTACAAGGCATGGAGGAGCGGATGCTGCTTGGCGGTGTCTAGGACAGGTGGTAAACCATCTTGCTCCTCTTCAAATTGCTTGTGACCTGCTTCTGCATCACCAGCCTCAGCTTCGTCTACTTCCATGCTGTTCTGCTCCAGTCTGTTGTTAAACAACGGTAAGTCTTGGAAGAATGAGGCCAGAAGAGCTTGGTTCAACTCACTCGTCCTCGTCTTTGTCTTCCGCACCAGCCTGTTTATCCCTTTGCGCAAGAGTTTATCAGCCAATCATGATGTCAATGAATATCTACTTACTCGCTCGACATTGTTTCACCCTCTTCATCACTGACTCTGGTACAAAATTGTAAGCAATTGGTCGTAAGTTTGGTATTGCTCAACGCACTCAAGGGTATCCCCTCCATTGTCAATAGCATCGTCAATGAAGGAACTAGTGGCTGAGCCTGGGTCTACTCTCTCCTCGTCCTCCTCTACCTGCTCATCCACTTGCCACTCAGTGTTGTCTTCATCTACCAAAGACTTGGTATTTTCAGCTTCAAAGACTTTGGCTTCAGTGACATTAGCTTTGTCACCCTTTTCTGTCCTGTCTATAATTTAATATCGATGCTTAAGAGATACAACACAGCCTTACTTGTATTTCATGATGTCTTGCGGCTCCGGAAGATCTTCTGAGTCCGATCCCATATGAATACTGCCGAGTGCAGCGCGTACCTTTTCGGCTCTGTTGGGTGAATTGGGCATAGATTCTCTTGCTACCTGTATGAGGGATTGTTTGCCTGTTGGCTTGGCATGTTTGGGCCTTGGAGTAATAGGAGGCTTAGCGTTGGCTAGCGGGAGGTTGTTGTCGTACTGAGGGCTGTGAGGCAATCAGAGTTCGGCAAGATATAGAACATATTGAAAGGCTCCTACCTAGTCGGAACTATATTTTTGGCAATGGTCTTGTTCCCCTTGGAAGCGGACTTGGCCCTGCCTTTTTTGGGAGAGGGTGTGCTCAGGACAGACGGTGGTGTGTCAGAGTCCGATGTGAGTCTAGAGAATGAATAAGATAATAATTGTGGCTGATGTTTGTAGAACACTTTGCGTACACAATGACATCCTTTTCCTGAGTAACGTCACCCGTTGCAGCTTCACCAGCTAGATCCTCGTTTTGGCCAAAGTATACAGGTGCTTCTACCGCTGGCCTAGCAAGATTGTTAGCGCTGAAAACATGAACATCCACGAAAAGCACGACTAACTGGTCTTCGTTGGTGTACAGTTTTTTTGCTGTGGGTACCGTCCTAAGGAGTATCAAATGAGATGGGCGAGACAATGAGGAGGGCCAACGTACGTTTGAGTTGACTGACGAGGTGTAGCAACAGGTGAACTAGTAGGAGGCACGCCTGCTCCAGAGCTTATAACGCGCTTTTTGGGTGATGGTGGTCTAAGCATCAGTGTACCGTGTCAGTTGTCACCATACCTTCAGTGGAAAGAGATGCTTACCCTGCCACAGACGACGCTTGTCGTTTTTTCCTGGTTTCACAAACGCAAGTTCAGCATGCTATGAGGCAACACATGTCCTGGGCACTTACAGAGAAGATGGGTTGTTGGTTGGGGTTTTGGGTGTGGTGCTGTTACTCATTGTTTCAAGAGCCAAGCTGATTTTGGGAGGAGTTGGAAAACACAGAAGGTATTGAAGGTGGGCGATGGTGGGGTTGAAAGATGTCTGAAACTCTGTCTCATTGTTTATGAATCCTTCAGGCTGGGACCTTGAGAATCCGTCGTAGTTGTTGCTTAAGCGCTTAAAGTGGACTTTAAACGGCAAAATGGGAAAACGTGGGTGTTGGAGCCGGCCAGTCACAACATCGTATCAGCGACAATCGTTCAACTGTGTTGTCGGTTTCAATGCCAACGGATGAGCTGTGAATCAGAATAAGAACAATTTTAATTAATTTACGGTTTGTTTAGGGTTTAGCATCTCTTTCTTCCGAGCAAAAGACTTCGGAGCCTTCCACCTGACCATTCAAGTTGGAAGGACAGGTGCTCTGCCTGCCTTTGGTGGGCTTATCACCGCGTTGATAGTGATGAAGGCAGGAAATTTTTTAATTCGCTTTGCCAGAGGAAGCACAGCATCAGCAAATTGAAGGGTGCCACTTCTCCATGTACCTGGTTGTCGCAGGAGATCAAACACGATTCTTAAGCTGCAAGAACACAACAAAACATGATGTCTGAACACTAGTGTTAAGTTATAAACCACGATCTTTCCAGAAAACAAGTGTTAAAGCTTAAACATGAGAGCAGGTTAAGGAATGTGTGAGTTATCACTTCATTGTTTTTCTCCGTTCCAAAGCATGTCTTGTGGAGCTTTCCAATGTCTGTGGTATGGCCGATCTTCTATCAAGATCTGTAGAATACTGGTCTTTTCATAAAACCTCAATTCGTACATATTGACACCTTTTCCGGTAGACAACAGCAAGATGAGGGTGGACCACATGAACAACAGTGCTGCCGCGATCATCAAAAAAGTGTGCTATCAGTTGTCTTGCTGATTGCGAAGAAAAGGGAGAAAAAATCTAAGTCTGACAGGTGTAAAGACGGCTCTAACTCGTCTGCAAAATGTGATGGTAAGGTTGGACAATTTCATCTCAATACGCCCACCTCTGAACCAACGAGCTTGCGCCATGGATCAGTTCTACGACCTGAATATTGCGCGTTGATGTGCTTGGTATGGGGTATGAATGAGAAGAAGTGCTAAGTAACTCGAATGAATCTATCAAGCACTCAAAACACACACACAACACACAAAGACTTTTAAGTTCGTGGGGTTTGGGGGACTAACAAACACTGTGAAGCGAATAAGGTTGTTGTAAGAGGAGCTCGGAGACACAGTCAAAACCAACGCGGCACAGATAACTCTATGCTACACACCACTCAAACGAACTAACACGTAACTTTAACAAATCACCGCGACCAGTGACTACAAACGATACAACAACCAGACGATTGTTGGGAGATGCCAGACGACTTCTCACTTTAGTGGAGTTGGGTATAGGAGTATTTCAGAACTGCCAGACGACGAGTTCAACGAGTGACCAGACGATCCGCCCTTATTCACACTACACACACAGGCTCCGCGGTACCAGACGACCCCACTTGTAAACACTTAGGCACACTGACTTATGAACTAACGCGACGGTTAAACTTTAAAACTTCTAACCACTCAGAGGGACTTAAGCTTTTCCACACACAAATGCTATTAGCTCTATGGGGGGCTCGGGAACCTGTCCTTCCTTGCCCAGGTTCTATTTCTTATATACAGTATTTCTATTTACATAGTACAAACAAATGTCGCGATACTTGACAGTTATGAGATATATGGTGCATATGGTGCACCGCGTAAGGTAGGGATGAAGTATAGTACGCGGTAACCGGGTATCCTATATCGGGTTATAATCTTGCCGCTTTTAGAAAGTATTGCGGTAATTCGCTAACACTGTGTCTCCTTACGTGTTTTACTTCCGCGTTGTCGGAAGTACTTCGTGTTACATCGTACGTCTAGACCCTTCTGTGGCTCAACCATGGTCATTAGATATGACTAGTGCACGGAGCTACTGCTACCTGGTTTCTAAGTCTGGCCTTCTGAGTAGTGCCGCGGTACTTCGTTACCTACGCGTTGGTTTATACAGTATTGGGGCCATCAAGTTATACACGTCGGACCTTAGAACAAGTGCCGCAACACTTTACTTGAGTGCATACTTAGGTAATACCTACACTGAGAAGACCCATTTAGTGCCGTTCTACAGTCTTGTACACCTTGGTACACATATACTGGTAGTTGAATGTGCGTAATACACCGCGGAACTTAGGACTATACAGTGTACTTAGTAGGTTGGTACTGGAGTGATCAATCCCGCGAGGCCGAAAATGGTAGTGGCATTCCCGTGGTCGTATCAGCGTAAGTGTTGCGTTGCTCTGACCAAGTCCAAAGCTAGACATACCATGATACAGAGGAACAACTTGAGCATTACATTCTTCAGAGGAAGGACGTGGTGGATGCTGCACCACGGCTCGCGGTTCTTGCGGATGTGCGTGTGTCTACGCTACCACTGTTTGACCTTAAACTGAAATTTGGACTTTGTAGTTGCCGCGTTGGCCTGACGATGTCCGTGTTCAGGAGACAGGTGTTCCTCTGGCCTGGAGACTGGTTAGAGTTGACAATGATGGCCTGGAGGAGATTGTGTTCAGGATCCAAGGCATTGTTGCAGCTAAGGATCTTCCCCCTGTCTACCATCGACCAGGCCGGTGAGTGAGGACTCCCTACACCTTACAACTGGGTTTGATGCAGCTATCTGTTATATTTATTAGGCATGTTAAAGTGGGACATCTTCGTCAGGGTATTACTCTGACTGGCCTCAATTCAAAGGCCTTCGATGATGCACTTTGCGGTATTGATGTTGTTGACTCTCTGTTTCGAAGACACATTGGCGACACTTGGATGGATAGCATGTCTATTTTGGGAACTCACCGAGGTTTCACGTCCCTGGATCTTGCCAATAGATACTTCACAGCCAGAGGTGTGGCCAGAGGCGAAGAGTCCTTGTCGTTCAGCCCATCTGTTGATCTCAAGGGCATCTTAGCAGGCCTTGCCGGAAATGGTCATGTCCATTTGGCTGAAAATGTGGTTCAGTATTTACAACTGAAGCTCGATGCTCAAGGCGAACCTTGGTCAGTGTGCATGTGTGTTTGAAACTGTATGACATCCCTCACCGTCTGACATAGGTTTGATGACATATCCCCCACCGTTATACGTGTTGGCGACATTGTCGAAGCGCAGCTCTCGTTGATGGCCGTACATGTAGGCAAGGATAAGCACCGCACCGTGGCCGTACTTAGGTGCATGACCTTGTTGGATTCAAGCTTAACGGAGGCAAGTTTCTTTTCCGTTGTCTCCTTTAAATATCTTCAATGTTGCGCTTAGGGAGCAGAGAAACAAAAGAGAAAGGGGAGTATGTCAGTCAAGCTCAAACGTAAAACAGGTCACGTACACGAGATGGAGGCACGTGCTAGAGCCAAGCACGCACGGGGTGTCGCGACACAACACGCTGGCCAAAGTTCAACAGGACCTACTCCGCCAGCAGCTGCCACGGTAGTAGTGAGCCCTGTTGTCCCACAACCTCATCTTCCTGAGTCAAACAGCGATATGCCTATTCATGGTCCAGCGGTCAGCAGTCTTGTTGTGGCGGGAGGTCCCGAGGTAGATCCGGAGATGGAGGATGTTGCCATGGATCGAGGGCAAGGGCCCGTGTCTTGGACCGACGCTCCTATGGCAGCTTGAAGAGCCACCCAATAGTATAATACAATGTTGTAGCCTGTTACTTTTCTTGACCACAGCTTTGTCTATAACACTTGGTTCTCGTGAAGAAAGCCGTGGCCTTGAGGTATTCGTTGCGATCAAGACTTACGTACGTAGCCTGCTCGACGACGTATTGAACTTGCTGCTTCATCGACGCGATACCTCGGAGATAGTCAGAAAACGCCTCCAAATACTCTGCAAACACGACCGAGGCCTTCAATGTTGGTGCGCTGCTCTTGCCCAAGAAACCACAGCATTGCTGTTCAATTTGTCTGGAACGGAACTCGGAAGTTTAAGAAACTCTGAATTGAAAATACAGGCGGTGATGGTAGGTAGCGGTGAAGAACGCGGTGTCTGTTAGTATGTCACCCGCATTGAATATCTTTTAACGCACACGTCTATCGATACAATGCAAAGGACCATGATAACACTACACATCCAGGACCGACTGCCTGGGTCTTGGGAGGAGACAGAACGTGGACGAGAACCCAACACTTCTCAACGGTGCGTAGGGTAGTGTACCGGATCATAGTGGAAGGCGACGGCTTCGGACGACAAGGCATGGACGACAAAGCATAAAATCGATACCCCAACACTGTCAAGTGGCTGAAATAGCCTCGGCGAATCTTCGAGCTGAGCTGTAGCCTATAACGTAGACCTGAAAATGAAACGGAGTGGACGCTCAACACCATTGATCGCTCTATAACGTTGCGTACAAAAGATTCACTCATACGTCAGCTCAGTAGACGCACAGAGACAACATAGGTGGTAACACACCTTGTCCCACCCGATACCTTCAGCATTATGACGTTCAACATTAACCTCGTCATCACAACTGCTCAAGCCCAAGCCCACGCGTCTATCCAACACCAGCACCCAACATCCTCTCCACAGTGATAGCAATTCCTCATCCACACATCCTTGAGATTGGTAAGGACCTGTTAGCGCCTTTAAGTTATACGAGGAGCGGAGTTCGAGGGCAAGGCGAGTTTGTGTGGACCACATGGAGCTTGAGTGAAGGATGCGTCGTAGTACGTTAGAAGGTGTCATCACTGAGAGGTTGCGCAAAAGGAAAAATACGAGTGAGCAGAAACGACCGAGAAGACGATCGATATCGATGAAGACGCACAAGTAACTCGAAGGACGTCGACCTTCCATTGAAATATCTTGAGAGTGATTGGCATTAGCAGTGGACATTAACGTAGATAGATTGTCGTGGTCGTGAGCAGGATATGAGAGTGACCTATAAAAGATCCTACATTCTGCTTACATCTATGATTCAATGACTTTCGGTTTGCTGCGCTGGCATAATTGATTGTCGCGGGGTTATTCGTGTGGGTCAACATTGAGCGTTGCATAGAATCGGTGTGTACGCGTAGGGCACCAATCGAGGCTTTGAACGACCAAGCTAGCTACATACACCACATACATCCGGGCCGACGTCAAGAGCAAAGATAGTATTATATTCCCACATATATATTCCTCTCCCGAACCTCCACGTTCTGACCCCAACGAGACTGCTCTCGCTTGAGCGCCACCAAGCCCAACCTTTGTCCAAGCCTCCAAGAAACCCGAATTGTCTTCTTTAAGCCTGTTTCACGCTCGGTCTTGGTCAAGAACTCGCGTCGCTGTCACCTTCCCCCAGTCTCGTCATCAACACCCCGTCAAGTACCGCTGCTTTAACCCTCCAGGTTGCCAGTTCCTCTCGACTGGAACGCGCTTTTGTTTTTGTGAGTCAAAGTCCGTACTACATCGTTTCTAACGCATTTACAACACCTTTCTTGAGTCTATCACGGGCGAGGATCTTACCATTCGGTGCCGCCGGTTCACCTGTGAACGAACAAGGAGCAGACCACGACCGACATTGTCCATTGGTTCCCTCAATCCTTGGCATCTTGTATCTAACTAACACACAAAGTCATCAAGTATCATAGAGAAGCTAACGTTACTCCGGTGGCAACTTTGTGTAAAGTTCTTTATACACTCCGAGAAATTCACATCTGATGTTCAATATAGTTCACTGGGACACGCCTCTCGCTTTACAAGCATTTTATGGTGGATTTACTTCAGAGAAACTCGTTGATGGTTTCATCAAGTAGGTAAAATGGCTCCAGTGTGGATTCCTCTCCTGATGAGGTTATATTTTCGTTAGGCCAAGTCGGGTTTCGCTGTATACAACGGCCCTGTCAAAACTGGTACGCCTAACTCTTGCGCAGTGTATCATTTTGTCAATTTCTGTCTTTTTAGGTATACCTTCAATGAAGCTCGGGTGTTTCGTACTCAGATTGCGGGGTATCCATTCAGTGCGTATCGTACATCCTCAGAAAATGGAAGTGTTTAGCTCATGATTTACTTCATGAATACAACCTTCGCACCGGGTGTCAATTCCTCTACAGCACCTTTCATACGCTTCTATCACGTTCATGAGTAAATTGGACGAACAGTACAAAGGCTTCAGAGAGGCATACCGCATTCCAAATTGGTGTATTCGCAGATCCTGTTTTTAGCACGGGAGATTGGCCCAAGATATTGACCGACACACTTCCTCCGGATTTTCTTCCTCGGTTCACAGTCGAAGAGAAGGCGGCCTTGAAAGGTGACCTCCAATGTATTACAGGACAATCTCATGATTTTTTCCCTCTCAAGGTGCCACCGGTTTCTTTACCGTCAATGTGTATTGGAGACAACACGTATCTGCACCATCGGATGGATTCGCCAAATTTTGCCTTCGACTTTCTCAAATTGGAAGCCTGAGGTTCAAGCACCGCTGGTTGTAAGTTCTTTGTTGCTTGCTTCGCTAATTGGATGCTCTCTGACTTCGGGAAAGTTTTTAGTGCGTTCAAGAGCCACCGTTGAAGTGATCCATACACACCATCCGACCGATATTCGTTGCGGAGCTCAACAGACTGGCACACACTATCATTGCAACAGGATTTGGAAAACAGCATTATCTCCTCTGTATCCCTACTGTAACGCACCCGTGTGAAGCATTGTTACATGCTCACAAAAAATCGTAAGTACAACACGTTGACCGGTGGCTGGTTCGCTGAAGTGTGACAGATGTTTTGTGTTGCCGGCAATGAGTTGTGTGGGGGTGGGGGCAGTGGTCACTCCTACTTGAGGAAAGACAGTGCGACCTCCTTCAAACGGACCACACATGTACACAAAGGTTCGAGTATACAGCGCGTCGTTCACGTCCGTATGAGGTATTTCGCTGCCACCCTCCTTGATTGCTACTGTTGTAGCGATGCCCTCAAAATCAACGGCCGGTCATTTGGCGTATTCAGCCCGTAGCGACGCTGGAAAAGCTGCATATGCTCTGGTGCAACGTTCGGTTAGTTTTCAATTCTTTTTGTGGTATCAACACCACGCTCACCTCTGCCTACGCGCCCAGTCTTCGGGAAAATACTCCATGAGTATGCGCTTGATGGGTTGAAGAATGTAGAGCTTAATGACGGTGAGCAGAGCATCTAGTGCCTCAATAGTTTTAACCTTCTGAATTCTCGTATCCTGCGTTATTTTTGGCACTGGACTGTAGATAGACCATGTCCCAAAATGAAAAGCTTGCGTTGACGATCGGTTGCGGTCCCCTCGACCAGCGTGCACCGGTTTGGTGGCCTTCAACTTCTCCCAATGCTCCATCAGAACCGACTGCGCCCGACGGTAATAGCAGCGAAATGAGCACTCTAAGACGTAGGAACTCGTCTAAACTCAAAGGTTGCCTTGTAAAAGCGAGTGTAGTCTGGCGTTGGCAAAGATTCCGCACGCAGAAAACTGACTAAAGTCGAGCTAGACTGTTGGAAAGACTAACTGAACTGTAAGATCACCGTCTAGACCCTTCGACGAGTACCAGAAACAGCAAACAGACAGACACAGACAGACAGACACAGACAGACAGACACAGACAGACAGACAGACAGACAGACAGTTCAAACACAACAGATGTTCAGATATTTAGCACTCTATTAAAGCACTGCAATTCCTAATAGTCTGCCTCTACCAGCTCGAAGAACCGGGGCCTGACGTTCACAATCAAGAGGCCTTCTGCGATTTAACGCTCTAGAAGATACGTAAAGTTCTCCAATTTGGCGGGCAGTCGTAACCTGGGGCGCTCGACCCTATACATGACAGTATATGTACTCTACTGCTTGTAAGTATTTCATAAATAGATAGAAAACTGAGTGGAGTAATTAAAAGGAACAGAGGGATAACATCGAGTATAAAATGGATATAAACAGAAACAATATGACTGAGTTGGGTAAGTAGGCACGTCTAGCGGGTAATTATGTGCAGTTCTTGGGTATATATGTGTAAGTATTATGTTTTAGTGATGTTTTTGGTACATCTAGACCCTTCTTATCATGCGCTCGAGCCATTCTAAACGAACTACTCCTATGCATTTCGTTATTATTCATCTTCGTAACTGTTTTACAGTGTACTTATAGGGGCGCCGAGGGCAGTTTCTAGTCATTTATCCCGTCGGGCTTCCGTATTTTCTCCTATTTCAACATCTAGACCCCATAGCACCTCGTAGATATACCAATATCCAGCGCTCGAAGGTCAATTCTGTCATTACTTTACTAATAAGTTATTATACAGTCATCGAGACTGATCATTTTCATAGCTTTGACCATCTAGTATCTCGGAACGGAATCGTCGATCATATATTTCCGATCATAAAGCGTTATCTCCAGTATATCATCAATCTGCAGGTTCTAGGAGATCGGCTAAGTTCGAACAAACCATTTTGATGGCTCGGCGATACCTCTAGCTTTGTCCTTTCGACGTTATCGAGGCTCATGAGGCTATTACGCCTGTGTGTGTGTAGTTTCTTCCTTCCTAAGTCCCGTGGATTACACAGATACTTGAATAGCGACTTCCAGACGAAGGGCTCTTTGCCAGGCAGGGTGGGTCTGACCATACTGTACAGTCTCGCAGCAGGTAGTTACTTCGCCGAAGGTCTAGAGGCATATCAGCCATAAGGTCTTGATGCATACTCGTACATCGTAGTCCTTTCACTTCGAGCCTTTAACTATTCGTGTTCTATGTTTTAGCTAGCACTATGGGACATAGTCTAGCCCTTTATTCCCATCATATTCACAGTAGAAATCGTTTAATTTCAGGTATTTCAGGTGTGTATGCGTTTTCAGCGCAACATCTCCCCCAAACCAAATCTAGACCGTCCCCGGTCTGGTGATCGGTCAGTCATACAGCCAAAGATACATTCTAAAGCTTCGCAGACAGCCTGTTGATTATATAATACTTATTCACACACATCTCAGAGTTCGCCGAAGCAGTGGTACACTGTTCATTGCTTTTTGCCGGTCTATGCCAATCATCAAATTTCAAACTCCGACCAAAATACTCTCGGCCAGTTGTTTGCCTTTGGCAATTGCCGTATGTTCTTTTCAGGCAAGTGACTTTCCGTCTCTTTTCCTCTTTCACGTTTCTTATTCAGTTTCTTGCTTCTCTATTCTTTCTTTTCACGCATCTCTCAGCCTTTCACTGGTCCGTGCGCCGTGGGAACGTGGTCAGGTGAGTCGTTCCATAAGTAAACGGACTTCAACTTTTTCACGCCCATTCTTCCTTTCTCTCTATTTTTCACTCAGAGTGGCTCTAGCCTTCTGTTTTTCTCTATACATACTTGTTCTTTTCTTTTCTTCTAATGGCGCGTACTACTGGCAAAGCTTCCAAAGGGAAGAGCAAAGCAGCCTCTTCTTCTCAAATTTCGGCAGTGGCCAAGAAAACTCGCGCCGGTCGAAAGACCGCGCAGATCAACCCTCACGAACAAGCCAATGAAGTCATCGCATGTATTGTCGACGTCTATCGTCGTTACTTTGATAAACCACGAAAGAATCCCCCCAAGGTTTCAGAAATGACCAAGGCCGTGGAAAAGCGCTACTCCCTTCATGGTATGTTGTATTTCTTATAGTTTTAGTCTTTTATTCTTACATTTTCTCTTCTAGGATACTCTCTTTGAGCACGTCGACTTCGACATCGAGGATTTCTGTCCGCATGTGCGCCCAGTGTGGCTAGCTTTAGTGCGACTTTGCAACCCCCTCGAATCTCGACTCCCATCTCTTCACAAGACTGGTTGGTATATCTCGAAGGACGATTGACAGGAGAAACATAGTCTCGAGCCTGTAAGTCCTTATTCCACCGTAATCTTTTTAATCTTATTCAATATAATTTCCTAGTTTCACGACTTCGATACCATCCTCGGCGACGATTGTGGCGACGACGATACCGTTCTGAGCAACTCAGAGGATGAGGTCCTCGAGTCTGACGACGAGTCCGTCGAAGTCAAGCCTGAGGTTCGTTTTCTTCTTCCTATTCCCTTCAAATTTCTTTCTTATATCCTTTCATATTCTAGCCTGTTCTGACTTCGAAAAAGCGAGCGCTCGAGCTGCTAGAAGACGACGACGACATGGATCTCTTCTCTTTTAAGAAGCCTCACGCGTCCACTCCTTCCAAAACACTCAAGACTGGTCCACCCGTTCGCGCAGTGAAGCCCAAACCGAAGCCCAAGCCTAAGGCAAAGGCCCCGACTCCCAAAGAGCCATCTCCTGTTGCTAGCGAAAGGTCGCCGACCCCTGCTCCTGCTTCATCAGCGAGGGCTGGTCCTTCTCATCAGGTCTCCGAGGCCGGCCTCTTCACACATCCTGCTAGCGACACGGTCTTCAACCTCGCCGACTTGCTTCATGCAACTCGAACCATCAACGCAGTAAGTCTCTTTCTTATTTATTTTATTACTCTTTCATTTATCTTTTATAGCTCACTGGCAGCTTGCCATGTACGCGATGTACCGCAGCTCACGCAGCAGAGAAGTGTGTCCCGCCCGAAATACAGAGCACCTCCTACAAATGCGCCGTCTGCTTCAAAAGCAGGCAACCTTGTTCATGGACCCTGACGCCGGCTCGCGCCCTCGAGATGCGAAATACGATCTACGGGTTGGCTCGTCAAGGCTCTCATAGTAAGTTAATCATTTATTTCTTTTTATTTAACATCTTTTCTCGTTTCCCTCCTTATTCAGACCTCGGCGCAGAAGTTATTGGTCTCGTCGAGAAGATCTCTGTATACGACCAACTTCGCCGCAGCGTCTTGGACCTCGCCGATAACGCCAACAAGCTTCGCGAGTCCATCGAGCGGGACCAGGAGCACCTTCGTGGTTCAGTCACCGATCCTACCCTTCTTTTCAACATTCTTCATCGTAACGACCCTTCATTCAAGGACGAAATCGAAGATTTGAAGATGATAGGCGCGGGCTTGGGCTGGGACATGTCGGTTTTGGATCGAGACTCGAGCTTGGTGAAAACGGAGACTGGTTTTCAGATCCAACCGAGTTCGTCGCGCCTTCCCCTCGACTTCTCTAAATCCGACACTCGCAGCACCATCGAGCGCATGGTAACCTCGGCTCTCGTGCCTCTTCGCTCTTCGGCGAATGCTTCATCTTCCCGGGTACCTGCGTCGGCTAGTTCTTCCTTTCCATCCTCCCTCCCTACCATTACGACACTCAACACCGCCCGTTCCCCGGTGGAGGAGGAAAGCGTTGGTCGGATCCTGGCAGAGGATAGTCCGGAGAGGTGACTCGGGATCTTCGTCGAGGCGTAGCCTACAGTCTTCGGACTTTAAATAATATTTTCATTATATCGCAGCAAGGAGTCTCTTTATAGAGCTCCAAAATCATTATATCTAGCAAGGGTTCTCTTCATAGAGGCCCAAATATCTTTGTTTTTCATTTCTTGTACCATGTACATAGAAATCTCGTGGCCTTAGTGCCAAATAAAAGCTTTCATGTTCTTTCTTTATGTGTGAATCCATTGTTAAGTTCAAATTTAATTTAATATCTTTAAGATTGCCTTCGTCGAGGCTGTAAGTATGGACTCGACTTAGAGAAATCCCAGCTCGACGGTAATAAGTAGTAACTAGACCCCTTTATTTATAAGTCTCGTGCCCTTACTTATCACTTCTGTGCCTCAGGCACTTATTTGTTCGTTTCAACCAATCTTAGATGTTGATTTATTGAAATCTAAAACACTTAAGTTTCGTTTTTATGAAATCTTTAGAAATTTCAAAATTCTATGTCCTAGATGGACTCCTCTCCCCCAAACCAAAAGAAGTTCAGCGTCCCCGCTGCATATCTCGGCTAGTCCTTAGTTAAGTTCAGGGTGCCTTAATCAGTTGGGCATGTTACTTCGTCGAAGGGACCAGGAGTTCCGTTCTCAGTCAGAAAAGTATAAAGGACGGTTGCCGAAGGTGGGTCCAAGTTATCAGTACACTTTAAGACCTTCAACCTGCATTCTCGACCTTACTTTCGTCTTCTTCTCGTTCATATTTCATCGTCACATGGCTCGAGGATCCAACAAGACCTGGCCCGAGAGGGATCAATGGTTAAAGGAGACTCAAGAGGCCATTACTGCCGCTCAAGCCGTTCAAGCCTTCCCCAAAGCCAGTCCCAAGCTTCTAGGACCAGTTGTGACGGCTCTAGCCGATCATATGGTTTGTTTATTATATTCTTCAGGCTTCGTCGAGCTCATATTTCTTCTTAGTCAAAGCCTTTGAATGCCAAAGTGGTGGCCAAGGATGATATCGCCTTTGATACCTTCCAGAAAGGACTCAACACTGTGATAGCTATTACAGAGATTGATGGGGTCAATCGTCCCTACCATCTAAATGGGCTCGAGGAGTTCTTTGCCAAGCTCGAGGTGCTTCGACAGCCCCCTCGCAAGCGCAAGGTAACTCTCCTCTTTCCTCATTAATCTTTACAAGCTTCATTCTATACTCTTCTCAGAACGTTAAATCTCCTCTTATCATCGAAGACGATGATGATGATGATGAGATTGAGTTCGTCGGAGGTCGGATTGCTTCTACTCCAGTAAGTATCCATATTTCTTAGGTCGAGACTCCGACTTGACCTAAGTTTAGGACTATAAAGCCGGACTCGCAGCCGCATTGGGTCTTTCTGCATCTATGCATGCCCCTTCTCAAGAATTAAGCCTTCCACCTGGCCTCAAGTTCAACAAGAAGGTCAGGGTAAGTGCGGTGTCTTCTTATCCATCATATTATAACTTCGCCGAACGTTCAGGACGTCGCGAATCGTTCTTCTACTCTTTCATTGGCCCTCGGCGATGTACCTGGAATGGATGTACGTTCTCGTTCCTACCTCAAGGCCATGTATTACTTATCAGTTGCTCAGGATAACATTGCAGCTGCCAATGGCAAGCGCATTCGCCTCGAGCAACCCATTTCCGATCTCCGTGAGGATATTGAGGGTAAGTAAGCATGGGTTCTCCCTGTCTCGACCCTACTGACCATATTGATCAGAGGATAAGACCCTTCGAGAGGCCGCCATCACTACAACTTTCCGCCATATCGCGCTCACTCCATATCTCGAACTGCCCAAGCTTAGCGTCGAAGCTTTACGCTCAGTTCTCAATTTCCTTCGTACCGAACAAGTCACTCTTCAGCATGCTGTACATTTCCATGCCAATCAGTACCAGTTCGTTGTTAAACAGATGGACAACATTCAACGAGAGCAATTTAGTCGTCTCTCAGTCGAGGACAAGCAAACCGCTGATTCTTCATCTTCGGAGACCCCTCAAGATGCTACCATGGAGGAGGCTGGATCTAGCTCAGCTGATACCACAGCTACCAACTCTAGCAGTGCCTAAGTAAGTTTCGTCGATCCCCGTAATCTAGTTCTTTCTAACTGAATTGTTGTGAGAATAGGCGCTAGACCCTGTATTCAGAGTCTCCAACCTACTTTACACTCCCAACTCATGATATAGTTCATATACCTTCATACATATAACTCTTTTGAGTTTCTTATTACTGTCATTACTTCGAGCCTTCAGAATATCGATTAAGCACCACTTCGACGCAATAGAACAAACTGTTTATTGCTTCTAGTTCGCACTCCAGTGATCTCTTCAGGTTCTGCGCTTAAATCCCTCTCAGGAGAAGGATGATCATCTTCTTCATCAGAATCATCCTCATATTCCTCATCTCGAGGCATTCTTAAGTTCGGAATGGAGTCAAAAATGTAGTCTCGACTTTGTTCGTCGTAAGTATCCTCATCTTCGTTCACCATACGTTCTAGCTGTTCTGCAGTAAGGTCTATGAGGTCTAGCACGTTCGTAGGTAGGTCTATAGGCTCATATCTTGCAAAATGCGGCAGTACGCGAAAGGCAGCAATCTTTTCTTTAAGTACAGAGCCATCCATTTCAGCAATAATGTAGGCACCACCCTTAGTTCGTCTGATGACAATCATAGGTCCTCTATACCTTGGATACATCTTCCTGTCGAAGCTCTTCTCAATCTGAGTGTTTCGAACTTGTACTAGAGTTCCAGGTTTGAAATCATAGTCTTTTATTACATGTTCATAATCTTGTTCAAACTTCTTCATAGTTCTTCTTTTCTCTTCGTCAACCCTGGAAATCATGTCCATAACATGAGTTCTATGCTTTGCCAAGGCTCTAGCCCTGTAGCCGATCAATTCTTCGTAAGTAAGGACTCTATCTGGTACTTCTACCAACCAAGTTGATTCTATAAGGTCTAGAGGCAGTATTGGTTCTGCTCCAGTTACTAAGAAGTAAGGAGAACATCCAAATCCTCTTCTAGTTGTTACTCTGTCTGCCCAAAGCACATGTTTGAGAAACCAGTACCAACGTTTAAGATCACCTCCCGTCGCTTTTACTAAAGCTTGACGGATATCAAAGTGTGCTCTTTCAATCTTTCCATTGGCTTGAGAATTATAGGCTGAGATACGAATCCCTTTAATCCCATACTTCTCTTCCAGCCATTTCAACATTGCAATCATGCTTCTAGCATTATCAGTTACCACTTCTTGAGGGCAACCCCATCTACATATTATATCTTCAAAGAACCATTCGCCTAAGGCTCGAGCTGTCTCATCTCTGATTGCTCGTCCCTCTGACCAAGAAGATAAAGCACATCGGCCATGTACAACGTTCTTACAGCCATTACTAGCCGGAGATACTTTGAATACATCCACATGTACCTTCTGGAACAGAGAAGGGGTGTGAGTAAGGGTAGGTGGTATTTTCAATAGCGCTAGAGCTCGATCTTGACATGCCTGACACGTTTTCACGAACCAGTTGACATCTCGCTCCAGTTCTGGCCACCAGAACCTCTTTTCTATCACAGCCTTCGTAGCATACATTCCTTTGTGTCCCAAATGATCATGAGCACTATGCAGGATATACATACGGCGTTCTTTCTCAACTATCAGCTGATGTTGTCCACCAACTTCATCATTTCTTCGATACATACGTCCTTTCTTGTCGACGAAGTATCGAGACGCCTTCGAAAGAAATTTCTTTCGAGCTCGAGCATCCATCTCATCCAGCATATCCGATTCAGGATGCATTAAGAACTCTTTTATTCTCGGTAGCAGTCGATCTAGCTCAATCCCTATGGTAGTTCTATGTTCTTCCATATAAGGATGATCATGTTTCCATTCTTCTGTCGATTCAGGAGCTACTAGAACCTGTGCAAACTGGTCTAGAGTCTTTCCTTGTTCAAATAGTATGTGTTCTCGCCAGTAGGCGAATCTTCGTTCTTCTTCAATTAATTCTTGAATATCATCTTCGAAGTCTTCTACTGACAAGGCTAGACCCTGTAAGTATCCACCTCTAGAGTCTATCTCATGCTTAAAGTCTTCAAAGTCATAAGGGCCCTGCTCATTCTCATCTTCCTGACGAAATCGCAATGGTTCCCCATCATCTTCATCTAGATAATCTTCCTCTTCAGCAGGTAATCTCTCTGTTGGTTCACTACCCGGTGGTGGTCTAGATAGTCCATCAGGTCCATGTATAGACCCCTTGATATGTACCAATTCAAAGTGATACTTTCTTACACTGCAAACAATTCAACATAAATCTCCTGGGAAAATGTTAAAAATGTGGTGAAATAACGTGAAAAAGTTTAATTTTTCGTGATATTTCACCATATTTCTAACATTTTCCCACGGAATTTATGTTAAATTGCTTGCAGTGTTATTTCTTCAATCCAACGATTAATAGTTGCATTTGGGCCACTACTTGGGTTATCTAACATCCCTTTTATGTAGCTAGCATCTGTTTCTACAGTTAGATCCCTACAACCATAAGTTTGGTAGTAAGTATGGGCTAGCGCGAGCTTGAGCCCATATAACTCTCTTTTAGGCTGTGAGAACCTTGCTTCTCGTTCATTTAATGTTATAGATCCAAAGTAGTTATAAAACTTCTTCTTAGGATCATTAGGATCTCTTTGGTATAAATAATATCCTACAGCCATCCATGATGTATCCACTGCTAGAGTAATGCCGCTAGACAACGAATAATCAATTGGTTTCAATGCAGGAGCATTTCTAATGCCTTCTTTTAATAGCTCGACGGCTTCTAACTCTTTTTCTCCTATCTCAAAGGGAACTTGTGAACTAGTCAACCTCGTGAGGGGTCTAGCCTTCTTTGCATAGTCTTTAATGAACATCCTGAGTTGTCCTGCAGTCCCCAAGAATGATTTAACGTGTGTACGCTTCGTCCATTGAGTTGCATCCCATGACAAAATGGTCTTAGCCATCTTTTCTTCAGGTAATTCACCCTCATACGAGACTCTATGTCCCACAACATTTCCTTCTGCGCAGCAAATGAATGCTTTAGGTCCTGAGAAGGTTCCTCCAGCATGTTTCATTCGTTGAACAATTCTATTCATATTTTGCATGTGTTCCCATACAAATCTTCTAATTCCACTGTTCTCAGGAATTGTTTCGTATCCTCCACCTTCGAGCTCATACCTAGTAGACGGTCCTTTCACTGGAACATCATCTATATAGGGTCTCGTTATGTGTGGAATTTCTTCTTTCAATATATAAGTGATATCATCATGATAGATTGGTACTGAGTTAGTCCAACCCATTGGTAGTTTTACAAGTCGGTGAGGGCCAAAAGGAGTTTGAAACGTCGTCAAATCCCTAGATCCCTCATCTACGAGCCTTTCATCATAGCCTACAAATACATCTAGCAGTCCAATACAAGATCTGCCTGCAAAGCTTCTAGCTATATCAGCTGTAGCAGGAGGTATGCCTGAGTGTTGAATTGTGACCTTATTTAACGGTTCTAGACTGTGTACTAGCCGTAAACTTTTGCCATCTTTCTTCAAAACACAGAACCATCTGGATCTATAAGAGGAGCTCGAGGGTTCGTAGACCCCAGAATCAATCTTATCTTTAATTATTTTGCATACATCTCCATAGATCCCGGGCGGAATAGGTATATTCCTCTCGACCCATGGAGTATGTGGTATAACAGGAAATTTAACAGGTGGAAAGAACTCGGTCTTGAAAGTTCCCCCTTCCGAAGCTTCCCATGCGAAACCTTTCTCTTGTACCTTCATTAAGTGATGTACTAGCTTCATTTCTTCTGGCCATAAGAAGTCTTCATCATGATTCTTCTCAATAATAGATTTTCTTTCTTCATTATAACGTTCTCCAGGTGTGAAGTCCGGTGGATTTGGTGACAAAGTCGGCATCCCTTCTAGCGGGTCACCAGTTATGTGCCTTTCTATCCTGAACTCTTCTGGAAGCGTAGTTTTTACTGGTTTCACTTTTATTGCCACCGGTTTATACTTACTGCCAAATACTGCAAACGGTTTTCGAAATCTAGCCTTACTTCCACGAGGTAGGATCCTACAGTGTAAGTTTGGCATTCGCCGAACCATTTTCTCAGTTCGAGCAGCCGTATTGAATACAGTAGCTGCCTCGAGACCCTCATACACAGGTCTCGAAGGTACTTTCTCATCCTGTACCTTAGCTTCACGCCAAGTACAATATACCTTGCAATTATCTTCGGTTATTTCCTTCTTCATGTAGCTTTTAAGCATAAGGGCAGCCTTGGGATCACTCTCTTCAATGCTAGCTCGAGATGCATATACATATGCCTCAGCCTTCTCATTATCAGAGAATGTCTCCTCATCAGGCAGTCTATACCCAGTTATTTCATATCTACCATCTTCTCCTAGGCCAATACTTACAGCAACCTCTCCCTGATGGCCTGTCAGATCTTCGAGGATTGAAAATTTCCATCTTGTGGACTTCTTTCCTCTTCTGCAGCTTTTTGGGTAGCTGGTGTAAGTTTTTCTTCTCCTTCAGGCTTTGGTCCAATACCTCTGCCTCGTTCATATGTTCCCATTGTGCAGGTCATGCCAGAATTAGGGTCTCGAATCGTTAATTCTTGACTTCCATCCTTATTTGTCTTAATATTACTTTCTGTTAAAACATCGAAGGGTCTTCCCAACAGAACTTTATATGGAGCTTTATCCATCACATGAATCTGCATATAAACGACTATTTCACCAAAGGTAAACGGTACGTTCCTAGCTAGACCCCTGGTTGGGCTTAGCTGTCCACTAGCACTTTGCATATGGATAACAGTCTTTGGATCCCAGGCTAGACCTAGTCCCATTGCTATATCCGTGTCCATTGATACTATTTGAGACCCACTGTCAAGTATACACTCGACTGGCCCTTGTTTATTAATATCAGGAAAGATAACTCGCAGACTATCACTTGGTCTGGCTACAATGATAATCTTTCCTCGTTCAGACGGCGGAACATCTTCGAGATATTGTTCTACAACATCTACATGGACTAAAGATCCTGTTTGCAAGCCGCTCGAGCCTTCGAGGACCTGTACAAAGCAGTCTCCCCATGCTAGATCATCAATATCCACTACTTGAGTGTCATATGGCAAAGAGATAGAATCCTCAGGTAGATCAGTGTCTTCTGGGTTTTCCTCATCTCTAATCTCTTGTACAAATGCCTTTAGAGGCCTCTTATATACTCGACTATTCTTAGTCTTTCTATTCAATATTTTCTGCAAAGTAGGGGAAATAGCAATTACTTCTTCCATACTTATAGGTATTTCACTCTTTAATATCTTCGTTGCAACTTCTTCAGCAACTCCAGGCCTGTACACGCCACTTTGTAGTTTGTATTCAGGTCCCTTAGGCAGATCAAATGTTACTTTCTTCTTCGCCGAGCCTCGAGACTCTTCTATATCCACACTAGGTGTTCTAGCGGTCACTGGGGACGTTTCTAGACCCTCTTTTGGTGGTTGGATTCGTCTCTCAATAGGCTTTATGTTATCAAATGGTCTTTTATTTAAGTTTTTCATTTCTGGGACGTTATGCGCGGGCGCCTCTTTGCCTAATTCGGGCTCAGGGGTTTCCAACGACTCATCCCTCATGTTTATGGGTTTATACAAGTGTCGATTAAAGTTCTTAGGACGCTCTAGCACCACTTCGAGGCGTCTAGATGTCTTTCCAGCATTATCTTCCTCCAGAGCTTTGCTGGGAACAGGGCTAGGTAACTTCTTTGCACCAACTAGCACCTGTTTAAGCTCCTTCATCGAAAGTATTAGTTTTTCGAACCTCCAGGAGTGTTTATAGACACTTGTCCATCAGACAAGGCCTTATACTCAACTCCCATCCTTTCTAGCTGTTCAAGTACTTGTACAGCCAATGTATCAACTTCATTATTTTCCATTCCCAGGGGGCTAGCTTCGTGCAGCTGCACCTGGTATACATTTGGCATAGATTCTACTTCATATAAGAACTGATCTGGGTGGACTTCTACATCCCATCCCTTCTCTTTTGCAATTTTCTCAATCTTTTCCTTTCTAGTTTCTTTATCACCTTCATTTATCCAAGGAAGTGGTGAACCATCCTTTAGTTCCCATCTATTCCTCGCATTTCGCTTCATCCATCCCTTACTTACAAAGTGATGTTGAGCTGGACAGTCTTGTGAACCATGTCCTCTGCCTCCACACATGAAACAAGCTAGATCACGGGCAGGCATAACTCTACTCGTGTCCAGAAGTCCTCTGTTAGGCATAGACGACATACCAACATTCGTCGAAGACGCTAGACCCATATTTCCAGTGTTTCTACTTGACATTTGTACCATCCTTATCAAGGACTTCATCATCTCTTGATTCTGGTTCGTCATAGTGTCTAGCTTCTGGTGAATGGTCTTAATTTTCGTCTCGTTATCATCTACTGTGTACGAAATCTTTCGTTCCCACTCATTCTGTGCTTCTTCCTGCTTTATAGCAGTTAACCTGTCAGTCATAGATGGTCGGCTCGAGAGGGGTCTAGCTCCAGTGTTTATGACACCTGGTAGGCTCCAACTCGCTCCTACATCATATAATTCCTCAGGAGGAATAGCACATACAGCTTTTGCAGCTTTTACAACTTGCTCTAGAGTCCAAGGATCATCTCTTCGACGAACCCCTTCTCCAGTACCATTAGTTGATAATTTTCGAATAACTCTCTTTCTAAACTGTTCTTCTAGAGCAGCTAGATATCCTTGTACTGCCTCGAAGTTCGAGATGACAGCATGTCCACTCATTAACTTCTTTGCTTCAATCTGATACGCCCTCGAGAAGGCCAAAAGCTTCTCTAGTTGACCAGATGGCACTAGCATGTACTTTTCAATTACACTCATGAGCCTCTGCTTCGAGCCATATCCGTCCTTATCACTAGAATCCGGATAGCAGTCAAGCAAGGCAACTCTAAATGTTTCCCAATCATCTCCTGAAGCTGCATCAAGCGTAGCTAGCTCCTTTCTCGTCTCATAGGTCATGTATTTCAAGGCTAGATGGATCTTCGCCATCTCAGATCTGATATTTAAAGTCCTAAAGATTTCCTCTAAGTCCTCGAGCCATCCTGCAAGTTTCTCAGGACGATCTCTATCAAATATGGGTGCCTTCTTCGAGACTTTCGGTAACTGCTCGTTTTGTACTTCGGCGAGCACCTCAGCAGGTAGCTCTCGTAAGTATGCATCTACTACTTCAGTTTGTTGAGGTCGGCGCGGCCGATTTCCTCCAGGATTTTGATTCGCCGCAGCCTCATCAATATTTGGTTGTCTCTGCTGCTGTGGGTTTTGCCCTTGACCAGCAGGTCCAGCAGTAGCATTATTTCCTTCATCAGGCATGTTTGTAAAATCAGAGAATTCAGGACTTGGTAGTCTTATATCTCCTATAACTTCGTTTGTTCCTCTATACCTCTCTCTAGACAGAGGCAAGTTGTTTCGAACAGGGATTCTACTACGACGAGGGGGTCTAGACTCGAATATTAATTCTTCTTGTCCAGCCTCACGGGAATTTCGTGTAGTTCTAGGTTTTCCACGACGGCTAGAGTCACTAATCTTTGCAAGAGACTTGAATTCGAAGTAGAATACCTTGAAGTGTTATGCAAATGTACAATTTACACTTCGAGAGGCAAATTAAATCGTCAATTCAATTCGCCGAGGTCAAAAGACAGCGATATTTAGACACAGGGGTCTTTCAAGAGTAAAACTCGATATAATTGTTTTCTGAAACTACCCCTCGCGGTGGGCTCCAGATAATAGCAGCGAAATGAGCACTCTAAGACGTAGGAACTCGTCTAAACTCAAAGGTTGCCTTGTAAAAGCGAGTGTAGTCTGGCGTTGGCAAAGATTCCGCACGCAGAAAACTGACTAAAGTCGAGCTAGACTGTTGGAAAGACTAACTGAACTGTAAGATCACCGTCTAGACCCTTCGACGAGTACCAGAAACAGCAAACAGACAGACACAGACAGACAGACACAGACAGACAGACACAGACAGACAGACAGACAGACAGACAGTTCAAACACAACAGATGTTCAGATATTTAGCACTCTATTAAAGCACTGCAATTCCTAATAGTCTGCCTCTACCAGCTCGAAGAACCGGGGCCTGACGTTCACAATCAAGAGGCCTTCTGCGATTTAACGCTCTAGAAGATACGTAAAGTTCTCCAATTTGGCGGGCAGTCGTAACCTGGGGCGCTCGACCCTATACATGACAGTATATGTACTCTACTGCTTGTAAGTATTTCATAAATAGATAGAAAACTGAGTGGAGTAATTAAAAGGAACAGAGGGATAACATCGAGTATAAAATGGATATAAACAGAAACAATATGACTGAGTTGGGTAAGTAGGCACGTCTAGCGGGTAATTATGTGCAGTTCTTGGGTATATATGTGTAAGTATTATGTTTTAGTGATGTTTTTGGTACATCTAGACCCTTCTTATCATGCGCTCGAGCCATTCTAAACGAACTACTCCTATGCATTTCGTTATTATTCATCTTCGTAACTGTTTTACAGTGTACTTATAGGGGCGCCGAGGGCAGTTTCTAGTCATTTATCCCGTCGGGCTTCCGTATTTTCTCCTATTTCAACATCTAGACCCCATAGCACCTCGTAGATATACCAATATCCAGCGCTCGAAGGTCAATTCTGTCATTACTTTACTAATAAGTTATTATACAGTCATCGAGACTGATCATTTTCATAGCTTTGACCATCTAGTATCTCGGAACGGAATCGTCGATCATATATTTCCGATCATAAAGCGTTATCTCCAGTATATCATCAATCTGCAGGTTCTAGGAGATCGGCTAAGTTCGAACAAACCATTTTGATGGCTCGGCGATACCTCTAGCTTTGTCCTTTCGACGTTATCGAGGCTCATGAGGCTATTACGCCTGTGTGTGTGTAGTTTCTTCCTTCCTAAGTCCCGTGGATTACACAGATACTTGAATAGCGACTTCCAGACGAAGGGCTCTTTGCCAGGCAGGGTGGGTCTGACCATACTGTACAGTCTCGCAGCAGGTAGTTACTTCGCCGAAGGTCTAGAGGCATATCAGCCATAAGGTCTTGATGCATACTCGTACATCGTAGTCCTTTCACTTCGAGCCTTTAACTATTCGTGTTCTATGTTTTAGCTAGCACTATGGGACATAGTCTAGCCCTTTATTCCCATCATATTCACAGTAGAAATCGTTTAATTTCAGGTATTTCAGGTGTGTATGCGTTTTCAGCGCAACAACGGGATACCACATTGGCAAACAACCCCACCAGAAATTCCTTGTCCAAGGAACCCGGGCCCTTGAGGATGATGTTGGACAAGCATTGTAGTGTTGGGAACGCGGTGTAATCTGTGGTGTATTTTGTTGTGGTGATCGTGCACACCGTCTGCTGGTCTTTTGAAACCCCAACAAAGTCCCTTGGAAACTCCCCCACAACCACAGTTTCTGAAGGAGAGACTTAGTCCCGCACCACACTTGACTCACGTTGTACGCACTATGCTCCTTAAGTCCCTCCTTCGCTCGCTTAACAGCCCTGTCAAAACCGCCACATCCCTTCCAGTGCTCCCACTTTTTTTCGCGTGTTTTCTCACTGGGTTTTCCTCTGCAGTTTTTGCAGTTGTGCGAGCGTCCCATGGATGATGCTGCATGAACAACCTGAAGTGAGATGTCGGCGAGTGTTTCGGGACAAAACGTGAACGGGAAACCCTTTTCAACCAGTGGAACAACGGGTGTCCGGATCCAGTGGTGGCCCATGGCCACGGTTTGTGGCTGCTCAGAAGTGCTGTGCTTATGCGGTTGCCATCCTTGGCCATCAGCATCTTGTGGAGGATAAGCATTGTGATGTCATTGGCCCCAGCGCTTCCCCATCTGGGATTATTTACACAGCGACAACGAGTGAGCACGGATCCTAGCCTATCATAGCATGAGGAGAGGCATATGTGTGTGGCTGTCAACCAGATCACGGAGTGGGTTCTGGTAAGTAAATCACAATACCTGTTGTTGTTTCGTTGGGCTGTTGAAGCTCGTATTCCGCCTTGTCTGTTGTTTTTGATGCTCATGTGGCTGTCAACAGGATCACGGAATGGGCTCCGGTAGGTATGTGGATTGTGTTGTCCGTTGTTTTGTTGGGCTTTTTGTCCCCATACGCTGCCTTGTCTTTTATTTTCGAAATTCAAATTGGACAGTCATGTGATTGCCCACAGTGTGTTTATAAAAGAGTCTCCGTTCTGCATCTTTTCCTTCGGGCGTACGAAGCACAGCTGGCTCTGATGGGCCAGTTGCTGTTGATCAGGCATGTAGTGTCAGATCCAGGTGCCTGCTCTGGCAGTGCTGCTGAGCATGCTCGAGGTCCAGGTTCACACCTTACGCTCCTGGTAGCGTGAGTTGCTGTTGATCAGGTATTATTGCCAGATCCAGGCTCTGTCAAGAATGGAGCTGACACCTAGGTCCTAATTGATTGGGGGGGAGGGCGGAAGGGTACCCAGGCACTGCAGGCGTCTCTCAATGCCGACACGCTGAGGTCTTGCCAGGTGTCAGGCCCTGATGTAATGTCAACTAGGATCAACGGCCAAACAGTGAAGGTGGCAAAGCAGGTGAGCACGTCCAACCACACTTAACCTACTGTCCTCACCTGCAACATTATAGACAATGTTGACGCACCCGCACTCACGTCATTGAGGAAACCGGCTAGAGGTGCAATCTCATGTCACCTTTAGGCTCGGAAACACCTAGAATCACAGGGCCCAGTTAGTAAGTCTTACCAACACCTCGAACGGCAGAGTTGTGGTTAACACCCGTATAAAGTTCCAGCTCTGGCTTTGTCTGTGATACGGCGATAGCAGTGGTGGGCGCATGTTACGCAGCAAGACGATGGAGTAATGGGCATGGCAGATTGCGGGCACACTATGGCTATGAGCATCACAATATCACTTGGCCAAGGCTCAGGGAGTGATAACTCATCCTCGAGGTACGTTGTCCCCATTGCGACCAAAACACCGTTGACTGAGAGTCAAACAGCCAAAACTGTGTTTATCACTATCCCTGCAAAACTGCGTTAAGGGACTCGGGCGTGTCTTTGGCTTGCCGGAGCGTAGCACTGGCCAAGGCCGATGCTCAACATTACTTGCTCAAGGTATGTTGGACGGTCTTTGAGAATGCAACGCTTGTCTGATTTCAAACCAGTGCAGGCTAACGAGACCAGCATATATAAGGTGGATGGAATGTTTTTCGGTGTCGTACAAGTGGATGTCGGATGCAACATAGACCTACAAGATCCTTGGGACACAGCCAAGCTATCTTGGAGAGTGCCTTGCTGGCCTCTTTCCCGCCGAGGTCCTAGACGCCAACACCACCCACCCTAATTGGTCCTGGAGCAACCCCCACACAACCCATCCACTATAGACCACAACCTCCCGCAACCTCCTACCATCACCACCTCTGTATGTCTGCCTCTCCGAAGGCCATCATCACCGGATGAGCTGCTGGTCTCCGCAGGGCAACAGACGGTATATCGAGTAGTCTATGTGAGCCTTTGGGCGTGCTCCTTTGAGACGGTGGCTGCAAACCAAAAACTAGGGTTCACAGCCCACCAAAGGCGCCAGTGCGTAGCCCGGTCGGGTGATGCACCTGACAACGGAAATCCTGGGTGGCCTTCACTGGTCCAAGTGTGATTTGGAGGTCGCTTCATTGCTGGATGCAGACATAGAGTTGGACATGAGCGCTTGCTGGATCTTATATAGTTCTTGATTGAGGGTGGAATCTTGTTTCATTAAAGAACGGAACCATACAGTGTCGTAAAGGGTGTTATCACATTGAGACCTTTCGTTTGAACTGATATCCATAGACTGAGACAGACAGTGTAACCGCTCTCGTTCGTTCCTGGAGATCCAGTGTTTGATGTTCGGGAAGAATTTAAGAATCTCTTGGAAGAAAACTCATCCTCTATCTAATGCAGCTGCACCTCAACCTCATAGGGTGGTTTTCATGAGACACTTACCTTCACGGCCCCAGACTGAGAGATTAATGCCCCTGGGTAACATGTGCTCCGACACGTGCCCCAAGTACATTCAATCCAAAGTGGGGCATGGCACGTTTTTTTTCTCAAACACTTTCCCAACCTCACTGCCCTCAGCGATGCTGAAACTCATACTTTTTACCCTGCTATGTTTGCGTCTTTTCCGTGAACTTGCCTATCAAAATGTGGCCTGTAAGCTCCACATGTTCTTGCTTAGTTTTGTGGACTCACTTCGCCCTGCCTCACGCAGATACAGAAAATTTGCCCACAACGGTCCACAATAGTACCCCATCAAAAACCACCTACGGGTTAGGAGGCAAGTTATCTAGTCATGCTTCAATATCCAGGAACTCATCATGCTTGCAACTCAGCTCTTCTTTGTCCATCCGTTCTTTCCCAGAACACAAGTCTACTCGGTGATGGTAGTCTGGCTGGTGAGCACTATCTCCCTGGCCGATTATTTGTGTTGACCTTGATCAAACAGAAAGTGAAACAGGCTTGTTATATCATCTGGTAGCAGGGTCTAGTGCAATACCATGGTGTAGGAAGCATAGAAAGGCTACATCTACTTCTTCACCATATCCTGCCGTTACTGGTTTGTCTGTGATTGCAGACTGCCAGTGGCGTGATGCCTGTTCCAAAGGCAGCCTCGAAAAGAGAATGACCTCTCGTGGGTTCTTCATTAGTGATTCCCTTGCACCGCGTCCTCTGCGACGTATGCCATACATGTTTTATGCACGCTATTCAATTTCATTGGCTCGCTTATCTTGCGCACAACTCGGCCTGTCTACGTCAAAAAGCCTGCCATCAGTTGTTTACCTCACCTTAGTCTCTTTTGCAAGGTGGTCTGAACCAGGCCTTTCCTACCACGGGATATGCTTTGAACAACATCTCTGGTCTAGCTTTTGCTCAATAGCCGTTAAAATTTGGCAACTTCTTCAACAGTTTGGCTCACTGTTCTCTGAATCGCGGTATGGTGAAATCTGCTGGTCTTATGTTCCACCTGTTACTGTTCAGACACGTGTACGGCTACTCTCCGTTCTTATAACCAGAGGCTCTATGCGCAAGATAGACTTTTGGGTCAGGCTGCGGAAATTCGCACCTAGCCGGTTTGAAGCGATCAATAAAGCTGATGATATGCTAGCCCGCCTCAAACGTCGTGGTGTCTTCCGCAAGCCTTTGAGTTACGCCAACTATATCCAGGTGCTAATGACTGCTGATTATCCACCGTCCATTGCTTCTTGTCTGCTGTACCGTAATTTCGCCAGCACTTGCCACGTCTTCTCTATGCTAGGTCAAGCTTTTATGACAGCAGTTCGTAGGCAGTTGTGGTTTCCATGTCCTAGAGGGACTTTTCGGCCCCTGGTACCTGGTCGTGTCCGGTCCTGCAATGTACATATGTTTCTAAAGAGACATGTCTTCAATAGGCACCCCATGTATAAGGTTCGTATACGCCATGCTTTGCGGGCATGGGCCCTGCTCAAAGCTTATCACCACAATGCTACGCGTGCGTTCAGCGGCATGCATGGCACTGCAGGCGCCACTTCTGACAGCAAAGCAGGTGGCAGCAGTTCTAAAGTCTGTGGTAGCAAACAACACACCAAGGTGACGAACCAACAACGCGGAGGGTACTCACGCCCTGTTCTACCCTATGATTTATTTTGTGACCACATAGTTCACGGCCAGCGGCTTTTAAACACAGACTACTTAAGCTATTCCTTCACCTTCACCGCTCATGTTGGACAAGAAAAGGTTGAAAGTTATTCTATCAAGAACCATATCATTACTCAGGTGCCCTTGCTTTCCCTTGTACCAGCTCTCTCCCTAACGGATGCGCGCCAGGTTGCAGCCATCCATGCCTTTAAACGTCGACGTGCTTCATGCTCAGATATCATGGAATACTTAAAGGCACATTCATGCTCCAGCTCTTGTTTATCAACATACACAATTATCAATATTCAGCTCTCCAAGAATGCAAAAAGAAAGAAAAACGATCAGCTGAGCAACAATTGGAGCCTTGGAATAACACAGCTTTTCCTTTTCCGCCTGATCCATTGGATCCTTCACTAACACACAAGGTTGTTAGTGCTGCTTGTGCGAAAATGGAGCAGGATAAAATAGAAGAAGCTGGATGTGCGGTCTGTGGTCAACTCACTCCTCGGTTTGCGCTATCCAGACTTAAATCGGTGGCAGGTCATTTAGATCTATTGTGTGTGGAAGGCGTAACCCGTTTGCCCAGGCAATTGACCAAACAGCCTATCAAGGAAATGTCATCTCCTGTTATTGACCGCCAATGCGACCAGATATGCAATACGTTGATGAGAATGAATCGGGGAAATGAACTGCTAAAGGGCTAATGAACAAAAACCCAAAAACAACCAAAACAACCAAGTCACTCGAAAGGTGCGAGTCTGAGGGGGCGTTGTCGAAGGTTCCGCACGACCAAACTTATGGCTTCTTTATTAGAACTTTATATCTTTATCACAAGAACTTTATAGCTGAGCTTTTAAAATGCACTAAGGCAAAAAGTAGCACAAGACGGTTTTGAACAAGACAGGTGTTCACTGCACAATCACAACCAATTGACCACAAGATCAAACAACCAATTCCAATAACACAACCAGTTCAATTCAACCAACAATGATCTTTATACAATATCGCAATAAACACCGGACTATAAACAGACCAGGGCAACTTTATGTTTTTGGTAGGATTTCCCTTCACAGGCACGATTCACGTTATAAAGACGATCCCCAGTGACCCTGTGACTCTATGGTACTCTCCTGGATTTTCTCTCTCCAGGTTACTGCCCTTTTATACATACTGCCAGTCCAAAATTAATAAAAACGGAAATTATAGCTAAACTGTCCTGTTTTATATATATACCTATATCCGGGTATGTAGGTTGTAAGTATCTGTGTCAAGTATGTCCATTATTACTTGTATAGATCTATTTTATGAGGCAAAACCTCAAAAATGCGTTTTAATTCCATTATTTTTATTATAGGCAATATTCAGCCCCTTTATTTCATTTTTACGGATTTCCTTGACATTTCTCGGGCATCCGGGTTCCATAGGATTAATCACCTGATAGAAATTATACCCCTCAAAGTATCACATTGTTTCGTTAAAGGAACTCCTTCAATTCAGTAGTATTCCGAGAAATTTTACTGATCGAGTTTTTACACCTCCTAACCGGTTTCTTGTCAAGCAATTTTCACCGGACAATTAATCGAAGCAAATTTCCTCGATCAACTTTTGTTCCTGGCGATTAATTAAGGAGTAAATACCCCAAAACTATTCTAGATCCATTATTTCGACTCTATTTCGCGTTCCATCCATTTTTAGTTTCCGCCGGGTTTTTATTCTTTATTGACCGGAGGAAGATGTTCCCCTAATAGTTATATGATGCAATTGACGTTGTGATGTCAGAGTTCTCGTTACGAGATTGGGTGAGTCTGATTCAACAGTGGATGGCTATTGAACAATTCTCTACATCACAACTGTACTGACTAGCCTAGAACCTTGATACACATGTTGTACCGTAGGTAATAGAACATGCTTTATTACTCAAATCACAACACATTTTGATTGACAAGGCGGGCACCTTTCAACCCTCTAATACCTCACTGCAAATGCCTAAAATGATTAATCACCTGGCTTTTAATGCAGATGCCGAAAATCGGCGCATCATCTCCCCCAAACTAAAATCTTGACCGTCCCCGGTCAATTCTTCAGCCAATCTACTGACTTTTATTTTATAGTACAGCAGTTGTTAAGAGTTCAATAACATTATTCATCCGGTCAATATTCCATTATTCAAACACCGGATCGAAAGCCGCTATGGCACGATCACGTGACTTTTTGCCGAACTGCCGGAACTGAATACAAACAGCTTTGGCCTCACGAACTCAGAAGTGTGTTTTCCTAACTCGTTCATTTTAAAGTTTTTCTGGAATATCGGCCCTCAACACGAGCTGTTTCCCATCATAGGTGAGTCATTATTACCTTATACGTTGTCATGTCTTTTATTCACATCTTTTTGCTTTTCACGCCCGTCACTTCATTATATATGGGCTCAACTTCGCTTTTTCTTTCTTCCTATGATTCCTCTCCCTCCGACTCTCAAAATTTACAGAGCGAGCCGGAACTTCGTTCTTTCTCTTCTGACTTGTATTCTACTTCTTTTAATCGTTCTATTCTTCTTTTGTGTTGGCTTCATTCTCTCCCTTCTTCGTTTGCTCCAATGGCTCCCAAACTACCAACAGACGACAAACGCGCGGTAGCAAAAAGACGGCCCCAACCGTCGAAGTAACAAGCTCTCGAAAACACGTCGCTAAATCGAAGAATCCTGTCCCTTCCTTCGAGCCAGTCTCTCTTCCCCTTGTTCGACACCATATGTTACAAAAGTCGTTAACAAAAATTCAGTCCCAACTTTCCGAAATTTATATCGCCAACTTCGAATCTCCGGACTACGAGAACGATTATCCCAGTGCCCGTGTCCTGGAGGCTCTAACATACGCATACCTCGACTGGGTAAGACATTTTCTTTATTTTCTTTGTTCCTTATATTAATATTTTTATTTCTACCTTCTAGTCTCATTTCTTTGACGACTGGGCTAACGAGACGGATCTGCCTTATTACGCCCGTTGCTTCTGGTGGTCTATTTCTCGTCTTGCTTGGTTACTTCGCGACAAGGAGTGTAAGGAGTACAAAGACTTCGAACCTCTCGTTATTCCAAAAGCGACTACGAAACGACTTCGCCAGCTGAAACTTTCGGTAGCTCCCTCATTATATTTCCCTTTTCTTTACTAATTCTCTTTATAGCCTTTTCCTCTTTCTCGACAATTACCGGACGTGGACTCTTACGACTTCAAGAACGAAGCCTCCTTCCAATTCGATTCCTTGCCTGAGTTTTCCGCTCCTCTCGATACTGAAACATCTTCAGTTGCGCCTCCTGTGAAGGTTCTTACTGAAAATCCGCCGGTCGAGGATGAATACTCGCCTTCTTCCACCGACTCCGACGATTCCGAGCAGCTAGACGAGCTCGCTTCCCCTCCTAAAAAGAAGGCGAAACGCGACCCTTCTCCTTCTACTTCCAAGATCGTCACGCGTTCTGCAACTAGGAAACCCGAGTCGGTTGCTCCTGCTCGCGGTCGTGGTAGACCCAAGAAGATTAAACCCGAGGTCCGTATTCTTTTTACTGCTCTTATTTTCCTTTTATTTATTTCATCTTTGTCTAGGCTACGGAAGCAAGTGCCGGTGAAGACGATGAAGTTGTCGACACTGTTACCGCCAATCCGTTCGAGATTACTTACGCTACTAACGCAGTAAGTATCGTTTCTTTCATCTTTCTTCCTTTTATTAACCTTTTAAAACAGCCTACTGGAAGCCGAAAATCGCTCACACGAGATTCACGTTTCGCCTCTGCCGCTGCCACTATCCCTTTCCAATTCGTCGATCCCACCGGCTTGCGGCATAAATTCAAGGACCTCGTCTCTGTCAATCGGTCTCTCCAGGGTTACAGTCTCAACCCGATCTGCGCTGGCTGTTTAACCGGCAATTTGAGTCAACCGTGCGTCTGGCGCGGAGAGGATAATAAGTGCAGCGTCTGCGAGAAGTGGAAACGCCCATGTTTGTTCCAGTATTCCCTTGACAGCATGGCGAAGGTTCGGGACCTAGCATACCAAGAAGGGCGTCAACACCCTGCAGGTAAGTCCTCATCCTTTTCCTTTCATTATATCTTTCTAATAACTTTCTAGTTATCAACTCGCACGTTTCCAATCTTCTACAGCTTCATACCGAGTTCGATAGTCTGGTTCGACAGTCGAATCAAGCACGCGAGTCTGCCAAACGGCTTAGTTCGTTAATCCACACCGAGCAGCAGCGTCTTCGCGATGCTTGCATCGATGCTCGTAGCGTCCTTCGTTCTCTCGAACCTGACGCCAACTTCCTTGCGAACAAGACTCAGATGGAGCTATTGGCTGCCGCGCTCGGTTGGAAGGTTGACGACTTCCGTCTTCGCAGCGCCGTCGACGTCAACGACCAAGGAGAACCGATCGCAGTGGATCAAGCGTACCTTGATAAGGCCAAAGAAAACGCTAATCAAAGTGCAGGCGTTGGGGAATCTGAGGAGGTAAGTCCAGAAGCTTAGGCACTGGACTTTCTTCCTTCATTCATTATTTCGTGCCCCAGCGTCTTCTTTTGAATTACTTTCTTTACGCTTATCTCGACGGTCTCGTTTCTTTGTAGGTCGTGCTGCGTCGCATCGAACATTTATTTTACACCTTGTCATTACCTTATCGCTGCCTGTACCTAAGTTTAAGCTCTACCCATTGCTTGTAGACACTTAGTGTACAAAATTTATCATTTTTATTGTGTGCCTCTTCTTAATTATGAAGGATTTTACACCTTAAGACTCTAAGAAATCGAAATCACAGCTGACTTTCTAAAGTCCGGCTGAAATTCAAAATCGAAGGATTGTTACTCAGCGCTTAAATTCCATTTTAAGAAATGCCCACAACTTCGTTATTACATTCTTTTAGCTTTTATTATTCTTTTTATTCTTTATGTTTCTTTTAATTCGAAGGACGAATATACACCGGATAATAAATATATTGATAAGTTTTCCGGAACTTGTCACCCTCTCCCCCAAACCAAAAATTTCAGCGCCCCCGCTGAACATTATACCCCTAAGAGAATTTGAAGACGATTTTTCGACCTCAAAAATTTTCCGCCAGGTACAATACATTTTTCAGCTATAAAAGAACAAATGTAAGGATCGTAAATTGCATCGAACCAACATTCATTCGTTCTATAACTCGTTATCACAAGCTCTTACTTTCTCAATGGCCCCTACTCCCTCTTTCATCAAAGAAGACTGGCTTGCTTTGCTGGAACTTCGTCGCGGCACCTTTGATCGTGCCCGTGCTCGTAACGTTCCTGATGGAGAGATGTTCCAATTCGCTAAGACACTTTGTGACTTCTTGGTACGTTATTTCATTTTTAATAATCGTCCGGCGTTTAATAATAATTCGAGTTTAAGGTTAAACCCCTCGATATGGCTACTACAGTTGCCGACGACGAACTCTTCAAGAAGTTTGAAGACAACGTCACTGCCCTGCAGGCGGTTATGGCGGCTCGTCCTCAAATGTCGCCTCTTCGTTCTGTAGCCGGACTTCAGAAACACCTTGACCGTATGGTTCAAGAACGTCTCAAGAATGCCGCTGCTGCTGCTGAAGCAGTTGCTAAGGCTAAGGAAGAAGGTAACAATCGGAAACGCAAGGTACGATTATCTACCGGACTTATATTCATTATCAAACTTTATTCCAGGGGAAGGAAACTCCCAAGTCAAAGGCTGTTTGTGACGACGGCGACAATGTTGAAGTCATTATTACCCCTCCTCTCGACAAAACTGTCGCTGAAGCACTTGTAAGTAATTTCCACCCGGTAATTAATACTTTGTACTAACATTTTGGACACATTGTTCTTACAGATGACTGACGGTACCAAGGACTCTAGCAGTGCTAAAGAAGCTAGTGCCATCAAGAATCTTACTGTAAGTCACTCATTATTTTCAACCGGACCTATATTAAATCGTTACTAGTTCCGTAAAGCAGAACTTATCGCGAATCAACACGCCGTTGTAAGCATGCCATACTCAGCAGTTCCTGGATTGGATCAATCCTCTGGCGCGTACAGGAAGGCTAACCACTACATTTCGAAGGGCTTTGCGACATCCGGCCAAAAACGACTTAAGTTGGAAACAGCTGTTTCAAACCTTAGTGAAGAAACTGACTGTAAGTACACACTTAATAGTATTCAACATACATTCTGACATTATTCTTTATAGTTGAGAAGGCCCTACGTGATATGGCTCACACCAGTGTTCTTAAGACACTCGCGTTCGTTCCATACTACGATTACGACCAGCTCACGCTCGAATCTCTTAAGGCTATACACAATTGCCTTCGTACGGAGTGTTCTACCCTCGCACACATCATTCAAACCAACGGTGCTCGTTATCGTGACATGCAGAAGCTAGCAGACAATCTTTCCTTAGTTATTAAGAAGAAGTCCATTAAAGGTAGTTCCGATGTGGATGGAGATGACTCCATGGACTCAGTAGACTCTACCTCTACCACCGACATGACCACTGACGAGTAGTTCCTTGGTACCACTTTATTTACAACGTTCTTTTTAAATGTCCGGCATATATTATATCTACCTAAACACTGTCCTTACTATACCTTATGTTCATACTCAGAGTCGTGTAGTGACTAGATGACTTTGTAATGAAGGATACTAGTTGCAACTTCGAGTTCACGTCTGTCTTTTTGACCTGGTTTTGACTCTTTCGTCCCAATCTGGTTCCTCATTGTCTTCTAAGTTGTCCCCAAGATCTGAATCACTGTCGTCTTCATCAGAATCGTCCCCTTCAAGCCTAAGATTGGGTATGGCATCAAAAATATAATCTGTATTTTTGACCAAGTCTGTATCTTCATCCTCAATCATAGCTTCCAATTGCTTACTATCCAAGTCTATTAGTTCATGAATATTGTCTGGCAATTGTATAGGTTCGTATCTGGCTGCATGTGGTAGGACTCTAAATGCTGCAACTTTTTCTTTGAGCACTGACCCATCCATTTCCGCAATAACATATGATCCACCCTTTGTCCTTCTGATTACAATCATGGGACCCTTATATCTTGGATACATCTTTCTGTCTAAACTCTTTTCAATCTGAGTATTCCTGACTTGAACCAGAGTTCCTGGTTTAAAGTCATAGTCCTTTATAGTATTTCCATATTCTTGTTCAAACTTTATTAAAGCTTTTCTTTTATTTTCATCTACTCTTTCTCTCATTTCATTCACATGAGTTCTATGCTTAGCTAGAGCTTGTGCTCTGAATCCAAGTAATTCTTCATGAGTCAGAATTCTGTCTGGAGGTTTAACCAACCAAGTTGATTCCACAATATCCAAAGGTAGTATTGGCTCTGCCCCAGTAACTATGAAGTATGGAGAACATCCAAGACCTCTTCTAACAGTCACTCTATCTGCCCAAAAGACATGTTTCAGAAACCAGTACCATCTCTTCAAATCTCCACCAGTTGCTTTTGCCAAAGCAGTTCTGATATCAAAATGAGCTCTTTCTATCTTCCCATTGGCTTGAGAATTGTATGGAGATATAGTAATACCTTTTATACCATATTTCTCTTCTAACCATCTCAACATTGCTCTCATAGCTGGGGCATTATCAGTGATAACCTCATCAGGGCAACCCCATCTACAGATAATGTCTTCAAAGAACCATTCACCCATTAACCTTGCTGTCTCTGATTTCAATGCTCTACCTTCTGACCAAGAAGACAATGCACATCTACCATGAACAACATTTGAACAGCCATTACTAGGTGGTGACACTTTAAACACATCTACATGAACCTTTTGAAACAAAGAAGGTGTATAAGTAAGAGTGGGTGGTATTTTCAGAAGTTCCAACTTTCTATTCTGACAAGCCTGACATGATTGGACAAACCAATTAATATCTTTCTCCATATCTGGCCACCAAAATCTCTTGTCTATGACAGCTTTAGTTGCAAACATCCCTTTATGACCCAAGTTGTCATGTGCAGCATGCATCATGTACATTCTCTTTGCCTTAGATACAACCAACTTGTGTTGACCATCTAGTTCTTCATTCCTTCTATACATTTTACCATCTTTATCAACAAAGAACTTAACAGCTTGTCTTAGAAAAGATCTCTTTTCAGTTTTATTCAAACTTTTAATAACAGCTGAGTTCTTGTCTAGATGCCAATCCTTTATTAAAGGTAGAAGATCGTCCATCTTCTTTCCTTCATCCCTTCTATGTACCTCACTATAAGGATGAGAATTACTCCACTCTGGATCTCCTGGTGGAATTACTAAAGTTTGAGCAAAAGCACCCTTCACCATTCCATGAGCTTCTAAAACTCTAATCCTATAACATTCTGCAATTCTTTCTTCTTCTATGCATTCTTGCAAATCATCTTCAAAATCATTTTCAGAGTTTGCCATTTCAAAAAGATAACCACCTCTATTGTCTATTTTATCTCTGAAAGACTCAAAGTCTAGTGGTATATCATCTTCTTCATTTTGCATTCTAAACTGTAATGGTTCTCCATTATCTTCATCTACATAGTCTTCCTCATTTACAGGTGGTCTTTCAGTTGTTATACCTCCAGGACCCCTTCTAGATAGACCATCTGGTCCATGTAAAGTTCCCTTAACATGTACCAATGTAAACTGATATTTCCTTATATCCTCTATCCACCTGTTTATAGTTGCATTAGGACCTGAACTGGGATGATCCAACATGCCCTTTATATAGCTAGCATCTGTTTCCACAGTCAAATTCCTACACCCATAAATCAAGTAATAAGAAGCTTCTAAAGCTAATTTCAGACCATACAGCTCTCTTTTTGGTTGAGAAAACCTTGCTTCCCTTTCATTCAATGTAATTGAACCAAAGTAGTTAAAGTACTTCTTCTTAGGATCTTCTGGGTCAGTTTGGTATATATAATATCCAACTGCCATCCAAGAGGTATCTACAGCAAGTGTGATCCCATTTTCTGACATATAGTCTATAGGTCTCAAACAAGGTGCAACTCTGATAGCTTCCTTAAGAGCTACTACAGAATCCCATTGTTCAGCCTTCATCTCAAATGGAACATTTCTGGTCAAATATTGCAACGGTGCAGCAATTTTAGCATAGTCCTTTATAAATTGTCTAAGTTGGCCAGCAGTACCCAAGAAAGCCCTGACATCTGTCTTAGAGTCAAATCTTTGCCATGTAGTAACCACTTCTGCTATCTTATTAGAAGGTGCTTGACCCTCATATAAACAACGGTGACCAACAACCATGCCTTCTTTTACACAAATGAATGCCTTTGTACCAGAAAATGTACCACCAACATATTTCATTCTTTGTATCACTCTATTCATATTTTGCATATGTTCCCATACAAATCTCCTTATACCATTGTTTTGAGGAATAGTTTCATATCTGCCATCTGGTAACTCATATCTTGTTGCTGGACCCCTTACAGGTACATCATCAACATAAGGTATAGTCACATGTGGGATTTCATCTCTTAGAATGAAAGTAACATCATCATGAAAGATAGGTACTGAATTAGTCCAACCCATAGGCAGTTTTACTAGTCTATGTGGCCCAAATGGTGTTTGGAAGGTGGTTAAGTCTCTAGAATCATCATCTATCAACCTTTCATCATACCCAACAAAGATGTCCAGTGTTCCTAGACATGCTCTTCCTGCAAAGTTTCTAGCAACATCTGCAGTAGCTGGTGGAATTCCTGAATGTTGTATAGTAACTTTATTCAATGGTTCCAGACTATGCACCAATCTCAAACTTTTTCCATCTTTCTTTAAAACACAAAACCATTTTGATCTATAAGAAGAACTTGAAGGTTCATAAACTCCAGAATCAATTTTTGCCTTTATAATTTTACACACATCATCAAATATACCAGGTGGTATTGGAATGTTTCTTTCAACCCAAGGTACATGTGGTAAGACTGGAAATTTCACAGGGGGAAAGAAATCTGTTCTAAAGTTTCCTCCTTCTGCAGGTTCCCAAGCAAAAGCTTTTTCTTGTTGTTTCATCAAATGATGAACTAACTTCATTTCTTCTGGCCATAAAAAGCCTTCATCATGATTTTTGTCTATGATATTCTTTCTTTCTTCATTGTATCTCTCACCCAGTGTGAACTCAGGTGGATTTGGAGATAATTCCGGCATTTCTGCTAACGGATCACCAAAAATATTCCTTTCTACACGAAACTCAGCCGGTAAAGTAGCTTTAACCGGTCTAACTTTATCCTTTACAGATTTGTACTTTCCATACACATCTACAAACTCTTTATTATTTTTCTCTTTCTCTATATTACAAGAATTCTCCTCTTGAAACATAGTATCCTTCTTTTCTTTCAACTCTTCTCTCCAACTACAGAACACTTGCTTGTCCTTTCCCCTACTCTTTATAGTAGTAGAGTTCATATAAGCATCTAGCACTTCTGCAGCTTCTTTATCTCTTTCCACATACTCTTTAGCAGCAAATACAAAAGTTTCTGCCAATTCTTCTTTCTTAAAAATTCCATCTTCATCAGGTAGTTTATACCCATCCACAAACAATTCACCATTTCCTTTCAGGCCAACTCTTAGAGCTACCTCTCCCTGAGGGCCAATCAGATCATAGAGGTCTGAAAATTTACAACCCCTTCTTGTACATCTTTAGGTACCACAGGTGGAGGTCTACAAATCTCTTTAAGAGTAGATCCTTCTTTCTTCTGTTCAATTCTAACACCTCTTCCTCTCAGATAGGTTCCAATAGTACACTTGTAGCCAGAATTTAGATCAGTTATGGTTATCTCTTGACCTCCATCCTCAAAGTTCTTTATTATACTTTGGGTGTTTACATCAAAAGGTCTACCAAGTAAAACTTGATATGGAGCCTCTTCCACAATATGAACTTGCAAGTAGACTGTTAAGTCCCCAAATACAAAAGGTACATTTCTAGCCATACCCTTAGTAGGCTTTAAACTCCCATTTGCACTTTGCATGTGAATCACTACATCAGGATCCCATGACATTCCAAGCCCCATTGCTACCATTTGATCCATTGATATGATCTGAGAACCACTATCTAGAACAGCTTCCACAGTTTCATCAGAGTTATTGATTTTTGGGAATACCACTCTAAGTCCTTCTGACTCTCTAGCCACCAGTATAACTTTATCTTTCTTGTTAGGACCTAGATCTCTAAGGAATTGCTCAACTACATCTTGGTGAACAATAGTACCAGCTTTCAAATCACCAGTATCTTTTGTCAATGTAATGAAAGTCTCCTTTAAAGACCAAATATCCTCAACATTTACTTTCTTTATTGGTTCCACCTCAGAGTCCATTTGAATAGGATTCAAATCATTCTGATTAGGTTCTATCTGCAAGAAAGCCTTTTCTGCTCTCTCAACAACCCTTCTATTTCTAGCTTTTCTCAGTATAACAGCTCTAATGCCTGGAGATACAGCCATAAGGTCTCCAACTGGAACAGTAATATCCATATTGAAAATCTTTTCTGCCATTTCCTCTTCTAAACCTGGTTTAGATAAAGTAGAAGCATGTCTAAAATCTCCAATCTTTCTAGCTGTTTCTTTATAGACTATAGCATTCTCTTTATTACTTTCTTTCTGAACATTTCTAACTTTTTCTACCACTTTATTTCTAACTTTGTTCAAAGCTTGGTTACTAGGAATAGGATCTCTTTGTAATGGTTCCACTCTATCAAATGGCCTTTCTTTAGCAGGTTCAACATTAATCTCTTTTTGACCTGGTTGAATTACCATATCCTTTATAGAAGGATCCATTATATCCTCTTGATCTCTTAGTAAAGCCTCTTCATTATCCTTTGTTTCTTTCTCTAACTCCTCCATTCTCAAGGGTGGAGGTACATACAACCTTTTATCAAACCCTTTAGGCCTTATAATTTCTACTTCCATTCTCTTTTTAATACCAACTCTTTGTTTATCCTCAGGGACCTTCTTTGCGGTACTGTACACATTTCTAGTACTAGATCCCATCATCGGAACACTTAGTTTCCCGACTGGTTCAAGTAAGAAGCCTGACCATTTGAAGTCTGGCTTTTATCCTGATTTTCAATTCTGTCCAATCTTTCTGAAATTTTCAACAATGTGTTGGTAAAGACTGACATATCAAAACTATTATGTTGAGATTCAGAAGGTCCACTAGGCATATTATATCCCATGTCACTTTCTTCTGCAAAGATGAAGGCATTTTTGCCAACTTCCTTATCCCAACCCTTTTGTTTAGCAATAGCTTCAATTTTGTCCTTTCTAGAAGAATTCATATCACCAGATGGAGCAACTTGTCCATCTTTCATGACTATCATTCCTCTTGCATTCCTAACTAAATATCCCTTCTCAAACTGTGATTTCTGGTGAGGACAATTTGTAGCAATATGCCCTTTCTCACCACAGAAATAACAAGAATATTCTGTAGGTCCTTGTGGGTTTGCATATCTATTACCACGGTTCTGACCCATAGCAATAGATTGCATGTGTGGTATATTCATACCATTGTTACCACCTAATGTTTCTGCAAGAACCTTTTGAACTTGAGAGATCAAGGTAGCTTGATTCTCTTCAAATCTAGATTGCACCTGTTTCAAGGCAACTTCATGCCTATCCATTGTATCAGCAATCTTTCTTTCAAATTCATTCTTCTCAACATTCTCCCTTTTAATATTAAAAGGTGTGTAACTCCTTTCTCTTTCTGTTTCAGAAGCTAGAGACATGCCAACTATTGCAAAACCATCATCCATGTTATTCTCACAGATGTGGGCAGCAGCAGCTATCACATCCTCAATAGGATACTTGTCTTCCCTTCTTCTAGGATTATCTGGAGTAGCTATATAAGTCTTTTCCAGTCTATCCTTTACTTTATCCCAGAAAGCAGGTTCTAAGGATCTGCCAAACAGAGTTACTGCCTCTAAGTTAGAGATAACAGCAGGTGGCTTTGCAGCTTTCTTATACTCATATTCAAACAGCCTTTTGAACTTGAAGAACTTATCAAAGTTCTTCAACGGAATATATGCATACTCTGAATTTAACTTTCTTAACTTGGTCAGAGAACCTCCTTCTTCTAAAGAAGACTCTGGAAAGTTTTGTTTCAAAGCATCTTTGAATGTTCCCCACTTTCTACTTTTTGTTTCAGGGTAAGCTTCAACCCTTTTCTTTGTATCATGAGTCATCCAGTCTGTAGCTAAGTAAATCTTTGCTGCATCATTTTTAATTCCCATTTTCAGGAATATTTCTTCCACTTGTTCCAACCAGCTTATCAAACTGCCAGGATCTACATGGTCAAAGATAGGTGCCATTTTTGATTTCTTAGGAAGCTTATCATTCTGGATTTCCTTCAATGCTTCTGGGGAAAGTTCATGAACTCCCACCAAAGTTGTCCTTGTATTATCATTGTTTCTGGGTATATCATCATCTCCTCTACTTGGACCAGCACCAGTAGTACTAGTAGCAGGCATAGTAGTAACTTCTCTGAAACTCTTTTTAGATTTTTGTGCTGAAGCAGGTAGCCTATAAGACTTTCCAAATCCAACAGTAGATTTAGGCGGACGTAAACGATCAAATTCACCGGGTATGAACTCCCGATTATTGTCAGATGACAGAACAAAAGAACCAGGTAATACCGGATCAACACTTTCAGGCTCTGGTACTGATTTCCCTTTGCCCTTAGATGCGGAACTAGTAACACTTCTTTCTCTTGTAGAAGATCTGGATTGAAAGTTTAAAACTTCTTCACCAGCTCTTTGGGAATTCTTTGTCTGACGTTTTGGTTTAGGTTTGCTAGGTCCACTAATTTTGACCAGTGAACTTCACAATCCAAAATAAAGCAAAAGCTCTATGTAGCACTGTATAGAACAAAACAGTACTTTATTGCACAACACAAATTTCCTTGTAATTCAAACGGTAAAATTCCGTTAGAAAGCCACGAATTCGTCCCTCACGAAGTCAATTTGTACTTTTGACCCTCGCGGTGGGCTCCAGATGATGAGAATGAAACGGGGAAATGTACTGCTAAAGGGCTAATGAACAAAAACCCAAAAACAACCAAAACAACCAAGTCACTCGAAAGGTGCGAGTCTGAGGGGGCGTTGTCGAAGGTTCCGCACGACCAAACTTATGGCTTCTTTATTAGAACTTTATATCTTTATCACAAGAACTTTATAGCTGAGCTTTTTAAAATGCACTAAGGCAAAAAGTAGCACAAGACGGTTTTGAACAAGACAGGTGTTCACTGCACAATCACAACCAATTGACCACAAGATCAAACAACCAATTCCAATAACACAACCAGTTCAATTCAACCAACAATGATCTTTATAAAATATCGCAATAAACACCGGACTATAAACAGACCAGGGCAACTTTATGTTTTTGGTAGGATTTCCCTTCACAGGCACGATTCACGTTATAAAGACGATCCCCAGTGACCCTGTGACTCTATGGTACTCTCCTGGATTTTCTCTCTCCAGGTTACTGCCCTTTTATACATACTGCCAGTCCAAAATTAATAAAAACGGAAATTATAGCTAAACTGTCCTGTTTTATATATATACCTATATCCGTGTATGTAGGTTGTAAGTATCTGTGCCAAGTATGTCCATTATTACTTGTATAGGTCTATTTTATGAGGCAAACCTCAAAAATGCGTTTTAATTCCATTATTTTTATTATAGGCAATATTCAGCCCCTTTATTTCATTTTTACGGATTTCCTTGACATTTCTCGGGCATCCGGGTTCCATAGGATTAATCACCTGATAGAAATTATACCCCTCAAAGTATCACATTGTTTTGTTAAAGGAACTCCTTCAATTCAGTAGTATTCCGAGAAATTTTACTGATCGAGTTTTTACACCTCCTAACCGGTTTCTTGTCAAGCAATTTTCACCGGACAATTAATCGAAGCAAATTTCCTCGATCAACTTTTGTTCCTGGCGATTAATTAAGGAGTAAATACCCCAAAACTATTCTAGATCCATTATTTCGACTCTATTTCGCGTCCCATCCATTTTTAGTTTCCGCCGGGTTTTTATTCTTTATTGACCGGAGGAAGATGTTCCCCTAATAGTTATATGATGCAATTGACGTTGTGATGTCAGAGTTCTCGTTACGAGATTGGGTGAGTCTGATTCAACAGTGGATGGCTATTGAACAATTCTCTACATCACAACTGTACTGACTAGCCTAGAACCTTGATACACATGTTGTACCGTAGGTAATAGAACATGCTTTATTACTCAAATCACAACACATTTTGATTGACAAGGCGGGCACCTTTCAACCCTCTAATACCTCACTGCAAATGCCTAAAATGACTAATCACCTGGCATTTAATGCAGGTGCCGAAAATCGGCGCATCAACGGCACTAAGCTTTGAACACAGCTCTGTGATCAGCCATGCTGAACGTGAGATTTCTTCGCGGATGACAGATTCTGAGTGGAGAAAGGTTGTTCTCAAAGCTCGTGAAGATGTATTGCAAGACAAGAATACCAATGTCCCGTCACAGCATCCTGACAATGCTACTGTCAATCAATCTTCACTTCCAGTCACAGATCAGGTGCGCGTTGTTGATAAGGCCTACTTGGAAAGAAGATTTCATGCTGGTGAGACACAAACATTCACGGATGAAACTGCTACCTTATTTAATCTAAACACAGAGCAGGATCGAGCTTTCCGCATTGTTGCCAATCATGCTTCAAGCCCGTACTCAGGTCAGTTAAAGATGTATATAGGTGGCATGGGTGGCACAGGTAAATCTCAAGTCCTAAAAGCATTATCACATTTCTTTGCCTGTAGAAATGAAACACATCGCTTCATTGTAGTAGCACCAACCGGAAGTGCAGCCTCCCTTCTAGGAGGATCAACCTATCATTCAGTTTTGAGTATTTCAGAATACACCTCCAAAAGAACTTTGCCTCAAGTTCGTGACCGTCTGCGTGGTGTAGACTATATTTTCATTGATGAGGTCTCAATGGTATCAGCTCTGGAATTGTATCAAATTAGTAAGAGGCTGGCACTGTCTTTGGTTGAAGAAGGTACCGCTTTTGGTGGCATGAACATCATTGTGGCAGGTGACTTTGCCCAATTGCCACCAGTGATGGGAGGTGAAGCTGGTGCTTTGTATAGTGATCTCATAGGTTGTAGTGGCGTATCACTCAAAAAGCAAGAAGAGGCTATCGGAAAAGCCCTGTGGCATGAGTTTAACACAGTGGTTATTTTGAGAAAGAATATGAGATGTCAGGGTTTAAGCAAGGATGACCGAAGGTTCCGCACGGCTTTGGAAAATATGCGCTACAAAAAATGCAGCCAGGCTGACATAGCATTTCTCAATTCTAGAGTGGCACAATCGAGCAGTGTTGATGACACACCAACAATTGTACATAAGTCATTTCGCGATGTTCCCATTATAACAGCCCGTAACGCCCATAAGGATGAAATTAACAGACTTGGCTCACAACGATTTGCTGCTGAATCAGGACAAGATCTAATGAACTTCTATTCAGATGATGTTATTAAGCCACCAAAGAATATTGGTTCTCTTACCTCACGCATGAACCAGAAACAGAGGCAACCCAGAGAAATGACAGACAAGTTACAGCAGCTTCTATGGAGTCAGACAGATAGCTCATCCGAGGACAACCTACCAGCTAAGCTCTCACTTTGTCTAGATATGCCAGTGATGATACGGACCAATCTAGCTACAGAACTGTGCATTACTAAAGGTCAGGAGGCAACAGTCTATGCCTGGCAGGCCAAAAAGGGTTCAAGAGGTCAGAATACACTGGATACTCTTTTTGTCAAACTCACAAACCCACCAAGAGAAGTCAAGATACCAGGTTTACCTGTCAATGTTGTTCCTTTATCACCTTCCACCAATACAATGTGGGTGACACTTCCTGATGACACTGCAGTGCATGTTGCAAGAACTCAAGTTGAAATTCTGCCCTGTTTTGCAATGACAGATTATGCATCCCAAGGTAAGACCAGACCGTTTAACCCAGTAGATCTACTCTACTGCAAAAACTTTCATGGCTACTATACAGCACTATCACGCAGTGCAGCAGCAGCCGGCACCGTAATTGTGCAGAGTTTTCATCCAGATAAGCTGGTGGGTGGTGCATCAAGAGCTCTGTGGCGTGAATATCGAGAGCTTGAACTCTTGGATGACATTACAAGACTGAAATTTGAAGGTAAATTGCATAAAAGTGTCACAGCAGACAGAAGAAACATACTTATCAAAGCCTTCCGCAAGTGGAAGGGTTCCTCTTATGTACCACAAGGCATGCACAGCACATTAAAATGGTCCACCAAAGATCCGTTAACAGAATTGGATATAGAAGAACTACAATGGCGTGTTATGAAACCAAATTCTCAACCAGCTCCGCTAACCCAGGCACCCTCAAGACTCAAAGCGGCACAGGGAAGTGTACCTTTACCAAGAACTCAGACAATTGACGCCACTGCACAAAATACTGCTCAAACTACGCAAGAGTCAAGTCAGACTACGCTAATTAGTAGTCAGGACTCTGATTCCACGGCTGTTGAGTCTGACGGAGGTCTTAAAACTGTGTTGATAACCAGGCCAATAAAAGGTGCCTTAAACAATAGCATCAATGGCCGAGCGTTTGTTAACAGAACTGGTCCAACTTGGAGTAACAATAGCTGTGCTTATGACACTGTAATAGCCATTCTGTTCAGCCTGTGGTCATCCGATCCTGACAGATGGGATATATCACTGAGACAGGTAAACAATGAACTGTTGGCAAACCTGTTGCAAGAGTTTGAACGTTGTCGATTGCAATCAACCACCCTAGAGCAGGCAAGAGATCAACTGCGCCGATCACTGCATATCCTCAATAGACATGACTTTGGATGGGGTGAACTGGCATCTGTACCCTTGATTATGGATAAGCTCTTCAGCAGCCCTGGAGCTCAAACAGTTCGGGTTGAAAGGGTGTGTTGTAACGGCCACTTACATCGCGGAATCCACTATCAGAACAGCCCTGTTTTTGAGAGAAATCACAACTCAACAAGGTCCGTTGCTGAGTGGCTAAAGAAACTTCAGCATGAAACAGCCTCTAAATGTGCCAGATGCGGTAGCACTGTAAGCTACCAGCAAACACTGCTAACCGCACCTCCTCTGATATCGTGTCACTTCGTACCAAACACCGCAGTCAACCCGACATTCTACATTGACAGCACTGTGAGCCTCAACATTGCAGACGAAGAATATACGTACAAGCTTCGAGGTGTCATCTACTTGGGGGATCGACACTACATTTGCCGGATTATCAATTCAAATGCATCAGTGTGGAACCATGACGGTATTGGGGCCAATGGAAATAAGCTGGCCTATGCGGGTAGCCTTGATAGCAATCGATGTGTGAATATTCAGAAGTGCAAAGGCAAACTTGCGTACGGTGCGGTGTATGCTCTCGTGCGCCCCCTTGAAGCTCTGTGAATGCTAAATACATCGCAACCTTTAATGACTGAAAAATCCTGCAGCGCAGTAGAACCGTTATAACCTTCAAAAGTTCAATATTAGTCGTGAAAGTGGTGGCTCTCAGGACTGGTGTTGAGTAGGTGTTTCGGTGTATTCATATGAGTATGACAATGTGGAGCAGGTATTTACAAGCTATGTGGGTAATTCCGGTTGCGGTGTAGTGACTATGAAATGAACGAGAGAGATACTCAAATGAGCACAATCCAACTCAAATCAAAATGATGTAGGGTGAGGTGTGACTGGCGTTGTCAGAGATTCCGCACAGTTAGACGCAACAATTGAACTTCGAATCTGCAGGGTTACAGATGTCTTTATCTCAATCTGGGTGAAAAATGGCAGAGGGTATCTCAAAACACAAGATTCAGACAGAAGGTAAGGGTGGTTTTCAGGGTTCAGGAGGGATTCAGGACAATCAATCTCGATGTTTAAACTCGATCCAATGGTCAGACAATGCAGGAAACAGTCTCAGATGCAGCACAGACAGTTTCAGCAGGCAGATTCAGCACAGACAGAACAGCAGTTTCAGCAAAGATTCAGTATCTCTTTCAATTTATCTGCCACAAGGGACTTTACAGAAGTTTTCACAACTGGATATTTCTCGAACTGAACTCTAAAGAGCCAGGCTATATTTCGTCTAAGAAGGGTTTCCTGCTTTGGCTTGTAGCTTTGGGCAGTACTTGCTTAAGAAAATCTAAATAGATACTCTGTAAGCTATATATACTAAATCATAAAATCAAACATATATCTCAAAATTAAAAGAGTAATCTGAACAGTAAATGAGTCAAAAGTAAGTAAGTATCAATTGAGCAGAGATTGGATTCTTTTTAGGTAGTTTTCTAGGTAATTTTCCAGTTAGATAGTCAAAATGTAGGAAATTTGGGTATAGATTGGTATAAAAACAGAAATATATCGCTTTGTCCGCGTTCTAGGTGTGTTAGGGCGTACCCAGGGTATCTAAATAAAGGTCCAGAACATGTAAATAGCAACCAGTATCCTGACAGGTGACATTCTCCTCAGTGCATTGCAAATCTGGTCCCCTATAAGTTTCTCCAAAATTGGCATATTCTCCTCTACTAGGGCAGCATTAGGAGTTGTGTAGAAGCTCTAGAGCTTATCTAGACCATGCTTCATTGTTTCTATCAGCCACAGTAAGGTACAGTAACTGTTTATTTCAAGTTTTACCCCTATACATCTCTTTTTGGTCAGATTTGTACTCAGGTTATATTTCTTGTTTAGGATAGCTCTCAGCTTCTCCTAGGACAGTATTCTATCCCATAGTTTCGTCTAAGACCTCCAATTAGAGTGCCTTTGTCTTTCATCAAGTTCAGAGGGTTACTGAATTTCAGAGAGATACTCAGACCCAGAGAGATACTCATTTTCAGTATCTAACTCCTTCCATCATGAGTATTGAGTATCTAACTCATTTGTGCAGATGTAACTTTGAATCTACTTCTCCATTATTACACAGATTGGCAGTTTCTCTTAGTGACATTATGTTCACATAGTACTCAATGTACAAATATTTCTCTGGTAATACAATCTTCAAGATTGCCCATATTCTCAGCATTCAATCTTATAGTGCCAACTTAGTTAGCAAGACCAGCTGGAACTTTTGATCAGTCCAAAGGACTTAGATAGTTGTTCAATTGAAGTGAAAATCCATCAACCCCTTGGATTACAGTCAACAACACTTGGTAGAGTCTCTAGTTATTAGAGGGTGGGTCTGACCAACTCAATCTGGTATGGAACATTGGAATTCCAACACATCTGGAGAGGCATAACTAGTATCTCTTTGTATAACCCATTGGTCACAGTTGCTTAGTACCAGATTTAGTACTGTAGCAAACACTACACTTAGGTATTGTGAGTACAAGTATGTTTCATGTCTTAACTAGCAGTCTGGGGTGACTCTAGTCCTTTATGTTCAGTTTCCAATGCTTGAACATTCCATTTTTACTTCAATCTGATAGATTTCAGTACTGAAAGGCTTTTTGACGCAACATTTCCCCCAAAGTAAAATAAGATCGTCCCCGATCGTACCAGATTGGCCAAAATCGAGTTAGATACAATTATTACTAGCAGGTTTGTCATAGAAGCACATTTCGTACTGTTCAATATCACAATATCACGTCTCGCGGACTGCCTTTAGGCAAAACCTTTCTCGATTGATCGCCAGTCAATACATTTACATCGGCATGTGACGGCAATGTCAGACTTCGGCAAAACCCGCAATCTGCTTCTGTCAAAGTTTCGACTTAAACAGACAGTGATTCTCGTTTTTCTTTTCACATCTCACTTCGTCCCCCGATGGATGACTTTTCAAGGCAATTGGCTTCCTCTATCACTCTCAGTAGGGAGCCTTCCGAGGTACCGGTAAGTCCTTTTTAATTCCTTTCTCTCACGCGCTGTTTTTCACAGTGTGTCACATATATATTTGAGAACCGTTCTCAATTGACGGCCTCTTTCTTTCCTTTTCTCCCTCACAGCTCGCAGACATGAACGAAGAAGACTATAAATCGCTCTCCGCTATTGCTTCAAGACTAGGTGACTTGGACCGACGTCTACGGGACCAATCGTTCAAGGAATTTGGCAAGGGTCTTAGATTAAAAACCATTACATCCGCTTTCGACGATTTGAATCTCGCCTTGGTAGGCACCATTTTCTTTTCGTCTTTGTTATCGCTAACCTCATCTTTACAGACTCGCGTTGCTTTAACTTTCAATCGTTGCCAGAGAGCACATACACATCTCCCCGACTATTTCACTGGCTCCTTTCTTTCAGCCTGCAATCTCGCGCTATGGCTACATCAGGCAAAGCCAACGTCATTTATTGTGCCGCCCTGGGGGCTAAATCGCGCTAGGCTCGATTCTTTTTGTCTCAAATATACAGTAAGTATCTTTCAGATCCTTTTCATTCCATATGCTAACTCTTTACAGCTTCGCAATTTGTGGGAGCCACTTCCTCCATTTCCCAAGCTTAAGCAAACTCCACAGCTCGAGGAAGACAACGATGACGACGAGATATTACTTCCGCCTCTTGCCACACTCGCTTCGTCTGCGAAGGCCGCTCGCGCTGGATCCTCGAAGATTTCGGCTCCTGTTTCCAAACCAAAGCCTCAGCCAAAGCCAAAGGCCAAGACCTCTGTAACGCCCTTACCGGGTCGTTCAGTAAGTCTTTTCTTTTGTTTGACATTTCTCGTTTCTCACTTTTATCGTTTTTAGATGAAACACAAGATTTCCAACGTTGAAGCGACCGCCGAATCAACTGAGCTGACCGACGATGACGATGATGACACTGGCTTCGAGTCTGAGAGCTCAGAGCCTCCGGCCAAGAAGTCTCGCGTTTCTGAAGGTAAGAAGCCTGCAGTGGCAGCTTCAAAGGTATATTTCTCTTTGTAGATTTACTTCTTCTGTTCTTATGTTTTCTTACACAGGGCAAGGGTAAACAGGCAGTCAAGCCACGACCGAAGATTTGGAAGATGCGAGTGGAAGAACCGGTTGATGAATCAGCGTCTCGAAAGACTCGCTCGAAAGCGACTCCAGTCACTGTACCAGCATCCAGCGACGAGGAAGAGGATAAGAAGGAAGAGGAGAGATTGGTCAAGACTGAGGGTTCCAAAGCCCCAGTCAATCTCAATGTCGACTTCGAGGCTCCTTTGTGGGCTTCTCGCGCCGATTTCGCAACATCTTCTGTTTCTCTAGCCCCGGGCACCCGTCATGAGGCCCCAAATCTCCACGTAAGTCTCATCATTTCTTTTATTTCAGTTCTTATTACTGACAATGTCTTCCTTAGCGCTCAGATGGCCGTACGCCGCAGAATCGTGCCAAGGAGGACTTTGAGCAGGTACCTGGTAAGTATCCTTCACTTTCATTTTTCTAGTGTTTGTTTAACAGTTCTTTTACAGGCCGCGTTGTCTTTGGATGGCCTTATGGCCGTCCTGTTACTTTACAGCAACTCGTTTCAGTCAACCGCACATTCGACAGGGTGAGTATCTCTCTGACTCGAGAGAGATATTCACTAACATTTCTCTCTGTCCTTATCTAGTTCTTTGGTGATTCCATCTGCGCTTCGTGCGTAGGTGGGACACACACTGAAGGTAGGGAATGTCGCCCTCAACTTAATAGCAAGACCTTCGAGTGGCGCTGCGCTACCTGCACAAAGGACAACCACACCTGTAGCTGGTCGTACGGTTTGGAAGGCAGTGATCAGTTGCGATGCCTTTCATACACGTTGGCTCGCAGCGGCAGTGCAGGTAAGTATTTCTTTCATTTCTTTAAACATCTTTTATTAAAGATTCTTCGTTTCTTAGTTGTCGCTCAGGAAGCCGACCAACTCCAGATCTTGATTGACACCTACGAAGACATGCAAAACAGCGTCTCCGCGCAGATGCGAGCGATGGAAAGGGTACACCGAACGATCTTGCAGCGTCAAGATCATATCAAGGCTTCGTGTCGTGATCCTCGTCTCGTTTTACATCAAATTCAGACTGGCGACCCTTCTTTCAACTATTCCGACGAGCAGCTCAAGTTACTGGCTACCGCGCTCGGTTGGGACATCAATCTGGTGTCTCGGGCCAGTTACATCGCTAGGAATGAAGCAGGTCGTTTCGTCGTGGTGGATCCAGAAGTCGAGCAGCAAGCCGGCCCTTCCAATATTCGCTCCACTCCCGTTGCTACAGCTGACATTGACGAATCGCCTCAGGCGGTCAGTGCCTCGCAGATCACGGTCGAAGAGGACAAAGACAAGGAGGACGAGCTGGAGGAGGAGACAACAGGCAGGGTCTTAGTGCCAGAAAGCAGTCCACTAGCTGGGAGGGACGATCCCCTCTCAGAGTGACTTTCAAGGCTCGGGTGCGCACATAGTTCGTACCCCTTTATTCCTTTACTTTCTCCATCTCTCAGCCCGATTCTCACAGATCTGTCGTTCTCTTCGCTTGGCTGGGACCTGCCGTATCCGTTTGCATTTCGTCGCGGGTGACCTTGGTGTTCAACACACCAAGTTGCCCAAATATATAAAAAATTTTATACCTCGCTTTTTTTTTTTCTGTAGATACTCCCTGTACTTACTTTATAGTAGTATAGGTCGAAGTATCTTCATAGTAGTACTGAGCTTTCATGCTCAAAATATATGCTTCGTTTTTCTTGGTATGAATCTGGTGTGAAACATAAGAAATCAATTTGAGAGTCTCCTTCAAATTGAGTATCTAACTCGATTCGAGAGGGAAACAATTCTTTAAATGACTTAAGCCCACAATTTTCAATAAGTATCATTTCTTTTTTTGAGGATACATTGAATTTAATAAGTCCTTTCTGTCAAGGTTGAGAGCTTTCGATTACTCGGCAATGCTATCCGGCTAAGTCCTCTGCGGTCAAAGCTGTCTAGATCTCCAGATTTGAGATATTTGAAATTTCAAAAATTCAAAATTTTTGGCCTTGTAAACTTTGTGTGCTCTCTCCCCCCAAGTAAAATTAACTTCAACGTCCCCGTTGATCAATCTGCTACGCTGGCTAGGCCTCATTGTGCCTGTTTGAACAGCATAGGAGTAATGACCAACTTGCAGATTTAGACGGGGTAGACCAGATATAAAAGGTGCAGCGCAGATTCAGAACGACTCAGCACCATCTATCACTTGGTTCTACAACCCTTCCACTTTTATCATTTCTCTATCTCTATATTTTACAGTTATGGCCCCTAAAGGTCCCAAGACTTGGCCTGAGCGTCCTGAGTGGGTTGCCACAACGCAACAATATCTTTCTCGAGCTACTGGAGCCATGGAGGCCAAGGATGCGGATACTGAACTGCTTGGGATGCTTATTACAGCCCTTGCAAGCCATCTTGTAAATGTTCAATCTTTGATCCCAGGTCCAATATCTAACTTAATTTCTTATTACAGAAGAAGTCTCTGCCTGCATATGCGGTTGCTAAGTCCGAGGAAGCGTTCACTTTGTTCGACAAAGGTGTCAATCTGGTTGCAGATGCAGTCAAGAAGTTCCCATCTGTAGGTGAACCTGACACTTTCTCCGCCATTATAGCTTTCCGGTGTTGCGCTGAAAACGCATACACACCTGAAATACCTTGAATTAAACGATTTCTACTGTGAATATGATGGGAATAAAGGGCTAGACTATGTCCCATAGTGCTAGCTAAAACATAGAACATGAATAGTTAAAGGCTCGAAGTGAAAGGACTACGATGTACGAGTATGCATCAAGACCTTATGGCTGATATGCCTCTAGACCTTCGGCGAAGTAACTACCTGCTGCGAGACTGTACAGTATGGTCAGACCCACCCTGCCTGGCAAAGAGCCCTTCGTCTGGAAGTCGCTATTCAAGTATCTGTGTAATCCACGGGACTTAGGAAGGAAGAAACTACACACACACAGGCATAATAGCCTCATGAGCCTAGATAACGTCGAAAGGACAAAGCTAGAGGTATCGCCGAGCCATCAAAATGGTTTGTTCAAACTTAGCCGACCTCCTAGAACCTGCAGATTGATGATATACTGGAGATAATGCTTTATGATCGGAAATATATGATCGACGATTCCGTTCCGAGATACTAGATGGTCAAAGCTATGAAAATGATCAGTCTCGATGACTGTATAATAACTTATTATCAAAGTAATGACAGAATTGGCCTTCGAGCGCTGGATATTGGTATATCTACGAGGTGCTATGGGGTCTAGATGTTGAAATAGGAGAAAATACGGAAGCCCGACGGGATAAATGACTAGAAACTGCCCTCGGCGCCCCTATAAGTACACTGTAAAACAGTTACGAAGATGAATAATAACGAAATGCATAGGAGTAGTTCGTTTAGAATGGCTCGAGCGCATGATAAGAAGGGTCTAGATGTACCAAAAACATCACTAAAACATAATACTTACACATATATACCCAAGAACTGCACATAATTACCCTCTAGACGTGCCTACTTACCCAACTCAGTCATATTGTTTCTGTTTATATCCATTTTATACTCGATGTTATCCCTCTGTTCCTTTTAATTACTCCACTCAGTTTTCTATCTATTTATGAAATACTTACAAGCAGTAGAGTACATATACTGTCATGTATAGGGTCGAGCACCCCAGGTTACGACTGCCCGCCAAATTGGAGAACTTTACGTATCTTCTAGAGCGTTAAATCGCAGAAGGCCTCTTGATTGTGAACGTCAGGCCCCGGTTCTTCGAGCTGGTAGAGGCAGACTATTAGGAATTGCAGTGCTTTAATAGAGTGCTAAATATCTGAACATCTGTTGTGTTTGAACTGTCTGTCTGTCTGTCTGTCTGTCTGTCTGTGTCTGTCTGTCTGTGTCTGTCTGTCTGTGTCTGTCTGTTTGCTGTTTCTGGTACTCGTCGAAGGGTCTAGACGGTGATCTTACAGTTCAGTTAGTCTTTCCAACAGTCTAGCTCGACTTTAGTCAGTTTTCTGCGTGCGGAATCTTTGCCAACGCCAGACTACACTCGCTTTTACAAGGCAACCTTTGAGTTAAGACGAGTTCCTACGTCTTAGAGTGCTCATTTCGCTGCTATTATCTGGAGCCCACCGCGAGGGGTAGTTTCAGAAAACTATTATATCGAGTTTTACTCTTGAAAGACCTCTGTGTCTAAATATCGCTGTCTTTTGACCTCGGCGAATTGAATTGACGATTTGATTTGCCTCTCGAAGTGGAAATTGTACATTTGCATAACACTTCAAGGTATTCTACTTCGAATCCGAGTCTCTTGCAAAGATTAGTGACTCTAGCCGTCGTGGAAAACCTAGAACTACACGAAATTCCCGTGAGGCTGGACAAGAAGAATTAATATTCGAGTCTAGACCCCCTCGTCGTAGTAGAATCCCTGTTCGAAACAACTTGCCTCTGTCTAGAGAGAGGTATAGAGGAACAAACGAAGTTATAGGAGATATAAGACTACCAAGTCCTGAATTCTCTGATTTTACAAACATGCCTGATGAAGGAAATAATGCTACTGCTGGACCTGCTGGTCAAGGGCAAAACCCACAGCAGCAGAGACAACCAAATATTGATGAGGCTGCGGCGAATCAAAATCCTGGAGGAAATTGGCCGCGCCGACCTCAACAAACTGAAGTAGTAGATGCATACTTACGGGAGCTGCCTGCTGAGGTGCTCGCCGAAGTACAAAACGAGCAGTTACCGAAAGTCTCAAAGAAGGCACCCATATTTGACAGAGATCGTCCTGAGAAACTTGCAGGATGGCTCGAGGACTTAGAGGAAATCTTTAGGACTTTAAATATCAGATCTGAGATGGCGAAGATCCATCTAGCCTTGAAATACATGACTTATGAGACGAGAAAGGAGCTAGCTACGCTTGATGCAGCTTCAGGAAATGATTGGGAAACATTTAGAGTTGCCTTGCTTGACTGCTATCCGGATTCTAGTGATAAGGACGGATATGGCTCGAAGCAGAGGCTCATGAGTGTAATTGAAAAGTACATGCTAGTGCCATCTGGTCAACTAGAGAAGCTTTTGGCCTTCTCGAGGGCGTATCAGATTGAAGCAAAGAAGTTAATGAGTGGACATGCTGTCATCTCGAACTTCGAGGCAGTACAAGGATATCTAGCTGCTATAGAAGAACAGTTTAGAAAGAGAGTTATTCGAAAATTATCGACTAATGGTACTGGAGAAGGGGTTCGTCGAAGAGATGATCCTTGGACTCTAGAGCAAGTTGTAAAAGCTGCAAAAGCTGTATGTGCTATTCCTCCTGAGGAATTATATGATGTAGGAGCGAGTTGGAGCCTACCAGGTGTCATAAACACTGGAGCTAGACCCCTCTCGAGCCGACCATCTATAACTGACAGGTTAACTGCTATAAAGCAGGAAGAAGCACAGAATGAGTGGGAACGAAAGATTTCGTACACAGTAGATGATAACGAGACAAAAATTAAGACCATTCACCAGAAGCTAGACACTATGACGAACCAGAATCAAGAGATGATGAAGTCCTTGATAAGGATGGTACAAATGTCAAGTAGAAACACTGGAAATATGGGTCTAGCGTCTTCGACGAATGTTGGTATGTCGTCTATGCCTAACAGAGGACTTCTGGACACGAGTAGAGTTATGCCTGCCCGTGATCTAGCTTGTTTCATGTGTGGAGGCAGAGGACATGGTTCACAAGACTGTCCAGCTCAACATCACTTTGTAAGTAAGGGATGGATGAAGCGAAATGCGAGGAATAGATGGGAACTAAAGGATGGTTCACCACTTCCTTGGATAAATGAAGGTGATAAAGAAACTAGAAAGGAAAAGATTGAGAAAATTGCAAAAGAGAAGGGATGGGATGTAGAAGTCCACCCAGATCAGTTCTTATATGAAGTAGAATCTATGCCAAATGTATACCAGGTGCAGCTGCACGAAGCTAGCCCCCTGGGAATGGAAAATAATGAAGTTGATACATTGGCTGTACAAGTACTTGAACAGCTAGAAAGGATGGGAGTTGAGTATAAGGCCTTGTCTGATGGACAAGTGTCTATAAACACTCCTGGAGGTTCGAAAAACTAATACTTTCGATGAAGGAGCTTAAACAGGTGCTAGTTGGTGCAAAGAAGTTACCTAGCCCTGTTCCCAGCAAAGCTCTGGAGGAAGATAATGCTGGAAAGACGTCTAGACGCCTCGAAGTGGTGCTAGAGCGTCCTAAGAACTTTAATCGACACTTGTATAAACCCATAAACATGAGGGATGAGTCGTTGGAAACCCCTGAGCCCGAATTAGGCAAAGAGGCGCCCGCGCATAACGTCCCAGAAATGAAAAACTTAAATAAAAGACCATTTGATAACATAAAGCCTATTGAGAGACGAATCCAACCACCAAAAGAGGGTCTAGAAACGTCCCCAGTGACCGCTAGAACACCTAGTGTGGATATAGAAGAGTCTCGAGGCTCGGCGAAGAAGAAAGTAACATTTGATCTGCCTAAGGGACCTGAATACAAACTACAAAGTGGCATGTACAGGCCTGGAGTTGCTGAAGAAGTTGCAACGAAGATATTAAAGAGTGAAATACCTATAAGTATGGAAGAAGTAATTGCTATTTCCCCTACTTTGCAGAAAATATTGAATAGAAAGACTAAGAATAGTCGAGTATATAAGAGGCCTCTAAAGGCATTTGTACAAGAGATTAGAGATGAGGAAAACCCAGAAGACACTGATCTACCTGAGGATTCTATCTCTTTGCCATATGACACTCAAGTAGTGGATATTGATGATCTAGCATGGGGAGACTGCTTTGTACAGGTCCTCGAAGGCTCGAGCGGCTTGCAAACAGGATCTTTAGTCCATGTAGATGTTGTAGAACAATATCTCGAAGATGTTCCGCCGTCTGAACGAGGAAAGATTATCATTGTAGCCAGACCAAGTGATAGTCTGCGAGTTATCTTTCCTGATATTAATAAACAAGGGCCAGTCGAGTGTATACTTGACAGTGGGTCTCAAATAGTATCAATGGACACGGATATAGCAATGGGACTAGGTCTAGCCTGGGATCCAAAGACTGTTATCCATATGCAAAGTGCTAGTGGACAGCTAAGCCCAACCAGGGGTCTAGCTAGGAACGTACCGTTTACCTTTGGTGAAATAGTCGTTTATATGCAGATTCATGTGATGGATAAAGCTCCATATAAAGTTCTGTTGGGAAGACCCTTCGATGTTTTAACAGAAAGTAATATTAAGACAAATAAGGATGGAAGTCAAGAATTAACGATTCGAGACCCTAATTCTGGCATGACCTGCACAATGGGAACATATGAACGAGGCAGAGGTATTGGACCAAAGCCTGAAGGAGAAGAAAAACTTACACCAGCTACCCAAAAAGCTGCAGAAGAGGAAAGAAGTCCACAAGATGGAAATTTTCAATCCTCGAAGATCTGACAGGCCATCAGGGAGAGGTTGCTGTAAGTATTGGCCTAGGAGAAGATGGTAGATATGAAATAACTGGGTATAGACTGCCTGATGAGGAGACATTCTCTGATAATGAGAAGGCTGAGGCATATGTATATGCATCTCGAGCTAGCATTGAAGAGAGTGATCCCAAGGCTGCCCTTATGCTTAAAAACTACATGAAGAAGGAAATAACCGAAGATAATTGCAAGGTATATTGTACTTGGCGTGAAGCTAAGATACAGGATGAGAAAGTACCTTCGAGACCTGTGTATGAGGGTCTCGAGGCAGCTACTGTACTCAATAATGCTGCTCGAACTGAGAAAATGGTTCGGCGAATGCCAAACTTACACTGTAGGATCCTACCTCGTGGAAGTAAGGCTAGATTTCGAAAACCGTTTGCAGTATTTGGCAGTAAGTATAAACCTGTGGCAATAAAAGTGAAACCAGTAAAAACTACGCTTCCAGAAGAGTTCAGGATAGAAAGGCACATAACTGGTGACCCGCTAGAAGGGATGCCGACTTTGTCACCAAATCCACCGGACTTCACACCTGGAGAACGTTATAATGAAGAAAGAAAAGCTATTATTGAGAAGAATCATGATGAAGACTTCTTATGGCCAGAAGAAATGAAGCTAGTACATCACTTAATGAAGGTACAAGAGAAAGGTTCTGCATGGGAAGCTTCGGAAGGGGGAACTTTCAAGACCGAGTTCTTTCCACCTGTTAAATTTCCTGTTATACCACATACTCCATGGGTCGAGAGGAATATACCTATTCCGCCCGGGATCTATGGAGATGTATGCAAAATAATTAAAGATAAGATTGATTCTGGGGTCTACGAACCCTCGAGCTCCTCTTATAGATCCAGATGGTTCTGTGTTTTGAAGAAAGATGGCAAAAGTTTACGGCTAGTACACAGTCTAGAACCGTTAAATAAGGTCACAATTCAACACTCAGGCATACCTCCTGCTACAGCTGATATAGCTAGAAGCTTTGCAGGCAGATCTTGTATTGGACTGCTAGATGTATTTGTAGGCTATGATAAAAGGCTCGTAGATGAGGGATCTAGGGATTTGACGACATTTCAAACTCCTTTTGGCCCTCACCGACTTGTAAAACTACCAATGGGTTGGACTAACTCAGTACCAATCTATCATGATGATATCACTTATATATTGAAAGAAGAAATTCCACACATAACGAGACCCTATATAGATGATGTTCCAGTGAAAGGACCGTCTACTAGATATGAGCTCGAAGGTGGAGGATACGAAACAATTCCTGAGAACAGTGGAATTAGAAGATTTGTATGGGAACACATGCAAAATATGAATAGAATTGTTCAACGAATGAAACATGCTGGAGGAACCTTCTCAGGACCTAAAGCATTCATTTGCTGCGCAGAAGGAAATGTTGTGGGACATAGAGTCTCGTATGAGGGTGAATTACCTGAAGAAAAGATGGCTAAGACCATTTTGTCATGGGATGCAACTCAATGGACGAAGCGTACACACGTTAAATCATTCTTAGGAACTGCAGGACAACTCAGGATGTTCATTAAAGACTATGCAAAGAAGGCTAGACCCCTCACGAGGTTAACTAGTTCACAAGTTCCCTTTGAGATAGGAGAAAAAGAGTTAGAAGCCGTCGAGCTATTAAAAGAAGGCATTAGAAATGCTCCTGCATTGAAACCAATTGATTATTCGTTGTCTAGCGGCATTACTCTAGCAGTGGATACATCATGGATGGCTGTAGGATATTATTTATACCAAAGAGATCCTAATGATCCTAAGAAGAAGTTTTATAACTACTTTGGATCTATAACATTAAATGAACGAGAAGCAAGGTTCTCACAGCCTAAGAGAGAGTTATATGGGCTCAAGCTCGCGCTAGCCCATACTTACTACCAAACTTATGGTTGTAGGGATCTAACTGTAGAAACGGATGCTAGCTACATAAAAGGGATGTTAGATAACCCAAGTAGTGGCCCAAATGCAACTATTAATCGTTGGATTGAAGAAATAAGAAAGTATCACTTTGAATTGGTACATATCAAGGGGTCTATACATGGACCTGATGGACTATCTAGACCACCACCGGGTAGTGAACCAACAGAGAGATTACCTGCTGAAGAGGAAGATTATCTAGATGAAGATGATGGGGAACCATTGCGATTTCGTCAGGAAGATGAGAATGAGCAGGGCCCTTATGACTTTGAAGACTTTAAGCATGAGATAGACTCTAGAGGTGGATACTTACAGGGTCTAGCCTTGTCAGTAGAAGACTTTGAAGATGATATTCAAGAATTAATTGAAGAAGAGCGAAGATTCGCCTACTGGCGAGAACACATACTATTTGAACAAGGAAAGACTCTAGACCAGTTTGCACAGGTTCTAGTAGCTCCTGAATCGACAGAAGAATGGAAACATGATCATCCTTATATGGAGGAACATAGAACTACCATAGGGATTGAGCTAGATCGATTGCTACCGAGAATAAAAGAGTTCTTAATGCATCCTGAATCGGATATGCTGGATGAGATGGATACTCGAGCTCGAAAGAAATTTCTTTCGAAGGTGTCTCGATACTTCATCGACAAGAAAGGACGTATGTATCGAAGAAATGATGAAGTTGGTGGACAACATCAGCTAATAGTTGAGAAAGAACGTCGTATGTATATCCTGCATAGTGCTCATGATCATTTGGGACACAAAGGAATGTATGCTACAAAGGCTGTGATAGAAAAGAGGTTCTGGTGGCCAGAACTGGAGCGAGATGTCAACTGGTTCGTGAAAACGTGTCAGGCATGTCAAGATCGAGCTCTAGCGCTATTGAAAATACCACCTACCCTTACTCACACCCCTTCTCTGTTCCAGAAGGTACATGTGGATGTATTCAAAGTATCTCCGGCTAGTAATGGCTGTAAGAACGTTGTACATGGCCGATGTGCTTTATCTTCTTGGTCAGAGGGACGAGCAATCAGAGATGAGACAGCTCGAGCCTTAGGCGAATGGTTCTTTGAAGATATAATATGTAGATGGGGTTGCCCTCAAGAAGTGGTAACTGATAATGCTAGAAGCATGATTGCAATGTTGAAATGGCTGGAAGAGAAGTATGGGATTAAAGGGATTCGTATCTCAGCCTATAATTCTCAAGCCAATGGAAAGATTGAAAGAGCACACTTTGATATCCGTCAAGCTTTAGTAAAGGCAACGGGAGGTGATCTTAAACGTTGGTACTGGTTTCTCAAACATGTGCTTTGGGCAGACAGAGTAACAACTAGAAGAGGATTTGGATGTTCTCCTTACTTCTTAGTAACTGGAGCAGAACCAATACTGCCTCTAGACCTTATAGAATCAACTTGGTTGGTAGAAGTACCAGATAGAGTCCTTACTTACGAAGAATTGATCGGCTACAGGGCTAGAGCCTTGGCAAAGCATAGAACTCATGTTATGGACATGATTTCCAGGGTCGACGAAGAGAAAAGAAGAACTATGAAGAAGTTTGAACAAGATTATGAACATGTAATAAAAGACTATGATTTCAAACCTGGAACTCTAGTACAAGTTCGAAACACTCAAATTGAGAAGAGCTTGGACAGGAAGATGTATCCAAGGTATAGAGGACCTATGATTGTCATCAGACGAACTAAGGGTGGTGCCTACATTATTGCTGAAATGGATGGCTCTGTACTTAAAGAAAAGATTGCTGCCTTTCGCGTACTGCCGCATTTTGCAAGATATGAGCCTATAGACCTACCTACGAACGTGCTAGACCTCATAGACCTTACTGCAGAACAGCTAGAACGTATGGTGAATGAAGATGAGGATACTTACGACGAACAAAGTCGAGATTACATTTTTGACTCCATTCCGAACTTAAGAATGCCTCGAGATGAGGAATATGAAGATGATTCTGATGAAGAAGATGATCATCCTTCTCCTGAGAGGGATTTAAGCGCAGAACCTGAAGAGATCACTGGAGTGCGAACTAGAAGCAATAAACAGTTTGTTCTATTGCGTCGAAGTGGTACTTAATCGATATTCTGAAGGCTCGAAGTAATGACAGTAATAAGAAACTCAAAAGAGTTATATGTACGAAGGTATATGAACTATATCATGAGTTGGGAGTGTAAAGTAGGTTGGAGACTCTGAATACAGGGTCTAGCGCCTATTCTCACAACAACTCAGTTAGAAAGAACTAGATTATGGGGATCGACGAAACTTACTTAGGCGCTGCTAGAGTTGGTAACTGTGGTATCAGCTGAGCTAGATCCAGCCTCCTCCATGGTAGCATCTTGAGGGGTCTCCGAAGATGAAGAATCAGCGGTTTGCTTGTCCTCGACTGAGAGACGACTAAATTGCTCTCGTTGAATGTTGTCCATCTGTTTAACAACGAACTGGTACTGATTGGCATGGAAATGTACAGCATGCTGAAGAGTGACTTGTTCGGTACGAAGGAAATTGAGAACTGAGCGTAAAGCTTCGACGCTAAGCTTGGGCAGTTCGAGATATGGAGTGAGCGCGATATGGCGGAAAGTTGTAGCGATGGCGGCCTCTCGAAGGGTCTTATCCTCTGGTCAATATGATCAGTAGGGTCGAGACAGGGAGAAACCATGCTTACTTACCCTCAATATCCTCACGAAGATCGGAAATGGGTTGCTCGAGGCGAATGCGCTTGCCATTGGCAGCTGCAATGTTATCCTGAGCAACTGATAAGTAATACATGGCCTTGAGGTAGGAACGAGAACGTACATCCATTCCAGGTACATCGCCGAGGGCCAATGAAAGAGTAGAAGAACGATTCGCGACGTCCTGAATGTTCGGCGAAGTTATAATATGATGGATAAGAAGACACCGCACTTACCCTGACCTTCTTGTTGAACTTGAGGCAAAGGTGGAAGGCTTAATTCTTGAGAAGGGGCATGCATAGATGCAGAAAGACCCAATGCGGCTGCGAGTCCGGCTTTATAGTCCTAAACTTAGGTCAAGTCGGAGTCTCAACCTAAGAAATATGGATACTTACTGGAGTAGAAGCAATCCGACCTCCGACGAACTCGATCTCATCATCATCATCATTGTCTTCGATGATAAGAGGAGATTTAACGTTCTGCGAAGAGTGTAGAATGAAGCTTGTAAAGATTAATGAGGAAAGAGGAGAGTTACCTTGCGCTTACGAGTGGGCTGTCGAAGCACCTCGAGCTTGGCAAAGAACTCCTCAAGCCCATTTAGATGGTAGGGACGATTGACCCCATCAATCTCTGTAATAGCTATCACAGTGTTGAGTCCTTTCTGGAAGGTATCAAAGGCGATATCATCCTTGGCCACCACTTTGGCATTCAAAGGCTTTGACTACGAAGAAATATGAGCTCGACGAAGCCTGAAGAATATAATAGACAAACCATATGATCGGCTAGAGCCGTCACGACTGGTCCTAGAAGCTTGGGACTGGCTTTGGGGAAGGCTTGAACAGCTTGAGCGGCAGTAATGGCCTCTTGAGTCTCCTTTAACCATTGATCCCTCTCGGGCCAGGTCTTGTTGGATCCTCGAGCCATGTGACGATGAGATATGAACGAGAAGAAGACGAAAGTAAGGTCGAGAATGCAGGTTGAAGGTCTTAAAGTGTACTGATAACTTGGACCCACCTTCGGCGACCCTCCTTTATACTTTTCTGACTGAGAGCGGAACTCCTGGTCCCTTCGACGAAGTAACATGCCCAACTGATTAAGGCACCCTGGACTGAACTAAGGACTAGCCGAGATATGCAGCGGGGACGCTGAACTTCTTTTGGTTTGGGGGAGAGGAGTCCATCTAGGACATAGAATTTTGAAATTTCTAAAGATTTCATAAAATCGAAACTTAAGTGTTTTAGATTTCAATAAATCAACATCTAAGATTGGTTGAAACAAACAAATAAGTGCCTGAGGCACAGAAGTGATAAGTAAGGGCACGAGACTTATAAATAAAGGGGTCTAGTTACTACTTATTACCTTCGAGCTGGGATTTCTCTAAGTCGAGTCCATACTTACAGCCTCGACGAAGGCAATCTTAAAGATATTAAATTAAATTTGAACTTAACAATGGATTCACACATAAAGAAAGAACATGAAAGCTTTTATTTGGCACTAAGGCCACGAGATTTCTATGTACATGGTACAAGAAATGAAAACAAAGATATTTGGGCCTCTATGAAGAGAACCCTTGCTAGATATAATGATTTTGGAGCTCTATAAAGAGACTCCTTGCTGCGATGTAATGAAAATATTATTTAAAGTCCGAAGACTGTAGGCTACGCCTCGACGAAGACCCCGAGTCACCTCTCCGGACTGTCCTCTGCCAGGATCCGACCAACGCTTTCCTCCTCCACCGGGGAACGGGCGGTGTTGAGTGTCGTAATGGTAGGGAGGGAGGATGGAAAGGAAGAACCAGCCGACGCAGGTACCCGGGAAGATGAAGCATTCGCCGAAGAGCGAAGAGGCGCGAGAGCCGAGGTTACCATGCGCTCGATGGTGCTGCGAGTGTCGGATTTAGAGAAGTCGATGGGAAGGCGCGACGAAGTCGGTTGGATCTGAAAACCAGAGTCCGTCTTCACCAAGCTCGAGTCTCGATCCAAAACCGACATGTCCCAACCCAAGCCCGCGCCTATCATCTTCAAATCTTCGATTTCGTCCTTGAATGAAGGGTCGTTACGATGAAGAATGTTGAAAAGAAGGGTAGGATCGGTGACTGAACCACGAAGGTGCTCCTGGTCCCGCTCGATGGACTCGCGAAGCTTGTTGGCATTGTCGGCGAGGTCCAAGACGCTGCAGCGAAGTTGGTCGTATACAGAGATCTTCTCGACGAGACCAATAACTTCTGCGCCGAGGTCTGAATAAGGAGGGAAATGAGAAAAGATGTTAAATAAAAAGAAATAAATGAATAACTTACTATGAGAACCTTGACGAGCCAACCCGTAGATCGTATTTCGCATCTCGAGGGCGCGAGCCGGTGTCAGGGTCCATGAACAAGGTTGCCTGCTTTTGAAGCAGACGGCGCATTTGTAGGAGGTGCTCTGTATTTCGGGCGGGACACACTTCTCTGCTGCGTGAGCTGCGGTACATCGCGTACATGGCAAGCTGCCAGTGAGCTATAAAAGATAAATGAAAGAGTAATAAAATAAATAAGAAAGAGACTTACTGCGTCGATGGTTCGAGTTGCATGAAGCAAGTCGGCGAGGTTGAAGACCGTGTCGCTAGCAGGATGTGTGAAGAGGCCGGCCTCGAAGACCTGATGAGAAGGACCAGCCCTCGCTGATGAAGCAGGAGCAGGGGTCGGCGACCTTTCGCTAGCAACAGGAGATGGCTCTTTGGGAGTCGGGGCCTTTGCCTTAGGCTTGGGCTTCGGTTTGGGCTTCACTGCGCGAACGGGTGGACCAGTCTTGAGTGTTTTGGAAGGAGTGGACGCGCGAGGCTTCTTAAAAGAGAAGAGATCCATGTCGTCGTCGTCTTCTAGCAGCTCGAGCGCTCGCTTTTTCGAAGTCAGAACAGGCTAGAATATGAAAGGATATAAGAAAGAAATTTGAAGGGAATAGGAAGAAGAAAACGAACCTCAGGCTTGACTTCGACGGACTCGTCGTCAGACTCGAGGACCTCATCCTCTGAGTTGCTCAGAACGGTATCGTCGTCGCCACAATCGTCGCCGAGGATGGTATCGAAGTCGTGAAACTAGGAAATTATATTGAATAAGATTATAAAAGATTACGATGGAATAAGGACTTACAGGCTCGAGACTATGTTTCTCCTGTCGATCGTCCTTCGAAATATACCAACCAGTCTTGTGAAGAGATGGGAGTCGAGATTCGAGGGGGTTGCAAAGTCGCACTAGAGCTAGCCACACCGGGCGCACATGCGGACAGAAATCCTCGATGTCGAAGTCGACGTGCTCAAAGAGAGTATCCTAGAAGAGAAAATGTAAGAATAAAAGATTAAAACTATAAGAAATACAACATACCATGAAGGGAGTGGCACTTTCCACGGCCTTGGTCATTTCTGAAACCTTGGGGGGATTCTTTCGTGGTTTATCAAAGTAACGACGATAGACGTCGACGATACACGCGATGACTTCATTTGCTTGTTCGTGAGGGTTGATCTGCGCTGTCTTTCGACCAGCTCGAGTTTTCTTGGCCACTGCCGAAATTTGAGAAGAAGAGGCTGCCTTGCCCTTCCCTTTGGAAGATTTGCCGGTAGTTCGCGCCATTAGAAGGAAAGAAAGAACAAGTATGTATAGAGAAAGACAGAGGGCTAGAGCCACTCTGAGTGAAAAATAGAGAGAAAGGAAGAATGGGCGTGAAAAAGTTGAAGTCCGTTTACTTATGGAACGACTCACCTGACCACGTTCCCACGGCGCACGGACCAGTGAAAGGCTGAGAGATGCGTGAAAAGAAAGAATAGAGAAGCAAGAAACTGAATAAGAAATGTGAAAGAGGAAAAGAGACGGAAAGTCACTTGCCTGAAAAGAACCTACGGCAATTGCCGAAGGCAAACAGCTGGCCGAGAGTATTTTGGTCGGAGTTTGAAATTGGATAATCGGCATAGACCGGCAAAAAGCAATGAACAGTGTACCACTGCTTCGGCGAACTCTGAGATGTGTGTGAATAAGTATTATATAATCAACAGGCTGTCTGCGAAGCTTTAGAATGTATCTTTGGCTGTATGACTGACCGATCACCAGACCGGGGACGGTCTAGATTTGGTTTGGGGAAGATGTTGCGCTGAAAACGCATACACACCTGAAATACCTTGAATTAAACGATTTCTACTGTGAATATGATGGTAAAGACAGACCAGACTCGGCTGTCATCTCGACTTCAATGTCACCTTTCGCTCTTTCAGGAGAACAGTATCAGCTGGGCCCAGCGTCCAAGCACAGAGGTTCACGAAGCCGATATTGAACAGTATTTGCGAGACAACCTCACTGCTCTCGATATTCCTCGAATCACCCTTCCTGACCTTTCGGAGCCTCTCGAGGACCATGCTGTTTGGGTCCTCACTCACGGCGACACTGAGTCACACCCTGGAGTTGTATGGACTCAGAGCGGTGTTGCGCTGAAAACGCATACACACCTGAAATACCTGAAATTAAACAATTTCTACTGTGAATATGATGGGAATAAAGGGCTAGACTATGTCCCATAGTGCTAGCTAAAACATAGAACACGAATAGTTAAAGGCTCGAAGTGAAAGGACTACGATGTACGAGTATGCATCAAGACCTTATGGCTGATATGCCTCTAGACCTTCGGCGAAGTAACTACCTGCTGCGAGACTGTACAGTATGGTCAGACCCACCCTGCCTGGCAAAGAGCCCTTCGTCTGGAAGTCGCTATTCAAGTATCTGTGTAATCCACGGGACTTAGGAAGGAAGAAACTACACACACACAGGCATAATAGCCTCATGAGCCTCGATAACGTCGAAAGGACAAAGCTAGAGGTATCGCCGAGCCATCAAAATGGTTTGTTCGAACTTAGCCGATCTCCTAGAACCTGCAGATTGATGATATACTGGAGATAACGCTTTATGATCGGAAATATATGATCGACGATTCCGTTCCGAGATACTAGATGGTCAAAGCTATGAAAATGATCAGTCTCAATGACTGTATAATAACTTATTAGTAAAGTAATGACAGAATTGACCTTCGAGCGCTGGATATTGGTATATCTACGAGGTGCTATGGGGTCTAGATGTTGAAATAGGAGAAAATACGGAAGCCCGACGGGATAAATGACTAGAAACTGCCCTCGGCGCCCCTATAAGTACACTGTAAAACAGTTACGAAGATGAATAATAACGAAATGCATAGGAGTAGTTCGTTTAGAATGGCTCGAGCGCATGATAAGAAGGGTCTAGATGTACCAAAAACATCACTAAAACATAATACTTACACATATATACCCAAGAACTGCACATAATTACCCTCTAGACGTGCCTACTTACCCAACTCAGTCATATTGTTTCTGTTTATATCCATTTTATACTCGATGTTATCCCTCTGTTCCTTTTAATTACTCCACTCAGTTTTCTATCTATTTATGAAATACTTACAAGCAGTAGAGTACATATACTGTCATGTATAGGGTCGAGCACCCCAGGTTACGACTGCCCGCCAAATTGGAGAACTTTACGTATCTTCTAGAGCGTTAAATCGCAGAAGGCCTCTTGATTGTGAACGTCAGGCCCCGGTTCTTCGAGCTGGTAGAGGCAGACTATTAGGAATTGCAGTGCTTTAATAGAGTGCTAAATATCTGAACATCTGTTGTGTTTGAACTGTCTGTCTGTCTGTCTGTCTGTCTGTGTCTGTCTGTCTGTGTCTGTCTGTCTGTGTCTGTCTGTTTGCTGTTTCTGGTACTCGTCGAAGGGTCTAGACGGTGATCTTACAGTTCAGTTAGTCTTCCCAACAGTCTAGCTCGACTTTAGTCAGTTTTCTGCGTGCGGAATCTTTGCCAACGCCAGACTACACTCGCTTTTACAAGGCAACCTTTGAGTTAAGACGAGTTCCTACGTCTTAGAGTGCTCATTTCGCTGCTATTACCGGGACGACTTGGCAAAGCGCAGAGAGACTCTCAGTGGGTCTAAGAAGCGCAAAGTACGTTTTTATTGACCATCCCTCTCATTTCGAGTATCTAACTGCCTATCGGTGTGTAGCCAGCTAAAACTCCCAAACTTATTGAGGATGACGATGATGACGATGAAGAGATTGAGGTCATTACTGGTGACGGAGACGTTACTGTAAGTATCTAACTCCTTGGTTACTGAGTATCTAACTCAAATCCCACATGGTCTTTCTTTTCTCAGATGGCAGATGGACCTTCTCTTGGGCTCTCTGCGTCGATCCACGCTCCCAATAAGGATAACAAGGACTCTAGCAAGGACAAGACCAAAGGTTCTTCCACTACTACCACAGTTCATAAGTCTTCCAAGGAAAAAGTAGTAATCACTTCTCCAAGGGTAAGCAGATTTATGTTCAGAACTGTTTATTCGTTTCTCTAGACTGATGTACCATGGTAACTTCGCAGGCTACCTCAGTTGGACCCAAAGATGTAAGTTTTTAGTTCCATCTGGAGATATTCATGCAGTTTCATGTACTGACTATAAATGTTCGTGTAGAATGAACCTATTCCTGAGCCCCACAAGGTGATTGTCATGAAGAAGCCTCGTATTGAGAACCCAATCGTCAACCTTAGAGAGGAGACAGACCGTGAGTAGTCACCCAATCTGCGGCTTTTTCGAGTATCTAACTCAACTATCCTGCAGATGAGCGCAAACTCCGGGAGAGTGGAGAAGAGATTGTGACTCGTATCACTGCTCTGTTCCCTTTCATGGACTTGGACCACTTCTCTCCTGAGGTTCTTCAATCAATTTCCAACTTCTTGAAGACAGAACTCAGTGTTCATCAACATGCCATTCAGTATCATCATTCTCAGTACAGATTTGCCTACAAGGAGTTTTCCCGTCTGGAATTGCTCCGAAGACAGAAGGAGAAGGCTTACAGGGCCAACCAGAGTCCCTTGGAGTCTGGTCCAGGTACTGCTGATGATCCAGCTCCTTTCCATGCATTTCCATCTGCAGACATTCTCTGACTTTAATGTTACATCTGGACATCTCAGTATCATTTATGGGCAGTTTACACGGTATTGGTACACCGTATAGGACATCCTCAGACACCCTTTATGTTTATCTTAGTAGTGCATACTACTGTTACCCACTTTTTACTTTCATCTGCAGTTAGGTAGTCACTTTTCAGTGTCTATCTCTTACTTTGTTCAAATATAGTGTGTTTATCATTTATTTTGTGAAGATTGAGACCTGGTCTGGACTGGAGCGTCCCAATCTGGTTCTTCTTCATCTGCATCGTTTGCAGATTGTAGTTCTTCATCACTGGACTCATCAAGATCTTCATCTTCAGCAGGAATTCTCAGTTGAGGAATACTGTCAAAGATGTAATCTCTCTCAAGTTCAGGGTCTAACTCAAAGTTATCATTGACCATCTCTTCTAGTTGTTCACTAGTTAGGTCTATAAGTTCATGAATGTTCTCAGGCAGTTCAATTGGTTCATATCTAGCTACATGGGGTAGCACTCTGAAGGCAGCAACCTTTTCTCTGAGCACTGTACCATCCATCTGGGCCACAATGTAGGATTCCCCTTTGGTTCTCCTTATTACAATCATGGGTCCCAGGTATCTAGGATACATCTTTCTGTCCAAGTTCTTCTCAACTTGTGTATTTCTGACTTGTATAAGTGTACCAGGTTTGAAATCAAAGTCTCTGATAACATTTCTGTATTCTTCTTCATATTGTCTAAGAGTCTCTTTCTTGGTTGTATCAATTCTAGATATCATTTCCTGCACATGGGTTCTATGCTTAGCTAGAGCTTGTGCCCTATAGCCAATAAGTTCCTCATATGTCAAGATTCTATCTGGAAGTTTTACTAACCATGTAGATTCAACAATATCCAAGGGTAGGATAGGTTCAGCTCCAGTAACAAGGAAGTATGGTGAACATCCAAGTCCTTTTCTAGCTGTAATTCTATCTGCCCAGAAGACATGTTTGAGAAACCACCACCATCTCTTTAGATCTCCACCTGTAGCTTTTGCCAAGGCAGTTCTAATGTCAAAGTGGGCTCTCTCAATCTTGCCATTTGCTTGGGAATTGTAAGGAGATATAGTAATTCCTTTAATTCCATATTTATCTTCTAGCCATTTAAGCATAGCTCGCATCTGGGGTGCATTATCAGTTACTACTTCATCAGGACATCCCCATCTGCATATAATATCATCAAAGAACCATTCTCCCAATGATCTAGCATTGTCTGATCTTAAGGCTCTTCCTTCAGACCAGGATGAGAGTGCACATCTGCCATGTACAACATCCTTGCAACCATTACTTGGAGGTGATACTTTGAATACATCCACATGAATCTTCTGAAACAGGGAGGGAGTGTGTGTAAGAGTGGGAGAAATCTTCAACAATTCTAATTTTCGGTTCTGGCAGATTTGGCAGGATTTGACAAACCAATTGACATCTCCATTCAAATCTGGCCACCAAAAACGCTTCTCTATGAGAGCTTTTGTTGCAAACATTCCTTTATGTCCCAGATGGTCATGAGCAGCATGCATCATGTACATCCTTTTCTCTTTAGGCACAACCAGTCTATGCTGGCCTCCTGTATCATCATTCCTTCTATAGAGTCTACCATCTCTGTCTACAAAGAACTTTACAGCCCTGGAAATGAACTTTTTCATAGCAGTCTCACCTAGGTGAGCTAGAGGCTGATTGCCCTGCAGGTACCAATCTTTGATTAGGTCTAGTTGTTCATCCAGTTCCTTTGTAGATGCAGATCTGTGATCCTCTCTATATGGGTGTTCATGTCTCCATTCAGTACCTCCTTCAGGTATAACCAAGGTCTGTGCAAACTGCAACATCGAGTTAGATACTGGATGTTGAATTGCTAACAGCTCTCTAATGGAATTCAAGTGACGTTCTTCTTCAAGAGCTTCTTGCAAATCGTCCTCAAAGTCGTCTATTGACTTTGCAACTTCCTGCAAGTAACCACCTCGAGTATCTATTTCATCTTTAAAGGCTTCAAAATCAAAGGGTACCTCAGATTCACCATCTCCCATTCTGAATTTCACTGGCAGACCATCATCTTCATCAACAAATGAATCCGGATCTCTAGATGCCGCTCTTTCAGTTGGTATGGTTCCTCTAGGTGGTCTAGATAGTCCATCTGGTCCCTTATGTTCAGTGCCCTTGATGTGTACCAAGGTGAAGTGGAACTTCCTTATTTCTTCAATCCATCTGTTTATAGTTGCATTGGGACCACTACTGGGTTTGTCAAGCATTCCTTTAATATAGCTTGCATCTGTTTCCACAGTAAGATCCCTACATCCATATGTCTGGTAATATGTTTGTTGTAAGGCCAACATCAAGCCATATAGTTCTCTCTTGGGTTGAGAAAACCTTGCTTCTCTTTCATTTAAAGTAATGGAACCCATCCAGTTGTAGAACTTTTTCTTTGAATCTGCAGGGTCTCTCTGATATAGTTGGAAACCTACTGCCATCCAGGAAGTATCTACTGAAAGGGTGATTCCAGTACTTAAATCATAGTCAATAGGACGAAGTGCCGGAGCATTTCTGATCCCATCTTTAATCATTTCTACAGCTTCCAGTTCTGCAGGACCCATTTGAAAAGGCACATCCCCAGTTAAGATTGTCAAAGGTTTTGCTTTCTTGGCATAGTCCTTTATGAACATTCTCATCTGACCAGCAGTGCCCAAAAATGACCGGATATCTTTCTTCTCAGACCATTTTGATGCATCACAAGTCAGGACAACTTCAGCTAGCCTTTCAACTGGCTTTTCTCCTTCATAACTGACATGATGTCCAACAACATCACCTTCAGCTACACAGATGAAAGCTTTGGTCCCTGCAAAGGTACCACCAGCATGTTTCATTCTTTGCACAATTCTGTTCATATTCTGCAGATGCTCCCACACAAATCTTCTGATGCCAGAATTTTCAGGGATAGTTTCATAACCTCCATCTGCAGTTTCATATCTGCTGACAGGCCCTTTTACTGGTACATCATCAATGTAAGGTTTAGTTACATGTGGAATTTCATCTCTGAAGATGTATGTAACATCATCATGGTAGATTGGTACAGAATTTGTCCAACCCATAGGTAACTTTACTAATCTATGTGGGCCAAAAGGTGTTTGGAAGGTTGTAAGATCTCTTGAACTTTCATCAACCAGCCTCTCATCATAACCAACAAAGATATCCAGTAATCCCAAACATGCTCTTCCAGAGAAGCTTCTAGCTATATCTGCAGTTGCAGGAGGAATTCCTGAATGTTGAATAGTCACTTTATTGAGTGGTTCTAAACTATGGACCAATCTTAAGCTTTTTCCATCTTTCTTTAAGACACAGAACCATCTGGATCTATAGGATGAACTAGAAGGCTCATATACACCAGCATCTATTTTGTCCTTAATCATTTTACACACTTGATCATAGATCCCTGGAGGTATAGGAATATTCCTTTCTACCCAAGGGGTGTGTGGTAACACTGGAAACTTTACTGGAGGAAAGAACTCTGTATTAAAGGTTCCTCCTTCAGATGCTTCCCATGCAAATGCTTTCTCTTGGACTTTCATAAGATGGTGTACAAGCTTCAGCTCTTCAGGCCATAAGAATCCTTCATTATGATTCTTGTCTACAATTTCTTTTCTTTCTTGAGAGTACCTCTCACCAGGAGTGAAATCTGGAGGATGAGTAGGTAACTCAGGCATATCTTTTAACGGATCTCCAATTATTTTTCTTTCAATCCGGAACTCCGCAGGTAAGGTAGCTTTAACAGGTTTGACCTTAATAGCAACTGGTTTGTACTTTCTAGAAGCCAAAACAGTCACCAATCTGGCCGTTTTGTTGCCATTCTTATCTCTACTCCATCTGGGTCTTGAAGATTGGACTGGTTTAGGTTCTCTTTTGACCGTTTTACCCTTATCCATCCTCTTTTCAGTTCCAGATGCAGGTTCCGAAGTGTGATTAAGTACCGTGCAAGTATCTAAGTCTGAATTCTGAGTATCTAAGTGCTCTTTTGAATTCAAATTTAAATTTTCTCGCCAGGTACAGAACACTTGTTTCTTTTCTGAGTCTACAGACCGATTTAAATACGATCTAACCGAGTCTGCAGCGGCTATATCTTTTTCTCTTATGCTGGACTCAGCTGCAAACACAAATGCCTCAGCCTTTTCAGGTTCTGAAAACAATTCATTGTCTGGCAGCTTATATCCAGCAATTGTGGCATTGCCATCTTCATCCATTTCAATACAAACAGCTACCTCTCCCTGATCTCTTATCAGTTCATTGAGGTCCGATGAAAATTTTGAGAGTCTCCCTTATTTTTCACAGGGACACTCGCAGATTTCTGTGTTTCAGGGACAAGCTTTGGTTCACCAGGAATAGGTTTAACCTTAATTCCTCTACCTCTGTCATATGTTCCCATTGTACACTTCATTCCACTGTTTGGATCTGTAATGGTGATCTCTTGTTCTCCAGTTTCAAAGTTTCTGACTACACTGCTTGTTAACACATCAAATGGTCTTCCCAAAAGAACATCATAAGGCACTTTATCTATTATGTGAATCTGCATATAGATAGTTATTTCTCCAAAGGTAAATGGTACATTTCTTGCTAGTCCCCTAGTAGCCTGTAATTGACCATTTGCACTTTGCATATGGATCACAGTCTCTGGGTCCCATCTTAAACCAAGTCCAATAGCTACTCTTGTATCCATGGACACGATTTGAGAACCACTATCAACTACTGTCTCAACTTGTTGATCAGAGTGATTAATCTTTGGGTAGATTGCCTTTAGACTGTCAGTCTGGCTGGCTACTATAATGATCTTATCCCTCTCATCTGGAGGTACATCTTTCTGATACTGGTCCACAACATCCTTGTGTACCACTGAGCCTTTCTTAAGGTCATCTGTGTCTTCATCTAGGACAATAAACACATCTTCCCTTTCATAGGCCATATCTTCAATAAAGACCATATAATTTGCCTGTACCAGATTGACATCTTCTTCTGATAGAATACCATCAGGATCATCTTCATCCCTTTCTTCATGAACAAAAGCCTTTACAGGACGCTTATACACCCTGTTGTTCTTCAATTTTCTCTGCATAATCTTCTGAAGTGCCGGAGATATAGCAATGAGGTCCCCACTACTTATATCTATCTCAGATCTAAAGATTTTGTCTGCAATTTCTTCTGCTAGACCCGGTTTGAATAGTGAGTTTCTAAGCTTGAAATCGGGCTCAGATTTACGCGGAGGCTTTGTGTATACAATAGCATTCCTTGTATCATTACTCATTCCATCTTTAGTTCCAGATTGAGCTCCTTCAGTCTCATTTGACTTGTTCTGGCTTCCTACAGGCATTTCCTTTGGTATAGGTGGCCTATCTATTGCCTTTACATGATCAAACGGACGGTTAGATACTCTCCATGCAACATTGTTGTTATTTTCAGAGGGAGATTCGCTCTCCTCAGTGTCAGAATCAACGGGTAGTTCAAAACGAACAGGCTCTTTTCTCATAGCAGGGGGTCTGTATTTCTCCCTTTCAGATGGCTTCAGTGTAGGTAGTAACACTTCAACTCTCTTTTTCTTTACAAGTTTACTTTCCTCAGGAGATTGACCTGTTTTGTGAGAAGGATTCTGAGTATATACAGCTTCTTCACCAATCTCCTTCATTGGAAACTCTAGTTTTTCGACTCAGAGTTGTTTTCTCGTTTCAAAATCTGCTTAGTTTCAGATTTAGCTGCTGGTGCCAGATTCTGCAAAGTATTGCAAACCTGACTGAATTGAGCAACAAGGCTGTTGATAGCATCTAATGAACTACTTTGAGAGGGACCTGCTATAGCAGAATCCTCATCTTCAAAAGCATACAAGTTCTGGTCAACATGAGAGGAAGGTTGTTCCCACCCATGTCTTTTGGCAATTTCCTCAATCTTCTCTTTCTTAGACCGAGTATCAGATGGATCAGCTCTTGGCCAATATACTCCATCTTTCAATGCCCATTTACCAGCACTATTTTTGATCATCCACCCCAACCTGATAAATCTAAGTTGATGTGGACAGTCCATAGATCTATGTCCAGGCTCATCACACATATAGCAATTGGAGTCAGCATGAGTATTATTATTCACAGATGACATCTGGGACGATCTTTGTACACTATTGGGTCCATTAGAGTTCATTCCAGGTCCAGATTGGGAATTTGGAGCGTTCATGTTCATCCTAACTGAGCTAGAAGTTGCTTGGGTCATTTTTGCCAAGTTAGCAACTGTCTCAGATAGCTTTGCAAGAGCTGCCAGATTCGTTTCCTGGGCTTGTCTAATCTGGTTAAACTGGTTCTGGTGACTATCCACTGTTGCAGACAATTTCATTGCCCACTGATCTGGTTCTGACTTCACAGTAGATGCTACTTGGTAAGGATCATATAACTTCCTTGTAGCACTCTGCTCAGTTGTTGGGAGTATCCTAGAGTATCCTTCTGCCAGATTTGGACCATTCAAGAATAAACCAAAGTTGTATCCCCCTGCTCTTTTTACAGAACAGAGTTTTTCAGCCTCAGACATTACATCTTTCAGAGTAAAAGGATCATCCTCTCTCTGAACTTGTAAGTGGCCATTGATCACTTTGTTTTCCAAACGGTCCAGAAGTTTTCTTCTGAAGGGTTCATCTAGTGCACTCAAGAAACCAGCTACAGCTTCTGAGTTTGATACTGCAGGTGTAGTACCAGAAGATAGTTTCTCATACTCAATCTCATACTCTCTTTTAAATGCCATCAGTTTCTGAATAGCACCAAGCACTATGAGTTTATATGCATCTATGATAGCATACAATCTTTGTCTAGATCCCAGTCCTCTATCTGCAGATTCAGGGAAATTTTTCATTAATGCCTCTTTAAAAGCATCCCAATCCAAATCTTTAACAGCTTGAAGCCGTTGAAACTCTTCACGGTGATACGACCGCGGGAATACCACTACCATTTTCGGCCTCGCAGGATTGATCACTCCAGTACAAACCTACTAAGTACACTGTATAGTCCTAAGTTCCGCGGTGTATTACGCACATTCAACCACTAGTATATGTGTACAAAGGTGTGCAAGACTGTAGAACGGCACTAAATGGGTCTTCTCAGTGTAGGTATTACCTAAGTATGCACTCAAGTAAAGCGTCGCGGCACTTGTTCTAAGGTCCGACGTGTATAACTTGATGGCCCCAATACTGTATAAACCAACGCGTAGGTAACAAAGTACCGCGGCACTACTCAGAAGGCCAGACTTAGAAACCAGGTAGCAGTAGCTCCGTGCACTAGTCATATCTAATGACCATGGTTGAGCCACAGAAGGGTCTAGACGTACGATGTAACACGAAGTACTTCCGACGACGCGGAAGTAGAACACGTAAGGAGACACAGTGTTAGCGAACTACCGCGATACTTTCTAAAAGCGGCAAGATTATAACCCAATATAGGATACCCTGTTACCGCGTACTATACTTCATCCCTACCTTACGCGGTGCACCATATGCACCATATATCTCATAACTGTCAAGTATCACGACATTTGTTTGTACTATGTAAATAGAAATACTGTATATAAGAAATAGAACCTGGGCAAGGAAGGACAGGTTCCCGAGCCCCCCCATAGAGCTAATAGCATTTGTGTGTGGAAAAGCTTAAGTCCCTCTGAGTGGTTAGAAGTTTTAAAGTTTAACCGTCGCGTTAGTTCATAAGTCAGTGTGCCTAAGTGTTTACAAGCGGGGTCGTCTGGTACCGCGGAGCCTATGTGTGTAGTGTGAATAAGAGTGGATCGTCTGGTCACTCGTTGAACTCGTCGTCTGGCAGTTCTGAAATACTCCTATACCCAACTCCACTAAAGTGAGAAGTCGTCTGGCATCTCCCAACAATCGTCTGGTTGTTGTATCGTTTGTAGTCACTGGTCGCGGTGATTTGTTAAAGTTACGCGTTAGTTCGTTTGAGTGGTGTGTAGCATAGAGTTATCTGTGCCGCGTTGGTTTTGACTGTGTCTCCGAGCTCCTCTTACAACAACCTTATTCGCTTCACAGCGTTTGTTAGTCCCCCAAACCCCACGAACTTAAAAGTCTTTGTGTGTTGTGTGTGTGTTTTGAGTGCTTGATAGATTCATTCGAGTTAGTTAGCACTTCTTCTCATTCATACCCCATACCAAGCACATCATCTGGAGCCCACCGCGAGGGGTTTCTGATTAATAAACTAAGTGAAGTGTTTTAGGTTTCGTACGAGACCGAAGAGTTATAGTCGCGGTTGTCTAACCAACAATCAGACAAAACGTCTAGACGAAGTTCACGGCCTTCAACGGTAGAGAATACCAGAGAGTCGTTAGCACGTGCAAAGGCAATCAAAAGAGTTAGTAGCTACAGGAAGTCACATCCTGAAGTTGTTGCTCAACCCCGAGAATCGATTAACGTAGTTGACGCGGAAGATTCGAGTATTAGACAGTCGCGGAACTTTGACGAAGAACTATCTGATTACGGAGAAGGTACTTCAATTCAATTTCCTAGGCCAGACCCACCGTCGCGTCGAAACTCAGTAGTCCCACCAACTATTGATAGACATTCTCATTCGGACGAGGAACTATCCGAAGTCCACACACTTCTATTTGATTTACATATTTCACCGAACTCTGCACCTATTTTACCTATAATTCAAGAAAATATCATAAAAATGCCGGCTATGGATAAGATTCCGAGGAGAAGAGAACGTGGAGCACCAGATTTGCGTTGCGATCATGATGTAGATGACGTCAGAGACTATCTGGGGGAAATTGAGGATATTATCCAAGATTTCAAAATAGAGGAAGAAGTGGATAAGAAATCAGTCGTGTTGCGTTACCTACCCGCAACCATAAGAGAACAATGGAAGGCGTTGCCTACGTATGAGAAAGAGGAAGGGACGTTTATCGAGTTCTGCGACGAGATTTTGAAGAGTTATGATGGAGGATCGGACGAGGGAACTTTCTCCTTCGCAAAATTCGAAAGAGCCGCGAAGAAGTATAAGAATATAACGATGGAAGATCTCGAAGATGTATTAAGAATGAGGAATACCCTAAGGCCGTTCCTTAAGCACTACACTACGACCGCGTTGTATACTAACAGAGAAATTGTCAGAGTCCTCCGTGGAATGTTTGAAGATGAATTTTGGAGATCCATCACGTTGACTTTGAAGTTACAAAAACGTGCGAACCCACCTGCAGAAGCTAGACCGAGAGATGATGCCTATACAGCAGAAGAGATTCTGGACGAGGCAGAATTTAACGCGAGATCTCAGGTTGAGGAAGTAATTAGTCTTGGGAACGTAAGGTCCGCGAAGGAAGATAGAGGAAAGAAAGTAGAAAAAGTGAAGCATGAGCAAACGGAAGGATGGGTGGCGGAATTGAAAGATCTAATCACGATCCAAACAAAGAACCTTACCCAGAGAGCCGCAAGAGAAGAAGAAATGATGGGTAAACTGCTAGAGCAATTAAAGCTCACGGCACCTGGAACGAGTAGCGGTACCAGGCATCCAGAACGTATACCCTATATGGCGCCGCGGGACTATGGGAGAACCGCGTTGAATGACAACCGTCCCGACTACTTTCGAGCCGCGACGTGTTGGTTCTGTGGCTTAAACGGACATATGGCAGGGCAATGTATGGTACGCAAGCAGTACGTAGATGATGGAAAGATCATTTTGAAAGAAGTGATCACTTGTATGCCAGATGGAGAGCCAGTAGCACAGAAAGCTCCAAATGGGCCTCCTCAGAAAGACTTTGTGGACCGAAGACTGTCTGAAAAGAAAGTACAAGCTTCTCAGGTTGAGGTACTACAGATGCAACTAGAGGAGGTCGAGTCGTACAATAAACAGTACACTAGAGTTTGGCAAGAATATGAAGAGGCGAAGCGTGCTCAAGAAAGGGTGTTAGAATCCAATCTCAGCGCGGCCTATATTCGAGGGTCGGCAAGAGATTCAATAAGTAACGTGGCAGTTGGTAACAATGAGAAAGGAAGGTTCGAGGAGGGTTTTCGGTAAGTTCGAGGATGGAAAGCCAGGCCCCTACAAAAGAGAAAAATCCTGTTAGGGCCGCGGCACCTGAGAATGATACTGAAAACAAGGGTAATGAACGACGGTTGTGGAAAGAAAAGGACGCGGAACCTGAGAAGGACGCGAGCCTAGAGAAAGATAAGTATAAGGAGTTGGTCAAGAGGGAAAAACATTTGAGATTCGATGGTGTCGAGATGCCTCCGCTACCTACAGTAGTGAAGAAGAGCCGCGTACCAGAGGTTCCTTACGCAAACGTACCTGATGTGTCGTATTCGCCAACTGAGCAAGAAAAACTAAAAGCTCAAAAAGAGCGGTTAGAGAACCAGAGGGGGATAATTTGGAAGACGAGGAATGAGAAGGCCGCGGAGTCTCCTGTTATTCCGTTAACCAAACATCCTGACGCGGAAGAAACAGTAGTGGAATCAGAAATTTCACTCAGAGGAACGATCAAGTCAAGAGTCAAATTGAAGCCTGAAGAGACCGCGGGAGGTTTGAGAGAGATACTAGCCAAAAGCCCCCTATTACCTTTTAGCGAGGAAAATGTAGGAGAGGTTCACGTAACAACAAATACAGTCGCGTTAGCTGACCTTAATGTCACCGCGGAAGTTTTTGTTCTGAAACAGGCGGAAGGAGATCTTCCAGCAGGAGCGGTTGTGATTAGCGATCCAGTTGAACAGTACGTGGAAAGCCTGGGAAGCAAAGATAACCCAATTCAGATCTACGTGGCAAGAGATTCAGAGTCGCTTTGATGCGTGTATCCTTTAGTAAATGGTACCGCGAAGATCGAAAGTCTACTAGACTCGGGTTCGCAGATTATCTCTACATCGGAGAAAAGAGCTCGCGAAGCAGGTTTATCGTGGGACCCGGACATAGTAATCTTTATGCAATCGGCTAACAAGGGTGTTGAGAAGTCTTTGGGATTGGCGCGTAATGTACCATTCTTACTAGGCGGAATCACCGTGTACTTACAAGTACATGTAATTCGAGACCCCGCGTATGAATTGCTACTGGGATGGCCTTTTGACACGATCACGGAGAGTTTAGTGGATAATCATGCAGATGGAACACAGGACCTCGTTATTCAAGACCCTAACACTAAGAAGCGAGCTGTTGTACCCACCTATGAGCGAGGGAAAGGTTCTGTACCTATAAGCAAAGACAAGGAACAGACTCAGGGTTTTTCAGCAGCTTCGAGGAATTGATCCCAGATCAAGGAGAAGCCGCGGTGGTTTTTGAATTAAATGACGAAGGTATTCCCATTGGCATAAGTGATGTAGTATTTGCAGATATAAACGAAGAGCAAAAATCAAAGTTTGAGAAGCGAGAGTTACGTGATCTATACTTATCTGCCGCGGAGAAGTATATTGATCTAAAGAGTGATAAAGAAACGATGAGACCCGTATTGAGATCCTATTTGAGTTCGGTGATGCGCCGATTTTCGGCATCTGCATTAAAAGCCAGGTGATTAATCATTTTAGGCATTTGCAGTGAGGTATTAGAGGGTTGAAAGGTGCCCGCCTTGTCAATCAAAATGTGTTGTGATTTGAGTAATAAAGCATGTTCTATTACCTACGGTACAACATGTGTATCAAGGTTCTAGGCTAGTCAGTACAGTTGTGATGTAGAGAATTGTTCAATAGCCATCCACTGTTGAATCAGACTCACCCAATCTCGTAACGAGAACTCTGACATCACAACGTCAATTGCATCATATAACTATTAGGGGAACATCTTCCTCCGGTCAATAAAGAATAAAAACCCGGCGGAAACTAAAAATGGATGGGACGCGAAATAGAGTCGAAATAATGGATCTAGAATAGTTTTGGGGAATTTACTCCTTAATTAATCGCCAGGAACAAAAGTTGATCGAGGAAATTTGCTTCGATTAATTGTCCGGTGAAAATTGCTTGACAAGAAACCGGTTAGGAGGTGTAAAAACTCGATCAGTAAAATTTCTCGGAATACTACTGAATTGAAGGAGTTCCTTTAACAAAACAATGTGATACTTTGAGGGGTATAATTTCTATCAGGTGATTAATCCTATGGAACCCGGATGCCCGAGAAATGTCAAGGAAATCCGTAAAAATGAAATAAAGGGGCTGAATATTGACTATAATAAAAATAATGGAATTAAAACGCATTTTTGAGGTTTTGCCTCATAAAATAGATCTATACAAGTAATAATGGACATACTTGACACAGATACTTACAACCTACATACCCGGATATAGGTATATATATAAAACAGGACAGTTTAGCTATAATTTCCGTTTTTATTAATTTTGGACTGGCAGTATGTATAAAAGGGCAGTAACCTGGAGAGAGAAAATCCAGGAGAGTACCATAGAGTCACAGGGTCACTGGGGATCGTCTTTATAACGTGAATCGTGCCTGTGAAGGGAAATCCTACCAAAAACATAAAGTTGCCCTGGTCTGTTTATAGTCCGGTGTTTATTGCGATATTGTATAAAGATCATTGTTGGTTGAATTGAACTGGTTGTGTTATTGGAATTGGTTGTTTGATCTTGTGGTCAATTGGTTGTGATTGTGCAGTGAACACCTGTCTTGTTCAAAACCGTCTTGTGCTACTTTTTGCCTTAGTGCATTTTAAAAGCTCAGCTATAAAGTTCTTGTGATAAAGATATAAAGTTCTAATAAAGAAGCCATAAGTTTGGTCGTGCGGAACCTTCGACAACGCCCCCTCAGACTCGCACCTTTCGAGTGACTTGGTTGTTTTGGTTGTTTTTGGGTTTTTGTTCATTAGCCCTTTAGCAGTTCATTTCCCCGATTCATTCTCATCATCGGTGTATGGAGCGCAAAATCCTGCTGCGTACTCTCAAGCAAATTTCACGGTGCAAGAAGTAGAGCTAGAAGACGGCATAGAAGAGTTGCAGCAAATTCCCCTGTTTGATGTAAGGAGCATCGCGATGCTTGATGTATCCCCTGATATGAAAGATCAAGTGAGGAGGCACGCGTTGCGGCTGTGGAAGGAACGTTACGAACCAGTTAGTATCTTGGCAGGGAAGAAATACAAACCTGTCGCGTTGAAAACACGCCCTGTTCTAGGAGATTTACCATCGAAGTTTAGAATCATAAGAGATATAAAAGGAGATCCATTGGCTGATATGCCGCAGCTTTCGCCTAATCCTCCAGAATTCACGCCGACTGGTAGGTATACTCAGGAACGTAAAGAGATAATAGACGAGATACATAAGGAAGAGTTCCTTTGGCCAGAAGAACGGAAGTTGATGCATTATATGATGATGCAGCAAGAGAAAGGATTCGCGTGGGACGACAGTGAACGCGGAAGATTCAGAACAGATTTCTTTCCTTCTGTAGAGATGCCAGTGATACCTCATACACCTTGGGTTGAGAGGAACATTCCTATTCCCCCTGGTATCTTTAATGAAGTATGCGCGGCAGTTAGACGAAAGATTGACGCGGGAGTTTACGAACCATCGAACTCGTCTTACCGATTGAAGTGGTTCGCGGTGTTAAAGAAAGATGGAAAAAGTATTCGACTAGTACATAGTTTGGAGCCGTTGAACGCGGTAACAATAGCACATTCTGGTATACCACCTGCTACTGAAGAGCTCGCGGAGAAATTTTGTGGTAGAGCTTGTGGAGGAATTCTAGATTTATATGTTGGCTATGATGAAAGAGAGTTGGCAATAGCATCGCGAGACTTAACTACGTTCCAGACTCCCTTTGGAGCCCTGAGGTTAGTAACGCTACCGATGGGATGGACAAATTCAGTACCAATCTTCCACGATGATGTAACACACATATTACAAGAAGAGATCCCGGAGTTTACGCAACCATACATCGATGATGTTCCTGTACGCGGTCCTGAAACGACTTATCAAAGTGAAGATGGCACGTACGAGACCATTCCTGGTAATGATGGGATACGGAGGTTTATTTGGGAACATTTCATCAATATGAATCGGCTCATTCAAAAAATGAAGTACTGTGGTGGGACTTTCTCGGGCCCCAAAGCTGTATTGTGTAAAAGCGAGATTACAGTGGTCGGACATAGGTGTACACGAGAAGGAAGAGAGATCGACCCGGAACGAGCAAAAACTATTACCAACTGGGGTGGACCTGAGAATATCCTAGAAGAGAAGGATATAAGACCATTCTTAGGCACCGTGGGACTAGTAAGAATGTTCGTCAAAGACTATGCAAAGATCGCGGAGCCTTTAACCCGATTTACGTGTAAAGATATTCCGTTCGAATGGCGACAAGAGCAAAGTGACGCGTTGGCAAAGTTGAAAGAGGCAGTAAAGAATAGCAAGGCATTACGACCACTGAAGTATGATGTGGAAGATCCTGTTATATTGGCGGTAGATACGTCGTGGAAAGCTGTTGGGTTCTATATTTGTCAAGTGGATCCAGAGAATCCGCGACGAAGGTTCTACTCCAGATTCGGTTCGATTACACTAAGTGATCGCGAAGCTAGGTTTTCACAGCCGAAACGGGAGTTGTTTGGTTTGTACCGCGCGTTACGAGCGTGCCAGTATTGGTTGTTTGGTATTTGCAACCTTATAATCGAAACTGACGCGAAGTACATTAAAGGCATGTTAGAGCACCCTGATCAAATGCCGAACGCCGCGATAAATAGGTGGATAGAGTCGATCATGATGTTTCATTTTAAACTGAAGCACGTACCAGGCAAGGTTCACGGACCTGATGGACTATCACGGTGGGATAAGCAAGTAGGTGATGATGAGTATGATAATCCTGAAGATGGTGAAGTTCAAGAACCCTATAAATTAGAGGAGTTTGTAGATAAGATCGACTCTAAGCATGGTTACGCGCAAGTATTAGTTGATGAGAAAGAGGAATGGAAAAGTAATTATATGACTGGTTTAGCCGCGTCAGTAGACGACTTTAAGGAAGAATTGACGTGTGCTTACGAGCAAGAACGAGAGTTCCGCGACATACCAGAGGTAAAACAGTTTGTAGCCGCGAACTTGGCTAGTGGAGTACCAGAACTCGAGGAGCCACCAGAGCATATTGACGAAACAGAGTATGATGAGTCTAAGCGATCGAAGGGAGCGATAAACCAAGATAAAACAGTCGCGGAGGTTTTCAAATGGCTAACAGACACTTCTAAGAGGCCTGTAGGCTATGAGAATAACAAACGCTTCAAGAACTTTTTAAGGTTAGCGCGGAACTTCTTTATACAAGACGGAAAACTCTATCGACGTGGAATCGAGGCAAAACATAAGCTGGTAGTTGAGAAGTCGCGTCGCGTCGCCATGATCCATGCTTGTCATGATAGTCTAGGGCACCGCGGCTTCTTCGCTACTAAATCCTTACTTATGGAACACTTTTGGTGGCCTGAAATGGAGAAAGACATCTATGAGTATGTGAAGACCTGTCATACGTGCCAAGTAAGACAAAAGACAAAGATCAGGATTCCTCCTACCGAGACGAAGACACCGTCAATCTTTCAGAAAATTCACGCTGACACCATGTATATGCCGGCGTCGAATGGCTACAAGCTGATTGTGCATGGTAGGTGCGCGTTAACCGGCTGGATGGAAGGAAGACCGTTGAAAGCAGAGTCCGCAAGAGCGATTGGGCAGTGGTTATGGGAAGAAATTATCTGCCGCTGGGGCTGTCTTATAGAGATAGTTACAGATAATGGCGGACCTTTTCTAAAGGCGTTAGACTGGTTGGAGAAGAAATATGGCGTACGCAGTATTCACATATCACCTTATAACTCCCAAGCCAACGGTATCGTGGAACACGCACATTATGATGTGCGACACAGTCTCATAAAGGCCGCGGGAGGTGCCGATTCAAAATGGTTTTACTATTTCTACTTAGTAATGTGGGCTGATAGGTGTACCATAAGAAAGAGATTTGGTTGCTCCCCATTCTTTGCAGTAACTGGTGCGCACCCCTCGCTACCTTTTGATATCGTTGAGGCAACATGGCTTGTAGAATATCCTGATCATTTCATAAGTGACGCGGAACTAATTGGACTACGAGCGAAAGCATTGGCTAAGCACGCGAAGCACATAGTTGAATTACGGGAACGTGTAACACGTGAGAAAAGGTCACGGTTGTTGAAGTTCAAAAAAGAGTATAAGTATGTTATTAAAGACTACGCGTTTAAGCCAGGTAGTTTGGTATTAGTTAGGAATACTCAGATTGAAAAATCTTTGAACTCTAAAACAAAGCCGCGCTACTTAGGACCTATGGTAGTACTCAGGCGTACCACAGGTGGCAGTTACATTGTGGCAGACCTGAATGGTGCGGTGTTCCAGAATAAAATTGGAGCTTTCCGCGTAATTCCATATTGGCCAAGGTCGCACATTGAACTCCCTGAGAACCTAAGTGAGCTGATTGGTTTGTCAGAAGATGGCTTGTTGAGAATTGAACAAGGTCTAGAAGAAGAAGAAGAAGATTTATCCGTAGAACACGATCAAGCGGACCTAGATGGTGAAATTCACGCGGACGTTTCAGTATACGACGCGAAGCACTGGATATCGAAGCCGAAGATCTTTCAGTAAATCACTCAAGAGATAGGGCCACATGGCAGTTTATTATAAAAACGAGTGTATGATCTGTACGTGTTATGTTGAAATATACGCAACAAATTGGAAATAAATAAGTTACGCGGTAGTTGAATACAAGTGTGGAAGGGAAACGGAAAGTTACGCGGTACCTCTATTCACGACAAGAAGATTAAAAAGTGTCGCGGAAGTATGAGAAAAGTTCACGGAGCAGTTCAAGTATCAGTCACGGAGGGCATATCTTCGTCACCAGTCATATTGATAAGGGGAACGTTGGTTTTATTAACCAGCTCCTTCTGCTGCGACGCGATGCTCTGGTAGCTCTTCATCAGCAAATCCCGCATTTGGAGCTGGAGACTGATCTGATGGTTGACCGCGATAAGTTTAGAGCGAGTCTCGAACTCCAGCATGGTGAGGCTACGATCGGTAGGCCCACTAACAGGTTCGAGCACCGCGAGATTGGCACGATCAACGAGTGACTGCACAACTGAGTTAGAGAAAGTGGAGACAGGGTCTACCAAAAGATAGGTTAGTTGAAAAGTCGCTAGCAGCAGTACGAAGACGTGACACGTACTAGGAGGTGCCAGAGGTGGATCGAGCATAGAGAAGTTGTGCGCCCAAGTAGGAGGAGCTGCCGCGACACTAACCACCTCCATCTTAGCTTTCTTGGCAGGAGGATTGAGGGTACTCTTATCCACCGTGGCAACTGCCTTAAGGTATTGCCGAGAAGTAATAAGCATGCGTGGTATCTCTGAAAAGTGGAGATATCTTACGGGGTGATTGGTCGACGAGTGAGACTATAAAAGGAGTGTTTAAGTCAGTATAGCGTTGGGAGAAAGAGTTGTGGTCGTACCCTTTTAACCACCGCGACACTAGGGTCAATCTTCGGAGTAAAGGGAGCAACCCGTGTAACTTCTTCAACTGCCGCGAGGTCGAGAGTCTGAAGCGAGGTACATAGTTTTAGCAACAGAGCAAGATTGTTCGGGATAGTGTGGCGACCTACCGTGGTGTTAGTAGTGGAATCTGCAATAGAGGGGGATTCATCGTCACCCATAGCAATATCGCTACCCGCCGCGTCATCGTCAACCTCCTCGTCACTACTATCAATACGAGCTTGGGATGCAATACGCTTGCGAATCTAAGAAAAGTTTAGTACTGGCGATTATTCAAGAAAAAGAACTGATTACTTACGCGGCAGCTAGTACAAACGCGACCTTTGCCTTTGACGGGCACTGGGGTTACAGCGGTTGGAACAGGAGCAGCCGCGGTGACTTTAGGAACCTCCTTGGGTTTACCAAACTGAACACATTTACCGCGGTACGGACCAAGTAAATGATGAGTTGGTGTATACTTCGCGGTAACTGGATCACGCGGCAGTTGTTCAAAGAAGAACAGAGTGAAAGTACGAATGTCAGTGTTAGCCAACGCGGCATCAGGGTGAGCTTTCCAGAGCTCGAGCTAAAAAGAGTGAAGTAAGGCGCGGGAAGGGAGTCAGCGCAGTAGAAAACTTACGAGTTTTTGTGCACAAGACATCGCGACGCGATTAGCATCGTCAGCACCACGTTTGGCTCGACGCTCGCTAAACGACTTATAAAGAGGTGCTACCTCTTCCACGAGAAACTGGACGTCAACAGAAGAAGTATCAGTAGACATAAGTGAATCCGATAGGAAGAACTTAGGGTTTGGAGGGCCTTTTATACCAGGCCAGGCAGTCATGACTACGGGGAAACTTGTCAGTGGAGAATTCTAAGTCCGCGATACTTACTGTCTTTCAAAAGTTGACGCAGCAGACCATATGGTATTTTACCAAAGGACACGAGTGTTCAAGACAACTGGGGACAGTTGCAATTTCAAAGATGGGGAAGGGTCACAGGAGTAGAAAAGTACCGCGGTTAAGTAACACGTAGAATGGTTTAAAATTCACAATTTCGCATAACGCGGGAAATGTTACACAGCTTAAAAGTCATTCTCAAGGAAACAGAAAGCTAATAACATTGCCGGGTTGTCAAAAATAAGGAAAACAAAGTCTCGCGATACTAAAAGCTTTTACTTCCGCGGGACCCGAACAAGAAAAGAGCGACAAAAGGCAGGGACCACTAGTTCTGATATGCCTGATGTTCAGAAGACACGTTGATCGATTTGAGCTCCCCAGCCTCGATGGCGGGAAGGATCTTCTCATCTACAATCAACTGAGCGAGGTCTCCACTAAGGCGGACCTGTGTCAAGTAATCCCGGCCAAAGTTGTAGTAGCCCTGTACTAAAACATCTGCGAGTTCGTCGATCTTGGCTTGAGCCATCTGCTGAATGCCGTGCATAGCGGCAACTTGTTCATTCAGGCGATCGGTTAACGCGGAGGCCTCAATTTGCAATGACATGGCATCTAAAAAGAGGGTAAGACGAAAAGAAGAAGTGGAAGAAAGAAGGACATACGGCGAGCCGAAAAGAGTCCGCGGTTGTGGAAAGCTTCATCCTCCAACGCGATCTTGCGGATTCCATAGCGAAAGGTACATGCAGAGTCCTTCTTGCTAAGACACTCATTGCACGACTCTCCCGCCTTGACGAAGACGCAGGGTTTGCCATGAATGATGCAAGACCCGCAGCGGATAGAGGGCTAAGAGGCAATGTAAGAAAAATAAGGGAGAAAAAGCACCGCGGAACTTACCAGGTTCACGGAGGAGGCCACAATCTGGCGAAGGCGAATATGGCTAGTCATTAGAGGGGGCACCATGCCCGGCAAATCGTAATTAATGAAACCGTTCGCAGGAATATTGTTGGCAGTATACCAGCGAACTCCGCCTTCGTAAGATCTGCCCACTGTAGTAGGTACCGCGGTGGCTTTGTCACCCTTCTCGATGGGATGAAGGTTATGAGGGATAAAAGCACCAAAGTGTTCCGCGGCAGGAAAGACCTTGTCATACCAATATTGGGGGTATCCTCCGACTTCGCGAAGAAACCGACGTCTTGTCTCGAGGTCTCCAGGACGAGGAGAAGGGGTACGGAAACGATCGGCCTCTTGAATGGTAGACGCGGTGGTTTTAGGAGCCGGTTTAGACTTCCGCGAGGCTTTACGCTTACCCTAGAAAGATAATGAGTAACAAGGTAAGTAGAAAAAGAAGCGATGCTCGCCTTCTTGTCAACTGGGGCAGTAACCGCAGGCTCCACGAGAGTCGAGGGTCCCACCACAGAAGAAGGAGCCGCGGGAGTTGAAGGTAGCACAGGTACAGCAGGAGGGGCGGGTACGGTACTAGTCAAAGGAGAAAACGCCGCCGGGACACCAGAAGGAGTGAGAGGCGCGGGACCAGTTTCCACCAGTGGGGACCGTGTGGGAGTAACAGGGACAAGTTTGGTGTGAACCGAAGGTTCCGCGGCAGTAGCAGTGAACCCTGGCGATAAGTCCACAGGAGGTGGAGAGCGAGAAAAAGACTGAGAAATAAATAAGAGGCAAGTCTCGAGGCGCGGAGGTTAGAGCAGCAACAATACCAACAGAGTTATCAGGCTCCGCGGGGGCCTCTAGTTCTGAGTCGCTTTCCACCCGCTTTCTTAAAGGACCGCGGCGACGCTTGGCAGCAGGGGGAGAGCCCTCGTTAGAAGACTCTACCGCCTCGTCGTCAAACTAAGAATAAGAATGAGAAGAAGAGTTGGTAGGCAAGGAACAAAAGAGTACTCACCAGACGTGTGGGCCAGGGTTGACGCTCCAAGTCAGACAAAGTACGAGGAGGCCGCGGACGAGTTGTAACAGCAGTAGACGCGGGAGTAGCAGGAGGCAAGGTATAGGTTTCATCACGGAAAGCCAAGAAATCAGCCTCGAATTGTGCTTGATCCTCCGCGGTCACCGGCGTAAGCTATAAAAATTCAGAGTTACAAAAACAGTAAACGATCGCGGAACTTACCAAAGTAGACTGACTAACTTGGCAGGCACGACGTTTCTTGAGAACAGAAAGAGCCTTGTCACGGCGCTCTCGACGACGACGTACGGGTGCAGCAGCCCCGGAATGTTTGTCCCGAGGAGGTGGGCTGACCGCGGAAGGTTGTACTGACAATTGACCGGTACGAATCTGCTCAAGCAGGATAAGCTCCGCAGCGGATATAGACCGCTGTGAGCCACCTGGAACCGAAGGCAGAGTAGAGGAAGGGGGAGGCAAAGCGTCGTGGCGTCTTCGTTTATGTGGACGCGAAGTCGAAGGTTGAGAGGGAGACATGATAAAGGCGGCTTCTGATGAAGTAGGAGAAAAAGCCTGTCAAAAGAAGTTAAAACGGGAAGAACGAAAAAGCACTGCGGAACTTACTATTAAGGAACTATAATCTAGGGGTTCAGCCTTGATGGGCATAAACCAGTGACGACAAAAGGAGAGAGAAGTTGAAGTCCGTTACCCATGTCTTGGGGTTTATATAGACCTCGCGGCAATGGGGTCCTAGGATTGGTGCCAATAACAAGTTCCATTCCTAGAAGACGCGAGAGCAAAAGTTTGATGTATTACACACTTATTCAGGGTACGACATACAGCTTTGACAAAGAAGCGATGGCAATCCATTAACTGAATAACCGGTATGTCCGGGAACTAACGTAACCGGACGATGGGGAATGAAGAGACGCGGTGATTTACCAATAAGGCAACGTGATGGAATGTGATGTGACAAGAAGGAGGGAGAGCGCTACATGAGTCAGAAAGAAGTTTGTGATATCCAGAAAAGGGAGGTTGACGCGCCTTTCCGGGATAGACCCTGAGTAGGACCCCAGCGACTGGGACAGTCGATATTTTAGTCAGGGGGAGATGATACGACCGCGGGAATACCACTACCATTTTCGGCCTCGCAGGATTGATCACTCCAGTACAAACCTACTAAGTACACTGTATAGTCCTAAGTTCCGCGGTGTATTACGCACACTCAACCACTAGTATATGTGTACAAAGGTGTGCAAGACTGTAGAACAGCACTAAATGGGTCTTCTCAGTGTAGGTATTACCTAAGTATGCACTCAAGTAAAGCGTCGCGGCACTTGTTCTAAGGTCCGACGTGTATAACTTGATGGCCCCAATACTGTATAAACCAACGCGTAGGTAACGAAGTACTGCGGCACTACTCAGAAGGCCAGACTTAGAAACCAGGTAGCAGTAGCTCCGTGCACTAGTCATATCTAATGACCATGGTTGAGCCACAGAAGGGTCTAGACGTACGATGTAACACGAAGTACTTCCGACGACGCGGAAGTAGAACACGTAAGGAGACACAGTGTTAGCGAACTACCGCGATACTTTCTAAAAGCGGCAAGATTATAACCCGATATAGGATACCCTGTTACCGCGTACTATACTTCATCCCTACCTTACGCGGTGCACCATATGCACCATATATCTCATAACTGTCAAGTATCACGACATTTGTTTGTACTATGTAAATAGAAATACTGTATATAAGAAATAGAACCTGGGCAAGGAAGGACAGGTTCCCGAGCCCCCCCATAGAGCTAATAGCATTTGTGTGTGGAAAAGCTTAAGTCCCTCTGAGTGGTTAGAAGTTTTAAAGTTTAACCGTCGCGTTAGTTCATAAGTCAGTGTGCCTAAGTGTTTACAAGCGGGGTCGTCTGGTACCGCGGAGCCTGTGTGTGTAGTGTGAATAAGAGTGGATCGTCTGGTCACTCGTTGAACTCGTCGTCTGGCAGTTCTGAAATACTCCTATACCCAACTCCACTAAAGTGAGAAGTCGTCTGGCATCTCCCAACAATCGTCTGGTTGTTGTATCGTTTGTAGTCACTGGTTGCGGTGATTTGTTAAAGTTACGCGTTAGTTCGTTTGAGTGGTGTGTAGCATAGAGTTATCTGTGCCGCGTTGGTTTTGACTGTGTCTCCGAGCTCCTCTTACAACAACCTTATTTGCTTCACAGTGTTTGTTAGTCCCCCAAACCCCACGAACTTAAAAGTCTTTGTGTGTTGTGTGTGTGTTTTGAGTGCTTGATAGATTCATTTGAGTTAGTTAGCACTTCTTCTCATTCATACCCCATACCAAGCACATCAACGGGTATGGAACTCCATATATCTGAGAGCCAACATTACTTTAGCCGCATCTGTTTTAGTTCCGGTTGACACAAAGATGCCTTCCAGCTCTGCCAACCATGCAACCAATTCAGATGGATGTTTCTTATCGAAGATGGGAGCCTGCTTAGAGACTTTAGGTAGCTTCTCATTCTGCAACTCTTTAGCTGCAGGAACAGGAATCTGCATTCCTGTTGCATTTCCAAAAATGAAGATCTCTTCCATCTCAACAGGTCCTTGGGTAGGTCCTTGTTGTTGGGGAGCTTCATTCCCAGTAGCATTGTCATGAGTAGACATATTGTTTCTCAGGTTCCTTATTATTTTAACAGGGATTCTTTTATGTGTCAAGGCAAAATATTGAGGACTGTTGACAAAGTTCCTCTTATTTTTCTTGTATCTAGCTGAGAGTTCAGATAAATCTGGAGGTGTATTCCGTTCAGGAATCGTACTTAGGGACGAAAGAGACGAAAGGGAACTTGAATCTGGTTCAGGTAGGACTTCTTTCTCTTTTCCTTTGGAACTTTTCCTTCTGGATGACTGGTTCAGTGACAATTCTTCTGTTCCAGCTCTCTCAGAATTCTTAGTCTTTCTAGGACGTGTGTTTCTCTGTGAGCTGCTAATTTTGACAAGCAAACTCTAAGTTATAAAACTTATAGATGGTTCAACAACTTCAAGGAAATTGTTGCTAAGTGAGGAACAGGGCAAAGTTCAACACAGAAAAAGTCCAGATTTATTTCCAGACACGTGTAAATACACAGATAGTTCAATTATCAAGTCTAAAGCCACCCCTCGCGGTGGGCTCCAGATGTAGTGACTATGAAATGAACGAGAGAGATACTCAAATGAGCACAATCCAACTCAAATCAAAATGATGTAGGGTGAGGTGTGACTGGCGTTGTCAGAGATTCCGCACAGTTAGACGCAACAATTGAACTTCGAATCTGCAGGGTTACAGATGTCTTTATCTCAATCTGGGTGAAAAATGGCAGAGGGTATCTCAAAACACAAGATTCAGACAGAAGGTAAGGGTGGTTTTCAGGGTTCAGGAGGGATTCAGGACAATCAATCTCGATGTTTAAACTCGATCCAATGGTCAGACAATGCAGGGAACAGTCTCAGATGCAGCACAGACAGTTTCAGCAGGCAGATTCAGCACAGACAAAACAGCAGTTTCAGCAAAGATTCAGTATCTCTTTCAATTTATCTGCCACAAGGGACTTTACAGAAGTTTTCACAACTGGATATTTCTCAAACTGAACTCTAAAGAGCCAGGCTATATTTCGTCTAAGAAGGGTTTCCTGCTTTGGCTTGTAGCTTTGGGCAGTACTTGCTTAAGAAAATCTAAATAGATACTCTGTAAGCTATATATACTAAACCATAAAATCAAACATATATCTCGAAATTAAAAGAGTAATCTGAACAGTAAATGAGTCAAAAGTAAGTAAGTATCAATTGAGCAGAGATTGGATTCTTTTTAGGTAGTTTTCTAGGTAATTTTCCAGTTAGATAGTCAAAATGTAGGAAATTTGGGTATAGATTGGTATAAAAACAGAAATATATCGCTTTGTCCGCGTTCTAGGTGTGTTAGGGCGTACCCAGGGTATCTAAATAAAGGTCCAGAACATGTAAATAGCAACCAGTATCCTGACAGGTGACATTCTCCTCAGTGCATTGCAAATCTGGTCCCCTATAAGTTTCTCCAAAATTGGCACATTCTCCTCTACTAGGGCAGCATTAGGAGTTGTGTAGAAGCTCTAGAGCTTATCTAGACCATGCTTCATTGTTTCTATCAGCCACAGTAAGGTACAGTAACTGTTTATTTCAAGTTTTACCCCTATACATCTCTTTTTGGTCAGATTTGTACTCAGGTTATATTTCTTGTTTAGGATAGCTCTCAGCTTCTCCTAGGACAGTATTCTATCCCATAGTTTCGTCTAAGACCTCCAATTAGAGTGCCTTTGTCTTTCATCAAGTTCAGAGGGTTACTGAATTTCAGAGAGATACTCAGACCCAGAGAGATACTCATTTTCAGTATCTAACTCCTTCCATCATGAGTATTGAGTATCTAACTCATTTGTGCAGATGTAACTTTGAATCTACTTCTCCATTATTACACAGATTGGCAGTTTCTCTTAGTGACATTATGTTCACATAGTACTCAATGTACAAATATTTCTCTGGTAATACAATCTTCAAGATTGCCCATATTCTCAGCATTCAATCTTATAGTGCCAACTTAGTTAGCAAGACCAGCTGGAACTTTTGATCAGTCCAAAGGACTTAGATAGTTGTTCAATTGAAGTGAAAATCCATCAACCCCTTGGATTACAGTCAACAACACTTGGTAGAGTCTCTAGTTATTAGAGGGTGGGTCTGACCAACTCAATCTGGTATGGAACATTGGAATTCCAACACATCTGGAGAGGCATAACTAGTATCTCTTTGTATAACCCATTGGTCACAGTTGCTTAGTACCAGATTTAGTACTGTAGCAAACACTACACTTAGGTATTGTGAGTACAAGTATGTTTCATGTCTTAACTAGCAGTCTGGGGTGACTCTAGTCCTTTATGTTCAGTTTCCAATGCTTGAACATTCCATTTTTACTTCAATCTGATAGATTTCAGTACTGAAAGGCTTTTTGACGCAACAGCGGCTAGCACTCACCGAATTCGTACCCGCCGGCATCCTCAGATGCAGGCTGACACCCCAAGTGGATGAACATGGCTGATCAGTGTGGGCCACCTACTCAGTATGATGAACATAGACGTGCAGAGGTTATAGCATCCGTTGATCTTATGCGAACAAACACGTTAGGGGCGTTCCTAGAAGGAGAAGCATTGCATTGGTTTCGTGAAGAGGTACAACGAGTACCTGATGGGTTCTCAATGGAGTCCGACCCTATGGCTTATCGGTGGACCTTCATGCAAGTAGTAAATGGGTTGTATCAATATTTCATTCATGAAGCCTCAATATCTCAAATATCGGACCGTTTCTTTAATGTGATATACTCACATAACAAGGGAGTCAAGAGCATGTTTAGTGAGCTACGTAGGTGGGCTACATGCATGCCATGCCCTCCAGACATGTATACTTTCAAGAAACGTATTCTGATCTTGGTACCGTCATCCATGTGCGATGACATGACTCGGATCGAGAAGGTAACAGCTGAACGTTCGTCTGTGAACGAAATCATGCAGGCGGCAATTGCCTGCGAGCGGAGTGAGAAGATGGGGAAATACTACTCTACAGCGCGAACAGCTGCGGAGCAGAGTCAGCGAACAATGAAGAGTAATTGCAACAAAAAGAATGTATCTGTGGAGACTAAACCCGTCCAAACGACCACAGCTAACAAGCCAGGTCGATCGTCCTCCCCACCGAAACGATTACAGGTCGTAGATAACCGTCAATATCAAGTTATGAACCATCCGGAGTAGCGAAAGAACCAACAACGTTGATACGACCGCAGGAATACCACTACCATTTTCGGCCTCGCAGGATTGATCACTCCAGTACAAACCTACTAAGTACACTGTATAGTCCTAAGTTCCGCGGTGTATTACGCACATTCAACCACTAGTATATGTGTACAAAGGTGTACAAGACTGTAGAACGGCACTAAATGGGTCTTCTCAGTGTAGGTATTACCTAAGTATGCACTCAAGTAAAGCGTCGCGGCACTTGTTCTAAGGTCCGACGTGTATAACTTGATGGCCCCAATACTGTATAAACCAACGCGTAGGTAACGAAGTACCGCGGCACTACTCAGAAGGCCAGACTTAGAAACCCGGTAGCCGTAGCTCCGTGCACTAGTCATATCTAATGACCACTGTTGAGCCACAGAAGGGTCTAGATGTACGATGTAACACGAAGTACTTCCGACGACGCAGAAGTAGAATACGTAAGGAGACACAGTGTTAGCGAACTACCGCGATACTTTCTAAAAGCGGCAAGATTATAACCCGATATAGGATACCCTGTTACCGCGTACTATACTTCATCCCTACCTTACGCGGTGCACCATATGCACCATATATCTCATATCTGTCAAGTATCACGACATTTGTTTGTACTATGTAAATAGAAATACTGTATATAAGAAATAGAACCTGGGCAAGGAAGGACAGGTCCCCGAGCCCTCCCATAGAGCTGATAGCATTTGTGTGTGGAAAAGCTTAAGTCCCTCTGAGTGATTAGAAGTTTTAAAGTGTTAACCATCGCGTTCGTTCATAAGTCAGTGTGCCTAAGTGTTTACAAGCGGGATCGTCTGGTACCGTGGAGCCTGTGTGTGTAGTGTGAATAAGAGTGGATCGTCTGGTCACTCGTTGAACTCGTCGTCTGGCAGTTCTGAAGTCCTCCTATACCCAACTCCACTAAGTGAGAAGTCGTCCGGCATCTCCCAACAATCGTCTGGTTGTTGTATCGTTTGTAGTCACTGGTCGCGGTGATTTGTTAAAGTTACGTGTTAGTTCGTTTGAGTGGTGTGTAGCATAGAGTTATCTGTGCCGCGTTGGTTTTGACTGTGTCTCCGAGCTCCTCTTACAACAACCTTATTTGCTTCACAGTGTTTGTTAGTCCCCCAAACCCCACGAACTTAAAAGTCTTTGTGTGTTGTGTGTGTGTTTTGAGTGCTTGATAGATTCATTTGAGTTAGTTAGCACTTCTTCTCATTCATACCCCATACCAAGCACAACAACGTCAGCAAACACAAAGACCACAGGGTGACAACAATAACGCACCCAAGCTATCTACATCGTCAACACCAGCAAAACTGGTAGCTGCAGGAGCATGTTATAGTTGCGGCGAGTTCGGACATTTCAGAGGGGATCCAAAGTGTAGGAAGTACGATCCCGAGCTGCGTAGAGGGACGAACCCACGTCCTAAGATGTTCCGAGTAGCTGAGGAAGTGGTTAAAGATGGTGAACGGCTATTTCGCCTCGAAGAGGCAGTGGAATCTGACCCGGAACCTTCTGATGAGGAAATTTGGGCTAAATACGAGGAGGCTGAGGGTGATCCAGACCCATGGGGTGGCTCTCAGTACAAAAGTGACATGGCGGATGAGGCCTATGACTTACAGGAACCAATAGAGCATATGCGACATATGCATGAATGGGATTTGTTTACGGAAGGTTGGGCCGAAACAATCGACGAGCGGTTCAACACATTGATTGATACCGAGGAGGTGCAATTCGACGATGACACCTCAGAAGAGGGATATGAAACGACACTATCATCAGTTGATGGATATGAGACGGCACCTGAATTGTTAGAAGTTGATGATTCTGATGATGAAGACGACGAGGTCTTTAAACTAGATTTTGGTGAATATTTGAGGTCCATGGCAGAAGATGGTAAAGGAGGGTTTAATCCAACACTTAAGCCTGAAGCAGTGAAAGTAAAACGTACTGGTTCACGCCCCAAGTGCACAGCTGAAGAAAATCACTGCTTGAGTGCCTTTGTGGACATAAATGGTGTCCAAGCTTTTGCCCTATTTGATAGTGGGAGCACGGCTGATGCGATAAGTCCTGACTTCACTTGTGTGGCGCATCTGAAGGTCTTTCAATTGGAAAACCCGGTTACGCTACACCTAGGAACGAAGGGAAGCAGGTCTAGGATAATTCACGGCACCGTGTGCCCCTATAGAGTTCTGGATGGCAAAAGCGGTGATGTTATCGGGAAGGATTACTTTGATATCGCTAACGTTGACCGTTACGACACGGTAATGGGTACAGTTTTCATGCGAAAACACGGTATATCTTTGGACTTTGAACATGATGTTATTAAGATGCATGGAAATGCAATATCAACGCTCACTGAAAAGGAGGAAGCTGGTGAAATTGCATGCCGCTACGCCAAGAATATCTCTTCTTCATTCCATCTTAAAGAGGGGGAGGAGCTGCCCATTAAACCTCGACCGAAAAAATATGGGCTATGGAAAGATGAACGTAAAATTTGACCACGCTCGGGTCAAGAAACCTCATCTATTCGAGTTCAACCTCCGTGGTCGAGAAAGGCACCTACCATCAACGAAGAGAGAGATGAGGATCACGATATCGAGCGGATATCACTAGACCGAAACTTACCGGTGTTATTAGGACCAGAAGACAAGATATCCTTGGAGGATATAGAGAGCCTGATCGAGGAAGCTACCAGCGGATCGTACTCAGATGCGCACTACAATAGGCGACTGCACGAGGTCGGAAATATTGTCGAGGAATATTGCGCAGCTAATCAAGTAGGCCCGTCACCGATACCTAATGTTTCGACGAAGAAACAGACACCTAATGTGATGGACACAATGAAATCAACAGCTGAACGCTTCAAGAAACGAGTACGGGAGTACGCACCGAAGGAGGGTCGAGAATACACTGAGGAAGACATCCCGCAGTTGAGGCAGCAATGGCTAGATAGCTGCAAGGACATAATGAGCGGAGTACCGGAAGTTATGCCTCCATTGAGGGAGGTGAATCACACAATTCCGCTGATCGACCCAGGAAAGAAGTACAGGTATTATATGCCAAGATGCCCAGACTCATTGAAGACACAGTTGTCAGAGAAGATAGCGCGTTATACTCGTGCCGGTTGGTGGAAGCCCATGGTGGTGCAGCAAGCTGCTCTGATGTTGTGCCTTCCCAAAAAGGACGGGACACTGAGGGTGACAATTGACTGTCGCGAGTGTAACGCCAACACGCTGAAAGACGTAACCCCGTTACCAGACCAGGATACGTTACGCATGGATGTAGCCAGGAAGAAACTGCGGTCGAAGATTGACCTCTCAGACCCATACGAACAAATACGAGTGGTTGCTGAGGATGTCTGGAAGACCGCATTTGCTACAGTGACAGGGACATTTGTCAGTAATACCATGCAGCAAGGAGACTGTAACGCACCTTCGACTTTTCAGCGGCTGATGAATACCATATTCAGAGACTATATCGGGGTCTTCATGCATGTCTACCTTGATGACATATTCATATTCAGTGATACGATTGAAGAGCATGAAGGACACTTACAATTGGTATTCAAACGCCTTCGAGAACAACACCTATACTTGAAGGCCAGCAAGGTACAGTTGTACGCGGAAGTGATGGACTGTCTAGGACATGTAATCGATGAGAAAGGATTACATGCTGACGCGGACAAGTTGGACAAGATTTGTAATTGGAGACAGCCAAGGACGTATAATGACGTCCAAAAGTTTCTAGGATTAGTCAACTACTTGGGACATTTTTTACCAGACGTATCGTCTTATACAACACCGCTATCCGAGATGTCTCGTAACGAACAACCGTTCTTCTGGAGACCAGTCCACAATGTGTGCTTCCGAAACATCAAGGAGCTTTGCTGCCATACACCAATCTTGCGTCCCATCGATCCACGAACCAATGTACCTATCTGGGTGGTGTGCGACGCAAGCGTGTCTGGGGTAGGAGCTGTATATGGCCAGGGAGAGTCTTGGCAGAGTTGCAGACCTGCTGGATTTATGTTGAAGAAGTTTACCGATGCCCAAAGGCATTACAGGGTCTTTGAGTACGAAATGCTGGCAATCCTTGAGGCACTCCTAAAGTGGGAGGATAAGTTGATAGGATACAAAATACACGTAGTTACAGACCATGAGGCCCTCCAATTCTTCCAAACTCAGAAGCGCCTGTCAAGCAGGCAGATGAGGTGGATGGAATACTTGTCTCGTTTTGATCTCGACATCACATATGTCAAAGGAGAGACGAATCGGGTAGCAGACATCTTGTCTTGTTACTACGAGAGCGATGAGGAGTCTGAAACGCAGGCAGTACATGAATATGTCAATGCGGACATACACCTCGATAAGAGTTGTGAAGACTTACCGATAGGTCGCAAGGAAGAGTTGAAGGCTCAAATTGAACACCTCTGAGCCCAATGAGAGATACAGGATACACTGGAACAGCAAGATCATGAAGCATTGGAAATGGAAGCATCCAGAGAACCAGATGCCGAGGCCGACAAGGCTGTGGATGAGAGACACGACCCGACGATCTTGGAGTCTCGCCTGAACGAGGCAAATGGAGTGACCATGGAACAGGTCATGGATAACGTTCCGCAGATACTGGACAAAATTAAGGAAGGCTACCTTACTGATGCATTGTTTAGCAAAGTCCTATTACAAAGCGAGGATCACCCGCGGTTCGAGGTTGAGGATGGATTAATATGGACCACCAATTTGATGGGGAAGAAGGTTTTGTGCGTGCCAGGAGCAAAGAAAGGTAGCTGATCCATTAGAGGTCTTATACTCGAGCAAGGGCACCAAACGGTGGGGCATTTCGGTGCCCAATGCACGTCAGACTATATCCGTCGGTCATACTGGTGGCCGAAGATATATGGCATGTGCGAAGATTTTTGCCGATCCTGTGAAACGTGCCAAAGGTCCAAGGGCAACTACCAAGCACCAGCAGGAAAGGTGCACACTCTACCAGTACCGACACGCCCATGGCAGTCGATAGGCATGGATTTTATAGGGCCATTTCCTGAAGTCAAAGGTTACAACTATTTATGGGTCGTAATATGCAGACTCACCTCCCAAGTTCACCTGATACCCTGTAACACTCACGATACGGCGACGGATCTCTCTCTACGTTACATGCAAGAAATTGTCCGGCTGCATGGACTCCCTGAGTCTATAGTGTCAGACCGTGATCCTAAGTTCACGTCGATATGGTGGAAGGAGCTCCACCAACTACTGGGAGCAAAGTTGCTCATGTCCACATTGTTCCACCCTCAAATGGATGTGATAACAGAGCGTGCAAATCGATCTATAGGCCAGATTTTCCGGTCGGCAATTAGAGCTGATCAGCACGACTGGCTAGTGAAAGTGCCTTATGTTGGGTTTGCTCTAAACTCAAGCATTAGTGATACAACAGGATTTACACCCTTCGAATTGACGTACGGTTATGTTCCCTCCATGTTGAGGGAGGTTCGACAAGACCGGGAGGTACCACCAGGGGTACGTGCATTTGGTGTACGGGCCATGCAATGCATGTTCAACGCACACGATAGTATCATTGCCTCTCGAGTATTCCAGACCTACCAAGCAAACAAGCGGCGACAAGGAGAACCTAAAATAGAAGAAGGTTCAATGGTATATTTATCCACAAAGAACCTAAGCTTACTGAAACGACGGGCAACGAAACTGTTGCCTAAGTTCATTGGCCCATATAAGGTAGTGGAGGCGAAGCCAGAGACATCAACTTATAAGTTGGAATTGCCGGATGAACTTCATAATCGTCGCATCCATGATAGATTTCACGTTACCCTCTTGCGTCCGTATGTTGAGAGTGACACAATCTTGTTTCCCAACCATCGCAAGCTAGAACCGTACGACTTTGGAGCCCCAGATGAAGCTGAGAAATTTGTAGATTCCATACGTGCACACAAGTGGAAAGGTAGAACCATTCTATTTGGGGTTGGTGGTCACTAGGTGATGTTACATGGGAGTCCTATGAAATGGTAAAGAGACTTAAAGCCCTGGATGAGTACTTTGTGTTGCAGGGGGTTTCGCGTTGGCAGGATTTGAGCAAGACACGCCGTCGTTGATCAACGGTGGGGTTGTGCCTTATTCCAGATTCGATCAGAGATCGAATTGGAAATTCGCTTGCGTACGACGTCCTTGACAGCGTACTAGGAGTATGCATCGCTGGTCGATGTATTTAGTCGGAGCATTCGAGTTTCCGAGCCATATTTGTCTCTTTTGCACCTACTGCACTATCTTACTCGACTTTCATCCTACTGCTTTTACTTGCTATGAATTATCCATACTACCAGCCACTCGTACCCGTGGAGTACTCAGCTGCTTCTGGATACCCTAACCAGGGAGCCTATGGGGCTCAAAATCCTGGGTACTATGGTAGGAGCACTCACTGTTGCTTTCTCATCGCCCTACAGTATGCTAAGAATTTTATTAGGGGGAGGGATGGTACCACCATCGCAAGCGCTGGCACCTAATATCCACAGCCTACAGCAGGAACTGGAGGCGACGAAACGGAGAAATGAAGAACTCATCCAAGCACTAGCTCAAACCGAGCAACCGTACCACGAGACTAGGCCACGAAGGGAATTCACACCGTATCAGTATACCCAATACGACAGACCAACAGGTCGAGGTCGTGGACTACGAGGATATCCACGTAGAGGAGGCTACACCCCATATCCGCAAGTGCCCGACAGTGCACCACCTTCGTATACCAAGAGTCATTGATGCAGGCTCAACCCCCTCGGGCTCCACGCAGCCATAGGCTGCTAATGATACCCCAACCTGAGAAGCGACTAGCATCGACCAAGGAGCCCACAGATATGCTAGCCCAGGATGATAGGTCACTTCAATTGTCGACACACGCTACGGTTCATGAAGACGAGTACGTCGAAGTCGATCCCATCTATGTCACTGTTGATGAGGCGTGGGCGGCTGCGTTGCTGTACCTGTATAAGCCTTGCAACATCATTCCTGACGAGTACTATTGGGATGGATATACTGGTGCATTAGTGGCAGGAGGGAAGCATCTTCAAGAGATGGTTGCTAATAAGGGACCAGTAATGGTTCCACCCCCGGCTGCCAGTTCATCGGAGGACCTATCTAATGGTCCTGATGAGCCGTTGTCTGTTGCTGCCGTCGAACGGCTACTGGAGGAGGCGGCCACCCCTGGAAATTTCGGCGCTTTATGGGAAGCGATACATGCTACAATGACTGCACAGCGGTTATTGCACCTAGAGAAGTTACTAGGCCTAAAGACAGACCAGACTCGGCTGTCATCTCGACTTCAATGTCACCTTTCGCTCTTTCAGGAGAACAGTATCAGCTGGGCCCAGCGTCCAAGCACAGAGGTTCACGAAGCCGATATTGAACAGTATTTGCGAGACAACCTCACTGCTCTCGATATTCCTCGAATCACCCTTCCTGACCTTTCGGAGCCTCTCGAGGACCATGCTGTTTGGGTCCTCACTCACGGCGACACTGAGTCACACCCTGGAGTTGTATGGACTCAGAGCGGTGTTGCGCTGAAAACGCATACACACCTGAAATACCTGAAATTAAACAATTTCTACTGTGAATATGATGGGAATAAAGGGCTAGACTATGTCCCATAGTGCTAGCTAAAACATAGAACACGAATAGTTAAAGGCTCGAAGTGAAAGGACTATGATGTACGAGTATGCATCAAGACCTTATGGCTGATATGCCTCTAGACCTTCGGCGAAGTAACTACCTGCTGCGAGACTGTACAGTATGGTCAGACCCACCCTGCCTGGCAAAGAGCCCTTCGTCTGGAAGTCGCTATTCAAGTATCTGTGTAATCCACGGGACTTAGGAAGGAAGAAACTACACACACACAGGCGTAATAGCCTCATGAGCCTCGATAACGTCGAAAGGACAAAGCTAGAGGTATCGCCGAGCCATCAAAATGGTTTGTTCGAACTTAGCCGATCTCCTAGAACCTGCAGATTGATGATATACTGGAGATAACGCTTTATGATCGGAAATATATGATCGACGATTCCGTTCCGAGATACTAGATGGTCAAAGCTATGAAAATGATCAGTCTCAATGACTGTATAATAACTTATTAGTAAAGTAATGACAGAATTGACCTTCGAGCGCTGGATATTGGTATATCTACGAGGTGCTATGGGGTCTAGATGTTGAAATAGGAGAAAATACGGAAGCCCGACGGGATAAATGACTAGAAACTGCCCTCGGCGCCCCTATAAGTACACTGTAAAACAGTTACGAAGATGAATAATAACGAAATGCATAGGAGTAGTTCGTTTAGAATGGCTCGAGCGCATGATAAGAAGGGTTTAGATGTACCAAAAACATCACTAAAACATAATACTTACACATATATACCCAAGAACTGCACATAATTACCCGCTAGACGTGCCTACTTACCCAACTCAGTCATATTGTTTCTGTTTATATCCATTTTATACTCGATGTTATCCCTCTGTTCCTTTTAATTACTCCACTCAGTTTTCTATCTATTTATGAAATACTTACAAGCAGTAGAGTACATATACTGTCATGTATAGGGTCGAGCGCCCCAGGTTACGACTGCCCGCCAAATTGGAGAACTTTACGTATCTTCTAGAGCGTTAAATCGCAGAAGGCCTCTTGATTGTGAACGTCAGGCCCCGGTTCTTCGAGCTGGTAGAGGCAGACTATTAGGAATTGCAGTGCTTTAATAGAGTGCTAAATATCTGAACATCTGTTGTGTTTGAACTGTCTGTCTGTCTGTCTGTCTGTCTGTGTCTGTCTGTCTGTGTCTGTCTGTCTGTGTCTGTCTGTTTGCTGTTTCTGGTACTCGTCGAAGGGTCTAGACGGTGATCTTACAGTTCAGTTAGTCTTTCCAACAGTCTAGCTCGACTTTAGTCAGTTTTCTGCGTGCGGAATCTTTGCCAACGCCAGACTACACTCGCTTTTACAAGGCAACCTTTGAGTTTAGACGAGTTCCTACGTCTTAGAGTGCTCATTACGCTGCTATTATCTGGAGCCCACCGCGAGGGGTAGTTTCAGAAAACAATTATATCGAGTTTTACTCTTGAAAGACCCCTGTGTCTAAATATCGCTGTCTTTTGACCTCGGCGAATTGAATTGACGATTTAATTTGCCTCTCGAAGTGTAAATTGTACATTTGCATAACACTTCAAGGTATTCTACTTCGAATTCGAGTCTCTTGCAAAGATTAGTGACTCTAGCCGTCGTGGAAAACCTAGAACTACACGAAATTCCCGTGAGGCTGGACAAGAAGAATTAATATTCGAGTCTAGACCCCCTCGTCGTAGTAGAATCCCTGTTCGAAACAACTTGCCTCTGTCTAGAGAGAGGTATAGAGGAACAAACGAAGTTATAGGAGATATAAGACTACCAAGTCCTGAATTCTCTGATTTTACAAACATGCCTGATGAAGGAAATAATGCTACTGCTGGACCTGCTGGTCAAGGGCGAAACCCACAGCAGCAGAGACAATCAAATATTGATGAGGCTGCGGCGAATCAAAATCCTGGAGGAAATCGGCCGCGCCGACCTCAACAAACTGAAGTAGTAGATGCATACTTACGAGAGCTACCTGCTGAGGTGCTCGCCGAAGTACAAAACGAGCAGTTACCGAAAGTCTCGAAGAAGGCACCCATATTTGATAGAGATCGTCCTGAGAAACTTGCAGGATGGCTCGAGGACTTAGAGGAAATCTTTAGGACTTTAAATATCAGATCTGAGATGGCGAAGATCCATCTAGCCTTGAAATACATGACCTATGAGACGAGAAAGGAGCTAGCTACGCTTGATGCAGCTTCAGGAGATGATTGGGAAACATTTAGAGTTGCCTTGCTTGACTGCTATCCGGATTCTAGTGATAAGGACGGATATGGCTCGAAGCAGAGGCTCATGAGTGTAATTGAAAAGTACATGCTAGTGCCATCTGGTCAACTAGAGAAGCTTTTGGCCTTCTCGAGGGCGTATCAGATTGAAGCAAAGAAGTTAATGAGTGGACATGCTGTCATCTCGAACTTCGAGGCAGTACAAGGATATCTAGCTGCTCTAGAAGAACAGTTTAGAAAGAGAGTTATTCGAAAATTATCAACTAATGGTACTGGAGAAGGGGTTCGTCGAAGAGATGATCCTTGGACTCTAGAGCAAGTTGTAAAAGCTGCAAAAGCTGTATGTGCTATTCCTCCTGAGGAATTATATGATGTAGGAGCGAGTTGGAGCCTACCAGGTGTCATAAACACTGGAGCTAGACCCCTCTCGAGCCGACCATCTATGACTGACAGGTTAACTGCTATAAAGCAGGAAGAAGCACAGAATGAGTGGGAACGAAAGATTTCGTACACAGTAGATGATAACGAGACGAAAATTAAGACCATTCACCAGAAGCTAGACACTATGACGAACCAGAATCAAGAGATGATGAAGTCCTTGATAAGGATGGTACAAATGTCAAGTAGAAACACTGGAAATATGGGTCTAGCGTCTTCGACGAATGTTGGTATGTCTTCTATGCCTACCAGAGGACTTCTGGACACGAGTAGAGTTATGCCTGCCCGTGATCTAGCTTGTTTCATGTGTGGAGGCAGAGGACATGGTTCACAAGACTGTCCAGCTCAACATCACTTTGTAAGTAAGGGATGGATGAAGCGAAATGCGAGGAATAGATGGGAACTAAAGGATGGTTCACCACTTCCTTGGATAAATGAAGGTGATAAAGAAACTAGAAAGGAAAAGATTGAGAAAATTGCAAAAGAGAAGGGATGGGATGTAGAAGTCCACCCAGATCAGTTCTTATATGAAGTAGAATCTATGCCAAATGTATACCAGGTGCAGCTGCACGAAGCTAGCCCCCTGGGAATGGAAAATAATGAAGTTGATACATTGGCTGTACAAGTACTTGAACAGCTAGAAAGGATGGGAGTTGAGTATAAGGCCTTGTCTGATGGACAAGTGTCTATAAACACTCCTGGAGGTTCGAAAAACTAATACTTTCGATGAAGGAGCTTAAACAGGTGCTAGTTGGTGCAAAGAAGTTACCTAGCCCTGTTCCCAGCAAAGCTCTGGAGGAAGATAATGCTGGAAAGACGTCTAGACGCCTCGAAGTGGTGCTAGAGCGTCCTAAGAACTTTAATCGACACTTGTATAAACCCATAAACATGAGGGATGAGTCGTTGGAAACCCCTGAGCCCGAATTAGGCAAAGAGGCGCCCGCGCATAACGTCCCAGAAATGAAAAACTTAAATAAAAGACCATTTGATAACATAAAGCCTATTGAGAGACGAATCCAACCACCAAAAGAGGGTCTAGAAACGTCCCCAGTGACCGCTAGAACACCTAGTGTGGATATAGAAGAGTCTCGAGGCTCGGCGAAGAAGAAAGTAACATTTGATCTGCCTAAGGGACCTGAATACAAACTACAAAGTGGCGTGTACAGGCCTGGAGTTGCTGAAGAAGTTGCAACGAAGATATTAAAGAGTGAAATACCTATAAGTATGGAAGAAGTAATTGCTATTTCCCCTACTTTGCAGAAAATATTGAATAGAAAGACTAAGAATAGTCGAGTATATAAGAGGCCTCTAAAGGCATTTGTACAAGAGATTAGAGATGAGGAAAACCCAGAAGACACTGATCTACCTGAGGATTCTATCTCTTTGCCATATGACACTCAAGTAGTGGATATTGATGATCTAGCATGGGGAGACTGCTTTGTACAGGTCCTCGAAGGCTCGAGCGGCTTGCAAACAGGATCTTTAGTCCATGTAGATGTTGTAGAACAATATCTCGAAGATGTTCCGCCGTCTGAACGAGGAAAGATTATCATTGTAGCCAGACCAAGTGATAGTCTGCGAGTTATCTTTCCTGATATTAATAAACAAGGGCCAGTCGAGTGTATACTTGACAGTGGGTCTCAAATAGTATCAATGGACACGGATATAGCAATGGGACTAGGTCTAGCCTGGGATCCAAAGACTGTTATCCATATGCAAAGTGCTAGTGGACAGCTAAGCCCAACCAGGGGTCTAGCTAGGAACGTACCGTTTACCTTTGGTGAAATAGTCGTTTATATGCAGATTCATGTGATGGATAAAGCTCCATATAAAGTTCTGTTGGGAAGACCCTTCGATGTTTTAACAGAAAGTAATATTAAGACAAATAAGGATGGAAGTCAAGAATTAACGATTCGAGACCCTAATTCTGGCATGACCTGCACAATGGGAACATATGAACGAGGCAGAGGTATTGGACCAAAGCCTGAAGGAGAAGAAAAACTTACACCAGCTACCCAAAAAGCTGCAGAAGAGGAAAGAAGTCCACAAGATGGAAATTTTCAATCCTCGAAGATCTGACAGGCCATCAGGGAGAGGTTGCTGTAAGTATTGGCCTAGGAGAAGATGGTAGATATGAAATAACTGGGTATAGACTGCCTGATGAGGAGACATTCTCTGATAATGAGAAGGCTGAGGCATATGTATATGCATCTCGAGCTAGCATTGAAGAGAGTGATCCCAAGGCGGCCCTTATGCTTAAAAGCTACATGAAGAAGGAAATAACCGAAGATAATTGCAAGGTATATTGTACTTGGCGTGAAGCTAAGGTACAGGATGAGAAAGTACCTTCGAGACCTGCGTATGAGGGTCTCGAGGCAGCTACTGTATTCAATACAGCTGCTCGAACTGAGAAAATGGTTCGGCGAATGCCAAACTTACACTGTAGGATCCTACCTCGTGGAAGTAAGGCTAGATTTCGAAAACCGTTTGCAGTATTTGGCAGTAAGTATAAACCGGTGGCAATAAAAGTGAAACCAGTAAAAACTACGCTTCCAGAAGAGTTCAGGATAGAAAGGCACATAACTGGTGACCCGCTAGAAGGGATGCCGACTTTGTCACCAAATCCACCGGACTTCACACCTGGAGAACGTTATAATGAAGAAAGAAAATCTATTATTGAGAAGAATCATGATGAAGACTTCTTATGGCCAGAAGAAATGAAGCTAGTACATCACTTAATGAAGGTACAAGAGAAAGGTTTCGCATGGGAAGCTTCGGAAGGGGGAACTTTCAAGACCGAGTTCTTTCCACCTGTTAAATTTCCTGTTATACCACATACTCCATGGGTCGAGAGGAATATACCTATTCCGCCCGGGATCTATGGAGATGTATGCAAAATAATTAAAGATAAGATTGATTCTGGGGTCTACGAACCCTCGAGCTCCTCTTATAGATCCAGATGGTTCTGTGTTTTGAAGAAGGATGGCAAAAGTTTACGGCTAGTACACAGTCTAGAACCGTTAAATAAGGTCACAATTCAACACTCAGGCATACCTCCTGCTACAGCTGATATAGCTAGAAGCTTTGCAGGCAGATCTTGTATTGGACTGCTAGATGTATTTGTAGGCTATGATGAAAGGCTCGTAGATGAGGGATCTAGGGATTTGACGACGTTTCAAACTCCTTTTGGCCCTCACCGACTTGTAAAACTACCAATGGGTTGGACTAACTCAGTACCAATCTATCATGATGATATCACTTATATATTGAAAGAAGAAATTCCACACATAACGAGACCCTATATAGATGATGTTCCAGTGAAAGGACCGTCTACTAGGTATGAGCTCGAAGGTGGAGGATACGAAACAATTCCTGAGAACAGTGGAATTAGAAGATTTGTATGGGAACACATGCAAAATATGAATAGAATTGTTCAACGAATGAAACATGCTGGAGGAACCTTCTCAGGACCTAAAGCATTCATTTGCTGCACAGAAGGAAATGTTGTGGGACATAGAGTCTCGTATGAGGGTGAATTACCTGAAGAAAAGATGGCTAAGACCATTTTGTCATGGGATGCAACTCAATGGACGAAGCGTACACACGTTAAATCATTCTTGGGGACTGCAGGACAACTCAGGATGTTCATTAAAGACTATGCAAAGAAGGCTAGACCCCTCACGAGGTTGACTAGTTCACAAGTTCCCTTTGAGATAGGAGAAAAAGAGTTAGAAGCCGTCGAGCTATTAAAAGAAGGCATTAGAAATGCTCCTGCATTGAAACCAATTGATTATTCGTTGTCTAGCGGCATTACGCTAGCAGTGGATACATCATGGATGGCTGTAGGATATTATTTATACCAAAGAGATCCTAATGATCCTAAGAAGAAGTTTTATAACTACTTTGGATCTATAACATTAAATGAACGAGAAGCAAGGTTCTCACAGCCTAAAAGAGAGTTATATGGGCTCAAGCTCGCGCTAGCCCATACTTACTACCAAACTTATGGTTGTAGGGATCTAACTGTAGAAACAGATGCTAGCTACATAAAAGGGATGTTAGATAACCCAAGTAGTGGCCCAAATGCAACTATTAATCGTTGGATTGAAGAAATAAGAAAGTATCACTTTGAATTGGTACATATCAAGGGGTCTATACATGGACCTGATGGACTATCTAGACCACCACCGGGTAGTGAACCAACAGAGAGATTACCTGCTGAAGAGGAAGATTATCTAGATGAAGATGATGGGGAACCATTGCGATTTCGTCAGGAAGATGAGAATGAGCAGGGCCCTTATGACTTTGAAGACTTTAAGCATGAGATAGACTCTAGAGGTGGATACTTACAGGGTCTAGCCTTGTCAGTAGAAGACTTCGAAGATGATATTCAAGAATTAATTGAAGAAGAACGAAGATTCGCCTACTGGCGAGAACACATACTATTTGAACAAGGAAAGACTCTAGACCAGTTTGCACAGGTTCTAGTAGCTCCTGAATCGACAGAAGAATGGAAACATGATCATCCTTATATGGAAGAACATAGAACTACCATAGGGATTGAGCTAGATCGACTGCTACCGAGAATAAAAGAGTTCTTAATGCATCCTGAATCGGATATGCTGGATGAGATGGATGCTCGAGCTCGAAAGAAATTTCTTTCGAAGGCGTCTCGATACTTTGTCGACAAGAAAGGACGTATGTATCGAAGAAATGATGAAGTTGGTGGACAACATCAGCTGATAGTTGAGAAAGAACGCCGTATGTATATCCTGCATAGTGCTCATGATCATTTGGGACACAAAGGAATGTATGCTACGAAGGCTGTGATAGAAAAGAGGTTCTGGTGGCCAGAACTGGAGCGAGATGTCAACTGGTTCGTGAAAACGTGTCAGGCATGTCAAGATCGAGCTCTAGCGCTATTGAAAATACCACCTACCCTTACTCACACCCCTTCTCTGTTCCAGAAGGTACATGTGGATGTATTCAAAGTATCTCCGGCTAGTAATGGCTGTAAGAACGTTGTACATGGCCGATGTGCTTTATCTTCTTGGTCAGAGGGACGAGCAATCAGAGATGAGACAGCTCGAGCCTTAGGCGAATGGTTCTTTGAAGATATAATATGTAGATGGGGTTGCCCTCAAGAAGTGGTAACTGATAATGCTAGAAGCATGATTGCAATGTTGAAATGGCTGGAAGAGAAGTATGGGATTAAAGGGATTCGTATCTCAGCCTATAATTCTCAAGCCAATGGAAAGATTGAAAGAGCACACTTTGATATCCGTCAAGCTTTAGTAAAAGCGACGGGAGGTGATCTTAAACGTTGGTACTGGTTTCTCAAACATGTGCTTTGGGCAGACAGAGTAACAACTAGAAGAGGATTTGGATGTTCTCCTTACTTCTTAGTAACTGGAGCAGAACCAATACTGCCTCTAGACCTTATAGAATCAACTTGGTTGGTAGAAGTACCAGATAGAGTCCTTACTTACGAAGAATTGATCGGCTACAGGGCTAGAGCCTTGGCAAAGCATAGAACTCATGTTATGGACATGATTTCCAGGGTTGACGAAGAGAAAAGAAGAACTATGAAGAAGTTTGAACAAGATTATGAACATGTAATAAAAGACTATGATTTCAAACCTGGAACTCTAGTACAAGTTCGAAACACTCAAATTGAGAAGAGCTTGGACAGGAAGATGTATCCAAGGTATAGAGGACCTATGATTGTCATCAGACGAACTAAGGGTGGTGCCTACATTATTGCTGAAATGGATGGCTCTGTACTTAAAGAAAAGATTGCTGCCTTTCGCGTACTGCCGCATTTTGCAAGATATGAGCCTATAGACCTACCTACGAACGTGCTAGACCTCATAGACCTTACTGCAGAACAGCTAGAACGTATGGTGAACGAAGATGAGGATACTTACGACGAACAAAGTCGAGACTACATTTTTGACTCCATTCCGAACTTAAGAATGCCTCGAGATGAGGAATATGAGGATGATTCTGATGAAGAAGATGATCATCCTTCTCCTGAGAGGGATTTAAGCGCAGAACCTGAAGAGATCACTGGAGTGCGAACTAGAAGCAATAAACAGTTTGTTCTATTGCGTCGAAGTGGTACTTAATCGATATTCTGAAGGCTCGAAGTAATGACAGTAATAAGAAACTCAAAAGAGTTATATGTATGAAGGTATATGAACTATATCATGAGTTGGGAGTGTAAAGTAGGTTGGAGACTCTGAATACAGGGTCTAGCGCCTATTCTCACAACAATTCAGTTAGAAAGAACTAGATTACGGGGATCGACGAAACTTACTTAGGCACTGCTAGAGTTGGTAGCTGTGGTATCAGCTGAGCTAGATCCAGCCTCCTCCATGGTAGCATCTTGAGGGGTCTCCGAAGATGAAGAATCAGCGGTTTGCTTGTCCTCGACTGAGAGACGACTAAATTGCTCTCGTTGAATGTTGTCCATCTGTTTAACAACGAACTGGTACTGATTGGCATGGAAATGTACAGCATGCTGAAGAGTGACTTGTTCGGTACGAAGGAAATTGAGAACTGAGCGTAAAGCTTCGACGCTAAGCTTGGGCAGTTCGAGATATGGAGTGAGCGCGATATGGCGGAAAGTTGTAGCGATGGCGGCCTCTCGAAGGGTCTTATCCTCTGATCAATATGGTCAGTAGGGTCGAGACAGGGAGAACCCATGCTTACTTACCCTCAATATCCTCACGAAGATCGGAAATGGGTTGCTCGAGGCGAATGTGCTTGCCATTGGCAGCTGCAATGTTATCCTGAGCAACTGATAAGTAATACATGGCCTTGAGGTAGGAACGAGAACGTACATCCATTCCAGGTACATCGCCGAGGGCCAATGAAAGAGTAGAAGAACGATTCGCGACGTCCTGAACGTTCGGCGAAGTTATAATATGATGGATAAGAAGACACCGCACTTACCCTGACCTTCTTGTTGAACTTGAGGCCAGGTGGAAGGCTTAATTCTTGAGAAGGGGCATGCATAGATGCAGAAAGACCCAATGCGGCTGCGAGTCCGGCTTTATAGTCCTAAACTTAGGTCAAGTCGGAGTCTCGACCTAAGAAATATGGATACTTACTGGAGTAGAAGCAATCCGACCTCCGACGAACTCAATCTCATCATCATCATCATCGTCTTCGATGATAAGAGGAGATTTAACGTTCTGAGAAGAGTATAGAATGAAGCTTGTAAAGATTAATGAGGAAAGAGGAGAGTTACCTTGCGCTTGCGAGGGGGCTGTCGAAGCACCTCGAGCTTGGCAAAGAACTCCTCGAGCCCATTTAGATGGTAGGGACGATTGACCCCATCAATCTCTGTAATAGCTATCACAGTGTTGAGTCCTTTCTGGAAGGTATCAAAGGCGATATCATCCTTGGCCACCACTTTGGCATTCAAAGGCTTTGACTACGAAGAAATATGAGCTCGACGAAGCCTGAAGAATATAATAAACAAACCATATGATCGGCTAGAGCCGTCACGACTGGTCCTAGAAGCTTGGGACTGGCTTTGGGGAAGGCTTGAACGGCTTGAGCGGCAGTAATGGCCTCTTGAGTCTCCTTTAACCATTGATCCCTCTCGGGCCAGGTCTTGTTGGATCCTCGAGCCATGTGACGATGAAATATGAACGAGAAGAAGACGAAAGTAAGGTCGAGAATGCAGGTTGAAGGTCTTAAAGTGTACTGATAACTTGGACCCACCTTCGGCGACCGTCCTTTATACTTTTCTGACTGAGAACGGAACTCCTGGTCCCTTCGACGAAGTAACATGCCCAACTGATTAAGGCACCCTGAACTTAACTAAGGACTAGCCGAGATATGCAGCGGGGACGCTGAACTTCTTTTGGTTTGGGGGAGAGGAGTCCATCTAGGACATAGAATTTTGAAATTTCTAAAGATTTCATAAAAACGAAACTTAAGTGTTTTAGATTTCAATAAATCAACATCTAAGATTGGTTGAAACGAACAAATAAGTGCCTGAGGCACAGAAGTGATAAGTAAGGGCACGAGACTTATAAATAAAGGGGTCTAGTTACTACTTATTACCGTCGAGCTGGGATTTCTCTAAGTCGAGTCCATACTTACAGCCTCGACGAAGGCAATCTTAAAGATATTAAATTAAATTTGAACTTAACAATGGATTCACACATAAAGAAAGAACATGAAAGCTTTTATTTGGCACTAAGGCCACGAGATTTCTATGTACATGGTACAAGAAATGAAAAACAAAGATATTTGGGCCTCTATGAAGAGAACCCTTGCTAGATATAATGATTTTGGAGCTCTATAAAGAGACTCCTTGCTGCGATATAATGAAAATATTATTTAAAGTCCGAAGACTGTAGGCTACGCCTCGACGAAGATCCCGAGTCACCTCTCCGGACTATCCTCTGCCAGGATCCGACCAACGCTTTCCTCCTCCACCGGGGAACGGGCGGTGTTGAGTGTCGTAATGGTAGGGAGGGAGGATGGAAAGGAAGAACTAGCCGACGCAGGTACCCGGGAAGATGAAGCATTCGCCGAAGAGCGAAGAGGCACGAGAGCCGAGGTTACCATGCGCTCGATGGTGCTGCGAGTGTCGGATTTAGAGAAGTCGAGGGGAAGGCGCGACGAACTCGGTTGGATCTGAAAACCAGTCTCCGTTTTCACCAAGCTCGAGTCTCGATCCAAAACCGACATGTCCCAGCCCAAGCCCGCGCCTATCATCTTCAAATCTTCGATTTCGTCCTTGAATGAAGGGTCGTTACGATGAAGAATGTTGAAAAGAAGGGTAGGATCGGTGACTGAACCACGAAGGTGCTCCTGGTCCCGCTCGATGGACTCGCGAAGCTTGTTGGCGTTATCGGCGAGGTCCAAGACGCTGCGGCGAAGTTGGTCGTATACAGAGATCTTCTCGACGAGACCAATAACTTCTGCGCCGAGGTCTGAATAAGGAGGGAAACGAGAAAAGATGTTAAATAAAAAGAAATAAATGATTAACTTACTATGAGAGCCTTGACGAGCCAACCCGTAGATCGTATTTCGCATCTCGAGGGCGCGAGCCGGCGTCAGGGTCCATGAACAAGGTTGCCTGCTTTTGAAGCAGACGGCGCATTTGTAGGAGGTGCTCTGTATTTCGGGCGGGACACACTTCTCTGCTGCGTGAGCTGCGGTACATCGCGTACATGGCAAGCTGCCAGTGAGCTATAAAAGATAAATGAAAGAGTAATAAAATAAATAAGAAAGAGACTTACTGCGTCGATGGTTCGAGTTGCATGAAGCAAGTCGGCGAGGTTGAAGACCGTGTCGCTAGCAGGATGTGTGAAGAGGCCGGCCTCGAAGACCTGATGAGAAGGACCAGCCCTCGCTGATGAAGCAGGAGCAGGGGTCGGCGACCTTTCGCTAGCAACAGGAGATGGCTCTTTGGGAGTCGGGGCCTTTGCCTTAGGCTTGGGCTTCGGTTTGGGCTTCACTGCGCGAACGGGTGGACCAGTCTTGAGTGTTTTGGAAGGAGTGGACGCGCGAGGCTTCTTAAAAGAGAAGAGATCCATGTCGTCGTCGTCTTCTAGCAGCTCGAGCGCTCGCTTTTTCGAAGTCAGAACAGGCTAGAATATGAAAGGATATAAGAAAGAAATTTGAAGGGAATAGGAAGAAGAAAACGAACCTCAGGCTTGACTTCGACGGACTCGTCGTCAGACTCGAGGACCTCATCCTCTGAGTTGCTCAGAACGGTATCGTCGTCGCCACAATCGTCGCCGAGGATGGTATCGAAGTCGTGAAACTAGGAAATTATATTGAATAAGATTAAAAAGATTACGGTGGAATAAGGACTTACAGGCTCGAGACTATGTTTCTCCTGTCGATCGTCCTTCGAGATATACCAACCAGTCTTGTGAAGAGATGGGAGTCGAGATTCGAGGGGGTTGCAAAGTCGCACTAAAGCTAGCCACACTGGGCGCACATGCGGACAGAAATCCTCGATGTTGAAGTCGACGTGCTCAAAGAGAGTATCCTAGAAGAGAAAATGTAAGAATAAAAGACTAAAACTATAAGAAATACAACATACCATGAAGGGAGTAGCGCTTTCCACGGCCTTGGTCATTTCTGAAACCTTGGGGGGATTCTTTCGTGGTTTATCAAAGTAACGACGATAGACGTCGACAATACATGCGATGACTTCATTGGCTTGTTCGTGAGGGTTGATCTGCGCGGTCTTTCGACCGGCGCGAGTTTTCTTGGCCACTGCCGAAATTTGAGAAGAAGAGGCTGCTTTGCTCTTCCCTTTGGAAGCTTTGCCAGTAGTACGCGCCATTAGAAGAAAAGAAAAGAACAAGTATGTATAGAGAAAAACAGAAGGCTAGAGCCACTCTGAGTGAAAAATAGAGAGAAAGGAAGAATGGGCGTGAAAAAGTTGAAGTCCGTTTACTTATGGAACGACTCACCTGACCACGTTCCCACGGCGCACAGACCAGTGAAAGGCTGAGAGATGCGTGAAAAGAAAGAATAGAGAAGCAAGAAACTGAATAAGAAATGTGAAAGAGGAAAAGAGACGGAAAGTCACTTGCCTGAAAAGAACATACGGCAATTGCCGAAGGCAAACAACTGGCCGAGAGTATTTTGGTCGGAGTTTGAAATTTGATGATCGGCATAGACCGGCAAAAAGCAATGAACAGTGTACCACTGCTTCGGCGAACTCTGAGATGTGTGTGAATAAGTATTATATAATCAACAGGCTGTCTGCGAAGCTTTAGAATGTATCTTTGGCTGTATGACTGACCGATCACCAGACCGGGGACGGTCTAGATTTGGTTTGGGGGAGATGTTGCGCTGAAAACGCATACACACCTGAAATACCTGAAATTAAACAATTTCTACTGTGAATATGATGGGAATAAAGGGCTAGACTATGTCCCATAGTGCTAGCTAAAACATAGAACACGAATAGTTAAAGGCTCGAAGTGAAAGGACTACGATGTACGAGTATGCATCAAGACCTTATGGCTGATATGCCTCTAGACCTTCGGCGAAGTAACTACCTGCTGCAAGACTGTACAGTATGGTCAGACCCACCCTGCCTGGCAAAGAGCCCTTCGTCTGGAAGTCGCTATTCAAGTATCTGTGTAATCCACGGGACTTAGGAAGGAAGAAACTACACACACACAGGCGTAATAGCCTCATGAGCCTCGATAACGTCGAAAGGACAAAGCTAGAGGTATCGCCGAGCCATCAAAATGGTTTGTTCGAACTTAGCCGATCTCCTAGAACCTGCAGATTGATGATATACTGGAGATAACGCTTTATGATCGGAAATATATGATCGACGATTCCGTTCCGAGATACTAGATGGTCAAAGCTATGAAAATGATCAGTCTCGATGACTGTATAATAACTTATTAGTAAAGTAATGACAGAATTGACCTTCGAGCGCTGGATATTGGTATATCTACGAGGTGCTATGGGGTCTAGATGTTGAAATAGGAGAAAATACGGAAGCCTGACGGGATAAATGACTAGAAACTGCCCTCGGCGCCCCTATAAGTACACTGTAAAACAGTTACGAAGATGAATAATAACGAAATGCATAGGAGTAGTTCGTTTAGAATGGCTCGAGCGCATGATAAGAAGGGTCTAGATGTACCAAAAACATCACTAAAACATAATACTTACACATATATACCCAAGAACTGCACATAATTACCCGCTAGACGTGCCTACTTACCCAACTCAGTCATATTGTTTCTGTTTATATCCATTTTATACTCGATGTTATCCCTCTGTTCCTTTTAATTACTCCACTCAGTTTTCTATCTATTTATGAAATACTTACAAGCAGTAGAGTACATATACTGTCATGTATAGGGTCGAGCGCCCCAGGTTACGACTGCCCGCCAAATTGGAGAACTTTACGTATCTTCTAGAGCGTTAAATCGCAGAAGGCCTCTTGATTGTGAACGTCAGGCCCCGGTTCTTCGAGCTGGTAGAGGCAGACTATTAGGAATTGCAGTGCTTTAATAGAGTGCTAAATATCTGAACATCTGTTGTGTTTGAACTGTCTGTCTGTCTGTCTGTCTGTCTGTGTCTGTCTGTCTGTGTCTGTCTGTCTGTGTCTGTCTGTTTGCTGTTTCTGGTACTCGTCGAAGGGTCTAGACGGTGATCTTACAGTTCAGTTAGTCTTTCCAACAGTCTAGCTCGACTTTAGTCAGTTTTCTGCGTGCGGAATCTTTGCCAACGCCAGACTACACTCGCTTTTACAAGGCAACCTTTGATTTAAGACGAGTTCCTACGTCTTAGAGTGCTCATTTCGCTGCTATTAGCGGTCATGTGGACTTGGCTACACTACGCACCCATATCCTCCTTCGACGACTCACACGGGCCATTACTGGGAGGGTGGAAATTTATACTGAACGGATTCGCTCCGTTAGGCAGAACTTCACCACCCAATTCCTCACTCTCGCGGCCATTCCTTATTTCTATGAACAGAAGCTTAGTGAGCTCGAGGTAATCGTGAATGCCGAGGAGAACCTCAAGTCGTCGTCATCGTCTTTCGACAACTTGGATTCAGTGGTAACATACTTGGCTGATTGCGGGATTCAAACGGCCTCGCTTGGTGAAGCTTTTTATTGGGCTCAGCAGTATATTGCTGACATCAAGAACGACCTGGACCACGGTACCATCCGCTACCGCCTTCTACACGACCTGTACAAGCGAGGTAATTCTCGCCTCCAGCTTGCGGAGCTACCTACACCAGTGGATCGCACTTGGGTCTTATCTTCCAAATGGAGGCTGGAGAATATACTCGAGGAACGTAAACGTAGGGCTATAAGGAATGTCTTGTCCAAGCGCGAGGGTACTGGACGCAATCGTTGGGGATTTTCTAGCACTCGACGTTCGGCTATGATGTCCGGCCCAAGCATGAGCCAAGTTACTCAAGGACTCGAGAGTTTATCTATTCTTCGTACCAACTAATATTTTCTTTCTTGTCTTACAGATCCATCCATAGGATCAATCTGAAGGGGGAGGGTGTAACCGCCGTTACATAGTTACTCGTTATACACTTACCTAAGCAACTTTTACTCTTACACTTACTCTCACTATACTCTACGACTACGACGTTACTGTCTTATACTACACCCAGGCGATAATATAAAGCCCTGTTTGGTTTAGCATTGGTCTGAGTTAGTGAGTGACCCTTACAAAGAGATACATCTGTCCATTCAATTCAATCGCGTCATTCGCGGTCCTCAAATTCCGCAGTCAAGTCTTGTCGAAGATTTGTTTCCAGATACAACTTAAGGGTTCGTACGTCTCGGTTCTTTCTTGGTACACTGGACATGTCCCGTTGATATTATTGGTGTACAATCTGAATAGCGTATTCATGTTTTCATTTAATTACCCATGAACAGATAGCATTGTTTGAGCTGTAATATATGTATCACAAGCTATTACAAACCATCTATATACGAATAACGGAACTAATGGATGCGCAGACATTCCGTCCCAAAAGCCCCGGCAACCGCAGTGCAACCTTTACACACAAACCCATCTACGAAACGTCCGTCGAGATCACAGGAAATGACTTGTGATGTGCGTGGACCCAACTGGCGTACCGCATCTACACCATCGTCCCAAGAGGAAACTCGAGGCCCGACGAATATCCATGACCGTAGGCAGGAATTTTAGATACATCGCCCCCATATTGTCGTGTGCACTCCGCCTACTTCAAAAAATACCAAAGAAGACTCTTCCAGTCTGTCAATCCTCAATACAACACCGCCATCTCAGCCGAAACCACCGCAAGCCCCACACTCGTCATAACCAATATAGGCAACATATTCCAAAACGCAAACGTCCCCTGAGTAATCTTAATCCCCTTCTGCGCCAAAATAGTCCTCCAAAGTAACCCAGCAAGACTAGCAGAAAACGTGAAACTAACCGCACCGATATTACTCGCTACAGCAAGCGCAATACCAGCTGCTCTCGTGCTATCTGCAGGAAAATCCGGAGCTGCACGAACGACTTTTGTTAAGAGAATTGTGGCGCCAATATTCGTTCCTGCAACGTTGCACATGACTACGCCGATGACGCCAATGAGCCATATCGCTGGGTGGATCGAGCGGTGCGAAGCGCGGACAAGCCATGAGGCGAAGACGTCTATCCAGCCTTGGTGTGTTAGGGCTTCTATTAGGATGAATTGGGAGAAGGCGAACGGGATGAGGGCGAATGGAAGTCGGGGTAAGGCAATGAAGAAAGTCGGAAAGTGTTTTAGGAGAGAGGCGTGGATGGCTTTTAGACGTTCACGTTGGGCTGGGAACAGTTTTGGTGGATCAGAGGGTGAAGAGGTAGAAGAGGTAGATGTTTTTGTGATAGCATGTGAGGGAGGGTTTGGTGATCCGTCTGGTTTTGCTGAAACAACTGGGCTGGTCAAGGTTTGATTAGTTGATGCGCGAGTACCAGCCCTCTGCTCAGCGTCACCGACATGGTTATCCATTCCAACGTCCGACATCGCTCGTTTCATCTCTGACAACATCGGGTCATCATTTTCGGCGGTATCGACAGTTTCCTCCGTCTTCTCATTAGGTTCGTGTTTGTTCGTGACGAAACGGTAGTGATCCCATGCGAAGTCGAATATGAGTTTTGCGCCAGCGAATGGTAAACTGATTTTCCAGACATCAACATTGAAGAAGCTAACGATGATGATGACTACGAGACAGGAACCCAAGAGTAGACTCCCGACCCATGCACCAAAGGGATCGCGTAGAACACCTCTAGGATTAAGGTCCGCATGTATACGAAGCTTTCTTGGAATATGCTTTGGATCGCGAAACTGGAAGGCGAGTGCAAAAAAGCAAAACAAATTGCATGCGAGGAAGGGAAGAATCGTATAGGCAGTGAAAGCGGCATTATTTATAGCGAACCCTTCGCAAATAACGACATTGGTGGGATTGCCAACGAAAAGAACCATGCTAGCTGTGTTCGCCGCAGAGAACTCGGAGATGAGCCATGGGATAGGTTCGAGCCCGATCGCAGTCGTGTAGTACACCAAGAAAACGGTGCCAGAGAGGATAACGGGATCATTGCCCAATAGGACACTCAGTAAAGTGAGCATGACATAGAAGTAAAAGTAGAGCTTCCAACCGTTAGAACCTCCCCTGTTGCTGACCCAAAAAGCAGCAGCCTTTAAGACCCCTGTAATGTCCAGCGTAATGGCCATGTACGCCAAGGACCCGAAGAGGATGAGAATATTGTACGGTTTGACGCCATCTGATGGGTAGTCAATTCATTAATGTCCTGCAGTTCAAAGGAGCGCTTTTGCAACGCACCAGTGCCAACTATGCCATTTCGAATCTATCCAAGCTCGCTCGTTCAACATGTGGGCTATCAAGACTGATTTTTTTCACTACTCACTTGAGTAGGACCAAGGCACTGTGCTGCCCACAATATTGCAATAGCAATAATTGGTGCAGTAGACAAATTTAAAGGTATCCTCCTTCGTCCAAAGTATGGCAATCGTATTGGAATGTGCAGGGGGTAGATGACTAGGAAAATCGAGAGAATGAATATTACCAGGGTGACGATGGAAAACCTAGTGATCATGGAGGCAGAAGAAACCCTGGTATGATGATAATGTTCCCGCCTAGGTGAATACAACAATGATGGCTATCAATCATCAGTGCCAAAGCAAGAAAGCTGTTGAGTTAGACCACGCGGCCTGTTCGGAGAATTTCTCTTGACGTGCCGATTGTATTGAAAGACGTTCTGGCAGGAGATAGAGAAAATTTTCATGTTCGTGGGCGTCGTGGGTCTTGGTGGGTCACATCATCAGCTGATGGCAGTGTATCCCCGCATACACACAGCCACTTTCGAGCGCTAAATGGGCGCTTACGATGTTGTTCCCGTACCAGGACATTCAAAGTGTCAACTACATTCATGTCATATGTACATACTCTAGCGCCGTCTCACGGATAAGTATGTTGGTCGGACTGATGGCATCGTTTCAAGTTTTTGCTCTTTGGTTCTTCGTCCACTTTTGCCCTTTCAAATCGATAGGGATAGGCTTCATCAATGCCGATGTCAAGACGTAGTCGATATGGAGTTGGAGTGAACAAGACCAAGGAGCAAGAGCAGTATGCGAGACCACCGCCTTCTCACCGACACGCAGCTCCCAGCGCTCCCTGGTGCGTAGCTCGAAAGTTGACGTTGAATTCATACTGAAATTGTTTTGTAGGCCATGGTATGTGTTTCTACAGCTTGTTGATGCTCCGAACTGAAGATAGGTGGACGCTAGGATCAACCTGCATGATGGTGCGTCTTTAAGGTGCATTTCTCCACTGAAAATTGAGCTGAACCCATACCGCACTTGACAGAGGTCGATTCTCATCAACTAGATACTCCTTTACCTCCAATACCCCCACCATGCAACCATACCCAATGCAACGGAAAATGCTGGAAAGAATACCCTCAATCACGTTTTCCCAACTGGACGCCGTCCCAGGTCCGAAGAAGTCGGATATATACCGTCGTGCATGATTATCGGAAGGAAATATCTTGTAAAATCCACCATGTAGACGTCAACGCAGAAGGACTTTTCACTGACGCGGGGACCCATACTGTTACTGAAGATGGCAAGGATGAATTTTGGGAGATGATGAAAAGCCAGGAGGTAGTGTTCTGTTTTTATCATTCAAGATAATTGACTGATCATCGTTTGTCCTGTCAGCGACCCCCGGATATACGAGTCCGCGCGCTCTTTGTAGAGAACATGACAGGGCCTGTACTTCAGATGCTAGGAGCAAAGTAGGCGACTGAGCGGTCGTAATGTTGCAAATTTACTAAAGAGCTTCTCAAGATACAACATCGAGCCATTCTTCTTTTCCTCCTCCTTGTCATGGATTCCGTGTCGATTTCAAGAGGAGGTTGAGCCAGGGAAAGGTGATCGTGAGTGAACTCGAACCAGTTGATAAAATCAGAATACTGGACTGACGTGTTTTTTAGATATCACAATTACATTGACATTCCTGCGTACAATGGAAAGCATGCAACCCAATGCCTCGTCTACCAACTATAGTTCTTCGCATGATACCATCGGTGAACTAGAAGAAACTGAACGACCCATTCGTAAGGATACACGTTTTGTCTTTCTTGACCCCCTACATCTCACCGTATAAGCAATAGGCAGAATAAATACCCAAGCACCACTGCTTCTAGACCATGGTCAGTCTCTCCTCACTTTCTCCCTCTTCTTCATTTATCCACGTACTGAATGTTATTGCAGGCGATGGCTGCTACCTAGTTCTCGATCTCCTAGCTGTACACCTTATCCGTAATACCGATGGTAACACCATTATATCATACCATCATACCGACCCTCATGCTACTTCCGCTCCGTACTTGCACGAGCGCATTCGGTTCGCAGGGCAAAGCGTGTATTGGCAAAGTATCTTTCAAAAGTCTCCCGACCCGACGTTCGTGCTCCTTACTTTCATCTGGCACGCTATGTATGCGTGGGATGAAGCGTTAGAGACGTTGTACAATCATATTTGTTGGATGGTCAGTGTCGTCCTTTGTTCTTACTGTTTTTTTTCGAATACAAGTTGATATCGACTTTTTCTGTTCTGTTTCGTAGGAGACACAAGTGATAAGTACTTCCAACATGTCAATCACCCAAGAATTACACGTCATCCGCGCTCATCATCTTCACTACTCCTCCCTCCTCGAGGATTTCCGTAAGGCAGTAGTGTTTGTCCGAGATACACCTAATCCGGCTATGGATACTCTGCCTGAAGAGGAGAAGGTTTTTAGTCAGAAGTTATTGGAGAAGGAGTGTCATCATTTGTTGATTGAAGTGGATAGGTTAGAGAAGGAGAGGATGATGCAGGAGAAGAGGCTAAAAAATGTCATGAATCTGGTTAGTGATATTCCATGTATGTTTTGCGAGTTGCGACGATGACGATTGTGATCAATGCAGGTTTTCAGCTCGGTTAATATTATTGACAGTAGACGGATGCAAGATTTGACTGAGGCGGCAGTAAGGGACAGTGCAGGTACGTCAAATAATTTTGAGGTATACAATATAGATGCTGATTATCTTTTTGACCTGCGTGTCTTCCCCTCCGTCATTCTTTACAGCGGTATGTTTTCTGTCTCCACCCGCGTTGGTAAATAAATCATATGTATCCTTTGTCCACAGATGAAACAAATCGCCTATCTGTCGATGATCTTTCTTCCAGCCTCCTTTGTTGCTGTGAGTAATCTCAGTCTAAGAATAACCCCTTATCACCTCTTCTCCCTCTTCCTCTACATATATCCATCCCTTTAACCCATCAACTTACCCAATACCCAACAGGCCGTATTCGGAATGAACGTCATAGAAATAAACCCCGGCAGCGCTGGGACCCTCCCACATTATTTCGCAGCAGCCTTTCCACTCACCGCCGTGACGATTTGGATCGTCATTGGGTTCCAGAGCAAGTACCTTTTCAAGGACAGGGCGACGACATTCTGGATGAGATTAGCTTGGCCCTTGGTTCTTTTTAACTCGATTTGGAGGAATGAGAAGAAGGAAAGAGATATTGATATGGATAGCAGAAATACGCCCATGTCATTTGAGGAGTGGTCGAGGAAGCAGAGATGGGGGCAGGCGGCGTCTGCGTGATGATGACGAGTGCTGTATCTAGAAAAAGATTTATGACATACGTAGTAATGTTGCCTTTTTGGGTGAGCGCAGCGATCCCAATATAAGAGTTGAGGCGAAATCCGTACACAGCCACAAAAAGTGCGTCGACATATATGGCAACTCGGTCCGGGTGAAGTGCCGGTCCCGTGCGGGTTATCTTGATATTCTGCGATCACCCATTATGCAGTAGGACCCCTGGCTCCTAATGCAAATTAATCCTAGTTGTTATATACTAGACCTGAAGCACGCCCCCTATGAGGTATCACTACGTCCTCTCTATCGAGGACTTACTCATAGAGCGCTTGGTCACCAGGCTAGTTATATACTATCGTGGAGGCTGACCAGCTACGACGCTGGCGTCTAACTGGGCATCGCTGCGCGTCCAAAAGTAATAGTAAGCAGGCTCGCCGCTCGCTTCTTCCCCAGTTCTTCCCTTTCATACTCACACCGGCTACGTAGTTATATGCGCTTCTTGTGCGGGGAAACTCCTACTATCACGCAGTAAAACTGTCTCTCAAGCTTCGTCTCAATACTAGAAGTGATCATCGAAGGTGTTCATCCCCGGCCAGATTCGGATTCATCGTGCTATTTCACGCAGCAGCAGGGGGAGTTTGAAGCAATGCTTTATAGGCCTTTGTGTTCTCCCGTGAATGCCTATCGAACGCTGAAGAGTGGATTATTAGACCAGGTTGGTCCCACAAGTTTTGCCTCGAGCCTTCCTCGTGTTCGGCTGATGTCAATTTGATCGTGATCTGCAGCTGGCGCAGTATACCTCCTAGATTTTGCAAAGTATCACTATCCTGCTTCGTTCTGTTCTCTGAATATTCGATAGAATGGGGTACGTATGATGTCTTTGTCTTTGTGGCTCCTCTTTGACTCGACTATTTCATCTAATATAGACCGTTTTCAGAAGCGGAGGGGTACTTCCTTTGTTCCCTTTGTCCGGTGCACATATAATTGCGTAGAGAATGAGATCTGGAGTCGCGTTTGCCAGCCATCATCCGGGAGGGACCTCACCTCTTCACATGAAGTGATCCGCTACGACATCCTCGCTTTTCTGATACGACTCGAAAGTCTGCCTCGTCAGCAAACCACGCCGCAACTGACTATATAACACACAGCTCCAGCTCTTTGCCACACCTTGTCCATAATTTCTTTCACAGCTTCCTTTCCCTTTCATCATCTTTCCTTCACCCCCCCACCTCTCGTCTGACCCAGAATGCTGGACTCTATCCTCCGGCCCTGGCGCTCGAAAGACGAGCTGCGCCGCGATTTAGAAACTGGCGATAATCTAACCCAAATACCGACTTCGCAGCGGAAACATGGCCTCAAGCTGAAGCTCAAAACGAGTAATATCAGTCGGCCAATTCAACGGTCTCCTCAGTCTCTCACGGGTTTCGATGGGTACGATAATCCACTGCATTCGAGTTCGAGTTCGAGTCCACCTAGTATTGCTTGGCTGAGGCCTCGTGACTTTGACAATGAAGACAGAGTGAGGAGATTTCCTGTTGTTGTTCCTTCTGCTCCTCCTGCTGCAGTCGTGCGAGACCCGGATGCACGCCACACCCACCCCATGAGCCGGTCCGTTTCATCTCCTGTCACATCCGCCAATGCTGCTTCTACATCAAGGCTAGGAATGAACCCGGCTCATGCTGGGAGCTCGTACTCTCTCCGTCTTGATCCAAAGCCCTACGTCAGCAATCTGTACGGGAACGCTTATTCGTACCCTGGAGTGAAGCCACTTTCGCCGATCGCGGAGCAGGATTACTTCTCCCCCGAGTCATTGCGCAGGACTGTCCCTTTGCCTGGCGTCTCAGATCGTAGAGTGTCCTCTACAGACTCGTCTAGGCCAAGTCCGGCAGGCTCATATTCGTCTGAAGTGGCTCGTGGGTTGGTTTTGATCAGTCATGTAGTAATTGAATACTCAATGCTGTGGCAATTTACCTCTAGGTCCATCCCCTGTCCACTCTATTCCCTTCCTCACCCGACCTGTAAATCGGAGTCTGTCGCAAAGTACCCATCGATCAGGGCTCTCTACCACGTCTCTCACAGCACCTAGCATACCGCCTCTTGACCTCCGACCGCCATTCCCAGGACCTCATCCAAGCCAAGATGGAGATGGACCTCCGATGAGACCGAGGAAGTCTACCACTCTGACGACAATGCCGACGATTCCTGCCGGTAGCTCGGAAGAATACCGTAGCGATGATGAGAGCTCTTACGATGGTGGTGAGGGTGAGGAAGCCTCTTTACACGCAGAGAGCTTCGTCACTGCAACCTCGAATCCAAATCCCATCCCCGTGACGGGATTGCCCTCTCATCCCACAGAGGACCAGAGATTCCCGGTAGAATTCTATGCTACTCACGAACCTATTCCCGTGGAATTTGTCCCCACCGAAGCATCCATGATCCGTTCTGAACACTCCTCACGATCTCCGCAGTCCACCTCGGAGTCGTTCATTCGGCGACGCTGGGAGAAAGATGCTATCTACCCGGCTGGCAAGATGACTCTGAAAGCCAAACGCCAATGGATGTGCTCCACGCCGGCCTTTTGGGCCTTTTGGCTTGGTTTCATCTGCCCTGTGCTCTGGCTCGTGGGTGGATGGCACTTTACGAACTTTGGCGAACAGCCTCCAAGGCTAACGTTTTGGGAGTTCTATTTCAATGCCGGGTATTGGAAGGAGATCTTCTGCTGTACTGCTAAGAGAGGGATTTTGTTGGAGCAGGGAGAAGAGTCTGTGAAAGGGAAGGGGAAGGCAAACACTGCCCCGGCTTTGCCTAGATGGGTGAGGGCCAAACAGAGTTCGGAGTCAAAGATGGCAAGGTTGAATGATCCGAGACGGTCCCTGAAAGGAATTTCTTTTGGATATCCCTTCGTCCCTCGTCCTCTCGTGCCCTCGAGTAATCCCTCAATCGGACCTATAAGGAGAGCTTTGAGCAGAATCACGAGAACACTGGCCTTGCCGCATCGCTTCTTTGATCAGGTTTACGGAGTGCGGCTGACGAACATGAGAGGGAAATGTGAAGGGCGGAGAAGGATTTTTGATCCTTGGATACAGAGGTGTAGGTATGCTTTCTGCTATGCCATGCTTATTTTATGCGCCGCGCTCGGTACGACCGCGACCTGCCTTATTATCTTCAACACCAGGAACCTTCGATAGACTTCTGTTATGCACACTAATGACTCTTATGACTAGCTACTGCAAGCATTCAAGCACATTGTAGAAGACATTTGCAAATTGTACAATAAGCATTCGAGTACATAGTACTATAATATTGATTCTCTACATATTTGTCGACTCTAATGATAGGCTACAGGAAAGAGGAGCGGTTCAACGTTCAACACCTTTCCCGACCTACAGACCTTCGTCCTCAAGCTCAGGCTCTCAAGCTTCATCTAAATTGAAGAGCACGTCCCATTGCTGGCGTACACTAGTAATGCCGGTGAATGATATACACCTTGGCGCGTGGCAGATCGAATGAACGGTGATCGAAGATCCACTGCTCACACTTGTTGCGCCAGCCGGTCTTCGTCTCTCGATGCCTTATCGTCCACGCTCGAGTCCGTGTCCAGTTCTGAACGAGTTACCGTGCACCCAGTGGAAGGAACGAGCTGACTGATCGGACGGCTGTTCCAAAAACTGAGGTTAACTGGACAAAGCGAAAGTAACATAAGGCGTCATGACGTCGGAGCAAGGTACAAATGACTCACCCTCGGGGGCTCTTCTGCGGCTCCTGAGTATTAGGTGATTCCCACAAACGTTCTAGTCACAAAAACGAGGGTCAGTTCAAATATTTCGAAAAAAGCATTGAGCTATCTGAACTTACGCCCATGATCTGAAAAGCCAGGAAACGATTAGTGACTTTGATAAGATAGCAAGCGCATAATGCTCACAATCGCGAATCCGCTACCAATGGTGGAAACAGCCTTATTACTCTATGAGGCCCAGGCATGCTCAATTCCAGAGAGCCCAGGCAGGAAAACGGCATACCTGAAGATACAAGATTCCGTTCGCTGCATTGACAACTAAGACGCGTATCAATAAGCACGGACGACTTTGACACCTTTTGTAACGAACATACCAAACACGATCATAACTGAGTATGGATTAAGCACTTCCAGAACAGAGCAGAAGATATTGAACTTGGAAAGAATTACGCACAGAAAGCGAAGCCTTCTTTTAGAAATGTCGTGATTACTCGTGATCTCGTTGTTCTGGTGAAGTATAACACACGACTGAATGTGAGGAGCGTAAGGATCTGCAAAGCAGTCAACCTGCCATTCTTCAAACATCAAGTTGTGGTTAGCTCACCGTGTCTGTGCAGGCGGGGAGGAGAAAGTATAGAGCCATGAATCTGATAATCTTCATTAGTACACACGACAGGATATCTATACGAAAGACTCACAGTCTCGCCCCGTTCACTACTACCAAGATGGGCGGCACATATGAAATGAGTTTTAGGATCCAGGGCCTTGAAATGAAGCAACGCACCGCATGGGCCAACGTCAGTGCTATAAAATAAACAGCTTAAACTACGGATAGCGAAGGAGCAAGTGATGAAAACATACGGAATAGCAGTAGGGAACTGGAAGAACTCACGAGGTAAGTTATCGAACGCTGTGGCGCAGCTTTCAACATACCATTTTACTTGAAACATAGCATTGCACGATGAACTGAGTAGTCATAAATGTCAAGGAAATCATCAGGATGATCTTGTTGTGGGCCCAAGTAGCACTGCATCTGAGAGGACCACGAACTTGAGCAATGCTTCTCCCAGGGACGTCAAAATGAATCAATACCGTATCAATAAGATACTCTGGTATGCCAAAATCATGGGAACTTCGGAAAAGAAATGTCGAATGAACTTCAACGCAAAGTTCAATCTTTGGTTTGAGACTCACTTGTAGAGAATGGCTCTACGCGAACATATCTGTTACACAGAGCTCGCGAAACGTGAATGTTGTAGAAACTAAGAAGTATCGAAGGTCGTTTTCGTACTTTTTCAATGACCAGAATTGAAAAGGCTCACCAGAGATTCATTGTCATGGCGGCAACCTACGAGCTCTTGTTTAAGAGATGCTGAATGCAGGAAGATAGCAGTACAACTCACGCCATACCACCGACTATGACGCCCCATTCCAACATTTAGATATACTTTACAAAAAGAACGAGACAAAACTGACTTGAATAGGTATACTCCTTTCTGAAAGCGCGAATAATACAGTAAGTCACAAGGATTCTCAAGAAGTAAAGAAGGTACGAACGACCATATCCCACTTGCGGTCCCAGATTCTATGATTCCTCAAGCTCAGATGGGTCCCCAGACAACCAATGAACCGATGACTTGACGCACTTTTCCTTCTCTTCGCCTAATGACAGTAGCAGGTCCCATACCTTCAAAATCACGGTCAGTCATATTTGTGCACCCATGAATACCCACTCTCACCTGAACCGCATAGAAGCAATTGTACGATTGGAGGGTAAAACTAAGGGGCTTTGACGTCACTCGAACCGCCTTCAAGCGCTATACCGATGCTTACTTAGTCCAAAAATTCTATAAAACCGAGTCAGCACTCCCATTGACAATGACAGACTTGCGCAACGTACAGCGGACATGGTCGTGGCCCAACCTCTTGAACAAGACGGACGTTATTTCAATCGAAGTAAAGATGTAAAAAAAATCATGATGACAGGGGACTCTATATGCATTCTAGATGATTTCACAGGTGAGACATTGAACAAAGAAACGAAACTCATATGGCCATTGAGCTGCCAAACGAAAAGCAGACAGATAGGGAATTGCGCTGAGGCTATGCAGCGGGTGTTCTACAAGAGGATTTCCTGCCTTATGTGATAATTAACCGCGAGCCCGAAGGTCGAAGGTCACTGAGACCAAGTTCGATAACGGGTCAATCATCGAGTACTGAATTACCGATTTATCAGTGTAGTAGGAGGCGTCAGCAGACGTCGGAGATCTCGTGACAGGAGAACCTGTGGCGGTGCAGAGTTTTCGGGGTTGATAATTATGTAAGCTCCAGATTACTTTCGTAGAAACCGTTCAATGCCTGTTCAAAATGCGATTTACACACGAGAAGACAGCCAATGAACGCTACTTATCATTCTCTGGATGATACCAATATGTATGACAAACAATTTGTCAGGTTCAAGCTCTCCAGAATCACGTCTTTAAATGATCGAAGTCTCCGTGTCCTACGACAAAGCTGAGTATCCACTACCTACAAGAGCACCAGCAGGTAAGTACACACCTTCGTAATAAGAACACTAACCAGAGACGTCGTTAGAAAGCGTGTAAAAGACAAGTAGTAGGCGACCAGATCACTACGTACCCGTTGGATGATAATGACGACTTCACATCGTGATTAGGCTGTCGCAAGTCCATAGCCGCCAGTTCAACATTTACTCGCGAAGATGACAACACACCGCCAGGTCTGCCACCGACGGACTGATTATGCAGACGACCGATGGAACGACTGCTGGAAGTTGACAAGACAGCTGCGAGTTCAACATCAGACACTGATCCTTTGTTGAGTTGCAATAAGGAGGGAATGCTCAGTACGTTCTGCTTTTCGACGATTCCGAAGGATCAAATGACTACCGCAGACATTCTGGGGGAAGTTTCTGATGAGTCTTGAGGAGGTTTACTTTGAATCATTTACGTACGGCCATGATCTGAAAGCGAGGAGAGAGCAATTAATGACGCGGGGCTGGGAGGTTTAGGGAACGCCTACGATCGCAAACCCACTACCGATTGTGGATATCTCCGTATTACTCTACGGATTGAATACATCACATTCGGTGTCTGTGCACGGGGTAGAGGACGTAAAAACTGACCTGAAGATACAAAATCCCGTTCAAAGCATTCGCAACTATGTCAAGAACATGCCTTGTAAAATACTGGGATCTGTCAGGTTGGTACACATACCAAACACAATCATGACTGTAATTGACAAGTCAACTTCAGGTATCAAAGCCAAGCTACAGGACGCACAAAAAACAAAGCCTTCTTTCATAAACGTTGTGATAATGGAGGATCTCGTCGTTCGAGTGAGATACAACACACGGGCAAAGGTCAAAATCGTCAGAACCTGGGTGAAGTGAATTAAACCTCCAACATGTGAGGCGATAGATTTGTGATTGGATTACAGTATCAGTGCATGCTGGTAGTATGAAATAGGACGCGATCAACCTAAGGTTCAGTTCCTCAATGACCACGAACAAGGACGCTTGAGCAGGACGCACCCTTTCGCCCCGTTGACCACTTTCACAGATCGATGATTCTTGAGGTGAGCCGGAATCTTCTGTAAACATTCCGTAAAAACATACCACATGGACCAACGTCAACACTGTCAGGTGGCGTGAGTAGGGTGTCAGTGAACAAGCTGTAACAATCAACGGAGACCACAAACATACGGTATGGGAGTAGGAAACTGCGACCCTGCTTAGTGAGAGTTGTGTAGTGTAGTGAAACAGAGCAATGCACTCTCACCATTCGGCTTGAAGCGTATGATTGTACAATCATTTGAGCGGTCATTAGCGTTAATCCGACGAGCAGGACTATTCTGTTACGTCCCCAAACAGCGAAGCATCTACAAAACGGCAAACTCTGTAAAACTTCCGAACTTGAGGGCATAGATAGAGTGGGGGAAACGTGCCTGAGCAGGAGAATGCTCTGGTATGCTAGAATCATGGGAACTAAAGAAGTCAAAGCGTGAGTACCTCAAGATCTTATCATAGCACATACATGTACAGTGGGACCCTCACTTGTAGAGCTCGGTTCCACACGTACATATCTGTTGCACAAGGCTCGGGAGACTTGGATGTTGTAGAAGCTATAGAAATAGTTTCAATCTTCAGTGACTTTATGATGGAAAGATAAACAAAAACACCCACCAAAGATTCATTGTCATAGCAGCCAACTAGTAATCTCGTCGGGAACCGATGTAGGGAGAATGGTGTTAACAATTAGACTCACGCCATACCATCGACTAAGTTTCATATTCCAGTCAAGCCTATGGGTTACAGGGAAATAGCTTACTTGAACAGATATATGCCTTTCTGTGAGTGCCGGTATCAGTATGACCATCGAACTCAGTTTTGAGAAAGGTACGAACAACCAGGCTCCATTCGCGATCCCAGATTCTGAAGGATTGTGTTACAAAACCTAGTATGTGACGACGGTATGCGTGTTCAACACGAACCTTTTCTTCTCCTTTCGAAGCGATAACAGCAGGTCCCATACCTTCACAGGTCTACATTAGCGAAAGGAGAAATCCGCAAGTTTTGAATTGCGTACCAGAACCGCATAGAAGCAGTTATAGGACTGAAGTGTGAAACTAGAATTTCAAATGGGTTGTTCGTTGCTGCAATTCAGCGTTGAAGGATGCTCTCGGATGAAATAACGCTTACTTGGCCCAGAATTCCTGATACACAAAAAAGAGTCGAGGTCAGTCTATCAATGTTCACATTCACGCCTGAGAGACGTACAGCAGACATCGGAGGTAGTTCGAATAGAAGTGAAGCCCAAACAACCAAAGGCACCTTGGAATTGCGAGCGTAAGAATTCGACGGTTGTTATATATAAAAGCATAGTGAGAAATCTCTCGTAGTCAACTGTTCGGAGACCTTTTCAGATCATACAAAGAGGAAAGAGCATGTCAATCTGTTGCTGGTGCCGCTTCATATGATTGATTTACTTGATGGGTACTGAAAAGAGGAAGTTGGGCTTCACTGCATCGTTGGAGTATCGAACGGAGACATAGCATGCATAGTAAGATTTGTTAAGCCCGATCTTGTAAGACATCGTACTAACATTGGTGAGCGACAAATCAGATGTTGGAATACTATTGATCGAGCAAGAGAGCTGTGCTGCTCGGGAGCACTTTTCGTTATAGGGTGCTAAGAAATCATCAAAGAAGAGAAGTTACAAGATATGTAAGTTACATATAAAGTCACGGACGCATGAGAGGTCGAGACCAGCAACCACAGCAAGGTTTCGGAGATTCAAAAATTTGAATTCATCCCAAGGTGTACCATAATCATGCCGCGCGGCGCGCGCAAACTTCGATGGTTCTGAAACTCAAGGACTTCAAGGATTTCTCTCGCCCTGGACGTTCACATGAACAGAAGCTTTTCTTGAGGGGGGGTCATATTCTTCTCCGAAATCACCATTCAACTGTTTGATCGTCCATAGCTATCTAACCATCTATACTTATCCAGCTTCAAGTGCGCTGCCTCAGGTTTGCGGTGAGAAACTCATAGCACTTTCGGGTTGTCTATGATGATGCTTCAAGAACCTCGCACCACATTCTTTCGGGAGAAGAGCTCTATGGGAATACAGTACTACACAGCCTGAATGACAATTTATCTTTTCAATAGACTGACTCTTAACAAAAGCGACTGTTTTTTTTTTCCGGCAACCTCTTGCTCTATCTCAGAAGTATCTCAGGTATTTGTTCACCGTAGGTCCATGATGATAACGTCGTAAATACACCCGTCGAAGTTCAAGATCAATTCGATATTGACATACATATGCAGCAAAAGAAGCTATTGTGTCGATTCTCAGACCTCATTCGAAGTATTGCCTCCCCAGCGTGTTTCTCCGAAGTCTGTTAGCCAAGCCCAATGGCAATCCTTTTCGAAAATTACCCGCAGTATGTATGTACAACAGCTTGAATTTTAATCTATCTCAGAAATATCTCAGAAATATCCCAGGTATTTATTCACCGTAGGTCCATGATGGATAACGTCGTAAATACACCCGTCGAAGTTCAATATCAATTCAATATCGACATACATATGCAGCAAAAGAAGCTATTGTGTCGTCGATTCTCATACCTCTTTCGAAGTATTGCCTACCCAGCGTGTTTCTCCGGCCAAGCCCAATAGCAATCCACTTCGAAAATTACCCGCAGTATGTATGTACAACATCAACATGAGAGCTCGATTTGTGCGCAGCACGGCCGACGGACCCTAATAGACTTCAGAAAACACCTCGATTTTCCCATTACTCGCACCCTGGTGCGATACAATATTCAACACAATATGGTATACTAATAAAAGAACGACAGGAACGAAGGACGGTTTAAAATAAATACCGCTTTTTCTGTGATTGTGATGATAAATCACCAGGTTTCTGTGTTCTACAATCGAACAGTTGTCAATAAGTGCTTAGCCAGTGTACGAAAGAAATGAATCTTTATACCTTTTGGATGAGGACACTGAAAACCAAATGATTGATGAGGAAGGATATTCCAAGAATGGTAAGGTAAATTGATAACTCACCCGCTATGCGACAAGTCCGATGACTTAACGTCATACGCCGTTGGATGAGCATCCATTGTAGCCAGTTCTACATCTACCCGAGAGGGATTCACCGGAGGTCGACCACTGATAGCAGGGTGATGGTGAGTCGGACGACTGTTAGATGAACCAACCAAACTGGAGGCGCTCGCTGTTGAACTTCAGTATTAGACCGACCGTGAAAACATTCCGAACATCAGGCACTCACGGTCCGCCTTTCTACGGCTCCTGAGAATCAAATGGTTTCCGCAGACGTTCTGTTTATTTGCCAATGCTGGGTTAATTTGGGACATATCACCTGAAACAATCAGGTACGTACACCCATGATCTAGACATACAGGGTTAATTAAAACAGCGAAGTTTCAGCGGAGGTAAGAAACTTACAATCGCAAATCCACTACCAACGGTAGATACATCGGTATTGTTCTACAGAGCAGGTCAGATCAGGTCTTCCGGCCAAAAACGCATCGAACTTACTTGTAGATACAAGATTCCGTTCAACACGTTGGCAACTAGCGAATGGACGTGTTAACTTTGAGGAGAATGAACCTCAAATCAAGAAACGTACTGAACACAATCATGACTAGAAAAAAAGTACCGGTGACATGTCAGAAAATCAATTGTCCAAGACACGCTTGAGAGTGAAGACGCACAGAAAGCAAAACCTTCTTTCATGAAGGTGACAATGACCCGAGATCTTGTGGTTCGCGTGAGATACAGGACACGGGCGAAGGTCAGCAATGTCACGATCTGTGAATAAATGAAAACGTTAAGTGCCTGAAGTCTTTTGAGGCGATGGTCGACTTGCCGTATCCACGCAGGCAGGGAACAAGAAGTAAGAAGCGATCAAGCTGGAATTCCATCTTAGAATATGGGTGAAAAAAAAAAGTGCAACCAAAGCTCACGATTTCTTCCCGTTGACGACTACAGTAATTTGTTAGTATGAGCTTTGATCCAAGGCAAACGAATATTACGCACCACATGGACCAACCGGAGTGCTGATTAGCATGTGTAAATGGCATACATCAATAACATCTGAAAGTGAGGACATACGGGAGAGGAGTAGGGAACTAAGAGTTGGTTTAGTGCTCAATTAGGTGGGATACACAGGCTACATATTCATGCTCACCATTTGACTTGTGGCGTACGCTTGGACAACCAATTGAGCTGCCAACATTCCTAGTCCAATCAACAAAATGAACGTTTTCCGGGCCCATACAGCATAACACCTATCATTAGGAGTTAATGTCACTGCAATCGGAACATATCAAACGTATCAGGACCTGACAAGGAGAATGCTTTGATAAGACAAGACAATAAGAACTAAGGTGTAGATGTTAGCATATATAGTGGATCTGTCATACAGCAATAGACTTACTCGAAGAGGCTGGCTCTGCACGAACGTATTTCTTACACTCGGCGGGTGCAACATTGATGTTGTAGAAACTAGAGGATTCGCGTTAGAACACGCTCAAGCTCTCGAAGCAAAGTATTCTCACCAAAGGTTCATGGTCAAGGCGGCCAGCTTAAAGATCCTTGATTAGGAATAGCTTGACGAGCTCACAGTAGAAATCGACTTACGCCATACCAGCGGCTAGTAGAACACAAGGAAATAGATGAGAATCAAGAACAACGATGAACCGAACGATACTTACTTGAACAAGTAAATGCCTTTCTGTCGATTCGGGAAGTATAAGCTTCAAACAATCACTGAATTGCATGCAATGTGTACTAACAGCAGCACTCCATTCGCGATCCCATATTCTAAGAACGTCTCGATTTTAGATATCCAAGTTGTTTTCAGTAAGACACAGTGACATACCTTTGCTTCTCTTGCCGTAAATGCAAGAGCAAGTCCCATACCTTTACCGACAACAATGAGTTATAAAACGTAATTTGTTCGCGAGGACACCTACCAAAATAGCATAGAAGCAGTTGTATGACTGCAGCGTGAAGCTGTTAAGCGTTGTAAACGTCACCTCCTTTGCGGCTCCGAAAATTCGGGGAAATAATACTTACTTGGCCCAGTATGCCTATCAGTATGAAAACAACGTGTTAGTACATGCATCCATTCAAAGGGCGCCGATACTTACAGCGGACATGTTGGCACTCTTGTAGTCAGCGTCGGGAAAGAATGGAGGAGAACGGACGACGGGATTTTACGAATATATGCTCCTTATAAAGTTCCTTGGCTAGCCGCACGAGGCGAGAATAACCTAAAAATCTGGATGGCTGATGTTAAGTTGTCCCAGGAATTTCAGATCCATTCAAGATCAATTGAAACGGAGGTTGTGCAAGATGGGGATAGGAAGGAGCTGGAAAGAGCAGGGCCAATTCAACCTCATCTTTTCAGATCGCGACCCAAAAACGTAACATACAGATTGAAATATTTCACCCGAAACGCGTGCAAATCATGCAACTGCCGTCGGGAGACCTAGGGAGACCTCCGCAGACTCAATAAGCGGTCGCCATTAAAGTACTCCATGCAGGTTCCGCGGCGAAATAGGACGACATCAGCGGTGTTTCCAGGATTCTTGAGACATCGTGAGATTTTCGTAATTTACGCGTTCGCCGATTTTTGGGAAAACGGTGTTAAACGAAGGTTTACTGCATCCGGATGAGACCCACACGACTCGCAGCGTATTGTTCAAGGCAATTTGTCCACCACCTAGGCTGGAACTCAGGCGAGTGGAGAAGCTGGAGACTCAGGACCATCTTGCGGACTTGAGACTAGCCCCGCCGTTCGACCAGTGGTGCGAAACACAATGGCATAACAACCTACGCGAGCCTACGTACCACAACGGTGGCATCACTTATGAAATGGGCGTCCCCCGACGACTCGCCGTTTCAGAGGGCAAAGAGGATTATTGGCGGCATTGGCGATTATTGGGGCAATATATCGTTAGAGACAGGGTCATCATTATACAAAATTAGGGTGGCTCACAGTAGCTCACAGTTCTCTCACAGTTGGATATGGGCTATATATGCCAGAACTCTCCAGAACAATTAGAGACAATTGGATGCTCCTTTAGAAAGGCACTCTGGACACCGCGGCGGCCTGTCCTAGTGCATTTGATTTATTGGATGTAAGCGACGGAGAACCTGCTGAACACAGACACAGGAACACGTGACGTGTTCAATGTTTGTCCAATCATGGTGAGGGATATCCTGGGATATCCATCGCAGGGGTAGACATCGAGACCTGAAAAATCGCCAACGAGCCATTCAATACAGGTCCTATGATACTTGCGGGCGCGCCGCGAACACACCCAGGAGTTCAGATAGATTTTTGGATGGAAAAAAAGTGAGTGAGGAAACACTTCTGGCACCGTAAAACTTTAGACTTTTTTCTGCCAATTCTCGCCTCGCAAGTTCACGTTTGACTCGGAAAATCTGTTACTCCTGGATGCGGAGCCTTCTCTTTCTTTCTCCCAAGTAGGCTGAGCTTTCCCTAGCTGTCCGTGCCTAGGATAAGGTGATCATCCGATTACCATGCGCTACATACAACCTCATACAACAAGCTGAATTTAATTCTAACCAATCTCGTAATTTGCCCTCATACATGGAGATAAGTGTAAATACTTGATGCGCTCGACCGGCTTCGGCGGGATATCATCCCGAAAGAGCCTGCTTGTCGCTTTCCTACCTATATTCCCCAATCATGGTGTACTCACAAGAATCGGTGCATCCACAAACCTAGCACTTTGCTCGACATTGAGACCCCTCAAAGCCGGCGGCCCACCTCTGATGCGATAGTATCAGAGCCGAGACTATTAGAAAACCATCAGGAACATCACATTAATTTGTTGCTGTGGGCCCTGCTCAGAACCTTGTAACCGTCGCCGAATGATCAATCGATAGGTCATTTCAATGAACTAAGTATTTGAAAACGGTAGGGGTTCAAATTAACCGAAGGCTTCACGGAGCTACCTCGCCTAGCTACGCACGACACCCATTCAACGAGGTAAAGGAGGGGGGGGTGCATGCCAAAAGGCTAGAAGCGTGAAGGGAAACTGGGGGCGAGATAATCAAGAACTATTTTGCCAAAACTTCTAGCGCATTTCACCACTCCATTTAAAAACCCGACCCCTCCTCTCATCAGAAAGAAAAACCAAATCCCCAACCTTCTGATAACTACCACATACGTTTCCATCCCTGCATTTCAAAAAATGCCTTCCACACTGAAGGCACTAGCGGATCTCATCGTCTCATCAGTAGACCAGATTGACAGAGCATGCGAGAAGGAAGGAACAACGTTTCCCGCTCTAGATACCCCCTTCACGCAGGAGTCTGAAAAGGCGAGAAACTTGGCTGGGGTTAACGATGCCATCGACATCATCGTTGCAGCTGCGACTCAATTGATCGCTACTGCCCGCATTCCCGCGTCTTCATTGTCCGCAACCGCATTAGGGGTGAGTAGTGAACCATCCATAATCGAGAGACGAATGCACTAAGACTTGGGGCCATGTTACAGTGGACGCAAACCGCTTGCCTCGGTGCTTCTGAAGAAGGACATATCCCCGAAATCCTGAGGGATGCTGGTGCACAAGTAAGTAGTACTATGATAATAATCCCGCATTGATGCATAGCTGACCCGTGAATGTATTAGGGCCTGCACGTTAACGATATTGCCAAGAGGAATGGCATGCACCCTGATAGAATATGTGAGCAAATTACTGAACGAAAGTTGGGAGCTCAATGATCTTGATATCTGTTCTGCTTAGCCCGTATTCTTCGTTTCCTCGCCACGGCGCACATCTACAACGAGGTCTCCCCTGACGTCTTCACCAACAACCGGATTTCCTCTCTAATGGATACCGGAAAGCCCGTAGAGCAACTGTTGAAGGAGTACGTCAAGTCGCAAACGATTCCCTTCTGGTAACGGCCGTTGATAATCGTCTATTATTTTTAGCCCTGCTGCGAAACACGAAGGAACCGAAGGCTTTGCTGCTTTCGTAGGCGGTTTCGCGGATGAGTTCGCAAAGTCCGGTGCGCATCTTCCGGAGACGCTCACGGACCCCAAATACGGCCACTCCTCTCACCCGCATGAGTGTGCGCTGAGCAAGACCTTTGGCAACGATATCAACATCTTCCAGTGGTATGACTCTCCAGGGAACGGTCACAGAATGCGTCGAATCGGCATGGTCATGCATGGAGTCAGTAAAATGCTTCCTCCAGGGGCGATGCTGAAAGGTGTGTATCTGGGAATCATTGATTTCGGTATTTTTTAGATCAGGTCAGCTGATGGGATATTTTGCGTTGCGCAGGTTTCGACTTTGGCGCTTTGAAAGACAAGGCTGTCGTTGTTGATGTAGGTGGAGGTGTAGGAAGTGTTTCGCTAGAGCTGGCAAAGGCTTTCCCCAAGTTGAACTTTGTGATCGAAGACCGTCCATCCGAGATTGGGCAGGCGGATAAATTCTGGAAGGCCAACTACCCTGAGGCATTGGATAAGGGTCGTGTCAAGTTTGTCGGTATGTGGATGGGACATTTTCGACTGGAAACCTCCGTGACTCAATTACTTCTTCACTCCGCTAGCACACGACTTCTTCACACCCCTCCCGGATTCCATTAGCAAACCCGATGTGTTCCTGCTGAGGATGATTCTGCATGACTGGTCGGACCCATACTCGGCGAAGATTCTAACACACCTTCGTAATGGAGCTGGTCCAGACACGAAACTCGTCATTGTTGACCATGTTCTCGGATACCCGTGTGCTCCTCCTGAAAGCGTCAAATCCATCAAGGGCTTTGAGAATATCACACCACCTCCGGCACCGCTGCTGCACAACATGGGTGGCGCAAGCTTCAATGCCTACGCATTTGAGATTATGGTTCGTATTTTGCCTTCACGGATCAAGGAATTCAGCTAAAAATATTTTCTTCGCAGATGCTGACCGCACAGAATGGCGAGGAGAGAACAGTTGGAAAGTGGCAGAAGCTGTTGCAGAGCACTGGCTGGAAGTTGAAGGAAATCAAGAAGACAGAAGGCAGCGGAGTGTTCCACCCTCACATCGTGTGCGAGCCATTGTAAACAGTAATACGTTCTTGTTATGTGATGATGTAGTATACGGAATGACAAATCACGACCTGTGTATGATTCTAAGCCGGTATGGATGGCGTTTTTGACACTATAAGCATGGGGAGGTATGAGGCTATTAGAGCCATTGTACATAAGCTGAAAATGCTGCGCGTCAGCTTCTATGCATTCGAACTGGTATGTGGACGCACCTAAGATTAGCCATGGGACTACTACCGCCTTCCTTTGCTCGTAAAGGGTGCTGGTTGATGGCAGCATTGATACCAAGTAAAACCGCGGGCCATGCGAGAAATCTAGTGAAGGGTAAAATGTCCATGTCAGTGGTCTGTAAAGAGGAAACAACGCGCACCTATTCCTGGTCACCATAATCAACCCAGACAGAAACATACCCGAAGTGCTCAGAGGGTCTGCAAAGTCACAGTCAAACAAAAAGCGCTAAAGCATGTCCGACCGAACGAACGAACCTGGCTCTTCTCGGGTCCAAGTCTTGGGGAGTGTGAACTGAATTTCTAACGACGAATCACGAGGGTCGTCTTTGGTGCTGGTCATCGCGAAAGTGATGGACTGTTGGAAGAGCAAGACGGCAAGAACAACCCGAGAACGACTAATTAGCGCTCTGAACGGCCAGTTGGTTGGGCGTCTATTGGTACTTCACGTGGTACACGCACCTGTACGCTGCTCATGATCAAGCTTCTTCAACCGGTTTACCATGCGGCTGCTTGAGATAACAAGAATATATATTTCTGGCCGCTGCGGTTCCAATGGCAGAGGAATTTTCTTCTCTCTTTCTTCCCCATGGCTCTACGACAGTTATTATCTGGCCTTGCGTTGGCCCTAGTAGCTCTCGGGTTCTCTGCAGCAAATGCCAATGGCTCTGCTGTCCTTCAACCTGTACATCAAACACTCGAATCAAAAGTCGTGAATGATACTAAAATCCGATTTGTGGCCAACTCCGGAGTTTGTGAGACGACACCAGGCGTTCAGCAAATGTCAGGATACATTGATGTTGGAACGAACATGTCAATGGTAACAACTGCATTTTGGCTGGACATTTACGATCATGATGAAAACTGACGCATGCTCTGTCTGTAGTGGTTTTGGTTCTTTGAAGCACGCGAATCACCGGAAACGGCTCCCTTCACGTTATGGTAAAGTTCATTACTCCTTTCACGATGAAATGTTACTTCTGCCTGAGTGAAATGCAGGTTGAACGGCGAGTCTACTATATCTCGTTAAATCTGAGTGAGAAGTAAACAGATTTTTAGGTGGACCTGGATGCTCCTCCATGATCGGTCTCTTCCAAGGTACATAGTGACGAAAGTCGCTTCTCCTTCAATCCAGTTACCGAAAACTCAAATACCTCCTACGTAGAAAACGGACCTTGTCAAGTGAACTCGGACCTTACCACTGTGATTAATCCTTACAGTTGGAACAATTTGAGCAACAGTCCGTGTTTCAGCTACACAAATTCTCTTCAAGCGTGAATGATTCCCGAATTCTCAGTGATATATATCGACCAGCCCATCGGGACAGGATTCTCTTTCGGTACCGATACGGTTAACAGCACCTTTTCTGCTTCACCGTTCATATGGACCGCTTTTCAAGTCCTTTTCGAAACCGAGCAATTCTCAAAGTTTGAAAAACGAGAGTGAGTGAGTTCTGATTTTTTCGAGCACCTGCGGCTCTAGGACGTCAATTCATCATTTTATTTATTTCTGAGCTAGATTCATCTTCGCTACAGAGAGCTACGGCGGACATTACGGTCCTGCCTTTGTTACCTATTTCGATCAGCAAAATGCTTTGATAGCAAGCGGGACGATTCAGGGCGAGATAATTACCGTCAGCGCGCTTATGATCAATAAGTGCGCAACATTTTCGTTTCATATTGACCCTGGACATTTCCCTGACTGACAAACGGCCCAATCTCGCCTCTCTCCTTGTTCCTGCACTAGCGGTTGGTACGACCCTCTCATCCAGAACCAGGCGTATGTAGATTTTGCCACGTTCGCACCGGGTTACGGCCAACTGCAGAACGACACTGTCATAAAGCAGCTCAACGAAGCTTTCTTCGGTCCTAATGGTTGCAAAGAGCAGGAACAAGCTTGCTACGACGCTGGTAATTCGAGTGCGTCTAATCGGATTTGTGGCACTGCGGATGATTTCTGCGTACGTGGAATATATACCCCATATCTCCTACGAATCGATCTAGGCTCATACGACGTGATGAATGCAGGTTGAAAACGTCTTCATACCGGCAGTTGGAGATCGTGACTCTGACGATCTAAGACAAAACTCCTCCGCGCTGTTCCCACCAGAGTTTTACGTCGACTTTTTGCGACAGTCGGCTATTCAGACTGCTATTGGCGCGGACGTGAGATATTCGGAATGCCCCGATGCTCCATTCGAGCTGTTCACTCGCACAGGTGATGTGAGTTGAATCTTGCCTTGCGTTTCAGCTTTTGGCGACGTTGAACAATGAGAAACGGTAATCTGTGTAGGATGCGAGATCTTTACTACCTCAACTCGGTGACCTGGCGAATTCGAACCTGAAGATGCTCATTTGGGTACGTATTCTAAGATGCTGGCGATCTCCGGTAGAGTGCTGAATTGTTTACCCCAGGCTGGCGATGCAGACATCAAGTAAGTCCTGGAAACCATTTCTTGAAAAGTCTCTACATAGACTGACCATTCATCTCTAGTTGCAACTGGCTAGGCGGGCATGCTTCCGTACTTGCCATGGATTGGTTCGGAAAAGAAACCCTTGCCAATACCCCCTTCACAAATATGACTATCAACGGTTCTACCGTTGCTGCCATTCAGAACGTGGATAATTTCTCATTTGCGTGAGTCTATTGAAGCTTTACCCTCCCGTTCATCATCTGAATTATTGGGCTTGGCAACCTTATTTGTGTAATATAGACGTGTCTTCCAAGCAGGTCACGAAGTGGTGAGTCTCATTTACCTCTGCACCAAGGAAATGCATGTGTTAATGGTCTGATTATCTGTAGCCTGCTTTCCAGCCGGTAGCTGCGCTGGAAATTTTCCGTCAAGTAATCAACAGGGAACAGCTACATTCCGTATGAGCGTATGGATGTAACATGTGCTTTCGTCGCCATGAGTAAATGTTAAGTTTTTAAGCAGAATTGTCGCGGGAAATCTTGAGCAGAACGCATGCATCCTTGACCACTTCCCCCGAAACACTTCTGATATTATCATCAATGACTACACTGTATCTTAGCAAGCAAAATATGGTATCCGATGTCCGTCAATACACAAGTCCCGAATGAACCATGAAGCACGTAAAATCGTAAATCTACATCACTGTAGCAACTGTTGTCCAATAGCCAAACACAATGCTATCAACAACACCAGAAAAGCCCCTACCCGCGTCCCATAATCGCCCCAGAAGTCATTAACTTCGAATATAGGTATTGACCTGTACCCTTCACGGGACAAGACAGAAACCTCAACGCGATGGACACGTCCAGGGGTGGTATCACGAGCGACGATGAACAACGTCTGTCTATCTTCATCATACAGATAACTATCATCCGAATCTAACCCGGAAACAACCACATTCTTCCCATGAGTGATCAAAGAGGGTAAAAATATTTCCGTCTCTAGAGATTTGAGTTCAGGAAGACCCGTCCTCGGTGGAGACGAAACAGTCGGCGCGACATCGTTGTTGGCGTCGACCTGTGTAGCATCGGACGCGGACTTGGCGTCCGCATGAGGATAACACCATTCGAATATGAACTTTCCGGTGGTGACTTCATAATCGAATTTGAGGGGTAAGCCAGCAGTTTTGGCTGGGTAAGGGCGAACCACAGAAGGAAGGATGCGTCCGCCGTTGTCCAAAGAGGGCGAGGACTGTTCGTGGTAGAGAAGGGAAGAAGGAAGAGCGCGTCCTTGACTGAACCAAGAGAAGTTTTCGCCGTTCCATTCATCACCCGCAGGATCGGTGTTATACGGATTGTAATTCCACAGCCTGCAGGACGCCTAAGTCAAACAAGGATATGGCATCATGGCTTAATTGAAGTGCTCACGTATACCCAATCATAGCCCTCTCCAGCGCAACAATCATTGCGTCCATCATCCGAGCCTGCCATATGAATTCTCCACTAGAAAAGGCTTCACCTTTGCTATAGTCGTATCATGAGCACCAGAAAACCTTCTTGGACAAAAACCGACACACTTCATGTCCATTGGCACGCCACATTCACCAATGATGATAGGTTTCTCCCCAAGTACGCGGTACCCACTTTCCACTATGTTCTTAATCTGCAGAGCGTAATTGTCTCGAGCGCCTTTCTGACCCCAATAGAAGGCTTTCAAAGGAAACATGCCCTGTAGAGGTGAATTGAGAGACAGTCAAGAATTTTATTGAGGTTCTACCAACCCTGGAAAGGCCTTGCACATTGACAGTAAAGTCACCAAAAGCTTTGGCGAAAAGCGCATTCAGATCGTACCTAGACGCAATAGGTGAGTGCGACATTTACCTAGCGATATAAAACCCTTACCAATGTGGCGCATACACCATATTGGACGGTTGATGTTCAGCAGTGAACGAGGTCGGGCAAAACTGCATATTCCATTTCAGACAAAAAATCAAATATCCTCCGCTGTTAGTCCTCACCTCATTGGGAATGACTTCCACGAATACAATCTTGTCCGAAGACAAAGCGCCTCGGACGCGTTCAGCCCATTTGTTGAGGAATGGGTAGTAGAAATCAGTATACCAGTCAATCTACCCACGTTGTGTGAGTAACTCGTATAAGCGACCAGGTCAAATACCATGATATATCTTACCTTCTTTCCATTCAAGGGATGTTTGACGAAGTAACTCTCCCTCAAGACAACAGCTTCGTCCTTGTTCTTGTCCCAACCCCATACGCCGTGCATCTCCCATATACACTTCCCTTGCGTGGGTCCATCAGGTCGCCAAACCTTACGGCCCTCCTGATTAAGTGTCGTCCGAGAGGTCTTTCTCGTCGGCATTGGGAAAGACCGTGTCCAGACTGCGACTTCTGTGGGGTGTCCAGCACCCAGTTGGAATGATTCGAATGCAGTAGCTAGAAGAACATATCAGCTGATCCTCCTGCTAACGAGTAGAGAAAGGTATACTCACGTACATCGGAGAGATGAAGGTCAGTATTATAGTCAAAGTAATGTAGAGACTGTAAATCTATATATCCTCTATGAGGCTCGTTCATCATCTGTTCCATACATCAGCGGAAGAACTCGTGAATATGGCAACGATATAACTTTACCTCAAAACCAAGAACACCATCTAAGTCACCGACAGCCTTCACAAGAACTTCAAACATATCCAAGAACGCATTCTGCAGGAACTGCTGAACAGTGACATTCTCCCCTTTCGTATCCTTGATCAACAGCTTCGGTGTGAACGTATCTCCAGCCCAAAAACACGTTCTGTGAAAAAAGATACAGTCTCAACAAAACTACAGCGAAGTTGCTGCGAAAGAAAATCTTACGCCATTGTAGCAGCAGCCAACTTCTGGTATCCACAAGGCCAGATACCTCTCTCTGACTCTACGTGCCCTCCTCCTTTGACACCTTTGAGCCAGGCTGCGCCAGTCGGTTCAAGCTCATGAAGATCAAAACCAACAGCTTCCAGTGTCCAAGCAGGCGCTCCAGAGCCGCCTGAAAAGCGAGACCAAACGTCCTGGTGAACAACCACGAACGCAAGCATCCCATATCGAGGAAGCAGCGATAGAAGATCGCGAAGGTAATCGAGGTATTGCGTGTCGTATACGCCACTAAGTGAGAGTCAATTACACGTCTGTATATGAGCTGGACAACGTACGGGCCAGCGTGTTCTACTGCCTCCCAAGTTACGAGAAAGCGGACTATAGCAATAGATTAGCTTCTGGATGATGACTGAGATAGGCTTGAACGCACTAAAAGTCAAACCCCATCTCCTGAGACGAGCGAGATGCTCTGGAGCCTCCTCAAGGGGAAACGGTCGTCCAACGAAAGTCACGGTCTCTGCTTCGCGCGGGAACACGTCGTGATCATGATTCGATGGCCTAAAACACTTTCTCAACGACTTGTCCATTCTGACGATAGAAACAAACCTACGTCTTGGACGATCCAGACAGATTGACACCTCTCAACCCACAAACGCGCCCATATTTGTCGACAAAATGCCTCCCAGCTACCTTGATGTCTCCTACAGTCTGAGGAGACCAATCATGCGCATATGATTCGGAAGATCCTGGTGAGTACGATGGGTACACTGAAGGATGTGCTGACTGAATAGGAATGAGAATTCAGCGGGGTGAGAGTGAAACGATTACTGCACACTAACATCTAACTTCTCTTCGCTGCTTTTCCGTCTATTCAAAGAACGACTTGAAGAGGGACTTGCCGGCTCTCCTACGAGAACAAAAGAGGCTTCTGAGCCTGTACGACTGTGCATTTGCACAGAACGAGTCTATGAAGCGAGTGTGGAAACAAAGAGTCCTGGAAATACAACTACTGCCAGCGGCATCGAAGCGGCTTTCTTCCTGCTTGAATCTTCTCTTCTTATTTTCTCACAGCCTCACTTGAATTACTCTTACGTGAATGGTTGGTCCTATAAGTTGTTACGACAAGGTCAAGTATTTACAGAAACTTTTCCTACACGTCAATATTTGCTAAAACCTTATGCAGGCAGCAGGCCGCGGAGAAAGTATGTAACTCAAGAATAGCGCCGTCGACGGGATACACCTATTCATTTGGGGTAACGAGGCCATTTGCGAGGTCACCTTGGGTGGTCGAGTCATTCAAACTTCCTTCGGTGCAAATCACCACAACCACCATGTCTTCGCTGAGAGTACCTGACGGCAACTGTCGAAGCGCCGCAAGAGGGGCAGCACCGCAAGGACCTGCATTGACACCCAGCTCCGCAAGATCAGCGATGGCTTTTTCGACCTGCGCATCGTTCACCACTGTAGACATATCTACACCAGCCTTTAGTTCTGGCCACGCGGCTGCAGAGACAGTCCCACAGTTCAAACCAGCCATAATCGTTTGTCCGGTGTTGACGCTGACGGGGCGGCTAGCATGAAGGCTCGCTTTGAGGCATGGTGCACTTTCTGGTTCGACGGTGAGAAGCGAGGGTCCTTGTGACGCACGAGAACGGTAGTGCAGGACGGCAGAATGAGCTAGAGAACCCACGCCTACTGGTACGACGACCATTGAAGGATGAAGATCTAGTGATGCAAGTTGCTCGTCTACTTCGGCGAAAAGTGTAGAGTACCCCTCAACAATCAATTGCGCAGAAACAAAGAATCAGTTCATCTATGATAATGGTATTTATACTGACAACCGAAATGAATCGTACTTTCGGTATCTGTACATGTCCAAAGTGGGGTGTATCCTGAGCGAAAATCAATCCCAACATCTCAGCTTCTTCCGATGCCCAGTCAATCGCGGCATCATAGTCTTCTTCAATAGGTACCACTGTTGTATTACCTTCACTTTCAATGAGATCCTGCGTCGCCTGCGACACGGTCTCTGGCACGAAGACTGTTGCGTTGAGTCCTAAGAGGGAGGCGATACGAGCCACCGCTCTCCCATGATTTCCTATGAAACATACTCAACCCTGATATCGATAAGCCAGATGTTGGAACTAGCAACTGACCTTCAGTTGCCGTACACAACTGCTCCTCACCCCCACCTGCATCTACAAGAGCCTTCCGTAGAGATTCAAAATCTTTTACATCCGATAACCCAATGCTATATTTCTGAGCCAAGAAAGTGCAAATCGCCCACGACGCGCCCAAGATCTTAAAAGCCGGCAATCCAAATCTCGAGGACTCGTCTTTGAGCAACACCTGAGATACGCCAAGTTCTTCGGCGAGCGTTGGTAGAGAAACAAGTCTTGTCGGAGGGTATCCAGGAAAGAATTTTCGATGAAACTCTACAACACCCGTGGGCTGCCCATTTGGCGATTGATACCCCCGAGCAGCTGGATTTACATAGAGATGGTTCATCGTAGTCGTATCTTAAGTTAATATGGATGGTCAGAGCGCGTGAACATGTGTTCACTTAACTTTTCGGTCCCTCTCGCCATCTGGTGGCCACCCTTGGCCACCATGGGATGTCTGCAAAATTAACGACATGGAATTTCAGATGCACGTAGATATACAACGGCAAGGGCAAGACATCTGTATATATGTATGGTGCTAGGACTCGAGATAGACCAAGACATACAACAATCACTAGAAATTACATATGGCACCTTGTAACCGTAGAATCTTAGGAATATTACGGCTAATATTACGCTTTCCAAATGAGATGCAGATAGTCACCTCCACGACCCTGATTGATGTCGGTAGAAACGCGATTGAAGCCCAAGCCCTCAACCTCGGCCGGCTTGACTGGCCCATCAGACTTGTATTTGCGATACAGTGCAATCTCCGTGATCTTTCCAGCCTCATGATCGTCGTGATATAGCTTGAGGTAGCGATACTTGCCGCCAGCGCCAGAAGCAAGGTCTTGCTGACCGGAAATAGCATGGTCGGTGATTTGAATCTCGATGTAAGTGCAGCCATCATAGTACATGTTTGTTCGCTTGGGTATTAGCCACACATATCTGAGGTTAGAAACATGATTCAGCACTAGTGTCAGTTATGAGTATTAGCCACACATATTTTCCACCAAAGTCGTAATTGATATCGGGGTGCTGGTGGTTCAGTTCTTTGATACAGTCCTCAGGCGGGTCCTTGGTATCGGTGTAGATGACAGAAATATCTTGAAGATAAGTTGGTGCATTCTGTGGAAGATGCACGTATGCCCAGTCCAAGAGAGCCATCAGGTCTCGGCAATTGGCCGGGTTTGCAGGCCACGGAATAGCACCATCTGAAATGATCCAAACAATTGTTGCAACGACCTGCAAATGACGACGCATAAGTCGAAGGTGTTTACCCCGGAGGAAGGAAGAGGTACCTTATCATCGGTGTCTGCTTTCGGAGCCGGGTCCGTTTGCGAATAAGTGTCCAGCATCTTCGCTATCGCTGCCTCGGTTGGCAGATCCGTAGACATCATTGACAATTGACTGGCAAGAACCTGGTGAACATGGAATTGCTTAAGCGAGCCCTTCATGCGGTTTTGCACATATTGACGACTCTGCTCAAGCCATGGGCGAAGAATATCGGTGGCCTCAAGGGTTTGTTCGCCTCCATAGAACCAATTCTGCAGTTCCTCCAGCGCTTGAATTACAGCAGTTTCGGTCGCTTCCGCGATCCACCCGCCCAAGAGTCCCCCAATGATCCCCCCAAGAGCGGCACCAACCGGCCCAACAAGTCGGCCTATTTTAAAGCCAACTTCTCCTGCCAACATGGCTCGCACCCACTCGTTGACTTGACGATCCAGCTCCTCCGACCAGTCATCGGCTAGAGCTACTTTATACAGTGAAATAGCGACCCCAATGACCGCTATGACTCGGGATGTTTGTCCAGCTTTTGCCATAAATGCTGTGACCGCTGGATTGGCTCGTCCTGAGGCTTGGATGACTTTAAGAAAAACCTAAAAGGATGATTAGTGTAAAGGTTAATGAGACGCAATGGGCATGTAGGACCTGATTTCTCTGTCCTTTATCCACAATATCTGCAAATGAACGACTAAAGAGGTCGTTGCTGTATTTATCCAGGTAGCGAACGATAGCTGCACCTGCAGGCTTGATTGACTCCGCAAAGAGCCGGCCAAGAGACGATGACACTTGACGGGCGTCAACTAGATATATCTGACGCATTCCAAATGCCTCATGGACACCTTGCTGAGGTGTGATTTTGCCTGACTGCACTCTTCGCAGCACGTCTTGGCACATGGCAGAAACACCTTCAGCGTACTTCAGTCTAACTGGAGCATCGGGTAGGAGCCAAAACCCCCATATATGGACTGAACCCTTGAGAAGAAACAGCCCATGATGGAGCATCTGCATCCAGTCAACGTCGATGACCAAGCTGTTGCTAGCAGTCAGTACTGCAGCGTCAAACTTGACGTAAGTTCCAAACAGGACAGGCTGTCCCGGAGTTGGTTCCGTGGGGTCGTTTGCGAGAGAGCTTTTCAGCCAGCCATTGGTATTGAATGCCACAACCTCCGGCCTTCGACGCGCTTCCGCGATAAGCTCCCAAACCTGCTTTCCCGGAAGCTGTTCGATATCACCTCCGGTAGAGACTAGACCAGGGAGGTAGACAAAACCATCCCATTCGGTGCGAATATATAAACCTTCGATGGGCTTTTCAAAAGCGTTGTTGGTGGGAGGAAGTTGTACCTTGTCCTTCAACCACCCGGCGGTGTTGAATCCGGACGAAGCAACAGGGTAGCTCTGATCAAGCGTCTTAATGAGATCGGGTACGTGATTGGTCAGGTTATCGACTCGCTTGATATCTCCACCACTAGAATCGCATTCCTCGAAGAAGTTGTAGAAACGGAAATCAGTGCGAACATATATGCCACTGAGGGAGGTTGGTTGAGACATCGGGGTGAGCGGGTAGACTACTTCTTTCTTCACCCATCCATCTGTGTTGAAGGCAGCTACCTGACGATTGAGTTCATCCGCCGGGAAGAGTACATCAATTCGAGCTATGCGAGCAGTAGCTGTAGTAACGTCAGTGATCTGTTTCAGGTCATTCCCATACGAATCTTGGCCTTGGAAAGATACGTCAGCTTGAATATGCAACGACTTAGTCTGGCGCATTCGAACCTTGGAAGAACATCCACCCTGGGTAGTCGACTCTGATGTACAGATCACAATCGTCATTCTTCGTCAGCATCGACGAGTCAATTGTATCCAGTGCTTTAATATATCCAACACTGTTGAATGCGTAGAAGTTTGACGGTTGCTTCTGCAAAAAGATCTTCTTTAGCTGGTCAACTTGACCAGCATATTGTCGGTAGAATGCAACGTCAAATCCAAGGATATCCCATCCCTTGAACTTCATGAATGGCCCATCCTTTGTGCCTACGGGAAAAGACATTGCAGCTACAGTTTGAGATAGAGATAATCAAGAGAATATAGGCAAAGAGTCGAAGGAAAACTGAACTGAGGGTATGCGGATGTAGTTCCATGTTTCTTATATATGTCTGCTCGTTTTCCGAGTTTTGGCCAAAGTGTGCACTGTGTGATCATAAATAAGCAAACTATCTTGTGAGTGACCGCATGTAATAGTACCAATAGTACCTGTAGATACCTCTTCGTCTTTCTTGGAATATAGAAACGAATCTCCATAATTACTCACTCGGAGAGATCTGTGTCCGGTTAAGCACATCAGGACTCGTCTGTTCGGCTTGTGGTTGTTCTGGCCAAGGTGCGAGGGTCGCGCAATGAGTGAACCCATGCCAGTTCTTGATAGAGCCGATATCAAAAGGATCGTTCACGGTGGAGAAGCACAAGTAGGAGAAGAGGCTATTCAGAATGAATAGGATGAATGACAACTCCCATTTGGTGACTAAGTGCCGTAGTGCCGTTCTCCAAGTTCTAGATCTCGACCTCACACGGCCCCTGAGTTTTGCCCTTCCTTGCTTTGTTCTTGCAATTCCTGTAGAGGCCTGTAGTCTTGTTATGATTGGGTATTATATATCAACGGCCGCACAGATGTCGTTCATCCGAACCCGATCCGAACCGGAACAGAAACAGAAATGCTACCACAATCGGGGCTTTCGGGCCGGCCCAAATAATCTTGCTCCAACTAAACCTACTTACTACTTATGACGGCGAAGTTTTCTTAGAGGTTCAGACAGCAGTGACCGGTGTAAGGACTGTTGTTCTTCACTTCAGAGAGTTGACTATCGAATGCAGTAAAGTAATTTATACCTAAGTTGACTAGGAGGTTGAAAACTGTGTTATTCGGAAGAGCCTGTAGGAAGGGATTGAATAGTGAAAATTTAGTAATTGAATAGAAACGAATGAGAGTAAAAATAACCAATAAAAGGGGAGTCTGGAGAGAATGGCTAGGTAACGAAACTTAAAAAAAAAAAAGGAAGTCGCAGACGGCGACGAAAGAGTGATTTGTCGGCCGAAGAGCCGGCCGAGTGTTACACTACTATTCCTGTTACAATGTACTCTCTCATTCTCTTCCTTGGCTTCCAGCATTCCGAATAGGACAGCTTGGAAGAGTGCTCAAAAGATGAATCCTGCATTCATGCCAATAACGTAGGAGTTACAGGCAGTGGAAAATGTGAGCTCAAATCAGTAGTGGTGGCGCCATGCGGCCTGCAAGCTTGTTCATGAATTCTTCGTTCTGTTCCATCGGTTCTGCTCAGTCGCCGACTTTCATTTTAGGCATCTTTCTCACTTTGGGTATCTTCCTGGTGAACCCACATTTACAGGCTCCCGTTCCAGTCGCAATATCTTGGCAATACTGGGAGGAGGATGACCCGTCAAGGTTTCCATGATGCTGTCACTCAGAATAGTTCAATGCACTCAGAAGAACAATCTGCCTTCACCCAACATTGTTCCAATCGAACATGCAGGATGCCAACGCTATGATGAAACCATGACTTAACAGAGCAGCTCGAGCATATAAGAACGATAGAGTTGCTCCTGGTTCTGCATTGCAGACTCGCAATACTCTCTGTCATGGCTCCTTATTATCTACAAGACATTCAAGTAAGACTATGCTTGACTGTCACCTTGAAACTGCTTGCTGACCACTGATCATGGTCCAGGTTGTCATAAGCGATGACAGCCACCCTCCAGATGACTGTATCAAAGAATTGAACTACAACAAGCCTGATATCAACGCCGGATTCAAAGGAAAGTAAGTAGCAGAACCTCAGAATTCGATCCAATTGTTGATTCTTTAACTCAGGTATGTGTGGTTGGTACCCAAGCGCACAGTCGAATCTAAGAACGCCTGCACTTACATCGAGATCCAAATCACTGACCATGCTATTGCTGGCCAGTCCGATCTTGCTGCCGGCGCCGGCGGCAAGTATCGTTACCTTAAGTTGTACCACGATGCCATGGAAAATAGCAAGGTCACATCGATTGCGCTGTATCGTAAACCCAAAAGTGCTGGGCCAGTTAGTCCGTCCGAGGCTGCGGCTTTGGGCTTCAATCGCATCTCCACCGACATCAACTCGGGCCGCAAAGGTGATTGGTTGCACCTCATCTACAAAGTAGAACTTTGATTAGGTTCTCTCTTTATGAGGAGTGTATACACCATGGGCGGATGAATGGCTAAGAAGGAAAGAGATGTTAACGTTCATTGTACACCTGTATCCCACTCACGGAATAAAGTTTTCCTTTCTTTTTTTCAAAATAATTACGTACTGCCTCAAGTTCCATCCAGCGACTTTGCGACTCCTTGCCTCCTTAGAACAGTGTGACACAAACAGAAAATGAATTGATACATTGACCAGACTCGTACCGGCCTATGATTGCGTGATATTTTTGAAGAGTTTGTCATCCCTGGCCGCTGACTCTGTTGCACTGAAGTTATTCGTCCGAAGAACCGTTTATCGACCTAATCCCTAGCTCATCGCGAGAAAGAATTTCTTGGAAGGCGGTGTATAACAGCCTTGCTTGTCCTACCGAAACTCATCGTCAGTGTAGGCTGGCCATGCGTAAGAACTGGCAGCAAGATCCTGATATCCGTCACATTTCTTCTAGGCATCAGCAGCCCTCGAAACGACGATCTCTTCACTCTTCTCAAATGACGTCTCAGCAATGGAAACTGAAGAAAGCATTGTCAAAGCTAACAAGCTTTCCGCCGAACGCCGACACAAGCTACGGCGTATGGGTGAGTTGATGTTCTGCTGCCGATGACGGAGGATAATGAGGATGATATGGATGAAGTTGGAGCGTAGATTGAAGAGGGAGATGATAACCCTAGGGCTAAGAAGATGAGGACGATGAATGGGTATGGAGAGGATGACGATGGGAGGTAGCGGGCTTCCAGTTGAACACAGTGGGGGTGCGACCCAGAGAAGGGTTTTGTCGACTACACATACGGCTCGTTCGTGGGGAACGTGGATTGCATTTGAGTGTTGTCCGACATGCCAAGGGTTAAGTGCGATACCTGAAATAACGTCAGACTGACTGTTGCTGTCCCTGCTCGTCCATGGGTAGTTTCTCGCTTTGCCTTTCGGCAACTACCGCCACCCAACCACCAAGCCTGCAGACCCCGCCGTTCACCACCTCAGCAGACAAATACCGTGATGAACTACATTACAGTCCCTCTGATTGCTCAGGTCGCGGACTTGACCTGTCGGTGGGGTCTACTGAGTTTGCGGAGGGGCGAAACGGCGATTCGCCTCGGTATTGTTTGCCTGAGAGACGAGGAAGGCTCAAAAAGAGAGTACTTTACATTCGGTAAGCCGTACCTTGTATGGGGCTTGTCAGTTGCTTATTCCAGCACCCAGCACGCTCTACAATGACGCCGTCTTCCTCGACCCTGTATCCCCTAATTCTCTTCTACGCCCATCAAATTTCTCTTGTGTGAGTTGCCTTTCATTAATCGCTTGGGACGCATTAGCCCTCCCATTCCTGGCTGGCTTTCCTAGTAGACCACCACCTTGGGCAAGATGAGCTCGGAGGATCTTCTGGGCTACCTTGCCACACGTCGACATCGAAAGGAAAGTCACATTCGTTGTGGTTCTCCTTCACCATCCACATCGTGGTCCTTCGACAGCCCCTTTTTGTTTCCGCGAATGTACTGCGGAGGCTGGCACGCTCCGCTGCTAGGAGAGGTTTTGAGTAGACGTAGTAACTGTAGCAAAAAAGTTTCGAGTTCACGAGCTTTGGGCCTGAACATGTTTTTGGTCGTAAATCTCCAAAGACGAAATTGCGAATTGTCCGGAGCATCCTTGAGTTCAGCAAATACATTGTGATAAATAAAAAGCGGAGGCCCGCGCGCTTGGATGGCGGACCATTACACAAACGTAACAAAGGAACCCGCCTTCTGCTGATCTTGCAGTACGTTCATATCCAGCAGCGGGCGATCAGGGAAGGATTTTAAACCGCTGTGTCGTGTGTTGAGAATTTCAGGAAGCTAATGAAAGCAATCCGGGGGCTGACTCAGAGCATGAAGAGCGTACCAAGCTGTGTCAACCAGCTTTAGCAGTATAGCGGGTCACTCCGATTCTGCTCCTGTGTCGTCCAGTGCGCAGCTTTCTTTCGTACAAGTTTCAGCTTGAATAGAGTACCCCAGTACTGCCAGGGTTCTCCTCTAAGCTCATTGAGGCCATGAGGCGCCGAAGGCAAGCGCCAGCTGAGTCAGCCCCCCAGCGATTTCTGCTTTAGAACTTCCATGTCGCGGCAGCCTTGATCTACAACTACGACGAGCTCGTGCTAACTAAAGCGCAGACGATTCATTTTGCGTGCGAAGTGGCGGATGTACCTGTACGATAATCAGGAGAGATTAGCCCTTATCAAAGTGACTCAGGATTGCGCTTCTGCCACCCAGCTTTGTCTGTACTCCTAGGATCTGGAATTATAATGCCTCCTACGGCAACTACGAGAGCGAGCTCGAACTCGGGCTCTACTTTTAGACGAGAAGAAGAAGAAGAAGTGAGGCCATATATCGTTGTTTCGGAGATCGGGAAAGGAAGTTTTGCAACAGTGTTCAAGGGGTACCATGAGGTGAGTGGCTCTCAAGGTGCTTGTTTGCGGGAATCTAAGTATTCGTGCAGGAGTCTCACAAAGAGGTCGCTATCAAGACTGTCAAACGAGACAAGCTCTCATCGAAGCTCTTTGACAACTTGCAAAGCGAGATTCAAATTCTGAAGCTACTTTCACATCGGCACATCACTAAACTCATCGATATTGTGGTAAGCCTCTTCTATAATGCCACCTGAACTGCTCTTTACATGCTTCATATAGCAAGCCGAGCACCATATCTACCTTGTCATGGAATACTGTTCCGGTGGGGATCTCACCAACTACATCAAGAAGCGAGGGCGTGTCGAGACCCTAGCATATGTCCCAAGTGCTGGGGCGGCACTTCAATATTACCCACATCCAGCTACTGGAGGACTAGATGAGATTGTAGTCCGTAGCTTCCTTAGACAGCTGGCCCGCGCACTCAAGTTTCTTCGGCACCGAAATCTCATCCACAGAGATATCAAACCTCAGAACCTTCTACTCAGCCCTGCGTCTCAAGAAGAACTTGCCAGAGGCCACCCTTTAGGAGTACCCATCTTGAAAGTTGCTGACTTTGGGTTCGCCCGGTCGCTACCCAATGCAATGATGGCGGAGACTCTTTGCGGATCTCCGTGAGTGTTCGTGTTCTGTAAAAATTTGTCTATCTCACCGTTTTGATAGATTATACATGGCACCTGAGATACTGGGCTACAAGAAGTACGATGCGAAAGCCGATTTGTGGTCCGTTGGGGCTGTTCTATTCGAGATGGCTGTTGGCAAGCCCCCTTTTCGCGCTCAAAACCACATCGAGCTCCTCAAGAAGATAGAGCGCTCGAAGGGTATCAAGTTCCCCGATGAGGATCCACAATCACCTGCAGCCAAGAACGGTGGGGGAGGAAGCGAAGCACACCCCGTCCCTCCCGACATCAAGAAATTGATTCGCATGCTACTCAGACAAAAACCCTTTGACCGAGCTAGCTTTGAAGATTTCTTCAGTAGCACTGCACTCGCGAAGAGCAAGTTTTTGAGACCTAAAGAGATGGATGAAACACCGGAAGGTTCGGAGATGGTTTCCAGTGGTGGAGAGAGGACTTGGTCGGCAAGACCACCGACTCCTGAGGCGCATCGGGTGATTCCACCGGAGGTGCTTGATGAGAAAGCGATGATTCCCCCTAGTAAAATAAACTTTAGGAGGACGTCCACGTTGGGTGGGCCTGAGGGTACACCACCTCCAGCGGAGACTTCATTACCTAAAGAAACGTATGTTGTTTTTGGGTTGATATATTCTACTTTTCTTCTTAGCAGATGTTTCTAGGCCTCATCCCCCTCCTTTGAAACCAAGGCAATCCTCCAGCAGTTCCAATCCGCCGACTGAACGACCGCGCTTACCTTCATACTCTTCAAGACCTTTATCGACAGAAGGATCTATAATACCAGGAGAGACAGAAGAAGATGGTTTTCTTCGCAGGGAATATGTTCTTGTAGGAGATACTCGCGCTGTTGAGTTCAATCGCGCAATAGATGGTGAGTAATACGTCCAATTCATATGTCGAAGCAGTCAACTCATCTAACATTTTCGCAGAATTGAATACAGCCCCTCGAAGACCACTACATACTCGTCGAGTCCCACCCTCACCCTCAATGGACAATCTTCCGAATGACGGAGAATTTCCATTTGCACGGAATACGAACATCACCTTCCCCCCTCCCCCCAGCACAGGACCTGCTCCACCACTGTCTTCTTCCCCGTCGAGCATGGCTTCCCGAGCAGCTTCAAATGCTCTTCACCGCGCTCTCAAAGTCGCCTCCAAGACGCTTTTTGGGACGGCTAATCCCAGTCGGCACGCCAGAACACAGTCTGCTCGATCGAATGATATCTCAAAGGACCCACTGAGTTCACCCTCATCGCCACGGCGGCCGCAGATAATCTCGTTAGATACGGAAGGCGAGCGAGATCCGTTAGAGGACGAGCTGTTGAGGACACTGGAGGAGTTGGCGCAGAAGACGGATGTGCTAACACATTGGGCTGATGAGATGTACGAATACGTCAAGGCAGTGCCTCAGAGTGCGTACTTTCTATGCGCAGATGTGATGATTGTATTGACTCAAATTCGCGAAAATTTTCAGAAGCCGCTGCCTGATCCTACGAAGTTCATGAAGCGAGAAGGAGAGGCTGAGAAGAATGCTCGTAGGCGGAAACATGCGGACATGGAGGCCGAGTATAATGCCGTGACGTGTGTTGCGGTGTACATGCTCCTCATGTCTTTCTCGCAGAAGGGAATTGATAAACTACGGAATTATCAAGAGCACCAGAAGATGAGGCATCCTGATGGCGATTTCCTTGTGAGCGAAGGCTTTGATGATGGTGAGTTGCCTTGCATCACTCTCACTCTTGACTCCTGAGCTGCTTGATAATTGTTGAACTTTTTTTCGTATCTCAGCCTTGTCATGGTTCAAGGAACATTTCCTGAAATGCAACGATCGTGCGGCCTTGGTCAAGACTTGGCTTCCCGCACAGTATGATGGACCGAAGAGCTGGTTAGACCAGTTGGTTTACGACCGTGCATTACTCCTTGTACGTTACTCTACGTGTCAACGCATTCGACCTTTTTTAACAATACCTCAGAGTCGGACCGCTGCCCGTAAAGAACTGCTGGACCAAGCCTCCAGCCCTGACGAATGCGAGAAACTATATGAGGAATCACTTTGGTGTTTATATGCCCTACAGGACGACCTGCTCCAGACAGGCAATCCATTCATGGATGAAGATCGTGCGACTATCGCAACTTGTACGTCTTGCTTATCGCTCATTTTCGGGTGTCCTGATCTGATGGAGAGTTTATTGCATTGCAGGGATTAAGAGAACCAAGTTACGATTACTCCGTTGTAGAGCGCGGATGGCTATGAACGACCGGGATCGTCTTAATGATGCTCGAGCTGACCAGAATCTTGCTGATGTTGCAAGGATACCAGCTCCTTGGGATGCTAAACCCGCAGATGCTCCCGAAGCGACATCATCATCATAGCGAAGAAGCCTCCCTTACGTTCTGCGACTATATGTCCTTGTTATTTTATGTACCATAGATCTACAACGTACTCCTAAGCGTTTTCTTTGTACTGCTTACGGAAGACCCCATCATGTATCTCACTCTCCCTTTTTGTTGACTTTTTTTCTGACTGTTGGTTTATTGCTCTACCTTTCTTTGCATGTGTAGTATCTTGTCATTGACCGGTTTCTCTTGTGTGTATGTATACGTAATTTGTGGAAGATTGCATTCATCATTATTTAATACATGCAGTATTTTGACATTGCAGTTATACTTATTACTTTTTGCTTTCAATGGAGTTGTTCAGATCTCAGAAGTCGAAGCTTTTGTTTAGATCTTCGTACAGGAGCTCTCGCATACCGGGGGGGAGTAGCGGCTCGCCATTGTCGGCTATGTATTCTTGAGGAATAATCAGTAGGAGTTGATAAAGCGAAAGTGGTTCACGTACTAAAAGGCATTTCGACACTCTCCTGCACATGCAATGGATTACCCCTCAGTTATATCGACGGGAATTGGGAATAAATCGCACCTTTGTATTGAATCTAATTGTAGGGAATGTAATGTAGGGTATTTGGTCGAGAGGAACTGGTGGTGGTGGTACATAGCGGCGGCGTCAGACGTATCCGTGCCGCTCAAGACAGTAAAACGAAAACGTACTCTTATCCTCCACCACACGCTTTGCAACACCCAGTGCTGTGTCAGTGGTCATCTGCGTAGGACCTAGGTGACGAGCAGGAAAGCCTAGCTTGCGCAATTCAGCAGTTCTATCTCGGGGAGGATCATCGCCTGGAGAGTAGAAACTCAGAAACGGGAAAAAATGAAATATATATGGATTAGTACATACCAAGTATGCCCTAGTTACTGACGATATTTAGTATGCTTTGAATTGAACATCATTTAATGGTAGACCCTCGAACTTGGACTTACGCCGAACAAGAACCATTCAAATCTTCCATCCCCGTCTTCTGGTGATAACTCCTGCTCTGCCTTTGGGTCTAACAAGCATACTCTGTCTATAGATCCCCCTAATCGCTCCTTAATCAATTGCATTACGCCAGATTGATAACAATACGCGTCGGAAAACCCATCTCCTTCTATCGATGAAAATTTGCCCGTAAGAGATTGCGAAGAAGACGTCGATAGATTCGTGAAGTAGACATTCGAATCGGGTCCTGCTAATTTTCGCATATGCTATACCGTGCTAATCGGTAAATGTCGCAACATCGGAATCGAGACCTATTGAAGAAAAGGGCTAACCGCATACTCGAGCTCAACCCAGGGCGGTACTACTTTGGATACTTCATCGTCTTCCTCCATATGCTCTGTCTCGTCGAGAATTGATTATTGAGGTTCAGTGAGGAAGAATTGTGAGAGATGCTACCGATCACGTATGAGAATCCCATGGTGGATGAAATGAACAATCGAGCACGAAACTGAAGAGTAAGAGTGTCAGTGCGGATTTTTTTGAGAAAGGATCAATTAGCGCCCAGTAGTACACGTATTACGTAACACACTAATGCGTCGACTGTCTCTAACCTATTGCGATGCTAGCCTGAACAGTCCATGGCTTGGATGTCATTGCTAGATGAGCCTCTTTGCCTATTCAAGCACTCCTTCCCGGAATCTCGACTCGGCAAGCCTACCAGATGAATTATAACAGGCTTTGTGTGGTGAAAATGAACGAAATTCAGCCACGATTTTCATCAGGTCTTTTTTACTTTCTTTACCCCAAATCCAGTACCCTTCTCGTCAACACGCTCATCCTCATCCCAGAGCTTATACAACTTATCCTCCAACCTCAAACTCTTTCCTTTCCTTTGATCACGAGCAGCCACCTTCTCCAGCGCCAACTCCTGTACCCTCTTTCTCTTCCTTTCGAGATCCTTAGCCCGTATCTCACGCGCAAAATTCTTACTTGACACTTCCGGAATCTTGCCAAAAACAGGCTTAGCGTGGAAAATCTTGCGCTTTGCCATCTCGAGTGGGGAACTGTAGAGTTTGACCCACTGGTTTTCGACTTCTGCTGCTGCGCTTGAAGTGGAGGGTGTATCTCGAGCAGCGTTGAAATTCCATTTTTGGATCCGTTTGGGTGGGGGAGTAGGCGGGGCTTGGGTTGAGGGAGGGGTGAATAGGTTCCCGAAGTTGATTTTGGGACGAATGCCCAAGTCGGATGAAGCGGCAGTGGGTGCTTGGCGCTCGACTTCGAGAGTCTGAGGAGAAAGCGAAGTGTCTAATCCATACGTCGAAGTCGCTGTTTCAAGCTGTCAATTTTTGTGTAAGCCAGGCAGCTTAATGAAGAAGATGATGATAGTTTCGAGCTTTTCAGATACTTCGCTCAAATATTTGTCCTTGGTCTCGGGGATGCCGAATTCTGCGTCTGAAACATTGCCAAGAGGTTCGTCGTCGATTTGAGGTGGCTTTGCGATATCTTTCCAAAGACTATCGGCTTCAATATTCGCCTCGAAATCATTACGACGAGAAGGCTAATAGTGTTAATGCATGGCAGTGGGCAAAAAAAAAAGGAATGTGCTCGACTTACTGGTTTGTCCTGAGGCTAGTAGTACGATTAAAGAGATGTTATAACATGACCCAGTGAACCAGACTCACGAGCGACTTTTTGCGGTCTGCTACCTTAGTTTGACGTATCTATATAATTGAGTGAGTACATACATGTTGGCGATTGGAAGGGTGGACGTATATTCGTATTCTTCAAGGACTCCTGAACCCACTGCGACTCCATACCTGTTGCTTTTTTGTGTATGATGTTCAGCAACTTGTGAACCTCTTGAATTATTTCCGAGTAAGGCATAAGGTAGATATCGATTTGAGGAAAGAATACGTATGTCCAACCTATAAAACCAATGAATTGTGTGAGGAGCGTCAATACTTCGAAATACACACCACGAAGAATCAGCCCTTCATCCACCTTATTCTCGTCCATGACAAGCTTTCCTTCCTTCGCCTCTGCGCCCCTCACAGCAACCAAATACAACGCAGTCTTAATCTTATTAATAATCCTCAGCCTCACAAACTTCTTCTTGCTTGTTTGCTTCTTCGTGACCACCTGAACGAGAGACATTGGAATTCGACCAGGTCGATGATACTTGGGTAAATTCACTGGAAGCAGTGAAACCTTTCCCATATCAACATCGGAATCCCGAAGTGTACGAGCTATACGGTCCTTCCAAGTCTCAATTTCGTAATGAAACGGAGGTTGTCGAGGAACGGGTTGCTCTTCAAGGAGCGAGAATGGGAGTGCTGTTACGGACAATACATTGCCCCGAGCAGACGGAAGAAGATTGCGCCTTATGTTCGCAGCTGGGTGACTAGGATCCAGAATCTTTCGTTGAAGCGTGATATGAGCACCAAGTGAAGAACCTGGAGTCTGGTTTCGGAACTAGGGTAAAGTGAATAGAATTCGCTACTCTGGATTGAATTTTACATACCGAAATTGACGATAAGCCAGTCACTTTCTTGAGTCGACTTAATTCTTTACATTTCTGCATAAAGCCGAGCTTGACCCCGAGCGAATTTAGAGAGAGAACGAGCCTTGTGAATGTATAGGCAAGAGTGTATGTACTAGAACTTTTTGTTGAGCGGGCCGACAAATACTGTTAGGCGACTTACATAAGCTTGAAATCTCTTTTCTCCTCCTCCTTCAATATCAATATACCTTTACAAACGAGTATGCCGATGCACGAAGTAATTTTCGAAGACGTATTTGCGAGCTGCGAGAGCAAGCTGGCATACAATCAACCATCGTACTTTGAAATAAAACCCTTGTCTGGGCGCACTGAACATCTTTTCTGTACGTTTATATTTCTGACCCAAATTGCAATACAATAGCGCATATACTCAAAAAGATATAGCGTAGAGTACTACGTGCTGAATGTCAACACTCTGGTTCAACATTCAAACGTTCAGGCTTAAATGTCCCCGCACAGATGGACCGGGGCAATTCTAAGGGGAACTGGACGCCACAACTGCTCTAGCCCATTCCCTTCTATCAATCTCATTCACTTTCTCCTTGACTTGACAGGTCATACGATACTTAGGCGACCATCGTGCCTGCGGAGACTATTCTGCCCGAGCTGGATATCCTGGTATTGTATGCAAAGGGAAGGAGCGGAGAATTTTGGTGGCCTGCAGCTGGATGAAATGGGTGCCTTGTTCTGCCAGAACATGGGATGGGCGCGTGAGGCCTTGAGGTCGGAGCTCCATCGATGCCGTCCGTCTTCAAGTCCTTTATAAGAGGCCCACGTCTTTCTCGCAACCATATCTTCACCGTCAATCTACACTCCCTCTGCGCAGCTTGAAGCCCTTCGATCAGAATTATTCAAACATGCAGTTCTTCATCAGAGTGAGTCTCTGCGGTTTCTAATTTACAAGGGGCTTATTCGTTATTGTATCTTGCCAGAATCTCCAGTATGTCTCCGTTTCATTCAATGTGCACGAATGACACAAACTTGTCCAGAGGCCGAAGTCTCGTTTTTGCCGCTCAACCTTCAGATACAATTCGCACAATCAAGTCTGAACTAGAAGATCGAGAGTATGTTGCTGAACGCGATGTAAAATCAACAATCTCACTCCTGTTTTGATAGATACATCCCAGTCGACGAACAAACTCTTATTTATCAGGGCAGGCAATTAGACGACTATCGCTCCTTACTTGATTACGGTGTCTCTCGCGGTAAGTCTCACCATATTCGCCCATCCACCACACGCACTGACTACCACAACAGACTCAACGTTGCACCTCACGGCGTCCCTCCGAGGGGGCTTCACTGGCGGTTCTGCCCTCCCTCTCATTGGCGCCGTTGCGGGTACTGTTGGCGGTACAGCTGGTGGTGTAGTCGGTACCGGTATCGCCACCGCGGGTGTCGGCGCAGCGGCTGCTGCAGCAGGCGGCACGGCAACTTCAGTTGGTATTGCTAGCGTATCCGCCGCCGCGCCGGGTGTATTGACGGCCCTTGGCTTCGCTGGCCCATTCGGCTGGGTTATTGGTGCAGGGGCCATTGTCAGTGCGGGTGTCATCATCGGGATGAATGGCGAGGATGATTATACCTGCTGGCAAAAGATTGTCAGTTTTGGGGAGGTTTCTGCGGCGGAGTACGATGAGTTTGCGTGCAAGGGAATGCCCCTGGAAGCACTGTCGGCACACTGTGATTTCGTCATCCACGCAGATGGGACCTTGGTGGCGAGGAACAAACGCAGGGAGGAGTAAGTGTTGCGCCTTGGCCAATTGAGTTTTCGCTGACTGAATTATACATAGATATGCTCTCAAAGTGGCTAAGGTCACGGCAGAGTTGGTGTACCTTCATGCGGAGCGTTTTATTCCTCGGCTTTGTCTCCTAGCAGCATGAACTCATACGCAGCTTTAAAGTCTCAAAGCTCAACTGCTTGTCATTCAAACCGATGTTCCTTGATTTCATGAAATTTTCACTTGCTGTCATCACTCATTGCTCTCCGAAACAGCGAATAAATGAGCCACTCTTGACTCAGATCCCTGAAGTGTGCCCATGCGTGGGGCATTGTGATATGATAGTCGAAATCATGATTTATTCAGCTCTTCAATATGGCGCTATGCCTGAGCTCGAGTGCAACTGCGAAAGCGTTGTTAGTAGTTACGTCCGGTACTAGCGTGCCTGCACAACTCAGGCTCGAGCTCCTTGAACAACTTGATGTGTGGATATGAGCCCGCAGTCTCGATAGTTGCGGAATCTCTTTCGCTCAAACGTGTAGTATAAGCGCACATGCGACCGTGGCTTACCCTAAAGACAGGCTTCGTTCATTCCTGCAACTGTAAGTTTGGAACTTGAAAAATGAAAATTTACAGCGTGCGCAGCGTGATTACTCTATGGCCGGCCCGGCAAGGATTTACACGTGGGACCACCGGACTCACCTTGAACGTTGTCAACATTCTCAACTGCCACTACGATCCTATTACTATTAGTATTACCACGACGGCGCGAGCAAACCTCAACTGAACATCAGCAATCCCGCCTCCTTCTCGATTCTTGTAATACATGCCAGGTAAATACGGCTCATGCGATGTTAGGCTCATGGAATTTCAATCGAGATCATCATGAGAATCGCGACGGCCGAATCTGTTCTGCAATTGTCGAGGAAGCTTCTTGGGCCGGCTGCAGCACTGTGGAGCGAGAAACCCTACATATCTTGATTCTTCTTAGCGTCATTATCTAGTCCACCAGCGCAGATTTCATATGCTCAAGGGAATATCGCTCAAAGGATGTATAAAAATACATCTACTCTTGAGGCCACACGGGGACAGCGATCTATTTCTCACCGATAAGTCGCCATACAGTGATTTGACTGCTATACTCGCCCCTGTCCCTGTCATCCATTGAGGTCGTAGAGCGTCGTTCCTTGCACGATTTTTCGATGGTACCTCTAACAACATCCACAATCCAACACACTTCATGGGACCGCATCCGGAAATAGCGGTACCGTTATGACCCCTTCTGTTTTTCTGATATCAAATGAATACAGAAAAAGACTTGGGGGGTGTACGAGAACTGTAGACAGTGGGGGTTTCTTTGATTGTTTCCCAGTGTTACTACGGCATCAGAATATCAAGCATGCGCGGGGAGCCTTGGAACAAATACCGAACCCCAGATACCGTATGCAATTCCCTAGTACGCTTCTTTCCGAGGGCTGCGCTCAGAATACGGCCTCTTAGGCAACTCCATAAAAGACTCGGTTTTTGTTCCTTGCTCCTCCTTTTCATTTCTTCGTCTCGTCCTTCACCGTCGTTGCGTGGTTCTCGTAGGGCAATGGCACCTCCGGTGACGATTGACAATACCCTGGGCGCTCTCCTTATCGGCTTTGCCGTTTCCTGCTGTCTTTTCGGTGTGGTTATAGCTCAAGTATCTTCCTACTATTCGCGTTTTCATGCGGATAAACTCATATACAAAGTCTTGGTGAGGAATTCATTGTCAATGTCAAAGTACGGACTTATCACCGCCGTGTCTCGTCTTTGAACAGGTTATTGTTATTTTGTAAGTTTCGAGTTTCGACACACGACGTGCCTGCAGATGGCTGGTTGACCCGGACGGTGTTTAGTACTTGTCAACTGCTGGATCAAGCACTTATCGGACACGTCGTGTACTTTTACATTGTCACTAATTTTCTCAATCCTCTTGCTCTGATTCGGGGTTCTGTAACATGGTGAGTGTATGATCATCTTTTTGCTACGTGTACTGAATGTAGGGGACTCCTAGGTCATTCATTGTAAGTCTCGTCCTATTACACTCACACGAGCGACTGTTCAATAATTAAACTGATCTGAAATTTCTCTTACAAGTTGCAACAAACACTTGGCGTGAGTGGATATTAGCAACTCAAGAAATTATGCAAGCTGATTGCGTCTATTCTCTTATACAGGCAATTGTGGGCACAGTCGTGACTACGTGAGCCATCTCACCAGATACTTATGCAGCGTATCCTCACCAAATATGCCCGCCGTGACTAGCTGCTATGCAATCCGAGTTTGGCGTTGTGAGTTTCATTTCTACGCTGAAAGTACTACCAAATACTATCCGCACCCACACAGTCAGCCACAAAAACTGGTACATAAGCGGAATCCTGGTAAATCCTTCATCCCAACATCTCATGCATCTCATGCTATTCAGTCAATTCACTATGTACCCGGAACTGATGGATCTTTTCCAGGTGGCTCTTTCAATGGGACATCTCGGTAAATCTCTTCCTCTTCCTCGGCATCACAAGCAAATTCCACGTCGCTAATCGAATATTCTCGCGCTCTGTGTGTACTTGATAACAGCAAGTGCAATAGGTGCGTCTAAGGAAGTCATCATTTTATTTGAGTTTGTCTAAGTATGACCTGTCCAGTATTCACGGTTCAAGCGTGAGCCATAATTATATTCCAGGTCCTTCTACCTGAGAAAAATCAAACTCTGTTTCTCTCTAAAGGTTCCAGCTTCCCACTGTCGAAGCAGTTTCCGGGCTTAGGGTACGTCAACCTTCCGGGATCCTGTAAACAGAGTCTATTTCGTGTGTCTAATTTTGAACTTGGCGTCTCCGACATTGTGGTGGATTCGCATATTCGTGGGGAATAGGTCATTGGAACGATTGCGTTGGGTCTGGGTTCTGCGACGGACATTTCTACAGCGGCGGCCTTGTGTGCTTTCCTTGTTAGACTGCGGACAGGTCATGAACAGTAAGTACCCAACTCGGCTCGGTAGAAGTTGATGTTGGTGACGCTATATTTCATCAGATCGGACACTTTAGTGAAGAGATTAATGTGTTATGCACTCAGCACGGGTGCCGCGACGAGGTAGGTGCATCTACATGCAAAATCACTTACTGGACTCCTGAAGTGTACATCATTACAGTGTTGTTAGTATTACTTGTCTTGTGTTGGTAAGTCCTTCCGACACAAATGGTCTTCAACTCTTAACGATGGTCATGATGACTTGCGAGTAGTACAACATCATGCCGGATAACTTGATCTTCATTGGAGTATTCTTTGCTCTCAGTAAATGTAAGCTTGAAACCTAGGGCTTTAGTGTAAATGATGTTTGAAGAACTCATGTTTATGCATAGTCTATGCCATTTCATTCATGGCAACGTACGTGTTCTATCCCTCTCAACTTCTACAATCTCACTTACTCTCTCCTCACTCATCATTCATGTTGTTTCTTTAACTTCGCCACATTTTCTCATATCAAAAGTCTCAACACAAGACGAATAGTCCGAGGCAGAGGAACGGATCGACAACATCTTACCAGCGGCAGCGGAAGTGGCTTCGAGAGCTCCAATACTCACCTTCGTCACTCATTACAATCGGGATGGCATAGATATAGCTCGCGAGCGGCTATACCCATCACTCGGCAAGATATCAGTACTATCGGGAGTGGAAGTAGAAGTGTGGTGGGGAGTGTGCAACCCACTGAGGTTTGGGTCGGAATGGTAAGAGAATAGCTTTCGTTTGATGATGAACGGAAGATCTTACTTGAACGTTATGGATATAGGAAAGTCAAGTATCCCGAGAAGAGGCCCTCCCCTCGCTCCCTGAGAGAATGAATTTGGTTCAGCAGCGATACTCCCTTACAACGTTCAAAATAGAGAGGTGAGTATAGGGAGTCATTGTCTGAAAACTTGAGATGTTTTCCGGGAGGATTCAACGTTTGTCTGGGTTTGATTATTCGCTCTGTATGATACTTGTATCGGGCTGTAAGCTCAAGAACTGACTTCTAAACGTGTTTGGATAGACCTCAAAAGTTCTAAACTGTGTTATTATATGTTTTATGATACCCCCCATCCTCCTCCTGGGTCCCTGGCCACCCCGAGGATCCGCTTTGTATTTTCTCGTTCACATCTTTCGATTTCACTGCATTCCTGTCTTGATTGACTTCACTTATAGCCATACAACCCACTCCCTGTATACGTATATCTCACTATCATCATCCATCACTATCCGTGGATTCAAAGTTTTGCTTTCGTATAAATGTACTTGTAGACAACCTTCAAGAATCCCCTCCGCTTCCCTCTACTTATAATTACTTCTCTTCTTCTTTCAGTTTACTAGATGTCGAATTTTCCTTTACTTTGTCTCGTACATTGAACGTGGGAAGAATTTGCTGGTCTGGGCAAAGCCCAAAGTCTATGGGCGTCCGAAATCATTTCCTCTGAGTCTCTCTCATCACCGTCCGTTCCTCGAGCGAACCTATTGCTTCAGATCTACTTAGCTGGACGTCTTCAATTCTCGTTGACACCTAGAATGGAAGAAAGCTTCTAGTCACGCCCCAAGCGTACAGCAAGTCGTAGCCGGGCGCCTACAAAGCAACTGAAAAAGTTCTCTCCGCAGTCTGGACGTTCATTGTGCAAGTCTTGAGTTTTGGATGCTCTATCAAGAGAACGACATATATATTCATCATGGAGCCATGTATGCAGCGTACGCGTGCTGAGTAAAAAGGCTTAACACCGCCGAATCAACGTACACTCCTACTCCACCCCCGGCGCCTCCTCCACCTGACGCGTCACCCAGGCTAGGCCTTACGAGTCCAGTCCATCGCGATATTGTAGCTGGGAAGAGAAGAATTGAAGGCGCTTGTCGTGTTGCTGTCATGAGGATTGGTTAAAGTGTTCTGTGTGGGCGACTCGGGACCGTTGAGCTCCAACCGGACAAAAGCAAGTTTTTCGTGTTTAGAGGCATTTCCAGCTTACCAAAAAACCCTTTGTATCCTCTTTAGAAGTTTTCACCTTTGTCGTACCGTGGCCCTTGGGAGCCCTTAGGGACGACTCAGTATTGACTCGACGTTTGACAGCAGCAACACGGACCAATATGGACCCACAGACGCCCACAGACGGGGCAGTGCTTGATCATGACGTTTATGCTGGCTTTGTCCAACGCGTCACCGGTTCTGGCTTTGTAGGGGGCTTACAGTTCAACGTCCATGGTTATTGATTGATTTTTTGGCGATTCTATTAGTGTTACTGTGAAACCTTGTAGAACATGAACTAACGGTATTGTCGTTCTGATTCTGATTCTGATTATGCTGTCATTGATCACCCACGATAGAACACGAGATCTTTACTCCGAAGTCGCGACCGGGTGCTTGGAGTACTTGTACACCTTTGGTGGCTTGCTGGTGGTCGTTACTGCCGTCCTTACTGGAGATATGTCAACGTGCATATGTACTGAGTCGACAATCAAGAAGACAATAACAAGATCGTTTGAATCATGTCTCTCGGTTAATGGTTCCTTGGGCCTTGAGGGAAATTACTGCGGACGCTACACGCTGAAGAAGGCTGAAGACTGTGCTCATGTCCGAAAAATCCGGAAACATGAATCGGGTTGACAATGGATATGGAATGTTAACAATGACAATCATTCAAGCAGCGCAAATCTGTGTAATCATGATCATATGTAGCAGCTATGTCAACGACTCACAATCCTATCATCGATGGAAATCAACCCTCACCACGCCACGCCACGAATGAGATCGCCCATCAATATCATCATGATTATGATTCATTCCAATCTCCAAAACGCTTGCAGATCGTCGACCCCTGAGTGCGTGTTAGGTGCATGCTCAAGCTAGCGAACGGCGTCGATCCAGATCAAGAGGGGGAGAATGGAGCTGGTTTTTGTTGACGGAGACGAAGAACACGAGAGATCAGCCTGAGGCCAGGGCGTGTAGGATGAGCCTGTAGAAGAACTTCCAAGGGTCCGTACCGTACTGTACATACGTCAATCAGTGAAGAGAGAGAGAGAGAGAGAGGTACGCACATACGCGTAGGGATGTATACTTGTACCTGTTCACTGAGATCTTGATTGAATACCGAGTCAGCCTGAGTGAGTCCGAGTCGGACGCGGTGATTGAATGGAAGGAAGGGGGGTCCGATAGCCTTGATTAAAGATGAAAGATGTAGAAGTTTGTGAAAGAATCTCGTTCATTCGACTAGTTAATGTAAGTAAGGAAGTATGTATGTATGTATGTGTATCACGATTAACATGGATTGAATTTGAGCGGCAAATGAAAGGAAATCATGATGAAAGGATGCCTTTGCTTTAGTCGTCTCATTCAAATTCCGAGTATTGCCCGAGCTGGATGATAATTGATCGATGATCTCTTTGAAGTTTCCAACAAAGCGCACGCCGCACGAGAGTCATTCATGTGCACCTACATATACATACCTTACCAATGGTCTAAGCGCGTAATTTTCTCTGTGTACATACATACTTTCCTGATGGTCTTACCGACGTCCGAGTCCTTGTATACATACTACCATTCAGGTTAGAGATAGGGCAAAAGTATATGGAGTAAGAACACGAGCTCGAGCTCGAGCTCCTCACCCACTATTCGCGGAAGTACACTCGAGCGTGGTACAAGTACCTGAGGGTTCCGATGACAGGGACAACCTCGAATAGGACATGTTCATATGTAATAACAAGTAAGTACAACATGGTAACTACCCCTCTCTACTTACAAAGCTGTATTGTAATTCGGCTTGAAGAACTGATGTATCACCTTCAAATCGACTCGGATTCAGAATATGTAAGTACATACACATGAATCAATTGGCATAATCCTCTTTCCCAAATCAGATTCATTCACCCCTTCCCCCCCTTGAAGTTCTCCGACTCGGAGGTCACTCCCTCGCTCCGAGTCTCGAGTCTTGGTCTTTCGCTCCCCGGGTCTCGCTTACACGCAACGGAATGGAATCAGAAAAACAGGAAAACCACACACACTCGTTGAATATCATGTAGTAATAACATGTAATGCGTAAATTGATAGAAGCTCGCCTGAGGATATTGGGGGTGGGGGTACATGCAAGAAACGAGTGTCGAGCCGTGCCAGCGAATAGAACTTGCGGAAGAAAAGGAATGTATAATGGAAAGTATGTATGTATGTATGTACGATTCAAGACAATGTGGTGTGGTACTTGTTCGGGTTCGAGTGGTCGGTCGGTCGGTCGGTCGGTCGGGTAGGTTGGAGGACGTGGACTTGAGGCCAGTTGGGCCTGAGGGTCAAAAGTTCGAAGTCGAAGTCGAAGTCGAAGTCGAAGGAGGTTGTTGCCGAGGCGCTTGCCAGCGGGTGGTTAGGTGGTTGGTTGGGTGTCCGTAAGTACATGCGTGGGGGTCCTAAATCGAGAAAGCGAAAGCGAAAGCGATAAAGAATGAAGAATGAAGAATGAAGATGAAGAGGCGACAAATGTAGCACTTAATAGATGAAGGCTCGAGGAGGCCTATAAGTAACAAGCGACGTCGCGAACGAAGCCTATGCATGCGATGGATAAGTAATAAGAACTTGAATAAATGCAAGCCCAAGGCTCTATCAGAAAGAACTCACCTCGTGTCCTCGTGTAAACAGTGACCAAATCAACCGACGTTTACAGCCTGAACCAACCAGACGTACATAACCACGTACGTACGTTTTCAATAACGGGTTTCCATTACAGAGCGTAAATGGTATACATACAGTACATATATAGTTTTTTCTGAGTGGAGGCTAAAGAACCTTCAGCGGGACCTATGTAGGACTTAGAACTGATGCAGAGAAGGGGGGGGACTTACGGGGCATGAGATGATGTACATACAGATGGATGGGAATACGGCAAGAGGGGTAAGAAGCGCGCGCCAATCACGATAAATGAATTGGGAGAAGACTCGGACTCGGAGTACCTGGATGCGCCGCAGAAGAACCCCCCCCCCAAGGACGTTGTACTTGACGAGAGAAGAAAAAAGTCGAGTCAGAGTAAGTCAGAGTGAGTAAGTCAGTACGATGAAAAGAAAACACATGGCATGGCGGCGCACCTACTTAGGTCCAGAGGGGGCTATCAAATTCTGTTCTTCGAAAGTATTTACGCGTAAGCAGACAGCACAGACGAGCAAGGCAAAAGGGCAAGGCGCAAGGCATGTTATGTTACGATTCTATCTGCCGGGAACGGTAGGACCCTAGTAACTTGAACCATCTTTTGAGTTCATCGTTCTACATAAATAAGGCGTCGCGGTTCTTGCCTAAGGGTCCAGATAGGAAAAGGAAGACATGATTCATGGGTTCTCCGAAAATTTTGCTTTTGAGAGAACAAGGTTGACACGGTGGAAGGTAATGCAAAGGGTATGGCATAAGCATTGGGGCTTGTGATGAATCACATTGACCGCGCCTGTTCCGCTTTTGGAACGCGAGTGATGGAATTGTTTCAACAGATAGATCGCATCCCGGAAGTGTAGATCTGTTCTTCGGAATTCCTACTGAAAGGTCCAGGAGATAAGTACAACCGTGGTCGGGACGGTCGGTGCCACCGGTCGAACAGAGGCAACCCAAAAGGCATTTCGAGGCGGGGTTTCTGCCCCGGGGCTTCTTCAAGGGGTCCCCAATAGGATATTCCGGGTTTCACGTTCAATCACCTATACGCGCAAATTCATTGATTAGGTCTGTGCATGTAACAAAGCCCATTGGAGTAGCCTCTGATAGCACATGCTTCGAAGAGAAACTGATTGAGTGACAAAGAGCCTTCTCTTGAAAATACAAGAGACGGAATCGCATTGCCATGACGAAAAAGAGAGAGAGATCTAGTATTAGTATTAGTTTGAAACTGATAAAGGGAAAGATAGATGTGTTTTTTACAAGAACAACCAAAAGAGAGAGGAAAGAGAAGAACACGTGGAGATGCGTCCTTAGTTCCGAATTCGTAAGTCCCTTTTAGATCGCCCAAAAAGGAAAGATTAGCCGGAAAGAATGAACCCGCTAACTTTTGGTTTTTTTCGCGAACAGGGGATTGTTATATAAACAGCCTTGGCTTGCTAAAAGTGATGCTCAGTTTCTTCCGTCTATTCAATCTTCAACTTCAACTTCAACTTCTTCTCTTTCAAAATGCTTCACCAACTACCAGCACAACACGCTCCATTTGCTGTTCACGGTCATGGTCGTCGTGAATCTAGCTCGTTGTCTCAGCCGATGTCTCCAACCGTGCAGCTGCCACGGAAGTTGAGCAGGCCACAGTTCACAGAGGTGTCTCAGGCTGCGATTATAGCTGCTGCACCTGAATTGGCGAATGTCCCTGTTGAATACATTCGACGCGGTCTTCGTATGAAAGACTCTGAGTGCGTGTTCTTGACGCGTTTATCATCGTAATCTGACACGTTCTAACATTGCTTTGTTTTGTTTTATATAGGATGTTAGCTGGTCTATCGTCGCTTGCCCCATCACACGCAAGCAGTTCTCTCTCTCGATCCCACCTTCCGGCATCGCTCTCGATTCCCCTGCGCGCACCATCTTCACAAGTTCTACCAAGCTACCCAACTCACGCGCTCGCTGTATCTTCATCTAAATCATCTCATGACTCCCAAGCCATCGTAATGCCAATACACTCTCTAGTCCTAGCCTCCCATTGCGCTCTCGTCCCAGAACTTCGCTCCGCTCCACTTCATCCACACACCCACACCCTAAATCTTCCCGTAATTCACATCTCTCTACCCTCCCCAGCAGCTTTTTCTATCCTCCGTACATTCATGTACACCCATTCTCTCTCTCACGTTCTCAAAAACCTCTTCCCGTTCCCTTCTGGATTCCTCCAGTCAGCATCGCACGATAATGTCCGTGCGGCGCTTGGATCTGGACAGGCGGTGCATCAACTTGCGATGTACCTATGTGAATCTGCGGGGTGGAATCTACAGACGCTTACGACTCATGCTGCGCATGTTAAAGATCTTTGGCAGGATATGGTTGCGCTTGGGTTGTATGATCCTGAGCTTTGGGATGCGGTGGATTTGGCGTGGGAGGTTGTGCTTGGTGCTTTGAATTTGGCTGCGAGGAGGTGAAAGAGACTTTCGAGTCCTTCGACGATGACCTCATACACACTGGTTATGAATCATGGTATCCTATGAATCTCCTACTTTTTCTATCTTCTTTGTCTCGTGTTCTTCTCTCTGAACATACCCTCTACCAAAAGATATTAACCCCTATTTTAATACGGACGTGCAGTGGGTCGGTTGACCGCCCTCCTATCGTCTCGTCTCATTTCATCACATCTCATCATGATTCTTCTCCTCATTTCCTCTCATCCATGGCATTAGTTACACATATATCCCCTTTTACATTTCCTTCACGCATTTCACGGACATTTCTGGTTAGCTGAATTGATCAGATTGATTTGTAGCAATAAACAACATACCTATGTACTATGTACATATACCTTTCCCTTTCCCTTTCTCTCATCTCTCATTCTTGTTTTGTCGTCGCGTCGCGTATACCACCCCCTTCCCCCCCATTATCCCTTTGATCATCGCGTATAAATTACAGTCTACCCCCCGTTACTTGATTTTTCTCCTCCTTTATGATTGTATGTTGTCTTTGTCTCCTACTATCATTCTTCATTGTTCCATCGTAGCTTTTTCATCTCTCTTTGTATCCTTAGCCTAAACACCATTTTCTCATTTCTTGATCAACGGTTGGAGTCTGAAGCTTGAAGTCGGAGCTTGGTTTATACGTTTACTACATACATACTTACTGAAGTACTTATTATTGTGATTTAGAATGGAACTAGAAAATTTAATATATATCTACTTGTTGGACTTGACTTGAATTGGTACATACTCAGTCACCAAGCAATTTCTCGGAATCAACTAAGGCGAGTAGTACACCACCTGAGGTAACTCACCGAGGCGCCTAAGTACGCACGATTCAGATGTTATCACACCTCCGAAATCCGATTGCGCCAGGACTCCGTCCGAGTCATCCTTCATCAGAAACGCCACCTTCAAGATGGAAACTTGTCAATCACTGCCCAGTGCCCATGATCCATCTAGATGTATCGAAATTACGCCCTCAGGCTGTTCCCGTTTAATCCTACAGTACATATCCCCAGCAGGATCGGGTGCTCGGAAGCTCGGTGGCTCATCCTCATCTATCTCGGGAGACCTCAAGTCAACTGCTGCGTGCGCGAATCGAAGCGCTAGCTTCAAGAAGCCTGCCTGTAGATCTCTACCACCACCTTGACTCGTTCGTATACTCGGAACACGGAATTACTGCATATATGCGCGTCCGAGTCTTTGGCTGGGGGTGCCGGTCCCGGTAATTTCTCATCTTATCATCATCCGGAAAAGCTTACGAGTAGGTCTCAGGTCTCGGGTCTCGGATCTCGGTGGTGCCGTTCGGTTTACGAATGATCTTAGAGTGGAGTGGATTGGTGTTGAGTTAGGATTTGGACGTATATGTAGCTTTGACTCATACCGTACTTATCGATTGCTTACTTACCGCTTTGCCGGGTGGCCCGATGCGTGTGTATATGTGTACTTGTACTTACCATACTCTAGTCTCTGATGAAGGAAGACGAAGACGAAGATTGTGGATCCGATGAGGATGGTATTCCGAGTTGGGGAGTTCAGCCTGTTCAGGTTCAGGTGGTTATTTAACGTTACGGTCCCGGTCCAATGCGTTCCTGTACGTGGCGGTCCAGGTCCAGGTAGTACATACATAGTACTGAGTTGGACTCTATGTAGATCCGGGATCAGTCATTCTTGCGGCCGTTATCGCTAGCTAGGTTCATAAGTATAACGCACTCGAAATCGCCGCTAGATTCAGACGCCCAACTTGTTAATGAGGCACGAGCTCCGAGCTCTCGAAGGAAGTTCTTGTTCTTCATTGGGTTGGTTTAACGTTATACTGTACTTTCGGAACTCGATGCATCGAGATCGAGACCGGTTTGTAATCACAGCGTATGGATTTGATAGATAGATTTCCTAGATGAAAACGATGATGACTTTAGGCCTGGGCACCGCAAGCTGCACACACTGCCAGTGACTCGCTCGTGATCATGTATTGTGTTGGGGAGATTTCGTGAGCGGGTGACTCGTAGTATTGATAGAGGGAATATACGCAATAAAACCGCACCAGGTCGTTGTGGAGAGGATTCCCGACAGAAGACTCGAACATTGGACATTGGAGGTGATGGTATGGGATCAAACCGTGCCTTATCTATTTCGGAAGACTTTAGCTTCGGATGTAAACAAAGAGTTTGATTAATCGCTGCTCGTATGACGTCAGTCGCTGCACCGTTTCCATCATGGCTACTGTGGCAGCAATGGGCATTCAACATAACACCATTCGTCTTTCCGTCTTTCTGTTTTTTCTTCTGTTTCAAACGAATGCTTCCGTTTTGTTTCAAGTCGTATAAACGGAACATATGGCATTCTCATAACTCTTTTACGTCTGTCTATTCCTCGTTGCGGACAAGAACTTCAAGTTGGGCAGTGGACCATACTAGTGTATGTTCGAAGGGCGTTCGGTGTAATTCGACGCAGGCAAAGGGTGTTGCTGTTGAGAATGCGAAAGTTGATCATTCGCATTTTCTTGCTACTGCTTCGCCTCATGCGAAATGGAATGGTTCAGGGAACGGGAATGGGAATGGGAATGGTGCGGTTCAGTCCCATGAAACAGAACTTGAAGGGGTGACGGATAAAGTTGGTGTGTACCCCTTCCGCTTTCATTCTTATCGTTTTAATTGTGATATTTATACTCGCATATGCATAGGAAAACTACTCCCTACTTCATCACACTTGTTCAAATTGATCTTACCTTTACGCAACACTCCGGATTCCGAGTCAAAAGGCCAAAATCTCGTACCTACAGTTCTTTTGCTACATCCTGCCCAACCCTTATCTCATGTCAGTCGACTTATCCTGGCATCGCTCTCACCTCAGTCAACACCGAGGACGATATCATTCCGCAATAGCCCTTCGGGATCAGCGCAATACAGACAGTTTCAATGGTCTGATTCAACAGACGTTGCAGATTTTATTAGAGATGCTGCGCGGGCGGAAGAATTTTGTATACATATCACTTCGTCTGGTTCTGATTCTGATTCTGAGACCACAAAATCAAATGACGAAAAGGATTCCGATGGATCGAACCAGGTTGATCATGGTGGCCAAGTTATTTCTGTGAGGGTACCGACGTTTGCGGATCGTACGCGGTATATTCGATTGAGACTGAAAGTGATTGAACGTCAGTTGGATGCTATGGAGGGTCTTAAACGAGAGTGTGATCGTGAGGCTCATCGTGGTGCAAGGAGGATGGCTGTTGGTGGGTTTGGGATGTTGATTGTGTATTGGGCGGCAGTGGCTAGGCTTACGTTCTGGGATTATGGGTGGTGAGTTCCTTTGTATCTTCGATTCTGAGAGTTAGGTGTATTGACGAGTGAGGAATGAAGGGATGTGATGGAACCTGTTACTTATTTATCTGGTCTTTCGACTGTGATATGTGGTTACCTCTGGTTCGTGTTCATGTCCTATACGATCTTCATCTTCCTATTAACAGCGGGACTCAAAAACATGTGATAGGTTTTTATACCAAGGACGGGAAGTCTCTTACTCTTCTGTTCTCGATAGCTCGGTATCTTCGAGGCGTCAAGCGTTGTATAAGCAACGGGGATTAGATATTGACCGTTGGATAGATTTGGTTTCTGAGAGGAAGATGTTGATGAGGGAGATTGGGAGGATTAAGGAGGATTATGAGCAGCCTGAGAGAGGAGAGAAGGATGCTAGTGATGGACGTGAGGAGGCGGAAGAGGAAGAGGAGGCGGAAGAGAGGAAGAAGGAGAGGAGGAAGGAGAAGAAGGAGGAGGAGGAGGAGAGTGTTAAGACTTAGATTGAGGAGGGGTCTTCAATTTGTTTGGAGGTTAACTTATTGCGCGAACAATTCTAATATAATGTGGTGTAGTAGATGTCGTATTTTATCACTAGAAATGTAGTTCAGCGAAGTCCTTAGTAGGTTGGCCTTTGACTCGGGGGGACAAAGTGGCTCCTCAACGTTCTATTCGTCTATTTGACAAGATCCACCCTGCAACTCTCCACCTCAAACATTGCTCAGCTCACGCTTTCTCTCTCCGTCTTCTAAATAGCAAGAAATGCCAAGGCTTCCGGCCCATGGCCGCCGGGCTCCGCCGCGGCGAAGGTTTTGAGAAACTTGCGCAAATACACACCGCTAGCTCGCTGCTCGCTGCTCTGCTAGCCTCAACTTTTGAACCTTGCCTCCAATTGTCAAATCATGATCACATTGGGGTATTTTCGCTAATCTTCGCCTCATTTGTCCCAACGCGTTCAAAATCTGTTGTTGGCCGTTCAATATGCGACAATCGTCTTCATTCCGGGACGCGGATATCTATTCCAATTTCCGTTATCTTTTGGTCACTTCTCGTCCGAACATTGCCTACGGCGCTTGTATAAAGTATATATCCAGATTCTATTTGATGGCTCATAGATCTTTAAAGCTTTGCGCAGGACCTACCACCAACATAGTACCTGACATACCCCCGTCGTGATTGCAGAATGTATAGAATCGGCGTCGATGTTGGAGGTGAGTCTTTTCTTCTCGTGTTCTTTCAATTCGTGCGCTGAATTATTGTTCAAGGTACTAATACTGATGGGGTGATTATTGACCTCAGCAGCATTTCAGATCCTAAAACCCGCGGAGTGCTTGCATTCTCTAAACACGCGACGACGCCGAACGTGACGGATGGTATCGAGGCTGCGGTGAGAGAGGTGTTAAGGGATGCGAAGATCGAACCTGCCAGCGGAAAGGTGTTGAGTTTAACAATTGGAACGACGGTGTGTATCTCACCCACTCGCTGTAATGCAGTCTTGTTGAGATTCATATGAATAGCATTTCATCAACGCTGTGGTACAGTCTGATGCAAGAAGATTGTCTAAAGTTGCAGTCATCCGTTTGGCTGCTCCTTACACGCGTGAATGTCCTTCAGTATGATGCCTGCCACTTCTTTGCCTTAGCTATTGTGTGCTGATCTCGCTTCATTCATTGACTTTCCAGATGACTTGAAAAAGATTATGAATGGACATACTGCAATCATCAAGGGAGGCTTACAAATGTACGATTTACTTCCTATCTCGTGTGCGCGAAGCGAAGCTCACCCGTTGATTGAAGTGATGGTCGACCTATCAATCCTATTGCGGAGTCCGAGCTCATTCAGCAAGCTGCCTTGATTCGAGAAAAGGGGTTGAAGAATGTTGCCCTGGTGGGAGTCTGTGAGTTTTCATCATCTTCCTTGGTGTTTCGAATTTCTCATTTGTGTCGAATAGACTCTCCTTTGGATGTAGTCGGCTCTACCGAATACAAAGCTCGTGATATTTTACGACGGGAGCTAGGCGACGGTGTCAACATTGTCTGTTCACGAGATGGTGCGTCTTACATCACTTGTCAGAATTGACCTCAGTATTCGTCTTCGTGTTAACTTTTTGCCTTACTTACTTCATAGTGGGACAAGTTGGGTTCCTTGAACGCGAAAATGCTACCATCCTGAACGCTTCAATTGCTACATTTGCTCAACGGACCATTCGCGGATTCGAGAATGCGATGGGAAGACTTGGACTCGTGTGTCCTCTATATATCACTCAGGTATTACATCCGTGGTTTCTGTCCAGTACTTTTCTTATCGCGATATTTTCTATTTTATAGAACGACGGTACCCTGACGACTGCAGCTAACGCCGCGCGACTCCCTATTCGGACGTTTTCTTCTGGGGCTACGAACTCTATGAGGGGTGCTTCGTTCCTTGCTGGTATGGATTTGAAGGAGGGTGCAGCGAAGAGTGTGTTGGTTGCTGATATTGGTGGTACTACCACGGATGTGGGTGTTTTGTTGCCTAGTGGGTTTCCGAGACAGGCTGCGGCTTTCATTGAAGGTAGAGTCTTTGCTCAGTACTAATTGAAATGATCTTCTGATATTTTATGGCCGTGTTTTCAGTCGGTGGTGTTAGGACTAAGTAATTGTTTTCTGGTTGACTGCGATTCTCGTGAATGCTAATGCTTCATGGTGTACTTAGCTTTTCGATGCCGGACGTGAACTCTATTGGACTAGGCGGTGGATCTCGTGTGCGTGTTGAAGGTAGCAAGGTTATGGTGGGACCTGATTCCGTTGGTCATTATGTACAGTGATTTCTCGCTTTGACCCTCAAGGGCTCCTGCACTGAACACTCGTCTCGTCATACAGCTTACTCGCGACGCCAAGGTCTTTGGTGGGAATGTCCTTACCACCACTGATATATGCGTTCGTGCTGGTACTCCTGGGATCGGCGATCCATCTCGTGTCTCTGATATTCCAGACGATGTGGTCATAAAGGCGCAGGCTACTTCCAAGAAGCTTCTAGAGGTCAATATTGTTTGCATTTTGTGATAACGAAGTTACTCAGGCTGATTGACTGTCCCACAAACAGAACGTTATTGATCGAATGAAGACCAGTCCGGAAGACTGTACCGTGCTCCTTGTTGGAGGTGGTTCAATCATAGCACCTTTTAAGCTCGAGGGTGTTGGTGAGATTATGTGAGTATTCGTACGAATGTGCCTAACGTCTCCTCGAGTACTAACCTCAACTTTGGCAGACTTCCGCCATTCCATAGTGTTGCGAATGCCGTCGGTGCCGCCATTGCGAACGTTTCCGGCGAGGTCGACACTATTGAGATTCTTCAAGGCAAGGCACTGCCGGATGTATTGGAACGTATAAAGAAAGAAGCCATCGTGAAAGCTATCGAGGCTGGCGCTGAACCTAAAACGGTTCGAATTGCTGAGGTTAATGTTTTGCCTGTGCAGGTGAGTATTCTCGTAGGCGCTTTCTCTGCATGGGTGTTCTGAGTTTCGTTTTCTGCAGTATGTCACAAATCAAGCTACGCGAATTATTGTTCGGGCTGTGGGCGAACTAGGCACACCGGAAGATGTGGAACAGGTTGTGGCAGCACCTGTACAAGTTCATGCAGATGAAGAGCCGGAAGATTCTGTCCAAGAGGTTCTTGAGAAGGGAGCGGATGCTGAGGATAGATTTGATTATGCGTCCTATAAACCGAAGATTGTAGGAGATGAGTGGATCCTCAGCGAGACAGATTTATGTGAGGGGCTTTTACATGCATAACCTGTTTTGTAATTAACAAGACCAACGTCTGGCATGCGCAGTTTTCATCATGGAGGGATGTGGTGTCCTTGGCACGGTAGGAATGGACATCGTTCTCCAATGCTTCGAATTTGACTTTTTCTTCTGTAGGGCGGAGGCGGAAATCCGTACCCAATGTATCTCATGTGTCGAGAGGTTCTTAGAAGGGGAGGTACGATCAAGATAGTTGATCATACGTCCCTCCCAGACGACTCGCTTGTTATAAGAGGAGGTGTTATGGGCTCGCCGTCTGTGGGTAGTGAACGTCTCATGGGAGGTATGCCAATTCGGGATGCGTGCGAGGAGTTGGTTCAGTTTCAAGGTGCGAAGAAGGTTGCGGCGGCTATCTGTGAGAACTTATATCGTGGTATGGTTTGAGTATGATGTACTCATTTTATTGTGCATTGAACAGTGATGAAATAGGCGGGTCTAATGGCATGAGCTCCTTGTTGATTTCGAGGTATATTCGGATATCCTGTAGTGGTTCTTGTTGGTTGATGTTTTCTCCGTAGTCTTTATGATGTACCTGCGTTTGATGGCGACTTCATGGGACGAGGTAAGGGAAGGATTTACAATGTCAAAGGGAAAGCTACTCACTCTGAAAACAGCTTATCCTATGCTCAATCAGATCTTACCAGGTAGGCGTATCCTCAGCTCGTTTCGTACCAAACTGACAAGAGACACCTGTAGTTGTGCACAATCGACCTAACGCGTATGCCGCCCTAATACTCACTGGATGTTCGCCTCTGACTCCACTTCTCCACTTCCAGGATCGTTCCGTGCTCCCTTGCTGATGCAGAAGGCAATGTTGTCGTACGTGTCCGTTCCGCCGTGATCATCCGAAAACCACTGATTTTTGGTCAGATTCTGGCAAAGGCCAAAGATGAGTTTATAGTAGAGACAATTATGCGGACTGTCACTACAGAATTGGGGTCAGGAGCGGCACTGTCTAATCCTCCTCTTCCTGTCAGTGATTGTAGAGATTATGGAGTGACACGCACTCAAAGTCAAGCGTGGTGGATTGGTCGAGCGATCGCTATCTGCAGGCAGAAGAAGTGAGTTGTCATAACAAGCGCCTTCCGCCTTTCTGACATCATGTCCTCAGCAATTTGAAGAGCATACCCGATGCTATCTTGCAGCTTCAAACTGGAAAATGCTTATTTATTGGTAAAATCGTCAACGTCTCTCGGGTGCGTAACAGCTTCGGCTTTTTTTTTTGCGTATTGTTGTTCATAATTTGGCTTTAGGAGGTACGAAAAGGATTTACTTGGGGAGAGATACGCATAGCGAAACTTCGTGATGATGAATTGGAGGACAGTGCTGATGGTATTCAAGCATCGGGAGATGCTGAAACAGACGATTACATGGTTATTCCGTTCCAGAATGAGAATTTGTGCGCTTATCATGAAAGGGCGGATGGGTCTAAGCAGGTGTGTTGCTAAACTGCTGAATTATGAGGACTCTGTTGATGGAAGTTGCGTTTAGGTTGCTGCTATAGTCCCTGACCTAATCGCCGTTCTCGATTCGCAAAGCGGGTCGCATTTGGGGACGCAAGATTGTTCGTATTCCATGATACATTGTCTTTTGTTCATGTCGTTAACATAATCTATGCCTGATTTAGACACATATGGTTTGCGTGTCACTGGTACGTTATCCTGTTTTCAGGTAGTTACTACAGCCTCATTTCGCTTGTAGTGATCGTTCTGGCTGGATCACCTCTCTGGACGACAGAAGCGGGGTTGAAGAATGGCGGTCCGTCTGCCTTTGGGTGAGTACAGGTGGTTGCGTAAGTGTGCTCGAACTAATTGGACCATGGTAGGTTTGACCACCCTTTCACCTCAGTTGGTGAGTATAGAACGCCGAAGTCCGTCATAGAAGAGTTCAGGTAGTGATAGTGAACTATATTCCTACTATTGTAGATGTGTATTGTAGAATATCCAGATCATGGCACTTTTAGATTTTACGTGTATTGGGTCATGTCGGTCAGCGGGCCCATGAACCTATTTGAAACTCTTGTAGTACTTTGTGAAGATATATACGAGGGAGCTGGTTTCTTTCAAGTCACGGGCCGGTTTTCAGTCGCTTTCCTTCCAGTTCCTCTCACATTATACTTTCGATTTCGATTTCGCATTTCGCACACCCTCAGATAACACCCAACAACTCGTTCCTTGTCACTCTATTTCGTTGATTGGGGGTGAAGAGGGACTAGGAAGTGGCGGGAGACTGGGGAGGGGATTGGGCTGGGTATTGTATGGATATGTATTAGCACCTTATCTAAGTGCTCGTTCGTGTATGTATCTTCACTCATTGCTGCTGTTTACGTTTGGAATTTGTCTTGCTCCGCTCCTTGCCTTCGAACCACCACTATACTGTCTAAACAATACATCCTAGCCCTCAATATTCAATATCAATGGCAGAAACAACCGAACCTGAATCAACCGTAGAACCACTAAATTCATTTGCTTGTCAAATGTTTTGTTTTTTTCGAGCAGTTTCTCTTTTCTGCTTTGAAGATTTGACACGCGTATGTTTTAAACATAGTATTGACAAGCACGACTTGAAGGGTGGATAACGATCAGTACTCGCACATCAATAATTCCATATTACGATCAGGTATGAAAGCATTTGTCTACACTCAATGATATGAGGTTTACCCTGTTCTGTAGTTCTTTTCCCCACTTTCATTCCCCGACGTCCTTGATCTCGGACTTCGAGTCAGTAAGCTCGGCAATAGCTCTGTCACATATGAGATCGGTATTTTCAAAGTGGGAGAAGATTCGCCTGCGGATATATACATGTTTTCGTGGATCGGGCAGAGCGAAAAAGCGCGTCTATGGGTCAGATGACTCGGAAAGGGCTAAAACAGTTGCAGACAGTTGCTCGTCACGGTGGACCGTGTAGGAGGGAAACCATGATTCACGACTTCTCTGAGCTCTCATGCGTGTCTGCGATGTCTGCGCCTGTTCTTTGGCCCTCGTGTCTGTGCGTAATCCCAGTGTAAACTCTTCACGAAGCTAACTCACCGCTTGCGCAATCAAAGCAGCGCGATCATGAAATTTTGTTGGTGCCTGTCTCTGCTCAAGCGCGTCCATTGTCTCTTATTCCGATCACGACTGTTACGGCCGGTAGCCATGAATCTCTTTTGTTACCTTTGTCGCCTGAATATCACTCGCTGTGCCGCCATGCGGAGTACAAAGAAATCGAAGTTTATTGTACGTCAAATTTCGGATGACTCCTTTCATTATTACTTAACTTTAACCAATTTTAGTCTCGCCTTATAGGAGCTTTCCCTACTTAAAACCGAGAGATCTGCAGAAAACCACCATCTTCTTTTGAAACTACCACCATGTCCTCTGAGGCCTCAACCGCGAAGCAAGAGAATCAACCAAGCTCTGTTGTCGATACCGTGGTGGCAGCAAATGCAGATACTGCTGTCGAAAGGGCACCGACGCCACCGAAGAAGCGAAAATTGAACGAATCTGAACCAGGCAAATCAGTTTCTGACGAGACGCAGACTGTAGATGCTAGCTCAGTTTCTGGTACGGAAAACTCCCAGCCTAGTGATACCACGGTGGTCAAGAAAACGGTCAAATTCGTTGAATCCGACTCGGAGCCTGTCGAGCCCGTCACGCAAATATCTCACAACCATTTTCTTCAAAGATTTTTGTTGTACAAACCCAAGGATCACAGATATGTGCTTTGGGATCCAACTTCATACGTGCGGCCTCCGCCCGTTAAGGAGGATCCTGACAATTTCTTCTATGTCGATCATCGCTATGAATCTGCGGCAGATGAGACACTTTCTTCCGAATTGTCAATGCCGTGCAATATCTTGATTCATCTAGATGAGCCTGTGATCTATCTGAGTACATGGAGTAAAACGTTGAAGCGGTTTTTCCAGTGCGTTTCATTTTTTATGTGTTTCTTGCCTAGGCTGACGCACCATACTATAGGAGCTTTATTGGAACACCTTTCTTTAACGACTCACCCCAATACAAGCTCCGAAAATTCTTTCCGATCTTGAGGAAATTGAGAGAAAGGTACACGGCTGCAAAATCGGCCCTGTCACCAGAGTCTAGCCTCACGTTCACTGAGAGACTTGATTTTGTCAAGTCTCTAGGCCACCCTAAACTCGGCACAGGTCGCTTTCTTTTTTCACGATCCCTCTTCGGGTGCGAGCTCATGATTTTGATACAGACACTCCGGAGACTGAGCTTTTGGAGTTGATCTCGCAGCTGGTCGAACAGCTTGAGGTCTTGTTGGAGTATATAGAGGAGCAATTCAAACCAACGTTTGTGTTTCTGTTGTCTCGGTTGCTCATATTGTGCATTGACACGTCTGCATATAGAGCGGACAGGCTTGCCCTTACCGTTAGTCACGGTCATATCGAATTTGATTTGTGTGGCTTCCCCTTCATCCGTCTTTTACTGTGAAGCTCAGTATCTCTTTAGGCTCCAATTTTTCTTCGAAGAAGAACAGGTTTTGTGGACTCTGGATAAATATGGTTTACCGGTATGGCTTATTGTTTGGTCGATACAGTCAACCATTCTCATTCAGTTGAACAGATTGCTTTCAAAGTAACCGCACGAGAGTATGGGTCAGTCTTTACCCCTGCGCTTACATTTTCTCTGACATCTTACTCTTTCCGGTTGCTGTACAGCTTCGACCATTCGCAATACTTTTATGTCCGTGGTAATGGCCGCTTCTGGAATGGACATGGTTATGCTATCTATAAAGTGGAGAAGAAGATTTCTTACTTTGAGGTCAGTTACTTTTCCGTGTGCATTCATCCCTTTGCGGTCATGCACTTACGTTGTCACCTCCAGGGAGACTGTTTGCTGACGGACTTGCCTATCCATCATATGACGGATGAGGTACAGAAGACGCTACAAGGTGTGTTGAGGACCGAGGACTGGCTTTTACGAGATACTGTTCTGATTCTTGTGGCTTTAGCTCGTGGAGGACGTTACGTTGCGCTCTCTGGCTTACACCACAGACTTTGTAAGTCATCCTCACAACTCCGTCCTATCTGCAACTCTAATACATCTCGCAGATGAGGGGGTAATACCGCTATCTCTGTTTGTTTCAAGCAATTGGGCTCACGCTTTTTACAGAGTCGCGTCATAATTGACAGGATTGCCTTCGATGAAGAAGGCGGCTACACCAGGGCACCGTTGAGTCGTATAAACAGCAACTCGATTGCACCGGCATGCTGATGAAGTTGATCGTAGAAATAAAAGAATCCCTGAAATTGCTCCACGTCACCTTGAACGTCTACCATCAACAGTATATGGTTTCAATCTAGCTTCAAAGAAGTGGTCACACTTTTTCGTTGATAAACTTGAACCGGTTACGTTTGACAATGGCGCTTGGGATCATTTGGTCTTGGATAAAGACGTCAAGGTAAAACCTCACTCTTTGCTTGTTTCTGAAAGACATCGTTTCACTGACGTTTTTGTTCCGCAGACGTTGATCAAAGGATTGGTGGAAGTTACTAAGAACGATAATTCTTCTTCCAAGATAATCGGTGATGTGATCTCAGGCAAAGGAGGCGGACTGGTGAGTGTATCTTTGCCCTTGGGTTTACGTTTTGCGGTGAACATTGTATCTAGATTGCTGTCCTGCATGGTCCACCTGGAACTGGTGAGTAAATGTTTCTTCAGGAAAAAAAACATTTGCCGATTATCGCTTTGACGCCGCGACATTGGTTTCTACAGGAAAAACTTTGACTGCTGAAGCGGTAGCTGAAAATCTCCAACGTCCTTTGTACATGGTGGGCGCATCCGAGCTCTCGACGACGCCTTCGTCTCTCGAAAAAAACCTCAAGAATGTTTTACTAGTAAGGATGGTGTATTACTTGCTGTAAAACGTTAATCACTCTTCCTAGCTCGCCACTGCTTGGGATGCAGTCCTTTTGATAGACGAAGCTGACGTGCGATACTTGTTTCTCTGATATTTAGATTATTCATCTCATCCCGTTCTTCATAGGTGTTTCTCGAACAAAGAAGCCTTCACGAGGTTTGTTGTCCTTTGAAATACCACGAGGTGACCTCCACCTCACTAACTCACGGGACATCTAGATCCAAAGAAACTCTCTCGTCTCAGTCGCTCTTCGACTTCTGGAATACCACAGAGGTGTTCTATTTCTCACTACTAACAGAATCACAACCTTCGACGAAGCGTTCCTTTCTAGATTCTCCATCGGTGAGCTCCCTTCTTCATCCCAGTTTCTCTCCAGTGTGTTAGGCTACTGTACTTATACTATTACAACAGCTATCAGATATCCTGATCTGGACAATGAAGGTCGTCTCACTGTCTGGTCCAAGTTCTTCGAACTCGCAGGTTATCGGGTTGAAGATGTTTCCGACATGGATTGTGATGGTGCTGTGAAACCAGACAATGTGCTGTCCAGGAAGGAGATTGAGGAGTTGGCTGTTAAACCTTTTAATGGTGTGTGATGTCTGCGTTTTCTGAATTAAAGAGATATAATATCAATCTCTTTACTCTGCAGGTCGTACGATCAAAAACTTGGTACGGCTTCTTGTAGTATTCTATTTTACTTCTATCTCCTAATCATTCCCGGTTTCAGGTGCGGACTGCTCAAGCGTTGGCTCTTTCTCTGTCAGTTCCGCATTCATTTCCCCCTGGTCGATTGTTGTCACTAACATACTAACATAAACGTTATGCTATAGGAAAGTACCGCTCAGTCTCGAACATGTCAAAATTGTCGTCAGAGCGCAGGAGAAGTTTTTGCGCGAGTTTGCGAGCATTAAAGGAGAGAAGCTGGGTAATTGATTTTGGGAGGTGAATATTAATTTGAAGCGCTGAGGATGTCCGTGTAAGATCATATTTAGATGATATCTCGACTTTCGAACGTGCCTGTAGTTTTGTAATAATATATATATATATTTTTGTGCTGATGAATGTTGGACGATGTGCATATCCAGCTTTGACCGAACCCGTGAGCTGACGCGTTACGCAGTGATTTGTCACAGCGCTCCTTGCCTTCAAACCACCACTAAGCATCAACTATACATCCTAGCCGCATAGTTAGGCCTAAATGGTCGCAGAAATTGAAACCGAAACTGAATCAAACGTCAACCCAGTACTCGTGCTCACCGAAGAAGAATGTCTCGAACGTTCTTCTTTCCTCGTTCACCTCAAGAAGAAAGGAAGACTCGCGCCTTCGAGGTTAGAAGAGTTACTTAATGCGGTGAGCTTGAATCATCCCATCCCTTAATTTGGGGGATATCGATATATTTGGGTGGGGTACTGAACTGGGAACTGGGGACTAAACTTGATAATCCGAACAGGCAAAATCCGTAGAAGCACCAGAAGAACCTGAACCATGGGAATGTTGTGGGTCCAAATGCAAGCCGTGCGTGAAAGAGCTGTGGGCGGAGGAGAAGAGGGTTTGGAAGGAATGTCATACCGAATAATCAGTGTCAGGCATCGAAGATGGACGCTGAACCTCTCCCCGACCCTCCTCCCCTTCCTCGTCGTACCTCCCGACTCCACATGTATTGGGCACATGGTGTAGTTGGTTATCACGCCCGCTTAGCATTTGTGTTGCTGATCTGATGCGGGCGGTCCCCGGTTCAATTCCGGGTGTGTCCAGTCCATTATGGAGCGTGACGTTTTAGTTCTTAACGATAGAGTGGTGAAGCAAAGAACCGCGAAAGGACGTTCGGAATTATTGAACTTACGCGTAACTTGAAGGTTCGTTCGAATAAGGCGTGTGGTAAGTCGTGCTCTACTGAGTCGCTGCATTGCTTTTGTTCATGTTCATTGGATTCAGAAATACATACTATCGTACAACAAGAAGTTTAAGATTAGTACAGTCCAAGTCGTCAGTCAACACTCAGACCCCCGACCTAACTTACACTCCTCCCCCCAACTCCCTCTCTCTCCCCTCCTAAACATCTTCACCTCCACCTCCACTAGAAGAAGGCTCACTGGAAGAAGAAGAAGCCGTCTTCACAACCTTTTCCAACGTATCCGCCAACCCTTGAAAACTCGAAACCATATCGAGTAACACAGAAGACTGGGTTTGTGCAATCGTTCCGAAATCTGCAAGGAGTTTGTTGATGTCTAGGTGAGATGCTGAGGTATCCGGTGATGCTAAGTCTGAGGCCGATTCGAGGGTGTGCTGGTGATTCGGAGGTAGCTGACCATTTGAGCCGTCGTCGTCGTTGTTGTCGTACGAATGGTCTTCTTGAGAAGATCCTAAGTCTAAACGTGAGCCTGAGCCCGAACCTGGATCATCCGTCCTCGTATCTTCACGACCATCCCGAGCTGAGCCTCCTCCTCCTTCTCCTCCTCCCGAGCCCCCTCCTCCCGATCCTCCTGAGCCCGAGCCCAAGCCCATAGGCACAACCTTCTCGCGCTGCCGCTGCTGACGCTGATACCGATCCTGATACCAAGATCGTTTAATACTAGTCCTCGCAGGGAGACTAGTACTACTATCATCCTCCCTCTCATCTCGTGGCCAGGTTTGTGGGTTTGAATATGAACATTGTTTGTTCTGGAAATGACATTGGATGCATCCGGGGTGGGGGGAGACTAGGATGCATTTTGTTGGGTTTGTGATGGGGTTTGTGATGGGGTTTGTGATGGGGGATGAGCTTGAGAGTGTTGTGGTGGTACAGTTGGTACAGGGTGGTGCTTCGGAGGGAGGGTGACAAGAGGTGAAAACATGATGTGATGAAGCAAAACAGTAAAAACTCACAGAATTCCATAAACATTATCCTAGTCCCAGGTCTCGAAGGCGAAAGTCCCGATGGTCCAGAAGGTCCCGAGGGTAAGATCGGTGGAATCAAACCAGATGTACGAAGTTCTTCTTCAAGCTCTTGAATGACCTCCCATGTATCCCTTACGGTGTCTATCGCGTTGTGTAGTTTGGTTAATGCATCGCTGCGGCGGTGGTCGGTTTGGGTCTGGGACTGGGATTGTTCAGCGAGTTCTGGTTCTGGTTCTGGGTCTGGGTCTGACGATGAGAATGAGAATGAGAAATGAGAATTAGAATGAGGTAGCATTGGAATAGATAGATAACGGCTAACCGGAACCTGCTGAGCTAGGGTTTGGGTTTGGGTTGGGGTTGGTGTCACTGGCACCAGTGGGAGTATCAGCCTTGGCCCTAGGCCTTCTTGCAGCGAGTCGGAATCCGGCTTCAATGTTAGATACTCCAGAGTCATCCGACTCAGACGAGGACGAGGACGAGGACGAGGAGTCTTCCTACATAAAATGAAATTGAAGTTAAATGTCAAAGTAGATACAAAACTTATAATAATGAATTTACGTACTGGTAAACCAGGATGAAGCCTCTTAACAGCCCTAGAAGGTTGTTTTCTCAAGCCCGGCGGGCTCGAGCTCGCCGCCGCTGCGTTATCGACGTTATCCTCCTCCACTGGGCTCATCAGATTCGGAATCGCAGGTTCCGGTTCCTTCAACTTCAAGTTCCTTCCCTCCTGGAACTCGGCGTCGGAGTCAGCGTCGTATCGTCCGTATCGGTTTCGTTTTCGTTTTCGGTTGAATCCTTGTCGTCTTTTAATTCTGATTTGGCTTTGGCTATAGGGTGGAGGAGTGGTTGGAATGTTGGCAATGGCAATGGTGGAGGATGGGAGTGCTCGAGTAGGCTTTGGGATAGAGTTGGATGAACTTGAACTTGAACATGGTCTCTGGCCCGCCGGACTCAGCGCCGCGTTATCGACGTTATCCTCCTCCTCCAGGCTCATCGAATTCGGAATCGCAGGTCCCGGTTCCTTCAAGTTCGAGTCCAGATTCCTTCCCTCCTGAAACTCGGAGTCAGAGTCAAAGTCAACGTCAAAGTCGGCTTCATATCGTCGTTGACGTTTTCGTCTACTGGAATGTCCCCATCCGAGTACTCGTCGACGTCGCCTTTTACTTCTGCGTTGGGTTTGGGTTTGGCTATTGGGTGAAGGAGTAGTCGGAGTATTTGGAGAGGAGGAACTTGGGTCTGGGATTCTGACTGGGCTCATGATGATATGAAATCGATGAGGCGAGAGTCGAGGGGATGGGGGTGAGAGTCGAGATGAGGGCAAAGAGCGGTTTTTGAGGGCTGTATTCTTTGAACTAACTTTTGATGGGTTTCCCACTATCATGTTTCCAATTCGAGTCCCATCTTCTCTCCTGAATCATCTTTGACGTTGAGCCTGAGGCCTGAGGCCTTGAAGCAGGTTGAGCGCTGAGCGCTGGGCGTTATAGTCGTGGTTAGTGGATGAGGCGAGTCGGACGCGCGATGCCTCTAACCTTGATTTGATTTGATTATCGATACGACCGGCAATACTGGCTAGACATACATACCTAATTCCAGGTGAACCAAAAGATCGCAGTCGTTCCGCACCCAACATCCAAAGAACAAAACTCATATTCGAACTACTGTAAGGCCTAACATGAATATTTCGTATACTACTGTACGTACTTCATAAAATGGTTCAAACGAAAAAGTGTCATGGGGTCATAAGAGGAATCATTATACTAATGTAAACGTCACGGTAAGTCGGACGAGGATGAAATGAGGAAGTCATAAGGGATCAAGCTCAAGAGTCAACGAAGAAAGGCCTACTGTAGGTAGGGCAAGAGAAGGAGATTCAGAAGCAGAAGCAAAGAAACAACGAAGGGCAAAGATGCAAGAAAGGTAGAAAAATACGAAGTCAAAACCTATGATATGATATGATATGATATGTATATACGACACGTAGACAAGAAAAAGAAATGAAAAAATGCAAGAACGAAAAATGCAAGAACAAGAAACGAAAACAAAAAACAAAAAATCGAAAAACGAAACAAAAATAAAACAGCATGGGTATCCCAAGCAACCCCCACCCCCCTCCTCCTCCTCCCTCCCCTTCCCCCCTCCCTCCCTACCCCTCCTACCTCTTCCCATCCCCATCAAAAAACGCCACAAGCTGTCCAACAGGTACCTTCCCCGCTCCACCCATCGGTTTAGGCATCGCAATCGGTATCCCTGTCCCCGCACCGACACTCTTCCCTCGTTCCCTCTCCCTCAAGGTGTCCCTCCCGGCGGTGTCCCTCCCGAGGTCCTGAATGAACTTCGAATCCCTCCCCTCCCGTCTCAAAAGAAGCGGATCGATAAACTTCTTAGTCGACCCATTTGCGGCGTTGGCGTTGGAGGAGAATACCGTCGAGGTCGACGAAGAGGTGGATGAAGAGGCAGAGGTGGTAGAGGAGGAAGGAAGCCCAGAAACGAGCGATTGACTATATTTATGTTTAAATCGACTCCCACCACCACCGGTGTTACCACCGCTGCTGTTACCACCATCGTGGGTAGCCTGAGACGTATGACTCCTAGGTCCCCTCGTAGGCGTAGACATATAACTCGAATACGACCCCGCCGATCCAGAAGCCATAAAACTCATCCTATTACTCACCCCACCCCCTCCTACCACACGTACCGAAGACCCCCCACCACCAAACACCTCCTCCTCCTCCCCACCACTCCCAACAAAAGACCTAGCTCTAACACGCGGTTTAAGCGTTAAATTCAACGGTGGAGTCGGTCCTCTATTAGGTTGAACTCCCGCCGCTGCCGCTTCACCCCCTGCACCCACCACGGGTTCTCCTGTACCTCCGCTGCCGCCGGAAAGAATCTTCCTCCCAAATGACTTTCCTATCGTTTCTTCCGCCTCTGCTTCCCCACCCTCGTCCGACCCCTCGGCTGCTTCGACTTCGACTTCGGCTTCACCCTCAGCCTCAGCCTCAGAAGTCGAATCATCAGAATCAGGCGCAACAATAGGCCCACCAAGCGCAACAGTATACCTCTTCCTAATCGCAGTCCCAGATCCCGGCCCTGTAATCGGTGATGGTGATGGTGTCCCCAAAGGTGTTCCTGTTCCCGAACCAGAAGGCGACCCCCTTACCCCAGTAACAGACCTCGACCGATGAGAACTCATCGCACGTGAACGCGTAAGTGAACTTGCGGAAGTTGACGTATGCAGTGTTTGCGCAGCCGCAGTCGCAGTCGTACTCGCGTTGGCAGGCGAACTCTTCGCCGAAAGCGTTGAAGGCGAACCCACCGTCGCACCTCCCGGAATAGCAGGTAACACCCTGGTCCCCCTCCCAGTCGGCGAAAACGAAAACGGCAGCGTCCCCCCTCCTCCCACACCAACCCCCCTACTCCCACTCCCACTCCCACTCCCAACACTCAAACTCCCAGGTGGCGAGTTCGTCGGACTCCCCATTCCCACACCCAACCCCAACCCCAACCCCAACGCAGGATTCTCCCCCGACCCTTCAGGACTAGGAACATAATCACCGGTAGGATAAGGTAACCTCCCACCCGTTACCTGTCTCGTCAAAGCTCTCAAAATAGGCGGTGATGTAGATGTACGTGCGCTTATTGATGGGACGCGTGTCAACGCGGGTGGTGCAGGTGCAGGGGGCGCTGTTTTGGGTTTATCGTCGATGACAAAGTCGTTGTCGATGTCGTTGTCGGTGCTGTGTTCAGGCTCGGATTCGTGTTCAGATTCAGAAAGCAGGTCCTTGTCCTTGCTTTGTTGTTGAGGAGAACTAAACCTTTGCACACCAACACCAAAAAGCACATCCTCATCCTCATCATCCTCCTCATCTCTCCCAACCCTAGCCCTGGTGCCAACAACCCCTCTAGCAGCCATCCCCCTCCCAAGTTCCGTAATCTGACTCGAAAGTTCCGCAATCTGCTCTTTCATCTGTTCTATCTCTCTCTTCCCCTCTTCCCCTCCTTCCCCTGCTCCCGCTCCCTCTCCTACAACCCCCTCCTTCCCCTTACCCCCCTGGCCCCCACCCCCACCCACCGCACCCGCACCCTCCCTCTCCTTCTCCTTCTCAACCAACCAAACCTCCACATCCCCCATCCTAGCCTCAAGTGCCCTAACATGCCCCACAGTCCACTTTTCCAACTTCTCAAACCTCTTCGCAAGCGTAACAAGCGTACTCGGTATATCCAACGATCCCGTCTGTGTGAATTGTGCGTATAACGGCGGAGCCTGCGATTGAGATTGGGTGGACCCACGAGGGGAATTGGTGCTGGCGCTCATTCCCGAAGGTGATGTTCCTCCTCCTCCTCCTCCTGCCCCCACCCCAGACCCTGAAGCAGACCCTGACCCGAGACCGAGACCAAGGAGCCCTAGAGGCGAAGTGGAAGTAAGGTTTGGCCTGGAAGGTGTAGGTGATGTCGGTGAACCCTGATGATGAAGCTGATGAAGCTGATTCGGAGATTGACGTGGTGTACGTTGAGGAGTAACAGGTGGTAAATTCGATAGATTAAGAAACGCAGGATCTGAAAATTTCGTATTACTATTCGATGGCCAATCCCCTCCTGATGTATTTGAGATTGACTTGGATCGAGGTTTCGTAGACGGAGAGGATTGTTCGCGTGCTTTAGCGTCTAGAATAACTTGTTGTGCTGGTGTTGGTTGTTCCTTTTCCTTTTCCTTGTCTTTGTCTTTGTCTTTAGTAGGCGTAAGACGATTCTTAGCCGCAGTCCACCAACTAGTGGGACTAGTACCAGAAGAAGGACTAGGTGTAGCAGTGGGACGATCGCGAGAGGGAGAAGGATTAGGTAGAGTTTGTGACCTCGAAGGAGGAGGTGGTAATGCTCTCGTTGAACCTAACATTGCTAAAACCCTTTCTTCAACTAACATCCTCTCATTATCTCTGTCCCTTTCCTCGACCTCCTTCCTCTCCCGCTCCCGCTCGCGTTCGGAGATAATAATCCTCTCAGCTTCCCTCCGACTCCACTCCCTCTCCTTCTCAGCCTCCGCCTCAAGTTCCGCATCGGAAGGAAGAAGAGGCGAGCGTGGGGTAGTGGGAGAAGCGATGAGAGTGTTTACGCGTTGGGCGAAGCTTACTGCGAATTGAGATACGGCTGATGAGGATGATGAGAGTGGGGATGGGGAACGTGTTAGGAAGTGGGCGATGTTGCTGCTACTAGTATGTTTGTCGGAATCTTTGTGGTGGGAGGAGTCGTGGTTGTCTTCGTGGTCGAGGTCATCGTCTTCGTCGTCGTCGTCGAGATCAGGATCAATACCAGTAAAACTATTCCTAAGAGGCGATGGGGGTCTGTTTTGTTGATGTTGTTTCTCTGGTGGCTGGATCATGGGATTAGAATAAGCTACTGTTAATTATACAAAGTGAAAAACTCACGAGAGAAAGAGACCTAGTTGACTTGTGAGCAGGTGAATAGCCCGCCATCAAGCAGCTCGACTCGTTCGTGGCAGTCAACACCAACGCACCCGTTTATTTACCTTTGTTTATTTACACTCCACCCCCTTCCTCCTCCCTCCTCCTAGTACTACCCTCCATACGCTTGAAGCCATGGCTCGAGGCGCCCCATCCCAACACACCCAACCAAGCCGTCACAACAAAAAATCCTGGCGTAAAAATATCAACATCGACGACGTAGAAGACGCATTAGAAAACATCCGTTCAGAAGAAATAGTCACTGGTTCTGCGTTTCATAAGAAACCTAATGAGGAGCTTTTTACTGTTGATTTACTTGGGGATGAGAGCGGTGGGTTCCTTCTGTTTTCTGTTCTTCTGTTTCGTTTTTCTTCTCGAATCCAACACCAACGAAACTAACTCGATATAATTTTATTTGATTTTCAGTCCGAAAAATCCTCCCACCCGCACCCACACCAAAATCCATCAACACCCTAACATCCCTAAAAATCCTCTCCCAACGCAGTGCACTCCCACCAATCTACTCCCGACCTAAAACCCAAATTCCAAAATCAGAAAAACATCGGTTATTGCGTATCGCAAAGAAACCTATCAAAGGTCCTTTTGGTGTTATCATCGATACACCTCCTCTTCCCCCAGCATCACTTTCCACGATAGACCCTACGGAATTTTACGATCCTTGGTCCCAGGCCCCCTCCGAAACCCCCAACCCCGACGTCGAAATGAACACAAACCCAAACCCATCCCGCCTCGCACCCAAAAAGCCCCCCACAACCACAAGCGCACTCCCAAATAGCACAACCGCAACTACGGCAACAACCGCGGCATCCCTCCCAGCAGTCCCAAAACCCCACTCAGGAACATCCTACAACCCACTCCTCTCATCCCACCTCTCACTCCTGCACACCGCAGCCCAACAAGAATCCTTACGACTCAAAGAATCCGAAAAAGGTCGAGACGTTAAAGAGCGGATTCTTGCTGCTTTGGGTGGGCAGCGTGATGATGAGGAGGGCGTTGTTATGGGTATGGTTGTTGATCCTGTTGCGCGAGGTGCACACGCGCCGCAAGCGGGGGCGCAGGGGGCAAGGGAGGAAGAGGAGGGGGAAGGGGAAGAAGGGGAGGAAGGGGCAGGGGGGGCAGGGGAGGGGGTAGCAAAAAAGCCACCCCAACGTAAAACTCGCCAACAGAGACTTAGGGCATCGAGGTTGGTAAAGGAGAAGAGAGTACTTGCTGAGAGGGCTTTTAAGAAGAGACAGTTGGGGTATTTAGCGGCGTTGCCTTTACGTGCGCGTGCTCGTGCTCGTGCTGCCCAGGCGCAAGCCAAACCCCCATCAGGGTCTACATCTGCTGGAGGAGGGGGAGGAGGATCTCGATTCGGCCTCGGAATCGCAGGTCAAAGGATAGGTAAACATCGTGTTCCTGAGGGATTAGTTGATGTACAGATTGGTGAAGAGTTGAGTGAGAGTTTGAGGGGGTTGAAGGTACGTGTTTTCCCTCCTTCTCCTCCTCCTCCCCTGCTCTCGTGTTTCCCTTCCTCTCGTGTGTTCTCTTTACCCGATACTAACGTAAAAAAACCAAAAAATAGCCCGAAGGAAACCTATTCAAAGACCGATTCGTGAACCTCCAACAAAGGGCTTTGGTTGAACCTAGGATACGTGTCTTGTGAGTCCCGTCCCCCCCTTCCCCTCCTAGTTCCCCCTCTCTCCTCCTCCTAGTTCTTCGTTCCTTTCGATTCACTCATTATATTCACTCATTAACGCATCAACGCTAACTCTGCGCTGCGCCACGCGCGTTCACAGACCCAAAAGGAGGAAAAACCGCGTGGTTGAGTATGAGAAGCATGCTTGGAAGAGGTTTGATAGGGATCAGGAGAGGATGCAGATGTAGGGGATGGGGAGGAGGGGTGGAGGGTGGAGGGTGGAGTGGGTGGAGTGGGCGTACTCAGAGGGTAACCATAGAACGTGTTGTGAATCGTGATATGATATTATACTGTATTACTGCAGTACTTATGTACTGTACACATCGCGATTCGGATGAGAAAATCGGAGGTCTTTGGAGTGAGGGCGCTTATCCAAGATGTTACTCCACGGACGCGTCGCGTCTGGACTCGATGTTTGATTTATATACTCTTCGAAGTTTGCCCCTTGGCGAGAAGTCTACGGCAGGATTTTGCATTCGTCCTTTGCTTCAGCTCAAGTGCCTCCATCCGGCTTCTACTCGAATTAAGCTCCATGAGTCCGGATTGTTCAATTTACAGTAGTGTGGCTCTCTTGCTAAGATCTACATAGGACATAGGACCAAGCAAAGAATATATCTTTTAAGTGACTCATACATTGAAAATTTCACCCTCAGCGAAGAAAATATCGAAGAAAATGCAGGGTTCCCTATTCCCTATAATCATGAGCCCGCGTCCGAGTCGTCGAATATCCCTCAAGAATCCGAAACACAAGCACCTAAAAGCATGCCACTCTTCGGGCTTGTCAATGTTCCTCGTAAGGTCACCGGTTCTCAGGCCATTACTGCGATGGTAGAACTAAATTTTATTCTTTATATTGATTCACTTTGTGATCCCAGGAGCACGCCATCAACCCATTCAGAATCACCAAGCAACCTCTTCCTGCGCAGTACATATAAGAAAACATTGGAAACAAAGAAGAAACATCCGTCATATCATTGACTCCTGAAAATATACATACATAAAGCAAAAGAAGTTCAGTAGATCCGCCCCCTCACACACTTTCCCTAAGCACCTCCAGTCAAGACGGCTTCACAACCTTCTCCAACATATCCGCCAACCCTTGAAAACTCGAAACCATATCAAGAAACATCAAAGATTGGTTACTGGTTTTCTGCCAAAACTCCAAAATCATTTATCAACTCGCTAATGTCAAAGTGATCCAAGTCTGACGCGGACGAGGTATCCTCAGGCTGAGATTCTGATAAAGTAGTTCCTGAACCCAAGCCTTCTGCGCCCAAGCCCGCTTCATGCAGCACTACTGTCCCACTGCTAGTGTGACTGTGATCGTCAAGTTCCAAGAGGTTCAGAGATGCCGATGAACTTCCAAGTCCTGATCCTGATCCTGATCCCGATCCCAAACCCACGCCCACTGAGCACGAATTGAGAGGGTCAGTATAAGAACATTCCACATTCTTGTATCGACATGGGATACATCCTTGATGTCTACCGACCAAGACACATCTTCTTGACTTTGTCCTCGTGCTCATATTCGTGCCCGTGCTCGTGCTATCAACTTGAAGTGTATCTGGTGTAGAGACATCCAGAGAAGAGGCATTGATACAATTGGTACAACCCGGGACTGTAGAAATAGAAATAGAGTCAAAGCGTCGGTTGCCCTCCATACATGTCGATACAGTAGTATATATGCCTCCAAAAAAAGAAGAAACTCGTACGTACATCCACTGAGTCTTCTTCTATATCTTGTTCGAGTTTTCGATTTTTTGTAGGCGGAACACGAAGACTCGCCCTTGGGGGCTGCCAACCTAGTAGCATCGCTTGATAGGTGCTCGCCGCCGCAAGGCGTCGTCTAACCGGTTGTTCTCTCTCGGGTTGTTCACCGATACTAGCACTAGCACCAGCACCTCCAGCTGCACTTGCACTTGCAGTAGCTTCCGACTCGCTCTTCTGTACAACTGGCAAAAGCTTTCTCCTCCCTGACCTCCTCGTAACTTGAAGCACATCATCATAATCATCGTCGTATTTTGTTTAGTTTCTGCAGTTGCACTGCCAGCAGCCGCGGTTGTTGTTGAATTTTGAGTTCCGATCCTCTCCCTCTCCCATGGTGCTCTGCTCAAATAGATCTGAGACGTCTCAAACGCCGACAGAGGTCGTTTACGTTTTTGATTTTTAAGAGGAGGTATTGGAGGTATTACTGGGTCTGGACGAGCCCCGGATCGACTGTTTGATATCGACTTGTTGTTGTTGTTGTTTGGTATACCGTGACCTATAGGTGTGGTTAGTACAGACTTGGAGGAAGAGATTTTGGTTGGGTTCATGATGATGAATCGATGGTGAGCTGTGTCGATGAGGGTGAGAGACTGAGAGTCGGGATAAAGAGTAGAAATTTCAAATTTCGAGTCCAGACGCGACGCGTCCGTTGAACGTTGAAGACTTACGCTGTAACTTTCTTTTTCGAGACTGAGGTGCAGCAGTCCTCAGGAGGTTTCGGAAGCGAGGCGCTGACTATGACAAGACTCGGAAGCAGGAAGCCTGGTGGTCATACCGTCATAGTATAATGGAGAGGTTAAAAAAGCACGTTATCGCGTCTTGAGCTGAGCTTCGATGAATCAGTTGGAGACTCCTTATAACAAGGCAGGTTGTTTCGTTCTCGCTGTCGTGTTTGACGCTTGTGAACTTACTCATGCATAATAAACGCAAGCTAGGATCGCCTGAGTAACAGTTGGGTCAGTCTGGTACGAACTCTTGAACTCTGCTCATTCTTTTCCATGATGGAAGTAACCAGTTATGTTGTCATGTTCCTCAGGCTATACAAGGACCATGATTTGGGTTCTAGGACACGGCCTATATCATTATTTCTCGATACACACGACAAGTTCGCGTCCTTTCTCGGCAACTGAGACTATCGTCTTGCGATCTCTATACTTTTCACTCCAAGACTACCACTAGTCACGTCACATTGGAAACCGAAAGTAATATTGGCTCAAAATTCAAATGGTTCAAACCTTCTTCTGACTCCGGAATATGAAATTCGTTCGTTCCTTCAACCTGGTCTGACAGCCTGAGTATTTACTACTTCGGCGAATATGTAAGTATGTATTTCTCTTCGGTACACTGTCATGCATTCATGACTGGTGACCAACCTTGGTTGATCGTCTCACACGATACATAGATCTGTATGGCAATTTGGTGAGGCCTCACTGGCTCCCCTTCTCTTCAAATGCACTGAAAAGAAAGTGAAATTCAAGCCAATTTCCCCCCCCTTCCCCCCCCAGTCCTACACATGCTTTTCGTTGAACCCGCGGCAACACTCTGCGTATGCATCACCCTCGTATACCTCTTCCGAGCGTATTTCGACTACACCAAGCTCATAACAACCCCCGGGTACGCTTTTTCTTTTTTTAATCCCTTCGTCAGCGTCTAGCGTCAGGGAATTGTCAATTCACTGAATCACGGTATCCTATGACAGTCTAAAGCAAATCTTGGGACCACTCACGTTCTTACCAAATGAGAACGTATTGGCCAAGTTGTTTAGTAGGGGTTTTAGGTTCCCTGCGTTTGGACAATTGCAGTTTTGGGTTAGGAAGTATGATCGTAAGTCCCAAGTCGCGTTTATTGAGGTTGGAACTTGCAACTTGGGCGCTGACTTGACCGCATACCATACTGTATAGTTTATGAGAATGGGTGGGATGTGCGTGCTATTGTATGTAGATCTCTCTTTCTCCCGTCATCATCCTGATGCCGCGTCTTGACTCTTAATAGATATCAATCTGGCCAAAGGTCCGCACGACTCTTATCGTGGGAGATCCTGTACTGTTCAAGGTAAGGTAAACCAAGTTATGACTCCGGAATTCCTGCTTGCTGCTACCAGTACCACTAAGTACTCACTTGATCGGTCCGTCGGTCGACATTCTCCATTCAATCCAGGAAATCTCTACCAACCGCGTCGTATTCCAAAAACCAGTCGATCAATATCACCCTATAAGTATCCTGGGAAGAAATATCGTCGCTTCTGAAGGTGATGAATGGAGGATGTATAGGAAGATTTCAGCTCCTGCTTTTTCAGAGGTACGTGAGTTCTCGCCGAGTACTGTATGCCCTGGGGCCTGTATCAGATAGACTCAGTACGCCCGGGGCTGACTTGCAAGTTGCTTTTGTTGATTAGCAAAATAATCGTCTTGTATGGGAAGAAGCTATCAAATCTTGTTCTGGATTCTTTGAGGTGTGGAAACGGAAGGGGACTCTGAAGGGGGATCAGAATCGTGAGATTATCACGGAAGATTTTCGGTTGTGCGCACTCAAGGTATGTATAACTCTAAGTCTTTACTACACACTAGCTTTCCATCATCATGTATACTCACGATGAACCCCAAACGAATTGAATTGAAGATCGGTCTACACATTATCGCTGCAGCAGGTATGTATAGTCATATTCTAAAAGCTCACTGCTCCTTGTTCAACTTCATGCCATTAATATTGCTGTGGGTCTTTACAGGTTTCGGCAAACACTTCTCATGGGACGAAGACTCAGACTCTCCGAAAACCTCAGGTTCAAGATCCTCACTGGGTCCACGAGCCCAATCACACCAAATGACACTCGAAGAGACTTTTCATATCGTTTCTGAAGGCTTTTTAATCAAAGCAGCTGTACCTGACTGGATCCCAGGGGTCACGTTGAGTTTGAGGAGAGTAAGGATTGCGTTTGAAGAGTTGAAGGTATGTCTGTCCAGATTTCGAGTGTTCATCATAATACATTCCTACTTGTTCAGTGTTATCTACAAGAAATGATAAATGAAAGGAAACTCGAAGCCGCGTCCCGTCCGAGTCCTGAAACCACGAACGCGAACAGCGCCGGCAACAGTGGTAAAGCAAAAGCTGATTTGTTCAGTAACTTGTTAAGTGCGAATGAACCTGACTCGGACTCTGATGAAGGGGAGGAAGAGAAGAATAAGCTTGATGAGGATCAACTTATTGGTGAGTTTGCCACGAATCGAATTTATCCCTTTTATTCAATGAACATCTTTTGAATACCCTCCTTCGCTTTTGATGGCATGAAGGCAACATTTATATGTTCATTGTTGCTGGCCACGAGGTGAGTAACTATATCATTCACTTGGTACTACACCCCCCTCCCTCTCTCTCTCCCTCCGAAGCATTGACCTGACTTCAAGTTCTTACCTGGCAATTATAGACATCCGCTCATACGCTATCATTCGCATTTGGGCTACTAGCTCTGTATCCTGATGAGCAAGAGAAATTGTGGGTACAGATTATGGATGTTTGTCAGGACAGGACACCGGTGAGTGTTCGGACTTTGAGCAGTCGTCTAAAGGAGAGGTTTAACGAAGGATTGGGGTTGATGGATGCTAGACGTACGATGATATACCCTTGTTAACGCGAGCCATGGCGTAAGTATTTCCCCTTTCCCCGAGTTTCTTCGTTATGAGATACTAACGATAACGATAACATGCGCATAGAATCTTCAACGAAACCCTCCGGCTCTTTCCTGTCGTAAGTTCGTCTTTGCATACAGCATACAGTAGCACCCCCGAGAAGTGTAACTCAACGACATGCCTCCGGCAGGTAGTCGGTATACCAAAATACACCGTCGAAGACACAGTTTTAACTCTGACTAATATCCACGACGAACGTCTGGCTATACCGGTGTCGAAGGGAACACAGATTGTATTGCATACAACTGGAATACACTATAACCGTAAGTAATTAGTACTCCCTCTTCAACCCATGATAAACACTTACCCTTACAAAACACCTCTTGATCCTTTCGGTTGCGTTTCATTTTGTTTGTTTGTTGACTGTAGCACGATACTGGACCAACCCATACGAATTCAACCCAGATAGGTTCTTAGGCGACTGGCCCCGCGAAGCCTTCGTCCCGTTTAGTTCTGGTGCGTCATAATTACTTCGGCTTCTCCAATGTAAATTCCAAGACAAACGGGGTTGGGTCATAGGTCCACGATCTTGTATCGGTAAACGGTCAGTCTACATACTTGCCACTGGACCAGGAAAGCACCTCACGCTCACCTAAAACCATCACGACTCGGCTTTTAGCTTCGCAGAAATCGAAAGTATCGCAATAATAGTCGAGTTTATCAGGCGATATAAGATCAGCACTATACCGGACCCTCGCGACGCTCAGCCCGAGGAAGATATCCTAAAGAAAAGGAATCGTTTATTGCATGCAGTGAATGGACTGACACTCTCGTGCGTGAGGGCCCTATTGGCTTGTTTTGCTTTTGCTTTCGAGTTCCGAAAGGCTTACTTGCGATCCTCCTGTTGAAGGCCAGTACGTGTTCCGTTGGTGTTTACACGGAGAACGTAGGAGCAAGCGGGTGAAATTTGAAGATACGCCTGAGGTGAAGATAGTGGGTAGTGGTAATAAATGGACAGTTTGAACAAATAATCAACAATGTACTTGTTCGTGAACCGGAGATTGTTGCGCGATGCAACCTGGGACCTATGTCTCTGTGGCCCACATCAAAATAGTCTGTATTTGTATGCCCCAAATTGGTCGGTATTTGATTTGCAATATGGCCCGAAGTAAGATGAGTTGTCAAGAGCGAGGTCTATTTACATTAGCAAAGGTATACATTGGATACAAAAATCCGAAAGTCCTCAACCGACTATGTGACGGGTACAGCAGCAAGTTGAATGATGCACCGAAGTGAGCAGGTATAAGTTCACATTCCCTGAGGTATCATAGGACCTCAGAATGTGAACAGTTGCATCGTAAAGTGCGAATGAATCTGACGGGAGAAGAAGAGACACTCACCTGAATCCATCTCGTTATCCACACTAGTATTAGTCTAGCGTAAAGCCAATATTATGCGCGTCTTGCGTGCATTATCCCGATGCCGGACACTGTGTTCTAGGTGTTGGGGATAGTAAACTGAAGATATTTTCCCACTTGTTGGTTTCTCACAGGTTTCTCATCTCATTGCATTTGGCGCCTATTTTTCAGGAATTTCCAGCACGTGATCACTTCGCGTTGTCACAAACCGAATCTTGAACATCTTTTGTACCTCACTACCTTACAGATGTCTGAAGAAGAGCTCCTTCCTCCCCCTCCTTATATCGGCATCAAACCCCCATCAGACACCACGAAACGGAAGCTCGAAGATCTCGTCTATGGTTTCCCCCTGAGCCACGAATGGTTTAGACAACGTTACGAGGCCTTGAAAGAACTTGGGGATGAACTCAGAGAGGAGTCTACGGAGTTTATCTCCACTGCAAGGATGTTGGTAAAGATGTGCCGGCAGATATGGCCTCCTGGGAAGAGGAAGATTGACACGCTCCTGGTTGAAACTTCGGGATACAGTGAGGGCAGTGCCATCTTCCTGATGATTGGTGCTGCTGGCAATCGCCCGCCTGATGATATCGTGGAGAAGATGGAGGAGGCGCTCGCTGATTATGGTGTGATTGAGGTACCAGGATGGTATCCCAGGACTGGAGACTGAATGGTTTGCGCGTCTGTCTGTCGTTCGTAGTGTCACTGGTGTTTTTGTCTGACGAATTCTTCCAGACTTTGGACGTTTGTTGATTTATGTCATCGCTCCTGTATTTCATATCGTATGCCAAATATTCCTGCAACCCTCCGACGCTTTTCGTGCAAATTATTGTTCGTTCGCAATTTGCAACCTATACCTCAGTCTACAGTACTCAAACTCCGACGTGAACTTCAATCTTCAGCATCAAGCTTGACCTCATTCTCCGGCGAACCTCCAAACCTCACCCTCGTATATTAGTTCGGTTCAGCTCAAAACTCGGAGCAGCGCATCAAATTGTACAAGAGCTCTTCACTTCCGGCCACAGCCTATCAACAACTCATCACATACAATCTCACATGCACAGTCGGGCCTCGAGATCCTGAAGCAAATATACCGCGCCGAGATTCCTTCCTGCGTCATTCAGCACTATCCGTAGGGCGTAGAAGGCTTTCCTGGGCGAAACCTGTTGGTGAGGCACTTGGGTTACAGTGGTCCATCGAGCTTAAAATTCCACTGGCAACCACGTCACGGTACATACTGGGCTTTTGAGTTCACCGTTTACCATCTTTTCTTGCATCTCCCCAAAGCGTGGTGCGCGTTGTGTTGGTGATGTGGGGTTATGTAGATACTAGTAGATGGGTGACAGTTCGAACGAAGGAGTTGATGGGATCTGATACAGGATCCACTACTACTCTGAACATGACATTTGATGTTCTGTGGATGCTCATGAACATGAACTGCAGTGCTTCGCACCGGGTACTTCGGACTCTAGGTTCTATAAGTGGTTACGTTGGGAGAAATAGTTGCTAGGCGCTGGGGACATACTCATGTTCTGCGCCTACATAACTGTCTTCGTATGCCCCACAACTGATTGATATTCGATCATTGCGACAATATTGCCCGAAATGAGGCGAGTCAGACGCTGTAATCAAGTGAGAGCAAAACGGTCTATTCACATTAGCAAGAGTATACATATGATACACAAAACAGAACTTGACAAGACTACGTGGCGTACAAAGCAACAGAATGAATGAATGAATGCACGGAAGTTCAATGTTCCCAAGAGTGAAAGTCGTAAGCAAAACCCAAGACAGAAGACAGAAGACGACAGCAGTTGTATACCAGTAAAAAGCAAATTGAAAAAGCAAAGCAGTGCGTACAGCAACACCTGTGATGAAGGAAGGCCTTTGAAAGGTCAGACGACATCAATGAAACACTGCGATCAGTCTCGCGGCGTTGTATTTGGATCAAAAGGCGTGGTAGCATATCCCAAAGACTCGAGTTCTGCTTCGGAATTTCTGTTCCTATTAGAACCCATAAGCCGGAACCAGCCCTCACGTCTCAAACCATCAGGTCGTCGACGAGTACGTTCTGCGTCTGTGTCCAGAATCCTAGGTGGGTAGGGCTGATTACATTCGGGATCCCCAAGTGGTGGGTAAAACTGCCTGTAGATGATATAAGTGAAAAGAAGACCGAGAAAGAACCCCAATGCCACGTCTTCCCAGTGATGTCTGCGGTCTGCAACGCGGGTCAGGCAAATCCAGATTGAGAGACAAAGCGGTGCGGAAACGAGCCAAACTTTGAACTGTATCCTGTCAATAAATGACGGTGGCGGGAAGAAGCTGATATGGGACGCACAGAGTATGCCTTTTGATTGAATAGGTGTAATTTCCCAGCCCAATACAAGCTCATGTATCCAAGCCCCATTGCTGACAGGATAGCGTGCCCACTAAAGAAGCTCCTCATTCCATCCTTGATGAGGGCTGCGTCCGTGCTCTGACAGATAGAAATATTGACGAGACCAAAGAATTGACCGTTCATTGAGCCCGAAGCGGGATTACATCTTGCAATGAAATCTGTTAAGAATCGTTGAGCACAAAACGAACGATATTCGAATGGTTCTGAAAACGTACCGGGACGCGGCCTCCCAGCAGTGACACGAACGAACTGAACGAAGCTTCCAGACGCAGAGTATCCGATTGTTACTATCGAAAGAGGTGATCAGTGGATGGTTGTGTGTTGAGCACAAACGAAACTCACAGCCCAATAAGCCAGCATGCAAGTCCCACCAATGCCTATAGTTGAACAACAGATTCCCGACGACAATCGCTACATATGGAATCACCAACACTGCAATCAAGAGTGCATTCTGGAGGTGATCGTCGCAGTAAGAACGAATGAATGTTTCCACACGTTGAGTGCCTTACCGAGACTGTTTGCACCTCCTTGAACGAATACTGAATGGATGTATCGGTCAGGTCGAACTCTGGAAATTGCTGCAAGCGATTCAAGTAGAAATGCGCGAAAAGTCTGGAAAGAACGCTCAACGGGAGCGTCACTAGTTCAAGGCGAAACCTACGCCACAACAATGAGGATAGTCCTGTTTAATACGTTTAGTTTTATAGATTTCTTCTACGACTTTGAGGGACGAAAGACTATACCAATCAACAGCATATGAAAGGATCAAGCGAGCACGAACACCGAGGACCATTATAGGGAGAGAAGCGTCAAATGGGAAGCAAGGACATGAAAATAAGAGAAAAGCAATTGAAACGAGTTCGGTGCTCAGTTCAAGATGCCACCTGTCATTGAACCATCATGCATCATGTACTGTACAGGTCCAGTACCACGGCGAATCTGATGATCGTTGTCACCAGTCACGGAGGTACAGGTCATTTATGTACTAATACGTACTTGTTCTTCTATACCCATCATCACTGGCGCCCACATGCATACTTATATCAATCCTGAAGGGTCCAGCGGCCAAGGCATCTTTCCTTCTGTTTATCACCTTTATTCTTCACGGCGAGGGGCTTGACGTCTCTTAGTCTAGGTAAAATCTCGCTCAGAAACATACGGTAAAGATCAAACTCAACTCACTCTCATAACAGATCCCAGTCTCGCTCTCATGGGCAGCGATGATACAGCAGCTGCAGAGACTACCGCGATCATTATTTTCGACGTTATGAACGTAGCAGGTTTACTGTTCAATTCAGCCATTCTTTTACCAGCTCTTTTATCACCGACAGTGTCGAGATCTTCCACTTGGATGGCTTTGATTGCTTCTGCTATTTTCTACACTTCTTCTTATCTCATGCTTCTTCCAATCGGTCAACGTTCGGTCTCTCAACCTGAATATGGAGTCTGTCTCTTCCAGGCTGCGTTGATATACGGAGCACCGGTGCTGTAAATCGGATTTATTCGTGATCCTTGGCATCTGTACTCAACAAATTCACAGAGTCTCGTTCGCCGGGTTTTCATATGTACTTCAGGTCAGTCCTGCGCCATCATCTTTTCAACATATGATGCTTAGATCTCGTAGCTCTACGTTTCAATGCTGGACCGGTCGATACGCAAGCTATCGTTGTTCAGATTCAATGTCATGGTGCGCTTTACTTTCTCAGTCAGACCTTACCTATACTTCTCTTAGCAAATCCCCCAGCTTTTGGCTGTCCCTGTCATCGTATCTGCATGCATGTTCACCGAGGCTCTCGTGGTACGTCTGAATTTCTCAACATTGTATGATTTGTCTTACGTTCATCTCAGGTTGGGTTCCAGCGCCCAGACACCGTCACGATCGATTCTACTCGCCGCTATTGCCATATAACATCGCATCTCCCGTAAGTTATATTTCAGCTGTAAAACGGTATCCGCATACATCCTAAACTCTCAACGAAACAGCCGTATAACCGCTGCGATACTGATCGGAATAGGAACCGCCGGAATGATAGTGTTTGAGGGTAAGCGTCTCTCCACATTCAGCAATGTACTCCGTATATTGAACGACTTGTTCTGTTGGTTGCTTCGTTAGTACTATTGACGATCCATCTTTATCGCCATTGGAAAGCGTTCCGGAAAATGGCCAACAGTAGACCATCAATTTTGGCCTGGCATAAGCTTGCGCGGATAGTTGTCTTTACAATATTTCCTTTCGGAGCCTTCGTGTGAGACCCTCCCTTTTTTCTCCATGGCAGCAACACCCGGTGCTAAAAGCTGAGTATATAGGCTTAACATTGCTGGGTTGTTCAGTAGCGGAACAACCAACGACAAATGGAACCTGCTCTTACCAATTTGTCAGTATTCTCAAGATATCATGCATAGCTTTCTGACATATTTTCACTTCAGTGCCGCTGGGCGCCGCGATGATCTTTGGTTCACAAATGGTCAGTACCTGTTATTTCATCCTGAGTACTACACCACATTGATGACCATCTCATTAGGATATTGTACGGGCATGGATCTTCTGGAAAGCGCCGTATAACAACGAAGCTTTGTGGAATGTTTATGCTGAGCCGAAGCCTGTAGACTGTAGCTGCCCACACTGTGGAAAGGGATTGTATGAGACTCCTGACCCAAAAGAAGCCATACGTACTTTATTTGCAGTTTAGGTGTGTTGTGTGTTTGCTACTTACATCCTCGATCCATATACCTTGCTATCTTTCAAATGACAATGTCCGGGTGAAGGCTAGGTCGTAAACACTCGTTGCCTACATTATACTATATTTTATACCACTTGTGCTTCGTTGTAGGTATTGAGTGTACTACATAGATCTGAACAGGGCAGTTCAATGCTGAGTCTTCTTCAATTATTGCTTGTAAGCCGCAGTGGCACGCACAGGCCACTGCGAATTACATAAAAGCTAACTCAGTGCCAATCCTGTCTTCCAGGCATGCCCTGGACAGGATCTCAACGAACCTCTAGCTCTGTAATTAGCTCATCCAAGAGCTCATCCTCAAGTAACTCCAACAGTCACAGTGGCACCCACAGCACAGGAATCTCTCGTTCATCTTCATCTTCATCTTCATCTTACCAATCTCCAACGCGCTATCAAGTCGTAAAAGATGGTTGGGGAGGAAGTAGATCTAATTTTCAATTTTCGCATGGGTTGAATTTGACTCCTTCGGATATCGAAGAAGGAAACGAAATTCTAGATGGGTACATCGAGAACGACAGATATCGATACGAGTCATCTTCTTCGTCCCAGTTGAGAGATGAACACCGTTACAACGACCGCGACGACGATGCAAGTTGCGATTCCGATTCGTTTTATGGGGATGGGGTTGAAGATCATCGTCATCATCATGATCACGATTACAATCATTACGGCGCTAGCGGAAGTGGAACTTACTCGACCTCCTACGACTCGGCGCGTTCTTATGGCTCTGATTCATACTACCCAGAGAACTACCCAGACGATGTACTTGAATACGAAGCGGAGTCGGATATCGATAGTGAAGGACATGAATCCGTTCCCGACTCTGATGATTCAAGTTTTGATGCCGACGATAGAGACAGTGGGGATGATAGCTCAGTTGAGTCCGACGGAGACAGTGGTTCTGAAGCATACGACGATGGAGGAGATTACGATGATTATGATGGAGATGATTATGATGATGACTATGACAGCTACTGAAGTGATCAAATGAGGAGCAAGAGACCAGCTGGATGAGGGTACAGTCGCGCATATACCTTGGGTTTTTTTTTCGCAAGTTCACCGTTTGTTTCTTTTGCATTCTTTCCTTCCTACTTCAATGTCTTGTGACCGACTACGATATATATACAGACTTAATGAATGATGTGAAAGTTCAAGGATATTTAAAACCCTCCTTCCGCGTTAACGGTTACATTACCCATTATTGAGCATCTTCCTCGTTGGTCCGAACATAAAGAATTCTTGTCCTCGTCCCTTTTCAACGTCCTATTATCATCGCTATGTCTTTTTCTTCTTCTTCTTCTCTTCTGCCTCCTTCTCCTTTTCAGCTTTGGCCTTCTCTTTCGCAGCTTCTTCCTTTGCGAGTTCATGTGCGCGATCGTTAAGACCTAGACGGTTTCGTGCGATCTATAAGGAAAAAAATTGTGTTCAGACATCAAGACGATAGTACGGAGGTGCACGGAGGAAATCCTACTTCGAAAGCATAGAACTAAGTGGTTGGTTGGCAGGGATGGGGGAGATGATCCAGTCAGCCATGAAGATCTTGAGGGGGAAAACACCGAAAAGTATACCTGTATGCGCGTAACTAAGATAAAGCTATTCAGCAAAACAGTAACCACAAAAAGATCGAGAGAAATGCGCGTAACAAAGATCGTATTCGTCTCCCCGTACTCTTCTCTCGCATCCGTACGAATCAAAGAGCCAAAATTGTGATCCTTGACTTTCTTCTCATACCTGAAAAGTCATCGTGCATACGTCAATAAACTCGCGAATCTGCAAACGAGAAAGCATAGAGTTGCGCACGCACCGCATGATGAACTTCCTCCACCGTTCCTTCCCATCAGGGCTCTTCATCCAATCTTCATCTAATTTAACCAGCTTGTCATACGGTGCTTCCGCCAACTCGGGGAAAGTCGTCATTGTATCTTCGTATATCTCATCATCGAGCCTGGATTAGACATAGGGCAAGGGAGTAGAAACAGAAATAGAAACAAGGAAAGGCGGTGAGCTTGAGAATAAGGGTGTTTTTGGGTGATGAACCGAATCATACTTACTTTGTGAGTTTCAAGTCCCTCGGAGCAACTTTCTCCAAAAGATTCCAATACGTCTAGCAAAACCCAAACGACAAGACGACAAAAGATCAGGAATTAGAAACTCAGAACACCGTGGACTGGGTGAGGGCAGTAAGAAATTACACACTTGAGCTTGCTCGACGGCTTTCACAGCAAATCTACGTCGTCGTCGTCGTAGTAGTAGTAATAGTTCAATCAGAACCAAAACGTTATGCGTTACATATCATCAGAATAATTGGCTCAAGTCATAATATAAATCTCCCAACTCACTGTTTCTCGATCTATTCATCAATGCATCACAGAGGGCAAAAGATAACGCCCATTTGTCCCCAAGTCAAGTCATATAAGATCATCCCACACACCTCGACGAGATTTTGCGCATTTTGAGGATCGAACTGGCCAGCCATGGTAATTGATTGATCGAGCTCAGGGTTTGTGTGACGAGTTCAGATACGTTTCGATGTTGTTGTTGTTGTTGTTATTTGGAGGGGGGTATAATGAGAGGATTCAGGAAGAGAGAGAGAGTAAATTGCAAAGCGATGAGAATGTCAAGGTCAAGGTAAGGTCACTGCACACGGTGACATGCAACGTGTAATGATGCCGTGGAATAATCGCATGACAATGTCGTAGAAAGCTCGGTGATTATTCAATACAGTGCTGAGCTCGTGGTCCACTCTCGCTTTCGCTGTTATGCGTGTAGCCGGTCCTCATTTGAACGAGTAAATGCACATTGAATAATAAGTTAAAGTACGGTGAGTTGAGTGAACAACCAATGAGAAAGCATCTACATGGGGAGGGGGCCGGGGATTCTAACTATAGCTACATACATCGAATGCTAAAAGTCGAAATATATCAAATAACAATATGTAGGTCGCAAGCACGATCTTGTAAAGGGTTGTATGATACGAGTCGAGTCCATGAGATAAGTAAACTCCATGATTTTACTTGCCCTCACGAAAACAAAGGCAGAAGTCCAAAGAGCTAAGCGGTTCGGATGCAAGCCGATTGAAGCGCTGTAGCCTGTGAGCGAACAGCGAAGTACAGTAATGTAGAAGCAAAAAAACATGCTCGAAGAAAACATCAACAACGGGAAGAATTGCAGCGGTAGAACGTCCAGTATGCATATGTAGCGAGAGGGTGAGATGCATTCCAAAGCACGCAAGCAAATGCTATGATATCAAAGCTTCTGTTCGATGAAGTTCGACCAGAAAACAAAAACCAAAACCCATTATCAAATGGTATGTATCTCTTAAAGTAGACCCCTTCCCAAGAATCGAATCTCCTTAGCCTTAGTCGACTCCTTGGCCCTGCATTTTCCCTCCGAGTCGCGGCCTCCGACCGAACGGGAAATGTGAAAGAACCGCCAGCCAGGGCCCAGCGAGATAAACCTCAGCGCGAAGCAGAAGAAATTTGAGCTGTAAACTCTGTGAGACTGTGTGTCTGGTGGGTTGGAACTTCGGTAACACCGCACCGGGTTCAAGAGAGAAAAAAGATTTGAGTCCACCTAACCAATCGCAATTCCTCGCTAACAGAGAGATTCCCTTCTTTTTACCACAATGCATACGGGTACCAGGTACCCCTTTCCCTTTCCTCGTAATACCGATGAGGAGCAAACAGTCTCTGCCGCCGGAGAAAACAAAAACTTCGGACAGCTCCCAAGCAAGGCCAAGGGTTAAGACGAGTTCGCCGTGGCCGTGTAACCCCAAGTGTCCTTTACGACCCCAAGGATTGTGTCCTAGAACATCGAGGAAGATGATTGACCGAATGAGGGTGTGCTCGATTGATGTTGCATCGCCCTGTCCTCTAATTGGTACATTGGGGGGGATGGGTAGCGAAAGACAAGACAAATAGAAGATCAGGATTCAGAGTGGGGGCCCTGATGGACTTCGAGAATCAAGACGACGACGGGCGTTAGACAAAGCAAATGATCTCTTCGGTAGGGAGAAAGCAAGCAGGCGCAGGGGGCTGTGGGAGGGCTGTAGTCATCATTCGCCAGGCCATTAATCCAATTTCAGTCGTCGATATTAATCCCAAATCGTTTCAGTTTCTCGAAATATTTCTGCACTCGACTAGCTACCTGCCGTGGAGTCCTTCGACCATTCATAGCTATCGAAATCTTCTTCCACCTATTAGTAACATCGTATCGTTAGCGAACGTTCACGAAAAAGTACACGAACGTAAAAGACATACCGGTTCTTTTCACCCTCTGGAATCTCCTGTAACAATTTCTCCAACAAATGCTGCTCTGATACTGACCAAGCCTGTTTATACGTCTCCGGCTTTGGTTTACCTTGCTTCGTCAAGGTTTTACTTCCTTTATTTTCCGTTTCTTGATCTTGTCTACTGCATTTTTCCTCTTCCCTAGAACGTTTGCCGAGAACTTTAGATGGGGAGGCGGCATCAGCGCCCGTGGGGGTACCTGACATGGAAAGTGGGGAAACCGGTGTCGGCGGCAAAGGCGGATCAGTGTCCATTGCCGTGCCAACGTCAAACGACTTGGTCTGGTCCACGTTCATGGAATCAAGAGGGCCCTCAGCGCAAGACGAGGGCGCTCTAGATGATCTTCGTCGTGTTGTTAGACCCCGTGGAGGCGGTGTAGACATAGCATCGCTATTGCTAGAGAGCTTAGAGCTCTGTCTTCGTGAGCGGGAAGATCGAGAAAGAGCCAAAGGTATGCTCGGTTCAAGGAAAGGGGCGCCCCAAGGAGGGGTAGGAGCAGCAGTCGGAGGAAGCTTGGTGGCACCTCCAGGTACTGAGGATACAGTAGAACGTGCATCGTCCTCTGCTGAAATATCAACCTCCATACTCTCATCCACTAAATCACTTCTAATGAAGACCCCTGGGCCCCTTGGGCGATTCCCAGTTGAGGAAACCGTTAGCCCACACGAAACGATCTTTCGTTCTTTCAGCTCTTTAATCTTTTCTCGTTCCTTTGCTTTCTTCAATTCAGCAGGATCCACAGGAACGTCGTTTGAGTCCTTCTCGTCGGGTTCTGGGATGGGATGGAACGACAGGTTGTATTTCGTGAAAATAGGGTCGAGTAATGTCGCTCGAGCTCCTCGAACGAAGTTTTGAAAATCTGAGAGACCTGAGGAAGATGTAAGCGAGGGTTGACGCTTCTTTTGAGCCTCTAGACGGAGGGTATGGAATGGTGTGGCGTCTTCATAAGAAAATCAGCAATGCTGCTCATCAACTTTGAAGGTGTACACGCACCAGATTTGGCGTAAAGAGACCAATCAATATTCTTCGGAATATCCAGAACACTTTCCTCCAATTCGCTCAATCTAAACGCGCCATCGTCCAACTACACAAGGGATGAAATGAGAATCACGAAAAAAAAAAATTACAAAAACTCAAGAGTCACCTCTTCAGACAGATTGTCAGCGAAATCTTCAGGCTCTGTGACCACCTTATTCTTCAATTCTTTAAGGCGAGCAATATCCAACTGCGTCTTCGTCAGCAACGCCCGCTGTTTCTCAATGAACGTCGATAGCGCCTTGAAACTGTAAAAAAGACACGCAGACACCAAGAAATCAACTTCGAGCTCTCATGAAGGCAAAAAGATAGGAAAACGTACGTTTCGGCGCGTCTTTCCTCCATTGCGATGTAATAGTCATTGATCAAGAGGGGAAAAAAGGAGAACTCGAAGACCAAAATAGCCCCCAGGTAGAGCCGTAATAAGCGCCAAGCGCTATGGCCTGAAAGCAACGAGGGATTCCCACATAACTCTCCTTTACATCAGACTGTTTACAAAGTACCCGTACTGTTACGAAAGCCAGTGCGCAAAGTGCTCTCTTACTGTTGTTACAAAAGTAATTGAATAGATTTCGCAATGGCGCTATTCTCGTGTATACGATAACTACTGGACGACCGAATGGTCCTCTGGCTTTTCCTCAGATACAGTGATTCCAACTGACTGCGATGCTGAGTGAGCGACAGCCTGAATCCGTGACGAAAAGATAGGCCGCTTCAAGCGACAACGTTCAATTACATCTGTAGAAACCAGAACAAGCGACACAAATAAAACTGATTTTCAAGCAGTCTTCTCAACACGCCAAATCGCCAAATCGCCAAACCACAAAGCATCTCATCCCAAGAACCACCTTGAATATTATTTGAATTCCAATTATCTTCTCCAAGCGTTCAAACGTTCACGTTCCGAGGCTCCAGGGTCCACACGTCAAGTATGCTTTCATTTCCCGCCGCTGGCATTCTTCTGGTTCTCTTCCCAATCATAGCGATCTCCTTCAATCATAGCGTCCAATATCGCATTACCCTCTTCGAAGTCCTCAGGAGCTACAGAAACGAGGAAGAAGGTTACCCCATCAATGAAGAATCCTTACTCATTTTGAGGCCATAAGATAGCTGAAAGTTCTTGCGACTACCCCAACCTTGAACGGCTACCTGGTTGCGCGAGCGAGGTTGAAATTCTTTGGAGGATGTGCTAGCGCTGCTGGTGGTTTTCGAGTCAGAAGGCATATTGAGTGGTGTGGTAAAACTAAAGAATGAAAATAAGGTTTCTGATATTAGGCTAGCATTATTTGTAAAGACATCACGTGTACTTCTCATAATCATGTGATACTTTAGAGTTTCGAACGTAGGTACAGCTTTGACCGAGCACTTGAGCAGCCCCACGTCTATACACGATCTAACAGCGTTTCGTGGTACTGGTAGAGTCACTATATATATAGTAAAGTAGCGCTGAATGTCACGTAAAAGCCCTTGTGTAATGACAGGTCTAGCGCATGGTATGTGATATCAGTCCTATCAGCAGAATGCACATTGGCACTCAGGGGGCAGTATCACCATAGATTTCAGTTCCGAGTCTTCGTGGGGATGCCCTTAACTATGGCGTGTTAACAATGCAGCTTGCCGACCGTACTGGAGATGCCATCTCTCGCATGATCGCAAACAGACACGCTGACCACCATAGCCCGAGAGACAAACAGCCGTTACGTCGAAGCGCAGCAACGGGCATTCCTGGTGCGAATACTTGGATCGGCGGATAGCAAGCACAGGTATTGATGAATATCAGTCATCCGGCGAGCTTGGACGATGGATAGACAGGTGATGTAGTCAATATTTTGCTGCGTGGTTGTACTGCAGCCGTTGATAGTCCACGATAGTAAGTAAAGCACCGGGAAGGAGAAACGGCCTACAGGTGCACTTGAGCCACATGTAGTCAACGGACGGATCCAAAGTATACATGGCATGATTCTCGTACCAGAGTCATCATCCGGATCCTAAAGATTAAACGCTTTCACAATCTTGACTCTCCTGCAATTATCACAATTTTGAGCCATGAAATCTTCGAACACCGCGGAAGGTCCAGAACTAGTGGAGTGGAGGCCAATCATGATCATACTAAGATGAGTTCGACGGCCAATCAACCCAACTTGCTAGCTAGAGGCCTTGCGGACGGTGATCAACGCTTGCGAGAGTTTAAACCTGCCATGTCCACTGGCATGCGTTACACCATGCGAAAGACCTTGTGAATTGAATGTCTTTTCAATCTAGACCGTCGAATAGCTTGAAGGAGTTTAAGAGGGAGCTGAATTCCTCAGAAGCCTCAGTACAGTTGTAGAGGAGTAAGACGAATGATACTAGCCATACCGACAGGCAATTGCTCGGAGGAACATGAGGGTTCTTTATTGAGATGCTGCAGCCGCCGCCGGCGCTTGCTCTCAAGCGCTTCTCAGGTTGTTACATAAGCAAAACACGATTCCGGTTGACCGCGACAAAAGTCCAACACGTTTCGAGTCGACGAGTTATGGCGAAACGAAAAGCAATACAAGCCAAAAAGCCAACTACAGAAACGAATTCCCCTCCCAATACCTTTGTCGATGCAAGCTTCTTCCCATTCGCGCGCTACACCAGCATCGTCGGCGTGCATACGAGTCTACTCCTCTTCACTGCTCTCTTCCTACCGCGTTCGACAATGATATTTGATATAACGAGACCCCAAATTGACCTTGACCAAGTTACGTCAAGGGATAGACCTCAACATCCGTTCCTTGAGGATTTGACAATAAGTCCTGCGTCAACGCTCGCGTGTATATGTGCTGGTGCGATTGTTTTGCAGGCGTGGTGGGGTGGATGGGTGAGACTTTGGTGGATAGATTATTCGATGAAAGGGGTTGAGGAGAATCAGAAGATTGAGAAAGTGAAGTTGCAGAGACTGCAGTTGTTGGTATGGGTTACTGTTTCTGTTCCTGCCCCCCGGGTTTTCGCTGAGAATGGGTTTTTGACTTGGTAGTTATCCGGCAGAGCTTGGTTATTCGTTTTAATGGTATCTTTAGTCATTCATGGGACAATTGTGCTACTGGGTGCACCCCTCACGAGGTATCTGTTTAATTTCCGAGTCAATAGTTTCCCATAAATTTCTGATTTTGGATCAATAATAGCTACGTTCTTCGAACGTATTTACTTGCTCTCCTGCTCTCAGTCCTGGCGATATTTCCGCCCGCGTATACCCTCGGACTACCGTCACTTTCGTCTGACACGGAGTCCTTGTTAATCAGACTGACATGGATCCGGCTTTTCGCTGAATTCAAGTGAGTTCTTCCTTCTGAGCCGAATGTCATACAGCTTTTGTAACCCTTGCATTGCAGAACACGGACTCCTATTGAAAGAGCATTGGTATACCCCGCTGTGGGTGCGATTTTAGGGTGCTGGTTTGGCGCTATTCCTATCGCACTTGACTGGGACCGACCCTGGCAGGTTAGTGCTTCTGTTTCACACTTCAGGTAGTCATGTATTGAACATAACATTCCTTTACACAGGCATGGCCTCTTACTCCGACTTTTGGCGCTCTACTTGGCTATATATTTGGGTCCTTGTCAGCGCTTACTGTTAGCGGTACATTGACTCTTGCCGATGAATACCAACGGAACCAAAAAACTGCTTAATAGAAAGGAGCCCCACTTTAATTGTACTATCTACACGCGTACGCGAAACATAATGAACCCTACTTTCTACAGGTCTCTAGGTTCTATAGATTCTATAAAATTAGGATGACTTGGCCGCGCACAAGTCGCCGATGGACGCGGTGACATAGTCAGGAACTATGGACGATGCAGCAGGCCCCATTATCTCGCTTTCTAATGTAATACCTGGGGTATCTCAGTACAGAGTGCATTGGAATCAAAGACCGAAGGTTCTTACCAGTCAATACAAGCAACGTAGAAACACCCCCCGCCTGCCCAAATAGGATATCAGTATTCAGTCTATCACCTACCATGATTGTACGCTTCGGATCGAAATGCACTCTGTCAAAAGCGGGTGTGTTCAAAGGGAAAACCGAATGAGGAAAAAGACAGAAACAAACTTGGCCTTTATACAGTCTAACATTGTCTTCGCTGGTTTGCCAATACTGATGGGATCTTTCCCGAGTGCGAAGCGAAGTGGTGCACTTACTGCGCCTGCACCAGGGAGTAAACCGTGTGCACTGGGATATGTGCTGTCTTCGTTGGTTACGATGAACTGACAGTCAGGATTCCGGGTAAGATATTGGAATGCCTTTGAAAGTTTGGTGTAATTGATTGCGGTGTCCAAACCGCATACAACCGCAGCGACGTCGGGGTCAAGGGTGAAATTCTCCAATGAAAATGACTCGAGCGTGTGATCAGCCGGATCCTGGAACGACATGATAGTGGTACATATCAATAAAAAAACAGACTGACAAAGAACTCACGGTACCACCCAAGTAAGAAACACCTTCGTTCCTCAACTCCTCCTCTAGACCAGTCATACCAATAACATACACCTTTTTCTCTTTCGGCAGCTTCATCACAGTCGAGATATACACGGCAGTTGCGTATGCAGATCCATAAATCTCATCCTAGGAATCCACGGAGATTCATTCAAGTTACCAGATAAATTAACAAGGAAAAAAAACACATCTGATCTCACCACATGAGCCTCCACTCCTAACTGATCAAATTTGCCCTTGTAACTTTTTCTGGACTTTGTGGCGTTGTTCGTCACGAATAAGACATTCTTCTCTTTGTTTGAGTGACGATGATAATGAGGTGAAAGAACGGAAAGAATGTCGATTCATGAATAGACATACTTCGATCTCGGAGAAGGTGTAAGACGTCGACTGCCCCATTGATTAGTCGATCTCCCTGCCATAGCACTCCGTCGCAGTCGAACATCCATGTATCATATTTGTCGATCAAGTTGGCATATTGGTCTGCGGAAGACAGTCGAACACTCATAACGTTGGGTAGATTAGGTGGTGGAAGGAGGAGTAGATGCGGTCCCAACGATTTACCTCCGATACCCGGCCCGGCTTTCCGCTTCAGCCCAATGCAATGGCTGGCATCGATGCCCGCCTTGGGACGTCGAGCTTGAAGTTGGCATCACACATTCAAGGAAGTATACTGATTCAAGAACGATCTTACTCTTTGGATCCCCGACAAAATATTACTTCGGATTTCATGATCCTCCCTATTGCTTCCTGGTGTTCTTAATAAACCAAGACTGCTTCGTTTGAGGAAGATCTAAGAGCAAAACGGTTACAACAGTTGGACAATAGCTCCCGCTGTCCTTCTGCCGCTCAAGCACAAGTTCTTTCGCGCTTGTTAAAGCGACAGAACGCACGAGAGCACCAAAGGCGGATTAGCCTCGCCTACGGCGAATATTTCACGAGCTCCACGACAAAAATATGTCGGTGGTTCTTACTTATAATGGGAAAGTTCCATACCAGAGCTCTCGCGACCTTCAGTCACATTGGATTATCCTGAATCACGATGTACATTATATCTCAGCCATTAAGGACATTGAATTGACGAAGAGAGGGAAAACAATAGCGGTTTGCCCCTTCACCTGACGATAAATTCATTTCGCGATTGTTGTGCCATTCACAGTGTCAAGGATGCCGGTCAGAAATATGACTACGTTTCTGCGCCGGTGGCGCCGGCGGGTGTGATTGACACTCCCGTTCGTAGCCCCCCAGAGTCGAAACTGCACCCGCAAATGATGGGGTCATCAAAGGGTCGCAGAGTCAACGGCCTTCGAAGGGTCATAAATGACGTCGAAACTTTCGGCGGGGCGGGATGCAGCTGGCATTGAGAGCTTTCACGGATAGGTTGGCAACATGAATGGAATAATGTTACAGTGTCAAGTGAAGGGCCATCAATTAAATCGGTGTCAGTGAGCACACCGTCAATAGCCTCAATGAAGGTGAGTTGCAAATTCCATCGAGGCCCATCGTCAGTGCTTCTTCGCCACGAGTGTCATCACGAATTCTGCATGGCAAAGATATTGCAGGGCAGGATATTGCCCGCTATCGGACAATCCAGGGATATTTGAGGAGTTCGAGCGCGTGGTTTAATGACTAGTGAATCAGATTAGGATAATCATTCCTGATCATTAAGGCTAGAAGTTTCACAGAAATCTCGCGCTCGCCGGAGGGATCAATCATGACAATCCATTAAGCCGGACAAGAGTTGTGAGCGGTGGGCGAGGGTACTTCGCGAAGGTATTGTGAGCGCTGGCACGAAGCATAGAAGCTATAACAAGAACAAGGGCAGAAGATTCTTGAAACACGAAAACACGAAGATGGGAATTCCGCCTATTCAGAGCAAGCATTTGGGAATCGGAGTGAGATTAATATCATACTTCTCAGCACGATACGAGCACGGTAACAGTAGTGTGAAGCAAGGAGGATGTGATGAATTGCAGACAAATTGGTTCTGTGACACCAAATGATATTGGACAACAGTAGAGCACCAGCATCAGACATATAGACTGTTGATGTACAGGACACTCCACGACGATGCAATCGCTTGGGGAAGAAACGGCGATCCCAGTCCGCTCAAGTGCCATCCCAAATAGATGGAAGTTCAGGGGCCCTGCAAGATTGACTCGTCATCGGCCTGAATGGAAAGAAAAAACTTCTGCGACAATAATAAGAACCGCGTAGCCGGAAAAAAAACAGATGAAGTTCGCCAGCCGAAGAGCTTTGAGCAGTTCCGAACTTCCTAGGTATACCAGGGTATACCACCGTAAGCCACCGTAGCCACTCTTGGCCTCGGGATGTGGCAATACGATAATAGTAAGCGCAGCTGCGCAATAGAAGAGCGTTACTAAAGTCCGTTCCATGTATGCGTCAAGTCGAGGTCGTGGAAGAGAAGGCCGCATAATGAGACGCTCCGGTGGACGTTCTACTGACATCTTGGTGTCCCGAGTGCCCCTGTAGTAAATTTGAGATTTTTCAGCTTGGAGTATGAAGCAAAAAATACTCACCTGTTGCGTAAGTAGCACCACATAGTCCCGATAGATGTGGACTCGTTGACCAATCCTGGCGTTTGCATCGAGAAAGCCCGAGAAAGCCCGAAGATTTCTAATGCATCCACAATCTCTGGAGTCAACGCCACAAGTATTCCGAGGATACATTCATGAACCAGTATTCCATGCGAATTGCACCTTTATTCCATGGAGGAGGACGAGTGGCGGCGCTTCGTGGAAGTAAAACAAACTGAGGGCTTGCGAAAATGTTTCTGACACTAGCAGATGATGTTTATAGTATCCCCCGTAGCATCATGCGCCGTGTAAAGCACCGATTTTCCAGCTAGAGCAAACGCTAACAGTGAGGCAGAGGAGGGCAGAGGTGAAAGTGCTCAAAGCGGCGAAGCGCAGAAGCCTGAGATCATTACGTGATCACCGTTCCGCCCATTTCGGATTTCCTCGTTGCTTTCTGACCATCATCTATTTTGCGCTCTTCACTGTTTCCCATCTCTCAAAATATACCGCCCTTTGAATCAATCCCTCTACCGAACATCTGGCTCTGGGAAAAGTAGATGCTGTGGGCCCTTCTTCTTCTTCTGAACCAATATAATAACGGCGTTCACAACTGGCAACCTTTTTGAATGCGCTCTTGTCAAACGCGCGCTGGCTAATCTCGGCGCTTTCGGATTTCTCTTATTCGTCAAAACGCTCATTGTATCTCGAGTGACAGCATGTATCAGCGAAATCGAATACAGCACTATCCTAGGTTTGCTCCGTCTGGCAGCGGAAATTTCCGAGGGATTTACGCCTAATCCTTTCGCAGTGTGTCTCTCTCCGAGTACCAGTACATACGATGCGCCGCAGAACATGCAATCAGTTGTGGTGTTCACTGTCCATCAGGCTGAGGAGCTTGCAGTGCATCGATAAAGTCTCGCCTGGTTCTTTTCAGAAGTGCCGGCTTCCAGCCGGACGACCTTCTTGCTGTGTTAGATGGCACACTCTACCTGGGGATAAGGTTTGCATTCAAAGCGTCATCTGATGAAGTTGTTATTCTCATGATTGCGGACCCTCAGAGCATCTCCTCGACAATCTGAACTGCCCGTTTGATATCAGAAAAGAACCAGACTTCAAGAACCACATGTTGTATGTAAGGATTCTATAAATTCTCATTCACTGACTGTGCCTGACCCACCACCACAGACCACCACTCGTGATTGGAATGTTGTGTGGCGACCAGTGTGGATGGACGGCTGTTTTAAAACGGTGCGTGATACGGTCTAGCCCTCAATATCAATTCGCTACGCTTATAAAAATTTCCATACATACTATGCATGTGTACATGGTGCATACTGACATATACGCTAGAAGTAATCGTCGCCTTCAACCAATGTAGACAAGATCATTTCGATCACCTCCGTATCCGAGGCTGATGAGGGCGTACTTGATCTTGGGACTGTCCTGCGCTCAACGGCTTTCGGATCGATGTGCTCAGAATCAGCGGAGAGCGGCTCTCCGGCATTTGAATCGTGCGCCGTATCCTCCGAGGCTTTTGCTTTCTCTTTACCGACCCTCAAAGTCCACAGAAGTTGGTTCAAGGCGTAATTTTTCAATCTGGCCTGATACTCCATCTCGTCCGAGAGTAACGCCTTTATCTGCTCCACCTGCTTTCTCATCTTGCTGAGTTCATAGTATAGAGAACCCCCGACCATGCTGCGAGTTTCCGCAGGTAAAGCAGCCAGGAAACCTGCCTTTTCGTGGAGGAGTGATGTGGGATACTGGGCTTCTCGCGCTCGGATTGTTGCAGGTGAGGACTCAGGGGCAGATATGCACAGCGGCAGTCTAAAATTTCGCAGCGACTCCATCAGTGGAGCGGAGAGACATACGGCGTCGAATTCGACCGCTAATAAACATATCTCTGACACCTGGATGATAGAGAGGTCGCGAGAACGACCCGTATGTCAATAATCTAAGAAAGGGAACCGAATATGCACGCACATCTCGGAAGCCGGTACCTACTATCTTCGTTTTGATGGCGTGCAGCTTAAAATACCGCAACAGGGACTGGATATTGATAATTCCAGGGTGCTTCGTCAGGTCGCCATTGATTGGTGGAGATGCTACGGTTGTGGAAGCGTGTTCATACCATTCGAGCACCTGTTGAAGGAGATCATGAATGGTAAATCTGTTGACCCTGTCATCTTGAGATTCATACTTACACTTCCAACATCAACAGATATCATTGAATTCCGGGCCTCAGCACATGCAGCAGCGTGTAATAGCCCCGAAACCAGAATAAGGTTAGTGTGTATGTTCCAACAGCTCTCTAGCTCCTTTGCAGCCACGACGCCGGTCTCAGTGGCAGGAATCTGGAGTGGCAAGGACAAAGAAATATCGATTCATACACTTTATTAGGACCGGGCGCGTGACGATAGGAAAACAAAAACACTCACATTGATGACGACTTTGCGCCTGTCAACGCCGCTGTACTCAAAGAGCCATACCAAAGTCTTGGCGGCGCTCACAATAGCGGCAGAATCACCGTCGTACCGCGGGTCTGTGTAGGTGAAATGCAAACCAGCAACTCGGTCCATTACTGCGCAGCCTAGTTCCACAAGCTATCGAGTGCCGAAAGTATAGCATGATCAATGTGGACCAACAGTTAGAGCGTTAAACATAAAAACCGAGATTTCCAGCGAAATTTCCATCATCAAGAATGCAAATATGTCGTGCGAAGGATTTTATCAGTTTCAATTGTCGAGTGTGGAGGGGGGCGGAGGTTCAATTGGCGGTCAGCGATGATCAGATGTTCGGGATACCAGTGAATGACTCACGAGCCGATGAAATGCGAAGGAGACGAACTGCTCCCAGTATTTCCACATGCGGAGGGAGTTTTCCCTGCCGTCGCTGATAGTAAATCAGTAAGTATGTATCAGTAATTGCTCCGTTTATCCGCTAATGATAATCGTTTCAATGGCGTACCTTGCTAGAAACTGTTTGAGCTTGTGTTCGATATTGTCAAATCCACTGCTTTCGACAGTCTTTTTCGCGGCAACCCAAAGGTGATAGTGGTGATCCTTGCTTGACGAGACTGCTTTCAACACAATGTCCGGCCTGAACGCGGTACCGTCAGGGTCGTGCACTGTCAGAGCTGGATTACAACATCATCAACCTCAACCCGTGCTATCCGCTTGAACGTCAATCAGACTCACCTTCAAAATCCAACGTCTCACTAATGATGATTGTTCCAGCCAATTTCATAGTCTCCTTCAGCGTCGCTCTCCATTTCTTTGCCAACTCAGCATCTGACATTTCACTCTCCTGCCCTGCTTGTCTCCGCTCATGAGTTGGTCGCGGGAGCGGTCTCATTGGACGCTTGCCACTGGCTTTGGTGCTCTCAGCCTCAGCCTGTTGAATGCGAAGCCGTTCTTGGACGTGGACCATGGAAGCTTGAGCAATTCTCATGTTGCGTGTGTTGAGTTCATGTAGACTATATGTCAGCGGACCGGACGACGACTCGGGCGACGACTCGGGCTTGGGCGTGGCTGTGGGCGTGGCTTTGGGTGCTCGGCCGCTGGGTGGCGGTGGAGCTGGACGAGAGGCTTGGATGGACGGTACCGGTCGAAGGCTACTAGTCGTCCGCCTCTTGGGTGACGAAGGTACAGACATGATAACGTCGTGATTTGGAGGCCTGCTCTGAAAGTGCGAAGATCGACTAGGGGATTGTTGGGCCACGCGGACCTGCTGTTGTGCTTCGACTTATACCACATCCTGGCCAAAGCACTTTAGTGGCTCACCGCTTTGACTCGAAGGGGTCGAGGACAATGGGCATCGGTGGCATGAGACTTTCAAAGCTTTGTGGCCAAGTCATCACTATACACGTGTATTGTCGCAAACCCACAAAGCACGTTATCCATATATAGGCACTGCTCCCCCGACCCCGCCGACTTGCCGACGCCGACCCTCCGTCACGATTAGATGATCCCGCCGGCAGCGGAATCAAAACCACGATCACCATCGTCATGCACCACTCGGATGCAAACCTAGTGTGGCGCACTCGAAACTGAGATAGCAAGTCGATCACTCAGCCGATTATGAGGTAACCCCCTCACGGCATACTCTCAGATGCTACAAATTACGGCGTACGCCTAGTACATGATCAAAGGAGGCTTGCTATTAAAAGTTGGGAAAGATTCAGTGCATTCGAGTCGAGCGACCTTTATTATCGAGGCTCAAACGACCAGAGGGAAAGCCTGAGAGAGTTGGATCATGATCTTGACAAGTTGGGTTTCTGGTCCGAGTTCCACGTAGATTCACGAAGTTCACTCAACCCCTGTGCCGGTTATCGTTCGTTCCCTTCCTTACTTCCCTTCCATTTCCTTGACCTTCCTTGTCTAGAAGACCATGTCAGATGCTGTCGGATACCAGCGTCCAGGCCATATGATATTCGCGGAGCTTAATTTTTCTTTTCTCAGAAGAACAATAGAAGTTGAGCGAGATTTTGCTCTACTCTGCGATGTGTCGCCAAGGCACTTTAGATGTGAAGTGCCCGCTGGGCCAAGTTTTCGACACAGATGATATTGAATCGAAGAACAGAAGTTATCGGACAAAATAAATATGTCCGTTTACCTGCCCGCTACGGTGTTCGTGTCCATCTGGGTACTTACTTGGGCTCTCCTAGGGGTAGGGGGGCTATCACTGACCCATGCGGTATGTGAGGGCTTTTAATGGCTTTGACCTGGCGCTTACTTTGCGTTTCTAGTGTCCTTTGGCATATCGAATGAAGAATAGAACCCACTCGTGTGCTATTGAGTGACATCTCGCGTGGTGTGAGTGACAAGGGTGAAATTAAAACCGTCTAGTAGAACTCTGGCAGACGCCGTTAATGTAAGTACCTATGTATATCGAAATCCAAGTCATATAGTCTTACCGCCCTTTCCCATCCTCTACGCGATATACTGCGCAGTTTATGGTCTTACTTGGTCCACGAGCGTCGGAAATGAACAGAAAAAACCGAGTTTTCAAACCTGAACGCCCAAACTTCGAATCACCGAGTCATTTCTTTCCCAGTCCACGCGCTCTTCTATGAATTAGATCAACCCATCAAATCTATATCGCAGTGTGGGATATCAGACGCCTTATACTTACTGCTGGACCCTACCGAAGTAAGTACATGCATCCCTATCGAGTTTCATCGCCCGCAACAGACCCTTCAAAGCGCCAATGGGCCTTGCGTGGCGTCTTCTAGTCACTGAGTCTGGACTGTCCGAACCAAAGTCAAAATACAAAGGCCCATCTAAAATATGATGTATGTACCTATACGAAATTGGTATCATGCGATGGGTATGTTCTATCAAGCCGAAGGAAAGTAGAGAGCATTCAAGGAAGAGTACTAAGTGTGCCGGCGGGAGAGAGGTGGGCAACCAAGGGGTGACTAACCTGAGGCGATTTCTTCTCGCTCGCTTCTTCAACCGATACGTATCAGATAAAACACCCGGTATGTACTGTCAAAATTAATGATTGGCAAATAAAATAGTGGAATAGCCTTGCATACTTGCATATGTCAGAGTAAGCCCAGTCTAACCTGAACGACAAAACGAGCATGTGTACCGACAGCACAGCAGATCCCGCCGGGGAATGGTCCATTGACGGGAGATTGCCCCTGGCACACTGTCTGCATGTTGTATGTTCAAAAAAAACCCAAGCTCGGATACAACGAGTCCTATTCAGATATTCAGATATGCAATTCAGAATCACATCTTTCAGGCCCCTTCACAGCCTTTCCTATCCACCCCTCCCAACGCAGCACAAACGCTCGCACAGTAAGTAATAAAGTTCACCCATTACCCAGATACGATTCTATCCGATTCCGATTCGATTTTCAAATTCACCTTTTATGGAAAACGGAAGCATCTGACATTTCTCCCTGAACATATCTTTACTTGGAACTCGCTTACTGCTCAGAAGGGCAAGCCGCTGAGTGTGTAATTCGCATTCGCATCGCACAACTTGTTCCTCTTGGCACTCACCCAGTGCACTGGGGGGGACCTTATTCACTGAACTTTCTGTAGGATTTTCCAAATAGGTTCTTTGTCCGAAGAAACAAAAAATGATCTTCGATTACGAAACGCTGTTCAAGAACAAGAATCCAGTGTGCTTTTCTAAAAACCGGTCAATGTTATGTGGAAAAAAAATAATAAGACCGACGAAGTTCCGGCCCTTTTGGTTACCACTTTGGGACTCATATTTGAAACACGGCACGAAGCGGGGGATGTCTAAAAGGGCTTGGCTGGTACATAGTGACTGGTCTAGCCGTCGGTAAGTGTATACCGGCGCCGCCGGGCGCGCAATGGTGAGTTGGTGAGAAGAGAGGAATTTTGAGAGGAATTCCAACTTGTGGCGGGGTTCAAGATTGGAAAACTTGGAGTTTCTACCGATTTTATACCTGTTTTTGCTCTCCACTTGCTTCTGGCACGTCAGCTATGAGACGACGCGACGTGGACCCACTGCAAGGCCAAGGTACTTACAAGCGGGCTACTCAGTAAGTATATGTATAAAAATAACAAGTCAAAACGCCGTTAGAGTTTCTATCATATTGAAACTTGAAGCGACGGTTAAGCCAAGGATTGTTACTACCTCTATAAGTACAGTAAATACAAAAACAAAAAGCCCGTCACCTTCGAGCGGACCTGCTCAAGGGGCAATGGCTCAAGGCTCAAGCAGAACTATTCAACGGAGGCCGTAGGCATGATTATCCGATGTCCGTAGACCCGCTTCCTTACCACCGTATATCGTACCGCTTGTACTCATCGCTTACCGATATAAGTAACTACATATGCACAAATCATAAAGGTAAGTAGGTAAGCCGAAGACATCCGAAGACGCAGATCCCTCATATCATTACCGTCAATGTAGTAAGTAATGTATTATTGGCGTGTGTCGTGATACGTATTCTTAAGACATACCGAAAACACCACTTTTGTGAAGCAGGCTATCGTCGTACGAAAGCGCTATCTATGAACTCTACAATTTGAAGGAAGTGTTAGTAAGGTAAGGTCAGTTAGTACAGTAAGTAATCCGTCGGATTCGGGTTCATAATCCCGACACAATACCGTACATACCACAACTTCCCAGTAAGTAAACGCCGCCGTCGCCGCTCAATGCACCATACGACCCAGAAAAGAGTACACGGTCAGAGGTCAATTCACTTCAAAGCCGAATTCCGAGTTCAAGGGTCGAAGGGTGACAAAGCACCGAGTTGGCAGCGGAGCGGACTCGGGAGGTCGTATAGGCCATGGGAGCGTCCACTCAGCGGTGGGTTGCTCAGCGGGTTGCTCAGCGAGGTCAGACTCGGAGGGCTTGATAATTTGTCCCGAGGTACCTAAAGTATTTGACTGACTTGAAACTTGTCCCCTTGTATCAATTGTACTACGTGGTGCAGACGATGACAGAGATTCTGCATCAGGCTCGGCGGGCTGAGATTAGTGAGCATAAATCAAATAATGGGAGGATGCTTACCCGTAGAAACCTGCAGCTAGAAAAATTTGGCTTGGCAGAGGGGAGGCGTATGCACTAGGAGGGGACTCCAGAGGGACTCTAGAACTGAGCTAGTAGTCGTTTTAACTCACCTTTGATTCATTCATATAATGATCCAGGCCGGCGAGCTTGGTGTACTGACTTCGAGACGATTGAATAAACTACGTACGTTCGCCAGTGACATACCGACTGTATGCACTATTCCTCCAATTATGTTCTTCCACGAGTAAGGTACCGAACCGTATTGAATATTGCATTGTAACAAACCCTCCAAGAAACCGCAATTAACACCGGTGACCAAGCAGACCAAAAAAGAAATAAAAGGGTATGTTATTCAAATATTCAAACTCTCTAAAAGATTCACTTTGACGATAGCTAAGACAAGACAGGACAAGACAGGACGAAACAGGGATAGAAGACAGGATAGATACTCGATAGTTGATAGTTGATAGTTGATAGCAGGAGGTAGAACAAACAGCAACACCCGGCAAGGGAGGACGAGGACGGGAGGGATATGCGAGCCAGAGGAGACAGACGGCGAGTAGGTGAAGTCGGATGCGGTGAGGATGAGGAAGAAAAGGAGAGGGTATTAGTGTTAGTATGAGCTCGAATGGTGTCTGTGGGGGAAGGGTAAGGTAGGGTATGTGAGGTCATGAGTAAGCAACAAGGAAAGTAAGAAAGGGGTATTAGGTACTAAACGTGAAAATGGGGTGCGTAATAAATGAGTTGTAGATAGATAATTCTTGCTTTACTAGGTACGTCGACGTAGAGGTATGGGGGGTCAAAGTATGTGTAGGGTCGTTAGAAGTAGAAATAGACGCAAGCAAAAACAGCAATGAATTGGAATGAGAAAGAGGAAATAAAACAAGAAGAGAGGATATTGTCCGGTCCAATCCAATGATACGATGGCAATGAGACAATTTGAGATTGAGATTACGACTGAAAACTGAGAGAGAAGGAAAAAGGAAAAGAAAAGAAAAATCAATAAAGAAAATAGTTCCCCGCTGTGCGCTGCATTTTCCACTCCTTCCACTCTCATCCACTCCATTACTCAAGAAAAAGGTTTTTATTCCTCAGCTCTCTCCCCACCTCGAACTCTAACCACAGACACGCATACATTCACCTTTAACGATGCGCATGATGTAACGCAACACGTTCCGAGGAGTACGTATGCTGTTGCCAGCCCCCACCGCCCCCACTGCCTGGCCCACCATGACCACCACCGCTTTCCATCGCGTGATCAGTGTGGGCGAAGGGGGGGAGGGAGTAGTGGTTGTTATGTGATGAATGGTGTGTAGAAGACTGCATAAGGAGCGATCAGTACACACCGACGCGTCAATATAAAGGATATATGGCTCACGGCGTAATTCTCATCCTCAACTTTGACGTATTGACCGTTCGAGTATGTCGTCGATAGTTGGTGACTCGGACGGTGGTTGACGGGTGAAACTGAGGGTGCTTGCATTTGTGCGGGCTGTATATGATGCGAGACGGGGTTGGGAGAAGAGATGAGGTGGAGCAGGAAGAGAGATGGAACGCGGGTGGAGTGTTGGGGAGAGGAGGGGGGGAAAGAAAAAAATCTCGTCACTAGGATCCCAAGTACTTCTCGCGAAAAGAAAAAAAGAATTGGTACAAGTTCACGTTCGTGATCACCTTAGACCCACGGACGCGAACAAGACCAAGAGAAGGCACGGGGGAGAAATTCATAGAAAAACACTCGCCGAAAACGGAGGACTTGAAGTCGAACTTGAGCCCGAGGGTGTATTTGGCATTTGGAAAGCAGGGGGACCAGTGAGGTTGAATATTGAGCTGTTGCCGCTGTGGTTTGAAGGGTGTGCGGAGAGGTTGGAGTAGTGATGTGATGTCGGTTGTGGTATAGTCAGCGGCGGTGGCGCTCGCATTTCGTTCTGTGAGGAGTTTTCCGAGCCCTAAGAGGTTTTAGCAAAGTATATTGCGATAACTAGAAGAGTCTCCCCACTCACCATGTACACTGGATCGAGTTCATTTGACATTTTCCTCCGCTTGTACGGTTCGCGATCGCAATTGCGTGCATCATGGAATGCAGAGTTGGTTCTGAGCGGCATAACGCGTGTGCCAGAATCAGCCAAAAGTCGACGATATTCTTCGTTCTCCTTGAGCAATCTGGCGTTTTCCTGCTCGAGCTCGCGAATCTTGGCGAGAGGGGGCGGTAGTGCAGCGACTTGCTCTGGTGTAAACCCGAGCGCTGTTTGTAGCTTGGTCACGGTTTGCTCGAGCTAGAAGATACTTGTAAAGAGCCATCGAGGATGTTGAGAATGAATTGAAATGACCTGCTCAATATACGCCTTTCGTTTTGCACGATGTCTAGCTTGCGCCTTCGCATTACGGCTGCGTTCAGGGCGTTCAACAGAGTGTGCCGTATGGCCGGTTACAGAGGACATCAGTTGAGAGTGAATAACGTAAGAAGAGCAGGAAAAGAGAATGGGAAAGGGAAAGATGTGAGGAGGTGGGTTGATTATATACTTTCGTCCTCCCGGCCTTAGCAGTTGAAATAAATTCCAAATTTTTGTTTGGCTTGTTCGCTTTCTTCGATCATCCGCGCCAAATTCAAAATAATACTATTTTCTCCGTTCCCTCGGTCCTTTCGGATTCCTTTTTTCTGTTCTTTCTCCACCCAAAAGTCTCTCTCTACAATGTGTTTTCTCGCTCTATGTCCCTGCTCATATGAACATATATAGATCAGCGGGGAGCCTCACTCACCGGCATGCATTGATATGGCAGACAAAAAAACAACAAAAACAAAGCCAAAAAAGAAAGAAAAAAAAAACCCTGTCCGGCATCTCGTTCGGCAGTTGCATGCAGTTGACCGCGTCCGTTCCTGAAGGAGATCGTATCTTTCAAGTTTGCTGATCGGGGATCAATGCTTCCGTTTTACCCTAATTCGGCCAGGCGCTTTCGGCAAGGTCCGGGTGAGATTTCAATCTCCGCTTACATTTTGCCAAATGGTTTAGTGGCGTCAAAGCAAGTCCTTCAAGTCCCTTCCCAACCTCCCGAGGACTTCCATGGGCCCGTCCATCCGGCGCCGCCACAATTAAATATTATTCTCTCTTTTATAGCGAAATTTCCCTTCTAGCTCCTCTTTGCAGTTATCGGAGGCGCCGGACCCCCTGTGTTGGGCATTCTCAGCCAGATGCAGTTACCGTTCTTTCCATTTCAACAGCTCTAGCCTCGAGGCTCTTTCAAAGCGGCTTTGTCAGTCAATCAATGGCATGGTACGCTCACGCTCTACTTAAATCCGTACATACCTCCGTCTCACCTTGCAGAATGGGAAAGGGGAAGGGGGAAAGTGATAAGCACGAAGTACCTCAAGTGAATGAATGAATATCTATCTCAGATACACCAGTTGATCCCCGTCGTGCTTGAGAAACAAACGGCGAACAACCTTTTCGAAGGAAAGGAAGGGTAAGGAAAGGAAGAAGTAAAGGAAAGGAAAGAAAAGGATACAGAAGGGTCGCTTTTGGGCGCAGCCCTCCCGGGTTTTCCACGAGAAGACAAAACCCAAAACACGACCGCGCGACGGCGTTTTCGTTTTTCGTTTTGTACGGTGGTTTCACTTTCCAGAATACGCACACTTCCATGTGGAATGCAGACATACATGCGCCCATAGACCCATACTTTTTACTGACTCGACCGGCCTCGGTCGGTCTCTTGGCCGGACTCGGGCTCGGGCTCGGGCTTGGACTCGGGGAGACTCGAGGTAAGCAACCCCCGCCCCGTGCCTTACTTACTGGCTTCGAGCAAGACTTTGTACGTATGTACTTTACTTACCCCCACTCGAGCGCCCCCTCAACCTATCAATTGCAGTGTAATGTGCTGTATATGCTTATATTCAATTCAAGTTAATTATCAGGACTGACGGACGCTCCGTACTGCGCGGGCCCAGCGAACGACTACATCTTCTGATTGTCATGATTGACAAGATGCGTAGGGGTGTAGTAGAGCGCGGCCACTGTGTAATACGGTCTGAAACCTCGATGGAATGATCTACTACATATGGTACCCGAGTCATGCATGGTATATTCGTGGACGTGGACTGCTAGCTATGTGGAGTCACCGGTGAATTCAAGAGCCACTAGATAATGAATTCGGATAAAGATGTGGGTCAGTGGGCAAGTAAGCTTTCACTCACAGCCTGACCCACACTCCGACTCGGAATCGCAGCAAAATTAGAATACAAAGCAACAGACAAAGAAACGCTTGCTTTGCTTCGAATTTCCTTCACTTATTCCCTTCCGAGTAATCACAACCGCATCTACGTATAATTGAAAGCAGCCTACCGATATCGACATCGACATCAGTTTCATGGCATATACGATCCCGTGTTTCCGACCTTCAAGCATCACGCATCACAAGTCCTCAAACCCCTCCCCCTCCCCGAGTGTGCGTGGATTGCGCCTTGCCCGGATTCGGGATCTGCCAGAGTCTAATTCGCATATATGAAGTTATTACAGCTATCACAGCTCTTTGCAATATCACGGCATTCATATACCGTTTGGCTGTATGTAAGTATGTACGCAGTCGATTAATAGATATCACGATTAAGATTATTTTATCATCGATCAGTTAGACTAATGCCTACTCTTGACTGTCTCTGTATACTCGCACTGCCTGCGGTACTAAGGGGTTGTCTACTTACTACCGCTCGTTCAACGTTCGTTCGCTCGACGCGGAGAATTGCTGGTTGCTGTTGCCTAGAGGAAGGCCGTAGAAGCGCTCCGACTCAGGACTGGGCTCTCCAAGTTCGAACGATGTCCTTCGATCCTTCAAATTGACCCAGAGGTAGGGAGATCTAGGTGGGATCAGCGCTGGAAAGAATTTTCAAAGCTGTACTCACAGTACGTTTCTCTCTTCAAACCACTACGTAGTCCCACTTACTATACCTACCCCTAAGTATTCCGAGAATCATGGGAACCACCAAATCGAATTCTCAATCGATTCGTCCTTCGACATCCTTCGACACTCCGTACGTACCGAAAATCTTATGAAATGATCTGATTTTACATTTACCATACACGGGCTTCAATTCTTCCAGGGTCGAAACACTTACAATAAAACATATGATTTCCAGTTTATTACCTGTCTCACAACCCTGACTCGAGAACTCGAGTCCCAAGCCCAAGCCCCGCCGTTGAGCGCCGTTGCCATTGTCATTTAGCCAACCCTAGCAGACCCAGTCACCCTAAATTCTAAATCAATCTCGAACTGTCCGTGTCATCGGAATTCTGAATGTCCTGAAACACTCACGGTCTACCGCCCACAAAAATCAAACTGAAGAAAGGAAACACAAGCGCACACGCTGCAATTGCACGAGATTTAGGGGGAAGAAGGTCTAGGGTTTGACCTGTGTGTGCAGGGGTGAGCGGAAGGTTCAAGGCTTCAAGGCCTTTCAAGGCCCAAAGGGAGTGTCTTGAAACGAAACAGACTGCGCGCGGCGGCCTGCTCACCGCGTGTAGACGTAGCAACAGCCTGTTGCATTGGCCCGACCCGACGACGACCGACGACGGTACTTACAGGCTCTTACACTTACTACTCAGTGCGTATACAGTTGTTCCCACCCACTCCCACGCGCTCGACCGGCCTATGTAAGTACAAACACAAATCGCTGCCCACCGTAACATCCGAGCCAAGAGTTCGCCACTTATTTGTTGCCAGTGCCACGAGCAGGCGAGAATGCGTCCCGTCGGCGATCGGTCCTATGCAAAACACACATACGCGCAATACGCGCGCGTCGTGTGTGGGCGTAAGATATTGGAAATTGGCCAATTTCAAAAGTGTAAAACTGTAAAAATGGGGTCAAATCTTTGTTTTCTCGATTCAGAAAGATTGGAAGTAGGGCTATGTTTTCATGTAGGGGGTGTGTGCACACTGCACAGTGCTTGCGCGTGTGGGTATAGCCAAGATATAGCCTTACTTACCCGGATCTGAAACAGATTAAGTATTCTATCCTTATTGTAAGTGCTTGAAATGTGTAGGAAAAGCGGATGAGAGGTACGAGGAGGTACTAGAGTGTGGAGTAGGATGCTTACTAGAAGATGCTTAGTGCATATATCTAAGTGTGGCGCTCTAAGATGACGACTCGAGGCAACTTGGTGACGTATAAGATATGGGCGCTCGAGAAAATCAATGACGCAGTCGAAAGATCTCTGAGTCAATCAATACTGAAAGGTCTGTAAGATTTGAATGATGATTACTTTACATATACTCTGCAGCCTGAGGGAGAGAACTATCATGAGTAGCTGAGCTGTCAGTGGTAGAGGATACTTGGGAGGGAGGAGGGAGGTCACTGAGACAACAGCAGGACACATACGCTCAGCCATGGGTTCTCCATCTCCACTATAGGCATAGTAAGTACATGCATACGCACGCAGGACCTGCCGGACTGTATGTGCTGTCGGTGCTGTACGCAGTGTTCTACCCTAAGGCCCAAGGTTTCATTCTGTCGGCTTTCGAGTCGGTCGGGACGGCGTCGGCACTGTCGGTCTGGGTGTATACACGAAATCTCGGGTAGAGTTCTTGCTGATATAAAAATAGTAAGGTCGGTGTAACTCGGGTGTAACTACTCAAGCATGAACCTGAGGCCCTGAGTCTGATACGAGTAACCCTACACAATGCGTCAGCGGCAAGACTTGATTGCGGTATACAGTAAATCTATAAACACAACACACACCTTTGCTTTTACTCGGAGATATGTCAACTTCCCTGAATACAACAAAGCCTGCGACGTGCGTTGCTGTTAAGGTTCAAAATCGAAATTTCCCGCGAAGAAGACCAGACCTGAGAGTCTAGAGATGCGCAGTAATCCTTCTTAATCTTCACGAGAAGACTTGGAAATCTGACGGCGGAGCAGAACTAAGCAGAAAACGTCTCTCGGTCGGCTACATTGACTGCTTTGCAATGAGAGGAGTTCCCTGGAGTTCCCCGCTTTAGGGAGCGTGTCTGATTACTGGAAAGTCATCTTTGCTTGATAACACATTGCCCCCCAAAATATGGAAATGCGGTCGGCTAGGTCGGCTTGAGCGGGTAAAGACGACGGTCATCGGAGAGAAATCGACTCCGACCAACCAAAGCACCGGCTGGAAAGATCGACAGCGGCGAGAAACCTTTGCTTAGATCAATGGGTGTTTGATACCCACCTGAAGGTAATCGAATATGTGACGTTTGGGACTATGCGCTTTGACCTGACGGGAGGACACCATAGAGCGAAGGTCCGAGACGAAGTACATAGACTCAAGGGTGAGAAGTTCATTAGTACAGATCATCTCAGACGTCTGCCAGTAACCATTATCCTCGTGCGGACTCAAACGCCAGGACAGCACATGTCCAGTTCAGGATCAGTGGGAACTTGCAACCTCCTTTCTTCGCCTCGAGAGCTTTCTAGACGGGGACAAGCGAGGATGAATTTAGAGAGCAAGATCCGAGCACGACGGCGTGCGTGTGGCGACCAGTAGGGTCGAAGATAGAAACTGACAACTCTTTGTTCAATCACTACCCATATTTACAATAGCCCCGGACCCGTGTCTGATGAGTTCTGATTTCACAAACACTTGACTGAGCGATCGTGCATGGTAAAGGGCATCGACAAAGCCACAAATAACTTACCAAGAAATAAGCACGGCTTATTAGGGCTTCCATCCTAGGAGACCTCAAGTTGTCAGCCCAGGCGCGTGCCTTTGCGAGGCTATTAATTAATGTACATCCTGATTCCTTCCGAAGGGAGCGGTAATCCATCATGGGAGAAACCGAAAGAATCAGTTGGTGATTCATTCAAACCTTGCTGCGCGATCACGATTGGATGACAGAACGGTATCGATAACTCGGAGGGAAAGAGGAGCACCGGAGGTTACTGGAGACTGTGGAGGCAAATGCGACAGGAGATATTGGTGGACCAACCAAAATCTGTTCGGGTGGACGGACAGGAGAGTTCATAGAACGCGAACCGTTGTTGCGGACACGCACGGTCCATGCAAACCCGAAGGTGGCTGTCCTAAGAAAAAGCATGATTTAAAGGCCTTCATGGGCCTGCTGGGCTCCTTCTCGGCTGGAAGACGCGTCCTTGTCAATGAAAAGATCTGGCATCAAGGCGAAAACAAGGCGCGAGAACAGTTTTAGATTTTCAATGAAATATCGCAGAGTGATGAACATTTGAACGCTCGCTTGACAACCAGAATATTCATAGAGTATTTTTGTATCTTCTGTATATTGCATGGCGGCAGAAGCAAAGAAAAACCATGCAATGATTATGATGCATACCGCTGGCGCCGTCGACCCGGCGTCGACCAGCGAACAATTGATGACCAGTCGACCAAGTCCCGGAAACCTCTTGGAGATAAATTTACGGATGATGCCGGACGGCCGCGGCACCCTAGGTACTTAGGTAGTAAGATCTGCGGAGTCAGCAACAAATTGGTAGAGCTCCAACACTTGCAATTGACTCCTGAAGGGGGTTTGCGATTCATGCACATTCAAATGAGCTTCTTTTCTTGTGGCTCTGATGCGAGAGAAATGTTTCAAGATGTCTACACCCCGTTGAATGCCAGATGGAGAACAAATACTGCCTGTCAACAGTACATCAATAAGCGCCAATGTGTACAAGTGCGGCAAGAGTGCGCGTCACCGAGTGAATTAATTCAAGAGTCAGAACTTCCCTTGTTCAATCTTCATGAGAAATGTCATGGGGCTTCGGTGGTTTGTATCTGTAAAGGTAACATAGGCGGTGTTGTTGGCGCAACGAAGTCACAAGGCGTCGCTGGTAGTGCAAAACATCAAAATCGATTCTGCGTTGTATACAACTGAGGAATGATAAGGGCCATCTGCAGACTAGCCCATACAGGACAAACATCGTCACTCGTGGGATTAGCGTTAAGGTGCCGACCAAGGGCCGACGCCCTTACGGAGAAGATGTATGTAGCAGAGAAGGCCTGCTACTCATCGTCGGATAGTATTAAGCGACCTTTCCTCCTCGAGCTTAGGCCTACTGTATCAGGCTCTCCCGACACGGAACTTGAGACTAGTGAGGGCTCGTGACCATTCTGCTCAGTCGAAGATTCCGTGGATGAGTTTTCACTCGGTTTAATGACCTTGGGTTTCGGTTTCGGCCGAGGACGAGGGCGAGAGGGAGGAACAGTGACTTCGTTCACAATCTGGGCAGGGACGTCAAGAGACTCCTCAGAATCCTGTCCGCTCCCATCCGATGCGTCCGAGTCGTCCTTGGGAATTTCAACAGCTGTTCCATCTCCTTTCCGTTTCTTCTTCCTCTCACCAGTGTCACCAGCTTTTCTACGGCGCTTCTTCGTGCCAGTTGACCGCATGGTACCAGTCCTTCCCTCGCCTAGAGCAGCCACCTTAAGGGCGGCCTTTTCTCTCCTTTGCTTCTCCAGTTCCAGGAACGCATCGATGTCACCGTACTCTTCATCGCTGTCTTCGATAAACTGAGCTGATTTGTACTGTTGCTCCTCTTGTATCTTTTTCTTTTTCCGCCTCCTTTCCTTAGCCTCCTCCTTGTCTTCGTCGCTAGCATTTTCAGCTTCTGATTCCTGCACGGTCACCTTTCTCCGACGACGAGCTTTTTTACTCAAAAGTTGAGAAACTTTCTTTCCCTCAAGGTCATAAGGTGTTTCGAGGAATTGGGTAATCACATTCCATACGCTCTGAAGCTCGTCCGGGAGAATGGCAGCTGGAATATACCACTCTAGTTCGTCGGCATCTACCGTAAAATGTCAGACAACACTGAACGAAATGATAAATTTCAAATCACCTTCATCTAGGATATGGAATTTCGAAAGACGGAATAAAAGCTTCAGATAAGGGTTCTTTGTCGCCGCCTCGGCATGCTCGTCATTGAGATACGGGATGACTGAGAATATAAAAGCTTTTAGATTGTTCTCATGATAAAATAGAACAATCAACACACGGTAATCTGTCATTTTTGCACGCGCATCCAAGGAGGGACCTTGGAGAGTCAATAATGCTTTGGGGTCATCATTTTCGTTGTCAGAGTTTGTGCCATCGTTCACATCTGTTTGCAATACGATTCTTTGACGTTCGTCCTTGGCCGTCTGAAGTATCTAAAATGACACAGAACATTTGTGAGCATCGTGGTCAGTCTGAAATAGGAAATCTGCATACTTCCTGAGTCCATAGCACGAGCTCTGTCTGACCTGCCTCCACAAGAGCAGCGATGGAAATGCCAACTTGGTCGCTCCATGAGTGACCCTTTTTGACTCGAACTTCTTGCGGGAATCGGGTATCTTGGGCCGTTCGTTCTTGCTTTGAACCTTTCGCAGGGGGTTCCCAACTTGAAAACTGCTTCCAATTACCGCGGTTCTTAGGAAAGAAAGCCTAGATACAAGGATGGTCCAATTACGTGCAGAGAATTCGTAGAAGTCAGGTATGCATACCTCAATGGCCAAAAACGGCTCCTCTTCAAGGGCCTTGAAAAAACGACGGAGAATGAAATTGATGAGGTTCACGAGGTCCTTGTAAGGCTGTTCCCGCGGCAAAGATTTCTGATCGGCCAGAATGGTCTTGAAAAGGTCTAATGTGGATACCTAGGAACAGATACATGCTCAGTAAGAACAAAAGACGGAGAGGACATTCATAGAACCTCTCCTTCGCCTAGGCTGTACCTCGAACACAAGTCAACTAACCTTGAAAAAGAGACCCTCGGCCTTGGCGCGGACCGCCTGCCGATGTAACAAACTCACAACGCGGCGCATATCTTCTAAATTAGTAAATTCCTTGTACCGCGCAAGATATGCTAGGAGAGTATGCGTTATGTCGGCCTGAGCGAATTTCTAAGAGAGCATGATTACGTTTCGAAGAAGATGAGGTTAAAGTATAATCTACATACCATCTCGAATGCTTCAAAGGTGAAAATAGTTTCTTGGATGATACCTTCATCTTCTTCTCGTTCTTCTTCGACGTCAGGAACCTCCTCCGCGTCAGCTGCGATAAATGAGTCACCAACGCACAAAAATGTATAGAGGAAAAACGAACATGTTCCTTTTCGTTTCTTTGCTTTTTTCTTCCTCACGTACATCTCACCCCTCTTACCCTTCCCCTTACTCCATTTTTCGAGCATTTTCAACAGCGTATACGCCATGTTCACACTCGACTCCAGATATGCAAGTGACTGGGTGCCTTCCTTGTACGTGCGCATGCTCTCCAATGCGATATCAAGGACATCGCCACCATAAATGAGTTGCTGTTGCAATACATCGGCAGCTTCACTTAGAGCTGTATCATTTATCTCGGTCGAAGACATGGTATCGATAAGCTTGAGTAACTGAGTCAGGCATTCAATCCCAGCTTGAAGTTCCGTCCAGAGTTTAGGCTTGGGGTGTATTAGTTCGGTAACAATAAAGCGGAAATGACCCAGCCTTACCTTCTCTTCTACAGCCTGGCGCATACGCTTTAGTACCCAGATGATCCATCCACGTTCCACGACTTCCGCTACTAAACCAAAACTCCACATTTCCAGTTCATCCGTCGCTTTGGTCTTCGCACGCTCACGCTTGGAAAGGAAGAAGTTGAGGAACCATTTGGTCACATAGAGAAGGCGAAGGTGGTCCTTTTCCGTGATCTTACCGCGTTCCGCTCGTATATCCTTCAGTAGTGTAGCAAGGAAAGCTGTGGAGAGTAAAAACTCATCAATGAAATGCCTATAATGTATACAGCGCAGAACATTTACGGTTGAAGCAGCCCTCAAGAAAGTCTGTAGCTAAGCTTTGCAAAATCATCCTCGCTTCAACGGATATATTGTCATTCCGTGCTAAATCATCGACGGTTTGACCCTTTTTCGCCTTCTGACGTTTAGCCATGTCCCAAATGTTGCCTGCCTCGCCGCTGATCCCCTGCTGCCTGTGAAGGACAAACGGCTTCGAACCTGCGGAGTGCGTTGCACCACCTTCAACGCCTTCGGTTTTCTTATTGGGATTGAGTTTTACTGATATGGTGGTGCCGAAGCGCGAGTGACGAGACGCCGGTTGACGAGCTAAATGGCGCTTAGAAAGCTCCTCCTTGTTAAGTAGACGACGTAGCTCCTCGGCAGGTTGCTAGAGACAGAATTAATAAATGAAATACTTTTGAAGTTATAGGCGAACCTTGGTCTGCTCCTCAACGAGAGAAGAGGGTTGTACACCTCGGAAGAGCAAGTATAAAGTTTCGAGTACTACAGTGTTCCAGCTATCGAAGAGCGGGTCCTTTTCACTGTTCGCGGCGATGGTCAGAAGGAGTTTGAGCATATGCGTCTCCGACAGTGCGCAGATAAGTCGAGATTGGAGCATCGAGAATTCGGCCTGGTCTGCGCTGAGGTGCATGTTTGGCGGAAGATCTTTGATAAAAGCTAGGTTTCGAACAAGGTGCAGGACCACATTGACGATCTGTCCGTCGCGTTCCGTCCGTTCCTTGGGGCTTTTTGCCAGTGGTGGCAGCACGATCCCGAACAGGGCCTCCAGCACCCCCGACTTCAAGAGAGCAGCTTTGTAATGCAGATGACTTTGCAAGAGGATAGTGTAGTCAGTATTTCGATCCAGTTCATCGTCCAGCTCCTTTAGCTCTTCCGCAAGATCAATAGGCCATGTCATCGCCGTCATCAAATCCGCACACGCTATCGCCCGTTTGTCCTCCACCATGCCCTTCCCAGCAGTCACCAAGATAATAGGAATCAGATCGTTTATGAAGACACGTGTCTTCCAGAATATACGAGCAACGGTACGCTCATCGTCTGTTTCGTCCTTTCGCCAGAGTTTCTTCAGATCCTTCAAACATCCGTTCACTTGGTCACCCAGCCTATAAACGCCTCCTTCTTGTCCACCAAGAGCATCAACGACGCCTTGTACAATTGGTTCCAGAAATTTGCGCCGTTCATCCAGGTCTTCGCCAATATCTGATTCATCAGAGATTTCGATGACTTCAGTTTCGTTCATGGTATTGGTAGAGGAGAATACTGTCACGCTCACGTATAGTCACGAGGTCATGACGTGACTTCGTGTATCGTGTGAACAATTCTACGAATTGGCAGGCGTGGCCTGAACGATTGAACTTGGCCATTCTTGGACGTTTCACGCACTGCGTTCAATGCAGCTTCATCTTGCAGCGCTTGTACCAACGATTGCATGGCTTGACTAACAACTATGAGTTCATCTGAACCACAACTTGCTGAGTTTCCAGTGTAGAATGTTCTCTATCTCACTGGCAGGTCAATGATCCACGGTGTGTATTTCTTGTCAAAATGGCGCTGAACAAAACCTTCATTGGAAACTTCATTATCTTTCCTGTCAGGGAATTGATTTACACTGAATTCGGTGATAAATTCTGGATTCATCGTTAACATGGAACCAAGCTGACTTTTGCAGCGAATTTTCATCTGATGTTCTGGCAGGGTTTTGTCGAACCAGTGCTCACAGTTCCGACGCTATCGTGAGTTTCTACTGATTTATCCTGTCTCCGTTGCTGATATATTTCTGCTTCCGTGGACTTCAAAGTGTAGTGGTCAACTGTATTGCGCCTGCTGAGGTATCCGACACGTCACACCTGTGGTTACCCCTGCTTATGTCCCAACCCAACAGGTTGTCGGTCCCAAACCAACTATGTATGCTGATCATACTACCTAATATTCCATTAACGTCGCATATTACTTCTCGATCTACAAGATATGATCGAGATCCTTTCATTTCAGTGTTGGTGAACATAAGCATGATGTGATCAAGGTCGGTGAAATTCTGCCTGCTTCGATGTTGAGACATGCTGAGGTCTTAACCCGGCTTCAAGCCTCGTTGCGCCACTAATTGCATCTAGGCTTTGCTGGATCCGGTGGTCATATCAGCACGCATTCGTACTGCTTCAAACGCATCAAAATCTTAAAGCAGACGTCGAAATAGCAAACCCGTATCGCTGAAGCCTCGGTTCTTTCGGTTCTTCTTCAGATACACAGGTAACGGGTTAGTGGCGGCTTGATTGCGCTTTTCTGTCTAGTAAGTGTACGAGTGTTTTGTACTTTGATCAGGTTGATGTGATTTAATCTGCGTTGTGCTCTTCTAGTACACTGAGCTCCAGTGCACTCCAATGTAGCGTATGGACATTTATATCGTTCTTCATGATCCATCCTCTTCTGATTTCCTCAGTTCAAACTTGCGCTTTGGAAAGGCCACCAACGTCTATCAAGAGACTCGAAGGCATGAGCTGTTTTGCCGACGCCGCGACAAGGTCTGAGCCTTCTAGCTCGAATCTTTGACTGCCCATCTTAGATATCAAAGCCACCGGACACGAGACAAGCATACATCCGTCGATCTCGTCACTCCTACCCCCATCTGTAGGCGCAGGGATAAAGGCTAATTCCTCGGCGTAAGTAATTGCTGCGTGCCTTACCGCTGTCGCACCCCCGCAAGTTTTCAATAGTGTTTCATCAGCGCTGAGTGGTGTGCGGTGATAACTGATAAAAAACTACCGGGCCCGACGGCATTTGTTCAGCAAGTGTATTACTTTCAAACTCTGAGTGTTTTCTGAGCGGTACGTCTTGCCTCCAGCTCAATGAATCTGATAACAGCTTCTATGCACGACGTCTGCCTGACATATCCCTCAGAGTTGGGCCACGAAAACACAGTTGTTCTTACGGGTTGGTGAAGTTCAGCGGTTTGCTGCATCAGAACAGCTCCTGGGATAGAGGCGAAAGATTGTAATCATCGTTCAGTGCTTCCAGATTACTGCCAACACTCAGCGAAAATGCGCAGTGTAATCTCATGTCGGATCATGTTCAATGCTCCCAAACAAGGAATGTAAGCTCTTTGACAGAATCAATGAAACGGCCCTTACCTGCCTATAGTGTACTAAGTTCCCTTTCTCTTGTCAAGCAACGTATACCCAAACCTGACCGGAGGTATTCGAACCTTCCTTACCCCAGGTGCACTCGCTCGATGCCGGGCCTCAAACACTAGAGAATACCCAGTATTGTTCAGTTGACGAGGACTCCGTTTGGGTCTTACTTGCTCAATTTCGATAGTTCAAGACACGAGCTGGATCTTGATCCAACTTGTTCACCGTGACCCACACATCTGTCGGGATTTGCCTTGCAGTAGGGCATCAATACGAAAGAATCAAGGTTTGACTTGCGGGCATAAACAAATATGGCCGTCTACTTGCTTTCGGTAAACGCATTTCGCCGCTCTGTAGATTCTGACTGGGTTAGACATGAGCTAGAAGCTGTAGTGGGTCAATTGCCTGGTTATGGCAGAGGATACAGAGTTGACATTTAATTATTGCCTCGAATTTCGAGTCTTTGCCTTTACAGTACTCCGAGGTCCATCTCTGCATGATCAATTTTACGTCGACTGAGGACTCGAATTCTGATTACTGGCGTTGGGATTATGATAAAGTCCAAATGTACTTGTACCGTGAACTTGGGGTGCTTATTCGTCGATGATTCGAGGAGCCTGAGGCAAGCCTTGAGCGATAACGAGAGGCTCAGGTAGCAGGGGTGTCGAGTTCGTCACGCTTGGGTCAAACACAAAGCCCATTGTTAGTTCAGCAACATACATGTCCAAGCCAAAACGATAGAACAGCGGGGAATGGAGATAGTACAGTAAGGTCTGCTAGTCGATCTGCGTGTCAAGGTGGGCATTTGGGGAACTGTTTGCTTTTAGGCGAGAGAAAGCGAGAAGAAGGGCGTCGCGTACGTGATGTCGAACCCCTCGCTCCTGCCAGTACCGCCAGTGAGGAGGCCGCTAATTTGGCCACGGTCGTAAAAAACGATAGAGCCCGAAGTCCACAAGCTGGCAAACCTGAGGACCCAACTCGTCCAAAATATTATTGATTTTGTGGCCATACACTGGGCGGAGCTCCTTTAATTGGCGATAAGCCTCGAGCCCAGTGGGCTTCGGCGTGGTTCCTGTGCGATATACGAGCTTAGGGGAAGAGTACAAACCAGAATAGTAGAATGTGGCCTCGTATGCGGGAGTTGGCATCCAAGGCATTCATTCTACCCCGGCTGTTCTCCACAGCGAGGGCGACACAGTTAGCGATAAATATTGCTGAAAGCACTGCATGGGGGTAAACGAGAAGGTAAGTACACTGCGAACATGGGAAAAAGCTAAAAAGGACTCCCTTGTTGATGTGGTTGATAGCCGGTTATTAGACGAGACATTTTCGGTTTCGTATCGAAGTCTCACGACCGCCCGCCTCCGCTCGCACGATACTGACATTGTTGCTCTTAAGGTGAAGAGGAAAAGCCAAGTCTATAGCGTACACAAGTTTCTCACAGTCGTACAAAGACATGAATTACCCAAATATCTCATTCAGTTCCATATCCTACAGTTCCGCAATTTACATAAACTTCCTATCACTTTCAGCACTCTCGCAGTATGTCTCCAGTGGTGCTTCATATGCATATCCCGAGGGTCCGCTATAGCTGGGTGGACCAGGCGAGATACTCGGCACCACCGACGACAGGGACAAATCGCTTCGGCTACGCCTGTAAAGCGGTGACTTTCGCACAGGCTTGAACCAAGGTATTCGTCCCCTCCTTGAAGATCCAGACCGTCTGCTTCTCGCAGATATGGACGACGCAGGTGTAGCGCTTGCCGAGTACCTAGAGCTTGGAACGATACTCGTCGTCGTCGAATTGGGATTAGATTCCCGTGCGACGCTGCGTTGAGGGTAAACAGTGAGGTAGATTGGACTACAGACTGGGGAGATGTACGTTGCCGTGGCGGCAAGACGTGCGTAAGGGTGTCTGCCGCTGCCAGCGTGCATCTGCGAACAGAGTGAAGCGGTGTGGTATGGGTCCATGCACTGGCGGTAGAACGTGTGTGCCAAAAGGAAAGTGACGGTGGAGGGAAGGAAATATAAGAGGAATACGGAAAGAATCTGAGAGGATGATTCGGAGGACCATGTGTTCAGACATTCTGGAGCAGGAACATGCAAAGATTTAGAGAAACCGCCGCAGAATGAGAAATAGGAACTCACGGGTCTGCATGTCAACGGATGTCACTGTCGTGCCTGTCATTTCTGCTATACCTCGCTGTTGACGATGAGGTTTCAGTGCCAGCGACATTAGAGAACGAAATCACTGACGTATATCAGTTTGATGACTTTACCGTCCTTTGAGAAGGATATACAATGTTTGACCATTTCTTCTGCGCACAGTTAGGAAAACGATGTCACAACTTCAATGGCTATATCACTCACTGCAAATTCGAAATATGCAACCGCGATAAGGACACCAGCAGCCGTCACCAATAGTGCCGAAAGAAAAGCCAGATGAACATATATCCGAATCATTCGTAGCCGGCACTGGTAAAGTTCCATCAGTCAAGGTAGCGCACATTCAACGACTGTCCTCACCGTGACAACACTGAATATGCCAAATATCTCAATTAACAGGGCGGAGATGTATATGATACCAATGGTTGTGTAGATTGCCGTCTGTTTCATCGCGTCGACTAAGGATGACAAAGAAGTAAGCATTCCAGTCAAGAAAATCGAGTTGACCACGGCTTACATCCATCTTCAAGCTGCAGTCCCTGAAAAGCGTATGCCTGGTGAAGGGTAGTTGACAGCTCATTCACTGATGAATGTAAATTTCACATACGACAAGCAGAGAGCTGTAAAAATAGTCAATGGCAAGGCTTTATCATCATATGCGGAGACACTCACGAAAATAGATATCTTGTGGCATTCACAGTTGACACTGAACAAAAAAAAGTTCAAATTACTGGTTGACTAGAGACATGGTAGCCTTTTCGATCAACATACCAGCGACAATCAGCATCCGCCAGTTCATATCGTATACTCGCGCGAAAAATGACTTCGGTGCCATTCGTGACCGCAGGACTGTGGGTGTTCAAAGATAAAGTTAGAAGCTTTTCCTGGGATACTCTGAGAATTCAACATACGATTGCGCCCATATCTTGTGTTGTCAACTGATTGGATAGGCAAAATTAGCGTTTAGGGACGCAAAATATAGATTGTACTCGCCTTTGAGCTGTAAGGGAGGAGGTCGTACTACCATCTTCAAGATGTCTAGTATACGTGTAAATGCACAGGTAACCAGTACCGTACAAGGGGATCATTTCAAGTGATTTCCTAGTATTTATAGGGCCCCTGGCCGACACTGCCATGGAAGCGATTGATAGCCCCGTTGAAGTCGCAGCACATTCGCGCGGCCTGGATGGAACGTTTGAGGACTGAAAAACCAGGTCGGACCAACGACACTTTGCTCCCTCCGTCTCCAAGAGTAGCAAGCAGGAGGTGTAGACCATTGTCAGCTTGCAATCTGAGTCCGCTCAGTTCCCTCAGTCCTGCTCTGTCAGCGCCAGCACGGAAACAACTTGAAATATCAGGCCAGATTCGCACCGCCACAAAAGCCGTGTTCCGCTGTTCCGCGTTTCTTGTGCTTCAACCCAATGCATCCGGAGCTCATATGTAGACGAATAAGATCAACAGAGTCAGCTCCGACTTGACGGTCAAAGAGATTCCAAAACAAAAACATTTGAATTGGGAACAAAGCTGGAACTTCCTGGAAGGAAAAGACAAAAAGATAGTAAATAGGCATGACCGCAATCCCCGAAGGCTGCACAAACAAGAGACAATATGGAGTGCCACTGCCACTGCCTGGTTGCTGAGTCCATCTTGCGCAGCTGGCTATTACTTGCACCACTTCCTCCTACCTTTGAACACATTTACTTTTCCATTTCTTTCTATCTTAGTCTTTTTCTAAATCTTTTTCTCTTGAAATTTCTATCGACTAATCCACTATGAACGCAAGGCCACCTCCACGAGGTAAGTTTTGTTTGTTTCCTATCGCGATAATGCTGACCTTGCCGCTCTATCCTTGTTGTTTCTATAGGCACGTATAACTTGTTGCAAACTCTATGAGGAAAGCGTACCTGCGTACTTAAGGTGCTTTTATTATAGGCGCTCCTCCTCCTTACGCCATCATGAACCGAGTCTCTGGAGGCCGGAATCTGAGACCTGTCGTCCTAATTTGTGAGTGGGCTCTCTATCAAGTTCGCCGTTAGCTAACAGCTTTTTCCAGTCGCATTCCTCAGTGCGCTATGGACCCTGTTCTCGTACGTCAATATCATTGCTACATATTGCATACCTCTTGCTGATGTTGTTACAGGGCGGTTTGTACATGTTCGTTCGAACTCACGCATTTGCAAGCTAAAGTAGGGATATAGATTGGGAATTTCAGAAGTATTTCCATCGATAGAGGACGTGCGTGAATGAAAGTTGTCCAATTTGTTCCGGTGCTGATGATTTGCGTTTACAGAGAATGAATCCAAGTTGGCTACGTTTTCTCTTGTGCTGGGCATTCTTTCAATTTCCGCTTTTGCGATTGAGGTATTTACCTTTTGTACTACGATGTGCATGCGGCTGCTTGACGCATTGTTTAGGCGTTTGGTGTGGTTGCTGCGTTATCGGTACTATGACATTCTCAATCAACTTTATCAAATTTAACCTTAACATTGCATGACACAGCAACGAATACCTCTTATGCGGATCTACAGCCTATTGTCGGCAGTTGTAATACTGATTGTCGTCGGTGGAGGATTACTTGAAGTCATCATACATTTCACCATGAAGGTGCGTTTCTTCTTTTCGTGGAAGCTTCTTGTACCTACCATTTTTTGTCCAGAACGATATCATTGGTGAATGCACGAACTTAGTTACGGGAGATGATGTTGCGTTTTATCCCTTCGGCTTTTGGGGGCCCATTAGCCATACAGTTATCAACGCAGAAGATGCCCGCGATTGTGAATACCAACATTCACTATTTCCACTTGTTCCCATGCTGATATCTTGTTTTTAGGGTGTCAAAGCGCATGGGATCATGATTCCTGGGCCGATATCGTGGAACTACTCATTTTGATCTGTAAGCAATGTCTTGAAGCGTTGCCTGACCGCATTATGAACTGACATAACGAACAGTCCTCTCTGGCTTGTTCGCCGTCACTGCATACGGCTACTACCGCCAATTGCTCGATCCTACTAGCCCGGCCAATGTCAGCCGTGGTCCTGTGCGAAACAACACCGCTTTCCCATCGCACTACAATCCGCCCTACGATGCTACGGTTCCGAGCCTTGGGTACCAGTATAACCCACCCTACGGTCAACCTCCTTACGGTGCATATGCACCACCCCCTGGGCCACCTCCCGACCACGAGGGCGCAAACGGAAAGCCACCTGGTTACATTGGTGGTGATGGCCTTGCGGGTGCAGGGTACGCTGTCGATGCCAAAGAGAAGGAAAATCCGTTTGCGGATTTCGATGAGCCTGCTGGTACGGCCAGTATTGAGCGAGATGTGACGAGCAGACCTGGCCCCGGAGGTCGAGAGACGTTCAATTGATTTCAATCGCGGCCGAGTGGCTTCATACACATCTTCAAGGGATAAAGGCGCCACACGAGCTTGGGACATTTTTTGATACTTGTTTACACTTTTATTTTTCTGACTCTTTGTACTACCTCTTACGAAGTTGATGCATGAACAATTCTTTGTGTAACAACTTTGCTACTGCTGTATTCTCCCCTTCCTAGAGGATTCACTTGGTGTTCACCCAACATGTATTCAATTTTGGATTTGTGATTTACTCGAGTGTGACGGTTAATCCTGGAATTTCACTTTTCACTACTCGACCTTGCTTCAGAATAGCAAGCAAGTGATCTTCTGGCCTGTCCAGAACTGTTACGTCCTCCAAAGGGTTGGCGTTGAGAATGAGTAAATCTGCGTAAGCACCAGGAGAAATGGTGCCTAGCAAGGAAGATTTGTCAAGCATCTTCGCTATATCGGCAAAATTACCATGAATGCAATGAGTTAGCTGCGTAGAACCAGAACGATAAGAAAATACATACCAGCATTTGTAGTCGCATGTTGTAAAATTTCCGGGGAAGGAAGAATGCTCGCTCGAACGGTGAATTCCTCCGTCTGCAGAGCTTGCATCGAGACGAGAAGGTCGGAACCGCTGTTTGAATCGCATTGCAATGAAAGTAAAGAGCGCATGAGTTGAGAAAACAAGGACCAAGACAAGATGAGGATTACGCTCACTAGCACACTGTAACACCTGCTGCAGACGCAATCTTGAGAGCCTCTAAACCTTGTTTCATAACTTGGGCATTTTTGAGTTTACCAGATGGAGGGAGAAAATCTTCGAATGGCGGTCTGATCATTATTCCGTAGCAGGAGAGGGTTGGGGTTAGGTAGAAAACGAAACCGAAAAATAGAGAAGTTGGGGGGATGTCCTCGTCAGCCTAAGCTTGAAGAACGGCGTCGATAGCTCACGTAGATGCCTTTCGATGCCATCCTGGAAGATATCAGGAGTCTTATCAGTTTGTCGCTGGACATGAAGCGGCGGGGCACGCACAGATTGGCAGTAGCCTGGTCGATAAGATTGCCATGCTCAATTCCCATAACACCATTATCGATTGCATGTCGGATTGCTTCGACTGTATACGCATGAGCAGTTGCTATTGAACGCGACCCCATTGCAACGCGACAATGCAATAAACACCAAAGAAACATCAGCAGCCATCAAAATCTCGAACGTTCAGTTGTGTTAAAAAAAACTATAAAAAGAAAAAAGTGGCGCACACATCTTCCCGCCCATTTGCTTGCAAGTAGTTGTAATGGCGCGAACTTCTTCCGCAGTATATTGCACTGACTCGATGGCATCTGTTGGTGAGGCTACCCCTCCACCGACCATGATTTTGATGACTAGATATTACATAGAGTATTTACTCCAATGAGTGAAATGATTGCGACCCAAAAAAGCTGCCGGGCGAGTAAGAAACTCACAATCAGCTCCTGCTTTCAACTCTCCCCGTGCGGCGGTTAGGACTTCAGGTACGCCATCTGCAACTCTCCCGAAGAGACCTACGTGCCCACCACAACATCCTGTATTATCCCCACCAGGTGCAAACTCGTCGCCATGACCGCCTGATATCGTATCGTAGAAAACGGCGGTGATTGGCCATATCAATCACAACACGACGACGACGAACTTTTACTCAATAGTAATACTGATACTGACCTGTCTGTGACAAACCCTTCCCGCATTGAAAAAGTCTTGGACCAAGAATCAATCCTTCCTCGATAGAGTTTGCTAAGACTTTTGTGGCACCGCCAGTATCGCGCACGGTTGTGAATCCTCTCATTAGCATTTCTAGGTGTAACACCGTTGGGCTGGTCAGATTGAGCCAAAAATGGGTATATATGTAGGTGGGAGAAGGAAGTATTCAAGTATGTACCTTTCAAGATGTAGGTCGTTCTGAGGTTCACCTCCTGTGGCGTCACCCGTGTAGTAAGCTCGCTCATTGTCTGTCAATCAGTTAGCCCGGGATCATGACGAGGGTCGATGTTCTTGGAGTTCATTGAAAACAGACCTTGACACCGGGAACTGCAGTGACATGGACATGACAGTCAATTAGTCCTCTATCAAACCGAGAGTTTCAAACGAATTAGCACCCCTCCTCCCGTCGACATAGTCGGACAAAGGTAGGGACAAAAAACTTACGGACAGACATATGCACCATTCAAATCGACTGTATCTATATCCTCGTCTGATTTGATATCACTCTCAGATGAAGGGGCCACTGATTCGAAATGACCATTACGGATGATGATTGTCTGTTTACCGCTCAATAACTTGCTTGCCGCTGGGTCGACTACGAGAGCATTGCGTAACTTGATAGCTTTCGGTGGAGAGGTGATCCAGGGCTTGATTGCAAGCTTGGGGAGCCTATAGGACGTTATCAAGCATTATTCACATACGAGATACAGTACTGGTTAAGCTCACAAACTCGGTCTCGTCTCTGTCGGCGCACCAGGGTATAAGGGTGCGACCATTGGCGTTGTTATTTGAGTCATTTCGTTGAGCAACTTAATCGTTTGGACGCTGATAGCTAATGAAGCTTGAAGGTTTTGTTCCACCACGTTATCAGTCACACGGGCTTGTGGATTCACATCGAAGGACCAATCAAATAAAATAATAGCAAGTCGATGCGAAAACATTGTCTAGCTCTGAGGCAGAATATCAGATGGCGATTCCAAGTGCCCGCTGGCAATCAGGCATGCATATGGTCATTATTTTAAAAAGCATACAAGGAGGGCATCGGTAGTTGTAGATGTACGCATGAAGAGTTCGCCATAATGAAGTGAAGGGGGGAGAAAGCATCCAGTCTGCAAGAACATTTTACTTCTTCTGCTGCGACTTGATGACCTTTTTCACAATCTTCGCCTCCTCGACCAAGAATGCCCGCAGGATTCTGTCCACAAACGTAAGTTGATAGATAGAAACAATGTAGGATGTACATCGGACGTACCTTGACTTAACACAGTCACCACACCTGGAACCACCGTATGCCCTTCTAACTGTCTTCTGTCTCTTAGAGATCACAGCATACTGACGAGGACGGAGGGCGGGAACCTGCACAAATAACATAACAAGCCAGTGGTCAGACAACTTCATCCGATACTTCCAAACACATCGCACTACGCACTCCGGGAAGACCAATTCCACAATCACCGCATTTGGGAGCTGTCGCAGGCTTCTTGATATGGTGGTAGACCAGCTTGCCGCCTGGCGTTTTAACAATTCGTCTGCGAGACGAAGTTGTGTTATAGGGTTGTCTTTTTCTGAGAGTGACGCGTTGGGCCATTGCTGGAACAAGGAATGATTGTTTCGAAAGGCTCGCAAGAGTTTATTCTGACATACATACCTTGCTGATCTTGAGGTCGTCGATGGCGATGAGGAAATTGTGTTGGTGAGAGTGGGTGGCTGAAGAACTAGCCAGTTGTTCGGTAAGTTCCGAAGTGTAATCTCAGCACGTGACTAGACACGACACATTTCGGAATTTCTTCAATTCACCGGTGAACAACACGTTTACGCGGCGCGGCGGTATGCGACGTCCTTTACTACATATTATTCCTTCTCGTTCAGTGATTTTCTCGCTACTTACACGCTACGTGGAGCGCCAGGGCTTTACGTCACGCGTCAACTCTCTGTCCGACTGATACTGGTCCCTCGGCACAGATGACTCTTGCACTTCTTCGTCGTCTTCAAGTTCCCCTAGGTTCTCTCTCTATGAAGTTCGGCTTAGTCGCAAGTGACTCGGAGAATGTCGTAACAGTCTCACTTGTGAGACCCACACTCCATCTCCATATCCCACTTCTTCAACAAATGCGCAATACGCAGACTCGTATCCACTGGCAGCTCCTCCCTGTCAGACTCCTCCTCCTCCTCCTCCTCCGCGAAATTTGGCGGTTGATGACTGGCAATGGGGCCACAGAGAGACAATAAGAAAGGTCAATTATGGTAGCCATTGTTGCCATTGTTCATCCTAATGGATCAACAAACGCGCACACTGGCGTTGGTTATATAATCAGCTCGGCACTTTCTACACCCCAACTTCACTACACAGACCGTATCTGTCTCAAGGATGCCTTCACGAAAACACCTAAAAAACTTTCCGCGTCAATGGAACGACAGCATTTGCTTTGAGACTTCAGAGAGGGCTAAGCAGGAACAAACGAAAGTATGTGCTCCTTCCTCCCCTCAGAGAATAATTGCCTTACCCTACCCTATGACCTTCTGCTCCAGAAATGGAACGCTTTCTTGTCCGCCCGACTCCCACAGAAGGAACTTGACCCCCGCATCCTCAAAATCGCCAAGAATAGAGAGGTAATGGGGGACAGATTTCCATACCTGTATTATGGGGTTCGCGTTCCACAATACTCTCTTCACTCTTACGTTTCTCGCTACGATATCAAGGTGCCCGAGCCTGCATCTCCGGGATCTTCAGAGCCTTACAGTTTGCTGTCTGCTCGATCCGCTGTTGCAAAGCATCTGAAGGCCAAGTGTGGAATGCCCCTCGAATGGGTACGTCCGTTGGAACAGGGCGAAGAGTATTATGTTATCTCCATGGACGATACCTTATATCTAAATCAAAGGTTCATGAGGCGATGGGAGGATAAGGTGGCTTCCGCTATGCGCGTACTTCGCGAAGAGTTTGACCTTGGGGATCAGCAGCCTATGTGGTGGTGGAGTACCATATGTAACATTGGGTGGGTCATATTTTCGCGCTCAAAACAGACCTGTACTGATCATTCTCTAGATATTGTTGTCCAATTGAGGATTACAACCCCCCGCAATTGAACGCAGAAAGGAGGTTGCGAACTGAACCCTTCTCATATGACTCCGACTCCTCCGAATCCGAGTTGGAATCCGAGTTGGAATCAGGATCTGGCACTGAGATTGACGACTTTTGGTTCGATTAGTAGAAGTGTATGATATTATGATTGCAGATTGGCATATATGCAGAAGCTCGTTTTATTCAAGTTCGTTCCATAGGGTTTGGTGAGCAAATAAAGCCCGAGGTTAACGTTCAAACTACTGTATGTAATCGTGAGGGCATCTCGTGAGGACATCCACTTTAATAATTTCGTGAAGATATGTTACGGATGCCTATCTACCAATGTCGATTCAGAGGTTCTGGGGGATATTCCTGTTTGATCCAACCATTTCCGCAACGCAAATAATCAACTTACTATTAGTACCAGTTGGTGGAGTTGCTACTTACCATGCTCTCCGGCAACATCTCCCTCCCTCCGAGCCTACTCGCATCGACATCTATGAAGTCCACTCTTCTGCTCTGACCGAGAGGCTATTACTATTGGTCCCAATGTACAACGCGCCATCAGTGATTCTCCCTTTTGAACAAGTCAGGCAAAGTATGACGTTTGGTAACAAGAAGTTGATACGAGTAAGTAGGGGTGCTCAAATCTAAAGTTCAAACGGTTCGAACAGTTCATCAGCAATTCTGCGCGGTGCCTACAAATAAGGAAGGAGCCGTCGGCGCTTGAAGCGGAGCTTAAACGCTCCTCCCTTGCCGCCTACTAATAATTCTAGATAAGTGACCTCGTAAAAGTGTAGTTGTACCTGGGTCTACAAGTAAATCTCAGACTATATAATCTTTGTCGTCTTCAGTCAAAGTCGTAACATAAATAATCACTTTGCGAAAGTTATCATGCTTAGTAAACAGCCGCGCTTTTCCGCCGCAACCATCCTCTCAGATCTGGACGCAGCGTTCAGCTCCGCTCGAAACCAGGGAGATCAGCTGACCTGACCAGACACCTCACACGGAGCCATCGCTCGCGGAATTGCTGTTTGAACTTTTGAGCTGTTTGAGCTGTTTGAACTGTTAGAATTGAGCACCCCTAGTATGACTTTCTGTCCGTGGATGAAGTGTACTAATTCTTCTACTTCGAAACAGTGGGTTAACTGGGAGTGCATCCCTTTCTCCGAGCTCCCCTCTACCCTTATACAGTAGAAAGTCTGAAGCAAGATGCAGCTACTGCATATGACCATGAGCCGCGTCGGCGCAGTTACACACACATCCCGATTCACCTGACGTTCTGCTCTTCTGACAATTGATCCTCGTCCCGCACGTACTACACCTCGGGGTGAGATGCTCGCCTTTACTTTTCAAGCGTCACGTCGGTCATTGGAAGTCACCCTACGTAGTGTCTTGTGCCGTCGAAATTTCTGTGGACTATCCTGCTTCACTTGCTCCCAGTTCAGGACATTTTGATATCAGTGAATTCCTTCGTATTTAAAAACTCATTCATGTCAAGTCTGGTTACACATAGACGATATATAAGAGATCGAAAGCGAATCATGTATATTATCGATACAGCAGTGGGGAAGTGACAGTGGCTACTAGGTACGACAGTAACGACAACGATACAGGAAGTATATAGACAACCCAAAAACCAACGGCAAAAAACCAAGGGAACGTAAATATGGACACGGACAAAGGACGTGAGGGTAAGCACCAGCAGCTCACGCAGGAAAAAGTGAAGGCAGGGATGGTAAGGAAGGTATCATGCAAAGACAGAGAGGTTTTGTGGTGGTCAAGAAACAAAAGCCAAATGTGTTACGCGCCGGAAACACCAAAGGCGTTAATAGACGAAACGTGAAGTCTATAGAGCGACAGCAACGAGACCGATGGCAGCGAGGCCGGCCATGGCAGTGACAGCGTTGGCGCGAGCACCGTTGGAGGTGGTAGTAGATGTGCTTGAGCTTGCATAATAAGATACTTTGTTAGGCTACGAATAAAGACGATCAGGGCAATGAAATCTTACCTTGCAGCAGCGCTGGTCGAGTCGGAAGCGGATGACGCAGAAGTAGAAGCGGACGAAGGAGCTGTCGCTGTCGAGGACGCAGCTGGCGCGGAAGAGGTAAGAGTAACACCCTAACATAAGGAAAGGAAAGAATTCGGTCAATTTTATTCAGGCCCCCCTTGGATATTCGATGAAAAAGACGTACGACAGCCAAGCAGAGTTCTTGTGCTGCCGCGAGGGCATTCTGCAGGTCTGAACCAGTGCACGAACTCATGATGCAGTCTGAAGTGCTAGTGATGAAATCATTGTTCCTGCATAAGCAAGTATCATCCGTAGGATCGCAGTCGCCAGTCTTTGCGTTTGCGATACAAGGGCCTGCACAATCTACAAAGGGAAAAAAAAAACCAAACACAATCAGGAACAAAGAAACACCGGGGTTGTACCAGTACAGTTGTTTGAACTCACTAGGTAAGCTCTGACGAGGAAGTATAATTGATGCGGAAGCGCTGGCAATAGCAGCAACGACAGAAACGACAGTTAACGAGAACTTCATTGTGGGGTGGGTTTATTGGCTTTGTGTGGTTTGCGAAAGAAAGTGAGGGCGGTGAGAAGGTCGAAGTTGCAAGAGAGCTTGCAATAACAATAATTCAAAGGATGTAAGACTCGAAGGAGAGTTGGGAGAAGGATGGATAGTTACATCCAGTCTTTATACTTCTCCAAGCGTCGTGTATGCCTCGCGTTCCTAGTCATTATCCGCTTCCCACCAAACAACACCCATTATTACGAATTACAATGGACTCCTATATTTTCCATTGATGGGCCCACAATGCGTATCGAGGAACAATGAACAAGGAAATACCAAAGAATGGAACTTGAATGGATGTTCCAAGTCGGAAACAAAGGGTGAAAGAGATAATAAACACTCTTCTATATTTGGTTGATCAATTACCCAAATCGGGAACAAAGGGCGGAGTTTCAAACTGTGTACCCGCTCGGTTCACCCCCGAAAGAGTCTGCTAACATATCGCACAATCGTTCAAAGGATGTAATCGCACAGGCGGAGCCATGTTCTGATACTCGCGACTCTGGGGATTCGACGCTCTGCGCTCCTGGGAGTAACTGACACAGACAGAAGTAACTACATAAACTCGAAACCTTGACACCGGGGGTGTGTCGTACGATACCGCTGTTGGGGCTACATCTTCGACACAGTCCGTCCACAGTAACGGATGTATCTCTAGAGAACCGAATAAGCAGATTAGGGTGAAGCCTACACGTAAGACTTACCGACACCCAGAGTATCAGAAGGATTGACTCGAGCGGCGGACGAATCGTCATTCGACGCGTGGGCACTGCTATGATCCACATTGGACATGAAGCTTTGAAGCCTTGAGGGTTAAAATGAAAGCTTCCGATCTAGAGTTCGTATTTTGATTGTTAGGACGAAAGTAAATGCATGGTATCAGAGCAGTTTTCGTGGAAAAAGGAACACGCATGGTATCCTTTGAAAAACAACCACTATCGCGGATAACGAGTAGTGCCTATTGATTGAAGATGTAAAGAGGGGAGATAGCTGATACTCTCGTGCCAATCCGTCGCCGATCTACGGAAAGTGGGATCGCATGAACGACCGTACGCCTTGCGCGTGGTTTGCCTGGTAAGGATTCTCGCTTTCGCGTGCAATGCGATACCGAACGTCGACCTTCATAAACTCGCTGTGCATGTCGTGGATAAGCCTGACCTTGTGTACGCACATAGCAAAAATATAGCAAGCTAAGGCTGTGGAAACGGTGAAGCACTGGAACAACGTTTGAAGCAGTAAGTTTGTAGTAAGCGGCAGAGTATGTACCCTTTAAGTTTGAATTTCATCAATCGGACCCGGAAATGTAGTAGCACGTGATCACATTATGAATAGACTCAGACGGCATTGTGGGTCCAGTTGTGGGTCCAAAATACTCCTCCTACTCTCCTTCTCAGCTTTCTCTCAATCATACGAGCTCCCCTCCCCTCCCTATGTCGAATATGTCCTCAAAAACCAACTTGCAGGCACCGCTTTTTGGGTTTATTCCTCGTAAGGTCACCGGCTCCCAGGTTGTTACTGCGATGGTGAGTCCAATGTCTCCGAAGGTCAACATTAGACTTATCTGTGGACCCAGGATCACGCCATCAACCCATTCACCAAGAAGCCTCACTCTGCGCAGTACAAGAAAATATTGGAAACAAGGAAGAAGTTACCCGTGTTTGCCCAAATCGATGAGTTTCTACGTACAGTACGCGCGAGCCTTTATCACATCTTCGTTAACCCAGCTCTAATACGGTGTTCAGTTCAATACAAATCAGATTACAGTCATGGTGGGGGAAACTGGATCAGGGAAGACCACTCAGTGAGTATAGCATTTGGTCTTTTCGCAGACCTAAGCGTGTCTAATCGCGATTATCTAGGATACCCCAATTCGTTGCCTTTTCAGATCTACCACATACGAGGGGAAAACTTATCGCTTGTACGCAACCTCGTCGTGTCGCTGCCATGTCCGTTGCGAAACGTGTAGCTGACGAAATGGATGTTGAGCCGTGTGTAGTCGCGAACGAGTGTAAATGCATTGAATGAGCTCACATGTTTTGATTTTTTTTTTCGCAACATAGTTGAGCTAGGAAAACACGTCGGGTACACAATTCGATTTGAGGATATGACCGAACCCGGTGTCACATTTCTCAAATACATGACGGATGGGATGCTTTTGCGAGAAGCAATGAACGATCCAGATCTTCAGCGCTACTCTACGATTATCCTTGACGAAGCTCATGAGCGTACTCTAGCCACGGATATCCTCATGGGCCTCCTCAAAGCTCTTGCTGCCCGAAGGACCGACCTCAAAATCATTATCATGTCCGCTACACTAGATGCCCACAAATTCCAGAAATATTTCACTTTGGATGGCAGCAATCACCAGACACCGCTATTCAAGGTCCCTGGACGTACTTTCCCAGTAGAGGTCTTTTACACTCAAGAACCAGAGCCTGATTTCTTAGAGGCAGCCATTCGTACTGTCATTATGATTCATCGTGCTGAGGGTGAAGGGGACATCCTTTTGTTTCTTACAGGTCAGGAAGAGATTGAGGAAACATGTCGGAAAATCCAGCTCGAAGCCGATGATCTTTTGAATAGTGATCCAGACACGATCGGTCCACTCACATGTATTCCTCTATACTCATCACTTCCTCCTCAGCAGCAACAGCGCATATTTGATCCTGCTCCTGCTCCCCGCTCGTCTAATGGGCCCCCAGGTCGGAAGGTGGTAGTTAGTACCAACATCGCCGAGACGAGCTTGACTATCGATGGGATTGTCTATGTCGTCGATCCGGGATTCTCAAAGCAGAAGGTCTACAATCCTCGCATCCGTGTAGAAAGCTTGATGGTGAGCCCTATTAGCAAGGCCAGCGCTCAGCAGCGAGCTGGCCGTGCTGGACGAACCAGACCTGGAAAATGTTTTCGCTTGTATCGTGAACAAGATTTTATAAGTGAACTCGAGGATCAAACGTATCCTGAGATATTGAGATGTAATCTCAGTAACGTGGTATTGGAGTTGAGTAAACTGGGTGTCAAAGTAAGTATACTTTTTCGTATCTCCTGTGGCATCTATTTGACTAGACGTATCTAGGACCTTGTGCATTTTGATTATGTTGATGCACCTGCGCCAGAAACGATGATGCGAGCTCTGGAAGTATTGAACTATCTAGCTGCCTTGGATGATCAAGGTGGCCTGACAGCATTAGGCGCAATCATGGCTGAATTCCCTCTTGATCCTCAGGTGAGAACTACCTACTTAGGCTTTCACATACATACTCACTGGTATTTTCAGCTCTCAAAGATGCTCGTCGTCTCACCAGAATTTGGATGTAGCAATGAAATATTGACAATAACGGCAATGCTTTCTGGTAAGTGACTCAATCTTCTCAGTTTGTTGTCTCAGACATTTTTAGGTTTGGAACGATACTTTCGTTGCTTTTCGCTGAATAGTCCCACCTGTGTGGGTACGTCCGTATAACCAACGCCGAGAGGCTGATGCTGCGAAGGCTGAACTGACGGTACCTGCTGGTGACCATCTGACGCTACTAAATGTCTACAACACATATTCACAAAGTATGTTCTATATCTTCCTCTCGCGGACTGCAACTGAATATTTTACAGACAAATACGATTCTCACTGGACTCGTAGCCATTATCTCTCGGCTCGTTCTCTAGCTCAGGCGGAGAATGTTCGCGAGCAACTTCGGCGCATCATGGAAAGGTTTGAGATTGATGTTGTCTCTCCTGCTGATGACCGCAAGATGTGGTCATCAGTACAGAGAGCACTTGTTTGTGGTTTCTTCATGCAAGTAGCATACAAGGAGAGCAAGAGCTACGTAACCTTGAAAGACCATCAAGTGAGCTCTATACACATCAATAACACTCCCTTCCCCGTATCAATGTGATTTCACTGGCAGATTGCTACTCTACATCCCTCCTGTGGCCTTGGCAGCGCACCAGACTGGGTAATATATAATGAGTTCGTTTTGACAAACAGGACTTGGTTGTTGACTGTGACGGAGACAAAACCTGAATGGTATGTACATCTACATGTATACCTTGTTCACATCTTGACTGAAACCAAACCACCAGGCTTTTAGAATTGGCGACTGCTTATTACGACCTCGCAGCCTTGCCGGAATCAGAAGCGAAGCGCGCGCTGTTGAAGGTCGCGAAAAAAAGCGCCGTGCATTTGGAAACAGCAAAATCTCGTAAGCACAAGAAGTCCAAAACCAATTTCTGACCTTGTACAAGTTAAGTACATGTTTTCATGAACAATATGTGTTTGTCTAGTAGCCGTGTACCATAGTGAAGCTGTGTAGAAGGCAATGATAATGACTAGACATCACCGATTGAATTTTGAGAATGACGGGTGACAGCGGAAGCTTGAAAGTCAAATTAACATACTCTCATTACACCCTCGAAAGCCGCGCCAGACTCCAGTCACCAGCCACATCGCTCACAGGATAACCAGAGCAGTAACCGTTTCACTACGTTTCTTCCCACTAAATTTCGGTCGACGCGCAAGATTGGTTTCTATAATACATACAAAATGGTCAAATGCAAGAGCGACGAAGAACAGAGAGAATAACTAGAACACTATTAGACAGAATATGGCATCAGAGAGAGAGAATTAACTAACAGGAGAGATAAAGACGCACCAAAAAAGATCACACTGCAGTCTAACACTTCTATCAACCCTCCAGTATATACTCCGGCGAGGTTGTCTGAGTGTTCATCTTCGGTGCTTTAATCACCAACTCCGCTTGTTGCCTACAATGAACAGATACAAAACCCGCTCGTCAGCGTCAAAGGAGGACCGCAAAGGCGATCAAAATCTCACAATTTCATCCTATACAACAACTTCTTATTCGCCTTGGCCATTTCCACACCAGCCTTAATAGCTCGAGCGAACAGCTCTGCCCTCAGATCTACCTTCTTGACTTGTAGCACCTTACCCCTACTATCCACGCGACCGCTGATGTCCCTGTTACGAACGAGACCAACGACATATTCCTCCGTCTCGGCGACACTCCACCCGAAAGCCTGGGCCATGCGGTCGAGTTTGATGCTGCTGAAGGGCGCAAAGTAGAGCGAGACGAGGCGTGTGCGTGTGAGTGAGTTGAGAGCGGTGATATGTGGAAAGAGGTGTATGTCGATAGTATGTCGGGTCTATGAGACGTGATGAGCGGGGTTGGAGACAAAGAATCGACAAAGCCTCAATCAAGGTACTCACGTTCTGTCTACTCAAGATCTCTAGCACGTTCTTGAAATTGCTCGCCATGTATGCTTCAATCATCTCTCGGACGTACGGTTCCTGTTCAATGTACACCCCAAAGGAAAGATTCTCTAGCACTTGAGCTTTGAATGCTGAGCGGGAGAGCGACGCGAGGGCACATAAGGAGCCGTAGATGGCGATGTCACCGGGTGAGACGAGCTATAAGAAAAGGATGTGTGAAAATCCACGCGAAACTCGCGCATACATGTTGATACGGACTTTACCAAACCAATCTCCAAGCCCACCCGCATTGCCTGTCCCAGATCCAAGTCGGAGGAAGTGATATGCAGCGCGTTCGTAGTTGGATTGTCCGAGCTGAGCGAGCGCAGTGGCAAAATCGAGCTTCGATTGAATAATTTCACGATCGGGTATCAGAGCCGAAGCAGGGCCACCTTTACGATTATTTCCAGTAGAGTTATCACCTTTGCCTGTATTCGAAAAGAGAGCCTCAAAAGCAGCTTCTGCTTTGAAGACGTAGGTGGGGAGGTGAGAATAGTTTCTTTGTTCGATCAAAAGCTGGACAACGAAGATGAGCAACGAAGAAATATGAGTAGAAACTGGAAGCTGGATGTGACACTCACTTCGAGAATCGATAAACACCCATCGAGTACGTGCTGGCTCGTAGTGCAGAACTCGCGAGACTTTGTCCAGTGTTTCAGGGCAGCAGGATGATCGCCTATCGAACGATAAAAGGAAGCCAAGTCGCGGTGTCCCATCTACGCACGAGAAATGAGACTAATAACACATAAAGCAAGGACCAAAGCACCCGCATCCTAATGCTCTCCTTGATCATATTATTCGAATAGTTCTTCAGCTCAGCTTCCAACTTGATCCTCTCAGCATGATTCCTCTTCACAATTTCCTCCGCCCAAGCAGAACTGATTACCGGTAATTCCGAGATATCAGGAAGATTGACATCGTGGTACGAGGAGACCTGTTCATATGCGTGACACAAAGAACGGTATAAACTCGGGTCGCGAGATTTCTGGATATGTTGCACAGCAAGATTGAAGGCTTCTACAGCGACACTTGGACAGACGGATACGATGTGAATTAGACGGTCGATTAGTGTTCTTCCGCTGTAGTTTGAGATGTAGGATTCGAGATCGAATGGGCGTGTTTCGTCGACGAGGACGATGGAGCTTTTTGAAGCAGGTTGAGAGCTGCTGGAAGTTTGCTGCTGTGTAGACTCTTGTTCATCGATATCCATCATGGTTAGAAGTAAAGACTTAGACAAGCAGGGACGCGCTCCGCCAGTGGCTTGACTCGCTTACACAATCAGGTTTACGTGCGACTTTTTTTTGTAAATTTCTGGGATCACTTTCAGAGGTGTGTATAACAGAAAGAGATATTGCAGCATGCAGCGCAGGTAGGAAAAGGAATATATGCATCTCGGGGCTGGACAAGACCTGCGGAAGTACACATCCTTGTTCCTGCCCCCCTGGTCACATCGGCCATCTTGTACTTTAAAGCATCCGTCGTACCTACCCTCAAATAAGTATATCGCACGCATCCGCATTCCCAACAACGAATGTGAAAAGCGAGAGTATAAGGTACAGCATATTACGAATACCATTAATCGAATGCAAAAGAGTCTATAATGCCTGCTACTCCATCCTGTATTACCCCCGTCTCACATGTAAGTAGGCCTCTCAGTCCAATCCAAGATAACCACCCCAACCTTATACTCTACCACCGCACCACAACCGCCAACTTCAAACACCAGTTCGCCGTCCAGTTCGCCGTCAATATACTTACATTCACCCTCCCAATCGCCCCAAGCCCTAGAATAGATAGATCCAATTTCCTACGACCACCACTATCTTTCGCTTTTTATTCGTATCTTGTGCCACCAAATCGACCAATGAAATAATCCCAGATTATCCTTCCCTCACGATACGAATTTGCCACTCTTTCCTGCCCCTATACCTCAATTGTCATATACAGGGGTAACTTATAACAAGGGGCGAATCGGTGATTGGTCGGTGGAATGTTGAATGGGAAGGGCACATTAGGTGGCAAAGATGCCAATAATCTTGAATGGAGGCACGCCCTGGCCTTCTTCTCCTAATAACTGGCATTCAACGAAATGTGAGCCACGAGATACGAAATGGTCGATGATGAACAGCCTGGAAAAGAGAAGTTATAATCAGAACGATATTTCGACATTCATAGAAGATGATGAAGCGACATTCGGAAAGAACACATAGCTTTGGCGTTGAATCTTCGATATCAGCAGCATTTTCAATCGTCTTCGCACCAGCATAATTATCATCCACCCAGCACTCAACGCTGCTACCCTCTCCCACATCCTTGATAGGCTCCTGAATATAATAAAGCCCGATATCACCAGCGCCAACCTGAATGGGTATCCTCAGCTTGCTCGTCGGAAGCTGCGAGTACCAATAATGCGCCTTGGTCTGCAAAGCATTACCACCACCGCCACCCTGGCTAGCGGGGTGGAAAGCATTCCACCCAGAACCAAAGAAGAGTGAAGGAGGAAGCGGGTTGATCAAATCGTTCGCGCTAACACAGTACGGCGAGACCTCCTCAAAGGGTCTCTCATCGGTAGGCCGTGTGTTCATACGGCCAGGTGGTACGTGCAAGTGCGGGATATTCGCCTTTGATGTCTCCGGCAGCTCGAGTTTGACACGGTTACCCTCAGCATCAACGTCCTCCTTATCGTTGTCCGCTCCAGGCTCAGGCACGACGCCTTTGCGTTGGCCCATACCACCGAAAAGACCGTGAGCGTTCTCAGCTGCGACGGCGTTCTCAGCGTGTCGGGTGGGTATTGTATCGTATGATGAGCCAGTAACGACTGCCCATGCGGTACATATTTGAGACTGGAAGTATGAAATGAGAATGTCTGAGATTAGCTCGTGGCCATTCGAATTTGCAAGCATTGGGTCGGCATAGTATTTCTTGATCGAAGCAGGATCGTTCATGTAGTTTGTGAACAGAGCAGACTTGGTAGATATGTGCGGGACGTCGTAGAATTGGGCGACAACGTTGTGCCAGTGGTCCGGGCCAGCGAAACCATATACTTGATGGATTTGAGGGGAAAAGTGTCCGAGAAGGATAACAGCGGGGTTATCAGGTCGAATGAGAAGAGATCGGATGAGAGTCTCGAAATTTTCGGTCGACTCAGGGTCACTATGGAAAAATTAGGAGGTCAACTAACAAGGCATCATTGTGCGCTCACGGTGTATCATCAACATCCAGTTCCACAATGATCAGGTCTGTAACGTCAGGTATATGGTGCATACTGCAGTAGGCAAAGTATGCGGAGGAGGTACGACGAATAGCGCCGTTAGTGAGTTCCGAGGCTGGATGAGGGAATACGGAGTTCCACCACTGGAAGAAGCGAGAGGGGTAGCATTTTGGTGATATTGGGTCATCTCCGGCGCCGTGGCAAGCAGAGACTATGAATGATGATGTTGAGAAAAGATGATTAGACTTTCTGTGTTAGAACGCACCTGAGCCTCCTACAATACTGATAGTGACAGGCTGGCCAGCCAATGCTCTATTAATCACGCGCTGCACGCGGCCACTGCTCCCAAGATGCATTCGACTTTGAGAAAGCACAAGAGCACCGTACTTTGACCCAATCTCATCACTGGGTCCATACACCGGACAAAAATCAAAAGGATTCGTCTGAGGCTCGGTAGTATTGAGATAATTCTTGGCCTTGAGGTGAGCCGTCGAGTAAGGTTTCCGCAGCATATCATTACTCGTCGGAAGTATATAATGCGTGCACCCAATAACGATAATGACGAGCCCTACAATGAGCCAAACTCGACCGGTGACGCCAAACGACCGGTGCTGAAAGCGCGAAAATTTCTCATCGTCAGAGCCCATTGGTAGCGGTGAAGGGACGGAAATATGAGCTTGAGCCTTGTTTGCTCGTCGGTGCATTCGACGACGAGAAAGAAGAGAGGAAAAAGGGAAAAAGGAGCGTAGGGGACAGAGCTGAGCTGGAATTTCCCAAGCGGGCAGGCGCTTTTTTCTCACGTGGCTTTTGATTGACCCAGAAACAGAAAGAGCGGCGTAAAATTTCCGGGCTCGCTCGAGACCTCAGATTGCTTTCATGGAGCTGTCAGACCTCAATGTCTGGAAAAAGTCGAATCAAAGACTCGAAGACAGGAAAAATGAAGGTTGCTGGCAGAAGAATTCAAATCAAAGCGCTTTTGTTTTTTTTTTCAAGGAATTTCAAAAATTTGCAAGATCAGGATAGGACAGGACAGGACCGGGACAGGAGGGGTTGAGGTTCTGTGCGGATTAGGAAGGACAACTTCCCTTTTTGGACTCAGCTGGCACATGACTATCTGGTTAAGACTTTCTTACTCCCAGCGTTCACCTTGACTTAGAAACTTGATATTCTCAGCGGTCGCTGGCGAAAGAGCGGCTCAAACCTTGGCATGACAAAGTTTCAATTCAAATTACCAGGTGTTTTCAACAAACTATCGCGGACTCCAGAGGATATTAACCAACTCTTATCTGCGAATGCGAGTCCGACAAGGTGCACTCACCCTTCCAAGCCATCCTGTTGTAAACGTACTAACCGTGTAGGCAATTCGCTAGCTGCATGTCGTTGACTCCGTGTATAGTGTTGCCAAGGACCTGGGTCTTCGAGAATCATAACAGGAATCCTCGGATCTTCAACGCAATAATCACACCGCAACTCGACTGTGCATAATACATATCTTGATCAAGCCAGAAATTGCCCTTCCGATCGAATTCCAAGTCCACCAAATTATCGGGACGGTGCTATTCTGGTCTCCTAAGCTGATTGTGTCAGCTTGAGCTGCCACGCCTCGACATGCGGAGGATACTCTTTCGCATTCTCCTGGAGTAAAACGGTAGCTGTGCCCATCAAGCTTGCAGTGGCACATCGAGGCCTGCCAAATCCCTGCAGTTTGTCCCGAGCTCGAGAGTGAATCATCCATTCCCGGAAATCTTCGAATTCGACTGTTATTCAAGAATATCAAGATGATCTTCTACATCTTCGTGATCCTAGGCTGTCCATCTGTGTTGCTGATAGTTCGGCTCAACAGTATGTCATCGCTGTCCCTCCACTGACACTTGCTGTCTTCTTTTCTCTTCGCTCGCCACGTCTCGTTACCAGTTGGCACGTCCCTATCTAAACATTAGACTTGGAAGCGTCAACCAGGAGTAGCGTCCACCAGCTACTACATACTCTCTACTACTGTTGTAGGATCGTTGAGCTGTCATCTGCCAAGCAGTCAGAATCATTTCTTCTGTCATCGTGAATAGCAGAGTATCCCTCGCTAGCTCACTTACCCCGACACTGCGAAGACAGAAAATCTGGGGTGGCTCCACTCTTTTCGTGAGTTCAACATACGCGTCCTAGGCCCTGATTTCGTGCAAATAATGCATTGCCATGGCAGGGCCCGGACCTCCGAGACGGGAAGATAGCTCTTTATTTCTGTGCTGCGGAAACGGAAACGTATTCTCTTTGTAACAGCACTGGAGTAGGGATCTATGGAAACTTTTCCGGTGTGCACAGCAGAGTAGGTAGCCTGCGAACAGTGAGGATTCTTGCAAGATTCTTGGCCGAGTCGCTCGAGCTGTCCGTTTTTCTAGGTATCGTGTAATCTAGAAATACTCTGCTAATACAGCTTGATTAAACATTATTTCATTGAATTGGTGAACCGTAAAGGTTGTTTGAATGTTCATTTGGTGACCGTACGGCGTAAAAACGATTGTCGGCAATTATTTCGCAGATAGAGCAGCACAGCCACTCAGTCTTTCCACGTCTCTCCTCTTGCTACTCCTCCTAATCTTTTTTTCCTCTCTCTCCATAATTCTCTTTCTCTGCTGTGGGCATTGTATCTGGCGGGGCCTTTTTTTCTGGCATTATGCCCAGTAATGACCTTCCTACACATTCGGCCGTGTACGAAAAACTAGGCCACAAATCCCAAGGATCCTGGACTAAACAGGTTCTCGTACCGATTCCTGGCGTTCGGAATCGTCGTTTACGTGTTTTAACACCAAATCTTCCTCGTTGGCGTTATATTCAAGGGAAAATACCGAGATTAATAGGGAAGAGACGGACGCCTTTGCTGATATGTTTTGCATGCCTGGCAATGGTTATGACCGTAATGCTTCTTTCGAGGAATGTTGGAGGACCTGAATGGCCTGAATCATGGCCTCAGGGAGAGCCATCGACACTTGTATTCAGACGGGAGGACTTGCAGCGAATATGGCAATGGGAAGTCGCGAGTGGACATTATCCTTCCCGGCACAGCAGTGCGTTTTATCTGTATCTCCTCAGGTCACAAGATCCTAATTTAAATTTTTTTACAGTACCGAAGGAAATTGGTTTAGCTTCACCACCTTTAAACCCAGCTTTGCCCGCAAAACAACGCACTATGACTCCTTCACGCTATAGGCCACCACCTGATTCAATTGCAACCGATGCCGATACTGATACCCTAGGAGCTGGCCCAAAAAGAGTATACCTGGACATTCAGAGTACGCCTCCCCACGTCGCGTACCCGCCGCGTCCAGTTCCAGGCAGTGTTGCTGATATGGATGTTATCATGAAACACTGCGACTTTTCGGAAGGAAAGTACGTCTTAGCCATCTCGAATGCCGTGTCCTTAAAACTCATGGCGTGTCATGTGTAGTACGTACGAGACTGTTTAGAAATTCTTCGGTTGGGCGGAGGATTGGACAATGGCCAGCGGGCGAGGAGAGGGAAAATGGACGACTGGAAATACATCTATATGGAACAGGCGAATACAACCGTAGAATTACCTTCACGCATCGACGACGACAACACCATGCATCCTATTCCCATTCGGCGTCCGCCTCCTGTCGTTGAAGGCAAAGTCGCCGACGACCCTGACGCAGGACTCGTCATGAAACCTGCAACAGAATTGGAGCCTCAGCTACCTCTTCCTGCACCACTCAAGCACACTCCTCATGCTGCCCTTCCTTCTCCTTGCGATCCCGAAAATCCTCGTCTGTTCCATATGTTCTGGACTGGTGCCTTCACCGATAAACCTTATTTAGCCCTAATGTCCTTCCTCTACACACAAAACACCGGAATCCATCTCACAGAGTGGCCAAAGGACGCTAATGTCTGCAGGCCTCAATTTTGGCTTTGGATCAACCCAGGTCCGGCTGCCGCGGTACCTAATCCGAACGCTCTGCATGACATGTTCGAGCAACTGAAGGTCAGCCCATGGGCAGCACCTTTCTTGCACCCGCGCTTTAAGGATGTCATCAAGTTCAAGCTTTGGAATACCACTGAGCAACTCGACGGTATTCCGGAGATCAAAGACGAGTGGAGGATTCTTCAGGACTCGTTATTCAACTCCGGTGGTTATGTCATCAGCGTCAAGCAGAAAGAACCTGCGAGCGCGAATGAAACCTCGACGAAAAAAGCCGATGATGATGATATGCTTAACAGGACTGGATCTACCTCTGCTTCAGCGTACGATCGTCTATCAGTTATTCTCTCTGATATGGCTCGATTCGTGCTTTGTCACCGTTTTGGTGGTATCTACCTTGACGCCGACACGATATTCTTGCGCGACTGGGAAGAGCTCTGGGGTTGGAAAGGAGCTTTTGCCTATCGGTGGTCGCGGTTGGAAAAGTACAACACAGCGGTATTGAGGATGAACAAGGGATCGGCCTTGGGTTCGTTCTTGTTCCGGACGGCACTGAAGAATGGGCTCGACTTCCACCCTATGACCGTCTCGAGATATGCCGCCGACTCACATCTAGAAGGATTACTGTTACGATTGCCGGATGCGTTGTTCGATTCTGCTTGGTTGAATACTGAGTATTACCAACGGGATCGACCTCCGCAGCCATATTTCACTGAGTGCGCTTTCTTCTGATGTTTTTTATGCCTTGCATAGCTGATTACGCTATAGGTTTGCGGAATTTTTCGACACACCACCCCAGAACAGTGCTGCACCGCAGACATTAGGGTTCAACGGATTCTTCAAGGGCGCGTATTCGTACCACTTCCATAATTTCTGGTACGTCCTCTCCCATGACTGTCGCGGTACCCAGTTTATCTATATCTTGCTTTTAGGTGGAAACCTTTCGATCCAATACGAAACTGGCCCGACTTAGGTTCAAGGTTTATTGCAGGAGAAAAGATGGCACGTGCTGCTTTGCAGGGACAAAATCTTTCACTTAGCTCTGCCATCGCTGCGGGTGATACTGATGTTGAAGAGGAAGATACTGTGGATTCAGACAAGCGAGATTTGGATTGGGCTACAGTTATGAAAAGGACATTTGAGTCGTATGTCCGTGGGGAACGACCCAATATGTATGGCGAGTGGATACAGTGGTAGATTATATCTTATATCATATGGTACTATACTTTTGGCGCACACATATTGTAAGTAATTCGGATGGAACGGTACAGCTAGTTCTATTGTGTGTGTGCATGCATATATTCATGGCTAAACTGCGTTTATAATTGTTGTACTGACCTTTGCCACAAAATCTCTTTTGAAAAAGACAAGGCACAGTGCAGTGGCATGACATGAAGGCTATTGAGCAGTAATTAAGGCAGATAAGACTCCCCACTGGTCCTCGTATCTAGGGCTGGCTTAAGTACGAATTCCTACTTGACGCCGTTAGACGACTGCTCTTGTCTGCGTTTATAATATCATACAATCCTACTTCGTCGACGTGGTATAATACAAAGTTCCAGAACCGTGGTACTGGCTGGGCTGGAGTCACTCAATCTCCTCAATCTCAGTGTCAGATCCCGATTCGGATTCGGAGGATTCGGAGGAGTCTGAGGAGTCGTCATATCGTGTGGGTCGCGACCTCCAGCTAATTATCTCGTTCAGTTCCGGAGGGTTGTAATCCTCGATAGGACACGCATATCTAGCAAATGGTGAGCCCAGAATCAATGCGATCGCTGAAATAAGACCCACCTCAAGCCACATATACTATTCCACCACCACATCGGCTGCTGATCCCCGAGGTCGAACTCTTCTCGAATGAACTGCACTGCAGCAGCAGCACGCTCTCCCCATCGCGCGATGTAACTTTGCTTCAGTACGAGAGTGTCATCCAGAGTGATCATATAGTGCTTGTCAACTTCCTCAAAGGGACGGGCGAAACGGAGGAACAAACCGCACTTGTTCTCAAGAACATCTACGACAGCGCGGCGAGCAGCCACTGTATCGGGTTCTGAGGATCCCAGACACGAAGGCACCTTGATTCCATTGCGAGCAGCGTAAGGAAGAAGTTTTTCGCGCGGTATGAGCAGCCCATAATGCAGGAGCGGAAGTTCGTCTCCTACTGCCTCCTCATTCTTGGCAATTTTGAAGATGCGGGGGTCAAGTTCCTTTTGTGGGCGTCGAACAGCCAAAAAAGCTCTTAATCTCTGAAACAAACAGGTAAGATAATCAATGTAAGAGTCAACGAAGCAACACGTACTTTTCTACGCTCCTGGATAGCCCGCTCCGTGTACTGTACAGAGGTACCGTCTTTCGAAGGGACGACTTCGCTGCAGAGATCGTCGTCCCATTGAGGAATAATTTTCGTTTTTCGTGAAGGCATTTGTCAGTCAGGTCGAGATGTAGGTGGTTCCGTTTTATGACTGACGCCAAGATTAACTTCCCACATATATATAGGTTGAATTTGTGGCCCCACCCAGGCTCAACTTTTCCCACGATGGGTTACTAATGGACCCAAAATGGACCGTCTCTTGTTACTATAATGATGAGTCTTGCAATTGTTCCTGTACAAGAACAATTGAGCGACTTCACTTTTGTCAATTTAAATGTGGATCTTACTGTTCTTTTGTGGCACCAGCCTATTGTCTGGGCTGTGGCACCGTGCACGGTGGCACCTGTGGTCATTTCTGGGGTGTGTATATATACTGCAGGGCCTCTACTGTCTATATTCAAGTTGTCCCCTCTGTCACTTTCTAACTGATCGTACCGCGTGCTATACTAAGGTGTCAGGATTGAAAAGGTGAAGTGAGGATTGACTCGACTGGCAAAAGTTATCACTGATGTATGCAATTTCGTCTAGATCGTCATGTTTCGCACAACAATCGAATTTACCTACGACGAATTTCTGGACGCACTCAACCATCAAGCGTTTGTGGCAAGTCAAATCACTTTGAAAAACGAGATGGCTTCCTATGGGTTCATCGCCCTTCTCTTGGTTACGCATAGTATCACTGTGATCCATCCGAATGCCTCTCTCGGTTGTTTTCCTCAGATTGAGATTGCTGCATCTAACGAAACCAAGTACCCCGATTTCGGGAGTCTTCTGTGCTCTTGCGTTAAAGATGTGACGACTCCTATTCAAGGCGCGCTGCGCACATGGTGGGAGATTAAAAGGTTCAATGACCTTAATGCGGCAACGGACGAATCGATATACGACGAGTTTGAAGAGACATTTAGCAATCATCTAAAGCAATTTCGCGCTCAAGCAGCGGCCGCGTTTAACGCCTTTCCTGCCGCAGAACGTTTCCTGATGATCGTATCGCAGGGGCTTAGATTTGCTCTTCTGGAGTGGCCCAATCCAAGGATGAAGGAGGTCCCCAAGGAATCCCCGTGTAATTGGGTTCGGGGGCAGGAGAAGAAGATCTATGCTAAACTGGATAGTAAAAAGAACAAGATGTTCACGCAAGAAGCTAATCTGGCCACACAGCGATATCAACGAGCCGAATCTCTACTGAATGATCCCTCTGCCTACCTTCCGCCTAGAAATTCTAGACAGCGTGTGGAATTCAACAATAAAAAAAGCAAGATCTCGAAATGCATGAAGAATTGCAAAAAAGCTCTACGTCCGGAACATCTTGTCCGGGTCATCTATTTTGCAGAGCCCATGTTCACTTTGTCAGATCAAGTGGACAATACCTGGCGACGTATCACGGGGCTCACCTCACAGTTTCGTGACGCTCTTCGTGCGACGTGCCGTCCACCTGATCCCAAATCTCCCGAATTCACCTTCAAGCCCTCATTTTTCGAACCTCCAGCCTCATCACTCCAAGCAGAGATCGCTATACCTGAGGGAGCTCTAGATATTATCGCCGTAGCAGAGTTTCATGCGTTCGAAGGATATATCCAAGGTCTCACGGATGAGAGTTTCAAGATACTGGATGAGCATCGTGCGGAGAGTGCGTCTGATCCAGGCTCTGAGTCACCCTCGGACGGACCTGAGGAGAGTGATTCAGACGCCCCTTCGTCGTCCTCGCAGGAGGAGGGTCCGTCCCTTACGTCGTCCTCGGAAGCGGTCGAGACGAACGCCTCAGAATTTATTCCCTCTCACGGTGAGGGAGATTCCGAGAGCATCCCAAGCTCTCCTATCGCCACACGCAAAAGCGCTAGGGTCACCCGCACTCGGAATGTAGCTCTTTGAATTGTGGAAGATGCGGTGTTCTTGTCGTCATAACTAGGATGGTTCCGGTGTTCTAAAAGGTTTGAGTATTGTGTGTAGTGTTGCGTGTAGTGTTGCGTGTACGTGTAAAGAATAAAGAATACCTCGAAATGTACTGTCATATGTAGTGAATAGAGCAATCAATAAGTTGTATGGCGGATGAAGAGAGTGGAGAGTGTAATCCTCGTGACACTAGTACCGTGTATCGATTGTAGGCTCCCCTGTCAAGTTGAACCTCTAGTAAGTACCACTGCGAGAGTCGGGATACAAGCAGCGATTGGAGACTTGTGATATTGGGTGCCATTAGTATCTAACGATATCCAATATCAACATATATCGCATCCTGTATCTAAACATCTCGCATCCCCGCCACTGTTCTGGCCACTTGGAACCGAACTGCCGTGTACATATCTCAGTGTGAGGCTCTTCAGTTGGGATGCAGTACTGTATCTTACAAGATTCCGGCGGAAACTCGTATGATATTGGTACGTGCTCTTCGATTATATTGCTGCAAGGCTCATCGCTGACTAGACAATCCTTAGCTACTGGTTTTTGGTTCAGATAATCTATGTCTACGAGAATGTGAAAGCTATGTATCACTCGCAATTTTTCAGAGACGATAACTGTCACAGGGCATCCTCTGTGTTGCCTGCAAGCCAAGCTCTGCACTATAAAATGAGGATGGTAATGCTCGGACTTTTCAACGTGCTCTTGCTGCAGATGCTTCAAGTTGATTTAGCTACCAAAGATCTCCGCTCAGCGCTCAGGGGCGGAACAGTCGGTCTGACTGTGAGTGTCATCATGCACTACTTGTTCGTTTGATGACTGACTCCTTCATAAGTTGTTCCCCAGAAGTTCTTGATCATTCCGTTAGTTTGTGGGCGTCGAACAGCCAAAAGGCCTTCATATTCTGGAGCAGAAGGTGGAAGGTAAGCCAAAAATTCTGAACAACAATGAAGTTACATGTATTCGTGCTCCTGGAAAGCACGCTCTGTATATCTAGGGACAGTGCGACCTGGTTCAAGGACAATTTCGCGGCAGATGTTCGTCCCATGCTGTTGGGATTTTTTTTTTGTGGAGACATCTGGGTGGCCAGGAGCTCGAGAGATTGTTATACTTATACAACAGACATGATGTCCTTCAAAGTACAGCAATGGCTCGGAAGATATAGCGATGGCCCCCGTTCACACTGGCAACGCGCATATACGGGCGGACGTTTTCATCCAAACCCGAATAAGTAGCTTTGAACACCTCGTACGAACTTGAAATGATGCAATGAAATTGTCAGATATCATACTCTTCCACTACTCGTACCAAGGGTCCTCAGTCTCAGTGTCAGATTCTGAATCCAACTCGTACCAAGGGTCGTCAGTCTCAGTGTCAGATTCTGAATCCAACTCGGATTCGGAGGAGTCGGAGTCATATGAGAAGGGTTCAGTTCGCAACCTCCTTTCTGCGTTCAATTGCGGGGGGTTGTAATCCTCAATTGGACAACAATATCTAGAGAATGATCAGTCCAGGAGTGATTTGAGCGCGAAAACATGACCCACCCAATGTTACATATGCTATCCCACCACCACATAGGCTGCTGATCCCCGAGGTCAAACTCTTCGCGAAGTACGCTCACAGCAGAAGCCACGCTCTCCTCCCATTGCCCCGGGTCCGTATATTTTTGATATAGATATAAGGTATCGTCCAGGGCGATGATATAATGCTTTTCGTCCTCCTCTAACGGGCGTATCCAACGGAGCTCCATTCCACACTTGGGCCTTAGATGCTTTGCAACAGCGGATCGAGCAGACAGCGGGCAGTACGGCTCTGAGGAATCCGGAGATGCAGGGTCGGGCACCTTGATATCATGGCGAGCAATGTAAGTGTGAAGAGATTCTCGTGGGACGGAAACCCCATAATGCAGGTACGGAAGTTTGTCCCCAACTACCTCTTTGTTCTTGGCGATTTTGAAGATGCGGGGGTCAAGTTCCTTTTGTGGGCCTCGGACGGCCACGAAAGCGTTCCATCTCTGGAGCAAAGGTCATAGGGTAAGGCGGTTATTCTCTGGGCGAGGAAGGAGGACATACCTTCTTTTGCTCCTGCTTAGCCCTCTCCGTAGACCCCCAGGGAATTCTGTCGTTCCATTGACGTGGAAAATCTTTCCTTGAAGGCATTTGTATCGGCCAGGGTTCGGATGCTTTGAGTGGAGATGAACTTTTGAATGACCGGCCTATGTACACCACATGCAACTTATATGGTTGTTGAGTCCACCAAACCGTAAGCTTCTGGAGTGGCTCACCAGTGGATTTTGCTGCTCCGGCTTAGCACAAAAGTAATCAGACGGCGCTTGATGGTGATGAAGATCTATTGTCCCATATTGTTTGCCGAGCCAAAAGTTGAATGTTTCGCGACATGCAGTTTAGAGCTCATTATAGGGAGTCCATCGAGTCACTGCCAGGACAATGATCAATGCCAGAAGACCACGGAGCTTTCAAGCAAACTCCCAAACGACAACCATTACTTGAGAGCGAGAGAGAGAAAATATGTTCAAACAATCTGCGGACTTAGGACAGTCGAGGTTCCGAAATTTACGGACCGTGTTCGAAAGCGCGTGCTCGGTGGCCCCATCCACACCATATTGTCCATCCGAACCTGAACAAGGTCATACGAACTTGAAAATGATGCAATGATATCCATAAGCCAGACAGAAAGTAGTCTCGAGTCTGCAATCATAATATTATACACATCTACGAATCGTACCAAGGGTCCTCAGTCTCAGTGTCGGATCCTGATTCCAACTCAGGTTCGTCGTCTGAGGAGTCGGAGTCATATGAGAGTGGTTCAGTTTGCATCCTCCTTTCTGCGTTCACTTGCGGGGGGTTGTAATCCTCAATTGGACAACAGTATCTAGAGAATGATCAGTCCAGGAGTAATTTGAGCGCGAAAACATGACCCACCCAATGTTACATATGCTATCCCACCACCACATAGGCTGCTGATTCCCGAGGTTGAATTCTTCGCGAAGTACGCTCACAGCGGAAGCCACGCTCTTCTCCCATTGCCCCGGGTCCGTGTATCTTTGATCTAGATATAAGGTATCGTCCATGGCGATGACATAATGCTTGTCGTCGTCCTCCTCAAACGGGCGTATCCAACGGAGCTCCATTCCACACTTGGGCCTTAGATGCTTTGCAACAGCGGATCGAGCGGACAGCAAGCTGTACGGCTCTGAGGATCCCGGAAGTGCAGGTTTGGGCACCTTGATCTTATGGCGAGCAATGTAAGTGTGAAGAGATTCTCGTGGAACGAGAACCCCATAATGCAGGTATGGGAATTTGTCCCCCACTACCTCATGATTCTTGGCAATTTTGAAGATGCGGGGGTCAAGTTCCTTTTGTGGGCCTCGGACGGCCACGAAAGCTTTCCATCTCTGGAGCAAAGGTCAGAGGGTAAGGCAAGTATTCTCTGAGGCGAGGGAAGGAGTACACACCTTCTGTTGTTCCTCCTTAGCCCTCTCTGAAGACTCCCAGCAAATGCTGTCGTTCCATTGACGTGGAAAATTCTTTCGTGAAGGCATTCTTGAGACAGAATCGGTTTGTGTAGTATGAGATGCACTCTTAAAGACCGGCCCACATAACTTATAAGGTTGTTGAGTCCACCAAACCTTAAGCATCTGGAGTGGCTCACCAGTGGCTCATGCGCTGTGTACTTTGCTGCTCCTACAAAAGTATAGCACGCGAGAAAGACGGTTGAAGAGCTATTGTCCCAGTAGTCACATATTGTTCAGATATTGTTTGCCGAGATCAATTTCCAAAACGTCCGTGGATCGTAGCAGCTCATCGAGTCAAAGCCTGTCACTGCCTAGGGCAACGTTCTCTGCCAGAAGATCGCCGAGCATTTATCCAGAGAGGGACAGAGGAATGTATCAGTTCATGAAACTGAAGGGACCATCGTCGAATGATTCCCAGGGTCCGGAATTCGTGGCCTTCTCTATTTTCAGGAACTTATATACGAGGGGACAATGTAAATTCTACTACGACTGCTTCACAAACTAGTATTCAGTATTTTATAGTAGTACTAACAACAATGATAGTCGAATATCAAAATCTGGGCACAACTCATCGATGAAACCAGCAGAATGCAAGAATTTGTACACGCTGACGGTTGCGATGAAGAGATACATAGTTCCTCCGTGTCAAAGATGCAGTACAGATATTGCAGCCACTAAAGTTCTACAATGATAGGGGAGCTGCGGTCACTCCATTTCGGTCACAGATCCAGAGTCAGAGTCAGAGTCAGAGTCAGATTTATATGGCTGGTTTCGCAACCTCTCCTCTGCGTTCAATTGCGGGGGGTTGTAATCCTCGAGCGGACAATAGTATCTAGAGGACGGTCAGTCCAAAATTATTTGAAGCGCGAAAAAGACTCACCTAGTGCCACATATGCAATCCCACCACCACATAGCCTCCTGGTCCCCGAGATCAAGCTCTTTTCGAAGTACACGCACGGTAGAAGCCACCCGCTCCTCCCATCGCCGTCGCACGGCATATTTTTGATTCAGGTATAAGGTATCGTCCAGGGTGAATATCAAATGCTTATCTGGCTCCTCAAACGGAAGTGCCCAATTGACAGTCATATTACACTTGTCCGACAGATGCTCTGCGACAGCGTATAGAGCAGACGCCATGTCGTACGGATCTGAGGATCCCGGAGGTGCAGGGCAGGACACCTTGATATCATTGCGAGCAACGTAGGGGTGAAGAAAGTCCAGCGGAACGAGAAGCCCATAATGCAGGTATGGAAACTCGTCCCCCATTAACTCTTTGTTCTCGGCGATTTTGTAGATGCGAGGGTCAAGTTCCTTTTGTGGGGGACGAACAGACAAGAAGGCATTCGCTTTCTGAAGTCAAAGTCATTGGGTAAGGCAATCGTTCTCAGAGGCAAAGAAGGCGCGCACGTACTTTCTTTCTCTCCTGGAGCGCCCTCTGTGTAAGCCGAACACTCGTACCACTTGGCGAACGAGAGAACTCGCGGCAAATACTGTCATCCCATTGACGAGGAATAGTCTTGTGTGAAGGCATTCTTGTCGTAGATGTAGGTTGATGGATGAATGTTGAAATGCACCAGACCGAGTCTTATATACTGCACCAATAATCGACTTACCATATATAGCATAAGCCAACAAACGTTTCTGTGGCCCTGCTGTGGCCCAACTTCTGCCACAATCGCACAAACACAATACACCATTGCCATTGTGATTGAGCCATTGTTCTTTTTTTATTCTCTTTCTGTGGCTCCATTGCCATTATATATACCGTATCGATCCATGCTGTGGAATGTCGTCCCCAAAACTGATTTCCGTGTTTTTTGACTGGTGCTCTCCTCTCTCTCAGTGCTCACTGTTTGTCTAATCGCCTAAAGTCATCGTTAACCTCGGACATCCAGTTTCTTCTCGAAATTAGACTATGTCTACCACAGTTATTCAGTACACTTATGACGAATTCCTGGAAGCCCTAAATCATCAGGCCTTTGTCGCGAGTCAAATTGATACGAGACAGGAGATGGCTTCGTATGGCTTCATCGCCCTTCTCTTGGTGATGCATAGTACTACTGTACTTCACCCGCGAGCTGCGTTGGGATGTTTCCCTCAGCTCCAAATCCGTGCACCTGCCACCGATTTCATGCCCAATATTAACAAATACCCTGACTTTGGGAGCGTTCTGTCCTCTTGTGTTGAGGGTGTGACTAGTGTGCCTGATGGTGTGCTACGTACGTGGTGGGAAGTCAAACAATTTTATGATCCTACAGCAGCGGACTTCAAAATATACGAGATCTTTGGAAAGACGTTTAACACCCACTTCCCCCAATACCGCGCTCAGGCAGAAGCCGCGTTCCGTGCCTATCCCCAGGCAGAATGCTTTCGTATGATTGCATCGCAGGGACTTAGGTTCGCTCTTATAGAGTGGTCCAACCCCAAAATGAAGCAGACTCGAAATTCTTCATCCACCTTTCCCTGGGTTGAGGGGCAGGAAAAACTTATCTACAAAGGTATTGAAACTGCAATAGCCCAGAACTCTGACTTCCCAGCCTTGCTGCAATATGAGCGGGCCCAGTCATTACTGAATGACCCAACCGCCTACCCCCAGCCTAGGAACATCAGAGAGCTCGTGTTGTCTGATCAACGGAAAGAAAGGATTTCAAGGATGATGCCCAAATGCCAACATGCTCGGCGTCCCAACAATCCCCCTCGAATCGTGTATTTTGCTGAACCTATGTTCACTTTATCGGATGAAGAGGTAAATGACTGGCGTCACATCACGGGGCTTACCCCTCAGTTTCGCTACGCTCTTCGTGCTATGTGTGATCCTACCAATCCTAATTCACCCCAATTCTCTTTCAAACCTTCTTTCTTTGACCCTCCATACCCGCCACTCGAAACAGAGATCGTGCCAACGATGGGTGTGGACCCTGGTATCAAAGCAATCTCGAAGGCACAGGTTGCGGAGTTCAAGAATTACTGTGAAGCTCTGGCACAGGATGAAAATCTTAAGCTTCTGCATGACCATCGTAGGGGAAGTTTGTCCGCTGAGTCGGCCCCGGAAGCGCATGACCCCACTGAGTCGGCCTCGGAAGTGCATGACCCCACTGAGTCGGCCTCGGAAGCGCATGACCCCACTGAGTCGGCCTCGGAAGCGCATGACTCCACTGAGTCGGCCTCGGAAGCGCATGACTCCATTGAGTCGGCCTCGGAAGCGCAGACCTCCGCTGGGTCAAATTGGCTTCCCAGTCACTTAGGAGATTCCAATTCGGAGAGCCCACCAGACTCTCCTATTGCCACACGGAGAGGACGTAGGGTGAACCGAACTCAACCTAATTACGTGGAATCAGCAGAAGAAAGCGCCAAGTCCACGTCCGACTCGTCCAGCCCGCCAGACTCTCCTATTGCCACACACTCGGAATAGAATGTCTCCTGTAGTCTGACTCTATTGAAGGTTTCAGGATGTCGTGTAAATCATTGTACTCTTTGTATGTTGTTGTATGTAGTCTGATGAATCGAGCAATCAATTAGTTGTATACTTGACGCGCAAAAGAAAGTGGACAATTCTCACATGTACACTGCAGACTTCTCGGTGTTTAGGTTCAACTGGCGAACTTGCGGTAGCATAGCAAGAGTCGGAACAAAGCTTCAAAGCGACGCTCTGTAACGATCAGTGACTTATGGTTAGGATTTTGAGTGTTTGCATCAACAATGGATGACCTCCCGTGGGCATTTCTAAACTAAATCCTATTCTAAACTCATATAAGCGAGCTTAGCCGAGTCTCCGAATCTCGGCAACGAGCTCACATCAGCGGAGTTTGTAATCTTACCCATTTCTAAATTTTAATCTAGAAGGAGGGTACCCCCCCCCCTTCCAGACTAAAATCGTCTTTCTAAACACATTTCGAGCTCCGCTCGGAGATACACCTTCCTTTCTTGCATTTGTCCCCGAGGGTCAGAGCTAGAGTTCTGCGTAGGAAGCCTCAGCGGTCACTTTCAAGTGGCCGTATTTGTCTCAAAAGGATGATATATGGTCAGCGGTGCATGATTATTGAACTTTCAAAGAAAAAAGACAACTTTGTGAGCCCAATCTTCCTTGCCCTACCTGGTGGCTTGTGGGAAGAATAACTTCCTATTCAGGCCTTCAGCCGGATTATTCTAGACCAAACATTTGGTCGACGGTTTTCTAAACTAAAGCTAGATTTTTTCAAGGTCCGCGTTTGATGGATTTAGAAAATAATCTAGGTTTTCTAAACCCACGGGAGGTCACCCAATATCCATCTCCGAACATGGGGGGGAACTCGGGAAATTTTTCAACATACGTTTCGATCAGGTTTCGATCATAGTCGGTACTCGAGTCTGCACATAAGTCATGGCCCGAACAGTGAGGGGAGATATTTTAGATGGATATCGAGGGAGATCATCTCCGGGTGCTCGAATAATACAATAACGCAAAGTGCGCAAATACTCTTGAACACTGCATATATGTAAGTAGGCCAGACAGGAAGCAATTATTTTCAGTGTGGAGCCTCACCAGATTGTGCGGTAGAGAGTTGTATTTCACAAAGCAATAGACGACACCCCTTATCTGCGTTTATAGTATCATATACACTTCTACTTCATTGGCATAGTATGAGTTCCTGAACTGTCGTACTGCCTGAGCTAATGTCACTCGATCTCCTCAGTTTCGGTGTCAGAACCGAATTCGGATTCGGAGGAGTCTGAGGAATCATCATATCGTGTGGTTCGCGACCTTCACCTAACTATTTCGTTCAGTTTCGGAGGGTTCTGATCCTCAATAGGAGAGGCACATCTAGCAAATGGTGAGCCCAGAATTAATGAGATCGCTGAAATAAGACCCACCTCAAGCCACATATACTATCCCACCATCACATCGGCTGCTGATCCCCTCTTCTCGAATCACCTGCTCTGCAGCAGCACGTTCTCCCCATCGCGCGATGTAACTTTGCTTCAGTACGAGAGTGTCATCCAGAGTGATCATATAGTGCTTGTCAACTTCCTCAAAGGGACGGGCGAAACGGAGGAGCAACCCGCACTTGGGCCTAAGAAAATTTATGACAGCGCGGCGAGTAGCCACTGTGTCGGGTTCTGAGGATCCCGGACACGAAGACACCTTGATTCCATTACGAGCAGCGTAAGGAAGAAGTTTTTCGCGCGGTATGAGCAGCCCATAATGCATATACGGAAGTTCGTCTCCCACTGCCTCTTCGTTCTTGGCGATTTTGAATATGTGGGGGTAAGCTCCTTTTGTGGGCGTCGAACAGCCAAAAAAGCTCATAATCTCTGGAACAAACAGCGGGGGGTAAGATAATCAATGTGAAAGTCAACGAAGCGATACGTACTTTGTTACGCTCCTAGAGTACTGTCTTTTGAACGAACGACGTCGCTGCAGAGTTTGTCGTCCCATTGAGGGATCATCGTTTTGTTTTTCATGAAGGCATCGGTACAACTATATTGGCCAGGGTTCGGATGCTGTGAGTCGAGATGCACTACACTGAATTAAACACATTGTTGCTGAGTCCACCAACCTTTATATGCTGCTCACCAGTGGCGCTCGCTGCGTATTTGGCTGAGCAGTGATTTAAAGCCTTGAAGAGTGGCGAAGATCTCTTGTCCCAGTTATGATTTGCCGAGCCAAACGTTCAATGCTTCATTTCTGCGATCAGCGCATTGCAGATTTCATCGAGTCAAAGGAGTCGCTGCCCAGGATAATCGTTCTCTGTCAGAAGATGGCCGAGCTTTGATTCAGAGAGGGAGAGAGAGGGAGAGAGAAATAAATCAGTTCATGAAACTGAAGGGACCATCGTCGAATGATTCCCAGGGTCCAGAATTCGTGGCCTTCTCTATATTCATAATTCAAGTACTTAAGGGAACAATGTAAATTCTACTACGACTGCTTTAAAAAAAGCTAGTATTTTGTAGTAGCGCTAACAACAATGATAGTCAAAAATCAAGATCTGGGCACAACTCATCGATGAAACCAGCAGAATGCAAGAATTTGTATACACACTGAAGGTTGCGATGAAGAGATACATAGTTTGTCCTCCGTTTCAAAGATGCGGTACAGATATTGCAGCCACTGAAGTACTACAATGATAAGGGAGCTGCGGTCACTCCATTACGGTCTCAGATCCAGAGTCAGAGTCAGAGTCAGAGTTATATGGCTGGTTTCGCAACCTCTCTTCTGCGTTCATTTGCGGGGGGTTGTAATCCTCGAGCGGACAATAGTATCTAGAGGACGGTCAGTCCAAAAGTATTTGAAGCACGAAAAAGACTCACCTAGTGCCACATATGCCATCCCACCACCACATAGCCTCCTGGTCCCCGAGATCAAGCTCTTTTCGAAGTACGCTCACAGCGGAAGCCACGCTCTCCTCCCATCGCCGTCGCACGGCATATTTTTGATTCAGGTATAAGGTATTGTCCAGGGTGAAAACCAAATGCTTATTAGACTCCTCAAACGGAAGTGCCCAATTGACAGTCATATTACACTTGTCCGACAGATGCTCCGCGACAGCGTATAGAGCAGACGCCATGTCGCACGGATCTGAGGATCCCGGAGGTACAGGGCAGGACACCTTGATATCATTGCGAGCAACATAAGGGTGAACAAAGTCCAGCGGAACGAGAAGCCCATAATGCAGGTACGGAAGCTCGTCCCCCACTAACTCTTTGTTCTCGGCGATTTTGTAGATGCGGGGGTCAAGTTCCTTTTGTGGACGACGAACAGACAAGAAGGCATTCGCTTTCTGAAGTAAAAAGTCATTGGGTAAGGCAATCGTTCTCAGAGGCAATGAAGGCGCGCACGTACTTTCTTTTTCTCCTGGAGCGCCCTCTGTGTAAGCCGAACACTCGTCCCACTTGGCGAACGAGCGAATTCGCGGCAAATTCTGTCGTCCCATTGACGAGGAATAGTCTTTCGTGAAGGCATTTGTATCGGTCAGGGTGTGAAACGCTTGATACGAGAATGTGGTATTGGTACTGAATTAACCACATATAAGGTTGTTGAGTCCACTAACGCTAAGCTCCTGGAGTGGCTCACCAGTGGCTCATGCGCTCTCCACGCGCCGTGTACTCTTCTGAATGACCCACTTCCGCCTCTATTTATCACAGAAGCAGAAAGACAGCTGAGCAGTGAGATTCAAAGCACAAGCTTTTGAAGAGTGGTGAAGATCTCTTGTCCCAGTCGCATATTATTTGCCGAGCCAAGTTCATTGTTTCATTTTTGCGATCAGCGCATTGCAGATTTCATCGAGTCATCGGAGTCGCTGCCCAGGATAATCGTTCTCTGTCAGAAGATCGCCGAGCTTCAGAAGACATCACTATTGAGAGCGAGAGAGAGAATAAATCAGTTCACCACGTCAGAAAGGACCAACATCGAATATTCGCATGGCTCCGGAATTTACGGACCGTGGCATTTCTTCGGAAACGCGTCAGCTTGTCGGAACCGAATCTTGGATTCTTTTTCTTTTTCAACTTCGTATCATACCTAGTGAGTACATGCATATGTATCTCAGCGCGGGCCTCAGTGATGCAGTCTATCTTATAAGATTCCGGCGGATACTCGTATTACTGGTTGTCGGACTCCAAGGTGCGTGCTCTCAAACTTAATGCTGCAGGCTCGTCGCTGATTAGACAATCTTTCAATTCTTTAGTAGTTACTGGTTTTGGTTCAAGAAATGATAATCTATGTCATGAGAGTTATCTACACGAATGTGACGTCCCTTTTCAACGAATTTCAGGGGCATACATCATAGAACCGCTTCCCGAGCACATGTATTCTCAATTGTTAGCTCCGCTGCCTCTTGACCTTGAAGCTATCACCTTCAACGATTCAAAGACGATAACGGTCACAGGGACCCCTCCATGCTGTCCGGCCCGTCTGAAGGGCAAGCTCTGCACTATAAAATGAAGATGGTGGATGCTTGGACGTTTCAGCGATGCTCTTGCTGCAGATGCTTCGATTTGCTATAGCTACACTTTGTCTCCTCTCAGGGGCGTACAGTCAGTCTGACCGTGAGTCTCATCATGCGCCACTTGTTTGTTCGACGACTGACTCCTTCGTAGTTGTTCCCAAGAAGTTCTTGACTATTCCGTTAGGAGGTGTAAGGCCTTCAGGATGGCTCTTTGACCAGGTTATTCCACCTTCTTCCGACACGCAACTTTCATAAGCTAACGCCCTCTATACAGCTCATGGTTCAAACCAACGGTCTAGCCGGACATGAGCACGAATTCTACGATTAGTATGTTTCTGCTTTTTGTGATATGGAGAGGCAAATCAATCAAGTCTAGTGTTGCGCAGAGCGACTGGATTGGAGGAACATCCTATTACTCTAGCCTCGAAGAAGGTAAAAGTGTTCTCCCCATTGACCCGTATCTACTCTGTTAACACCCCTAATACAGCGGGCAGTTACTGGTTTGTACGTTTGTCAATATTTACGAAAGCGAAGCCAATTATCTACTTTTTGTGTTCAAGAACGGCATGGTTCCCAATGGTATCTTAGTCAATGACTCCACTATCATGTCGCAGACCGAAGCCTTTCTGGACTACGTCTTGTCTCATCAAGATTCGACCGGGTGGTTAGGACCTGAAGTCAACACGACGAAACCCAGATATTTGTGGGGCAGGTAGGATGCTCTTCTTCCAATCCTAGAATGGTTACTTACTATCGGTGGTGAAGATATCCATTCATGTTTGGTGCTATTCAAATGGTCGAATTCAATCCATCGCTTACGGACCGGGTCGTTACGGCTCTCCACAAATTCGTCGCGCTAGCTAATACTATGCTGCACAATGGCGAAGGTATTGAGGATTGGACTGCAACACGATGGGAGGATTTCGTTATGGTCTTGCAGTGGTAGTTATTTCTATATTTTGAACCACATCACACTGCGCTAAGTGATCTTAAGGCTTTACGATTACTACCCGAATGGCCAGGAAGATATTCTAATCGATACTATGAAACAGCTGAAATATACAGGCGTACCCTGGGAGGAGGTCTTCAGCACTGCAGTGAGTGATATTCTTTCAATTGATTCCGAGTATTGTATTTATCTAGTCTTTTAGCTGTTCCCAACTGGTCCAGGTGTGTCGGGGAATGCGACTAATTGCGGTTCTCAGGCTCTAACTTTCATCTTAGTGGAGGATCTGGAAAATCCTACAGGCTACGTTTTGACGGTAGCTATACAATTCCTGCGTTCCGTGTTCAACAACCTGATCTTCGCACTGTAGTGGCACGGCGTCAACATGGCTGAAGGTCTCAAGGCGTTGCCAGCCACCTACCGGTTCACGCACAACCAATCAGGCGAGCATCTATCTTTCTTCTATTAGGAATTAATAATGATCTCCTGCTGGCAGACCTGGACAGGGCAAATGAAGGATGGGATTTGCTGTTCCAATACCACGGTCGTCCATCTGGCATTTATGCAGCTGACGAGTATTTAGCTGGACTCGAAGCAGCACGCGGGTGAAAATCTTGTCTTTGCAACCGTGGTCGATATCTATACTTACTCTCTGCCCCAGAACCGAATTGTGCTTAGTCGTGGTGCGTGTATCAGTAAATTAGAGAACTCGTCCAGGCTAAATGGGTCTAAATCGTAGGAAACGATGTTTTCGTGAGCTTTTTTACTGTATAATGCATGACCTTTCGCTAACTTTATGCAGGGGATCATATCTCTTTCAAATAATAGGCGACCCAAAGTTTTTGGATAGGGTGGGTGATGTACTCAATTGAATGTATCTCTGTTGACCGATCACCGTTTCAAAGGTGGAGCGAATCGCGTACAATGCTCTACCCGCCACCTTGACTGGAGGTGAGTAAACCTTTGCCCGCGGGAGGGAATAGGCTCTGGTAGTGAACTCGGTACAGACTTTTGGTCTCGTCAATACTTGCAACAGCAGAACCAAATTGCTGCGAAGAATATGACACCGTGAGTTAGTTGCGCCTGTATGTCCATTTCCTTCTGACCTTGCAATCCGTACAGAAACCCTTTCCCCGTTGACGGGTTCGTCGACCGTGATTTTCTCTTCTTTTTTGCGCATGTCCAGCTCATGAAAGCCAATTAGTCCTTATTCAAATGTGTTCGGATTGGAGCCAAATTACCCGTATGAAATGATTCTGAGATTCTAATTGGTATTCGCGATTGTTGATTCACTCTTTTCTTAGCTGTTGCACCGTCAATCACCCTCAAGGCTGGCCGAAATTCATCTCCCATGCTTTCATGACTACGCCCGACCAGGCTTCGCTCATGCAGGTCTACCTTGGCCCATTCCAAACATCGGCTTCTCTTGCCTCTGGTGTGTAGCTATCCGACATCCAGTTCCTACGTGCAGCTCTCTCATCCATCACCTGTTTCTATAGATAATCAAGTGACCGTCTCCGTCGACACGATCTATCCATTCAGCGATGTTCTCAACACGACCATAAACGCCACTAAAGATTTTACCTATTTTGTTCGGATTCCAAGCTGGGTTGTGAACGGAACGATTTCAATCAATGGCGAAGCTGCTCAACCAGTTTCTCCAAGTAATGGTTTCCAAGCTGTCTCGGCGAAGGCTGGTAAAACATCGTTCACTCTTGTTCTTCCGGCCGAAATTACTACGGGTACGAACGATTTGTTGACTTGGCTTGCGGATTAGACAGTTCATGCGATTGTTTCAGAGGATCGCCCTCATGGTTCTATCGCCGTACACCGCGGTCCTCTCCATTATGCTTTCGATAGTACGTTTAAATTCTTTGATCCCACTTCTTGCATCATATTCACCCTGTCTTTCAGTCCCTCGCAGCTCCAAAGTATTAGCACAGAACGCCCAACAACCACTCGCAAAAGACTTCGAATTCGACGCCACAGCCAACTGGCAATATGCGATTGATCCTTCGACCCTGAAATTCATCAATTCTCCTCCCGCATCTGGGACCCTTCCTTCGCCAGTGTATGATTCTGGATTGCCACCACTATCAATGACAGTAACTGCTTGCCCTATCGCCTGGGCGGAAGCGGGAGACACGTTTGCTGCTTCCCCACCTACGAGCCCAGCTTGCACGGGAGCGCAAGAGACTCTCACTTTATCACCGTTTGGGGTAAGATTCTATCCGTGATGTGCAGGAGACAATCGCTAAATGATTTTCGCCTTCTTCCCAGTCTACGAAGTTGCGGATTGGCGAATTCCCTGTTTTCAAAGCTGCTTAGAGCAAGGTTTCTCTGTTTCCTATGAATTACGCCTACGGGGTCTTTGACTGGGATGACTTGATCTTGTTGTGTAAAAGAATGAACCTTGGTTATAATTACAATGTGCAGTCAGAGATTAAATATGCATGTCGAATGTTCAGGTCGCCAGAAGTAACAACACAGCGTCATTATCGATGCTAATCTGCAGGAAAGAACTTCTTACAGTAGTTCCACTGACCGTGTTGAGCACTACGAGTTGCCGGTATCAGGACTCGGACACTCGGAACAAGTACAGCATGTTTAGGGCCGGTTGTCTGGGGTAATCCACGGTCACTGGCAAGTCTTTTCATCTTCACGACCATCGCATTGCTTTTCTTGCTCTCGACCTGCTCGAATTCACATTCCCATTCACGCTCGCTAGCTGAGGAGAGAGCCCAAACGAAGATCTGGTGAAACTTGATCTCGATTCTCACTCACAGTCCGTCGTCCAGTGGTACCCATCTTATCAAAATGCCGGAAATATTACAATAATCAATCATGATCATCAGTGGACGAAAACATGGCCTATTCAGATCTCTCGGCCAGACCTCTTTTATTGCTGTTTGCATAAGAATTGGCGCATGCTCTCACGCGCACGATTTTTTCAAGAAATACAGTAGGATCTTTCCAACACAATATCTCACTCATTTCTGCACCAATCCACTTGATTTTTGGCTCATTACAGTCGTATTATTCCATTCTTGTGCGCCCCAGCAATATATATTCAATACTACATCGTACTTCTTCAACCAGAAAAGCAACCCCTTCCAGTGTCCTAAACACCAAAACTCGTGAACAGCCCTTGAGACAGCCAAGTCCTTGCAATATGTTGTGGTTAGTAGTGATGTATAGTGCGCCCCAAGCTTGGATTTCATACTTCTTGAGAATAATGGTGATTGAAAGCACATACAGTGTTCAGGGTCGTGTTTGCGATCAATGAAGATGCGAGCACTCTTTTCCTCTTACTTTCCACATCATCTATCTATTTTCACCCTTCATGGGCTCTGGGCGTTCACGGAAACGTGTTCCCTCATCTGGAACTGGTCAGCGTAAATCCCAGCGGACTCGGAGCCAACACACCCTCGATCCTGCTAATTCAACTCAATCTGTGCAAACCGCAGATGGCAGGCCCAAACCAACACCGAGATATAAGAAGACCCCAACTATTCAGTCTGCTACACCTCCAGCCTCTTCTGCCATGGGCGACGAAGATGTTGATGTAGCAAACATGCTTATATCTATGAGGCAAGGACCTCAAGACAGATCGACCCACACTCCTTCAACCAGATCTCCTATAACTCATTCCAACCTAATTGACGTGTCAGACGGAGAAGGAACTATCTCTACTACCCCAAATCCACCAGATGAGACCGTAAACACAGATGATCTCACATTCAACGAGTCACAATCAAATGCAGAAATAGTTGGCGATGAACTTGAAGTGACGAGGACAGCAAAGCCAGGTAGACGCGCAAAAAAGAATACCGTTGTCACCAGGAGAAGGAATCTGACGTTGGTTGATGAGGAAGATGAAGAGGACATTCAAGACTATGCTTCGGACTCGCGCTCCTCCCTGTGTACGTGACGTGTCAATGTTTATTGTGCTCTATGATCTGACTTTTGCTTGTTAGTTGACTGGAATGACTTGGATAGTAACGAGTGGAAGGAGGTGCTGAGAGAAATACCCAAATTTGACATAGCCTTTGAAGTCCCCTACCGCAATTCGAAACGCAATCTCACTGGAATCCACTCCCATATCCCCTGGTACACATTCTTGGACAAACTCGCTCCACGGATGGATACACGAATGTCTCTCCTTACAAATATTGCCTATATTCCATCTTATAAACCAAAGCCAAAGTCAAACACTGGACAGGCAAACGACACAATGCTCGAAAGCGAAGAAGACTGGATTTTTTTGATAACAGACTGTCACATATTCCGTTCTGAAAAGAAGAATGTCAATAAGCAACTTGTTATCAGTATTGTTGATAAAACTCCTGTAGAGGCCGATGGAGGTGGGAAAGCAAGCAGCTCCAAGGTACTTGATATAACCTTGACCTCATCCTATTCTACTTTCTCATGCTCTGCTTAGGCTTTGAAGAAATCGAAGGGAGCCAAAGAATCTTCAGAATTAGACACGACGAAGGATGCAGCAGACATTTTGACACAAATCGAGAGAAAACACTGGTGCAACTCATGCCAGGCAGCATGCTATGTCACCTCGGATGGTGATCATTATCTTTTTCAGAACAGTGATCTATCAATTTGGACTGACAAAGTAGTACGTATATATCTGAACATATTACTTTTTCTTTGACTCAATATTTACATGACAGATGCGACATGTTGGCACCATTCTTGAGCCACCGACTGAAATTCTAGCATCAATGGGAGAAAGACTTGCTCGTCAGAAAGCTGATGCTCGTCGTTCAGCTACTCAGACTCGGACTCCTGTAGCACCACCTCACGCTACCTTCACTGCCCCAGCTCTGCCTCTACTTGATGCAGGGCAAATGGTGCAGCAAGTAATGGGGACGGTCATGCCAGTGATGGCATTGATGTCTGGGATGCAGAATCAGTTCAGGACGCCTACTACACATCATTCAACAAGAAGACATCGCTCAAGCTCTCCAGTGTCCACTCCTGTTTCCGTTGAAACAAGTCCTATTCGCCCATCGTCTCATGTATCATCCTCTGCTGGAGTTCCAGAATTATCAGATTGGCTTCCGAGTGTTGATGCTCATGCTGAGCGTGGAAAGCGAAATGCAAACTATGCTCAATATATCATCATACTCAATGCTCGGGGTATCTTTGACGTGCTCGATCTAAACCGACTTCCATTGAATACATTGATAGAGCTAACTGGGATGGAGTACGGATATGCTGACCGGCTGTTGACATATGCACAGGAGGATCTGCGCCCCAAACCTTGCAAGCGGGCTCGTTACAGTAAATAACTATGTGCTAGTTTTTGACTTACAATACAATCATAACTAATAGAAATACCGACAATGATGAAAGAAACCGTATGCATCCTCAGGTGTCACAGAAAAAGAAGCCTGAATGAGGTGCGTGTATACATAGGAGTCATCAATATTGGGATCCAAATCCTCGCGCGCAAGCTCCCCTTCTCTTCGTACGTGTGACTTGATAGCTGAAAACGCAAGCTCAATAGGATTATAGTCGGGAGAGTAAGGCGGAAGGAAGAGGTAGCGCATTCCACTAAAAACTGGTTCATTTGGTGGTACCAAGGGAGGGAAATAGCATTACGCACTGAGAAACTATCAGATCAAGCACTCTAGGATCTTTATGTATGCGGGCATTGTCCATGACGACAACGGAATTGGGAGCAGGAAATGGTTGCATTTTTGTCAGAAGCGCCTCAACAAACTCATAGAAACGATTTGCGGTGAAAGATCCCTCGACAACTTGAGCAAATAACATTCCGGTAGATGACAATGCAGGAAGAAGGGAATATCTATGTATTGACAGCACATATTAGCACAAACACCCCAAATCAGTTGTGCTGCTCACCGTCGTCCTCGAACGAAAAAAGTCTTCTTAAAGACCCGCCGCCCAGTCACTGTCCAGCCGCGTCGTCGATATGGAGTGCGGCGGTCAAACGAGCTTTCATCTACGAACACAACTTGCTCTGGCTGATAGTACCGACCAAAGGTGTACCGGAACTGGGCTCGTTTCCGTTCACACCGCTCGATAGCAACTTTGGTGATCTAAAGCTCCATAGTATGTCAAGAAGAACTTGAACTATTCAATTCACAACACACCTTTTTCAATGAAAAACCTGTGCTTTTTAGGACCCTCCAGATTGTTGAGACATTCACTTCAACTCCTCTTCTTGTTAAAAGCTCCTGCTTGATCTCGTCCAAGTATAATTCAGGTGCTTTGAGCAGGAGTCCATGAATAAACTAGGTATATTTCAATCAAGAGGTCGAGGCAGAATAGAAGAACTTACCCGGACATCGAAAAAGCTAAGCTTCCGTGTTCTTCCTCGCAGGCTGACACGCCCGAATCGAGCTTGTAGCCGAACTGCTTTTCGATGTTCTGAGAGAATGCGCTGAACTGTCCTGCGCTTGCAATTGGATTTGTTCACAATTTCATCAATAGTTGAGCATGTCCTCCTAAGATGAACAAGAGTACGTCGCAAATCATCTGAAAGACGCTTTCCTCGTGTCATTGGTAAGTCTATGAGTGAGCGTAGTCGAGGTATGAAGTCAAGAGGTAAACAAGAGGTAAATTACAGAGCCGGCATGACCTCACCTCACTCAACACCTCCTACATTTGTATCTATACAAATTTCAACCTGGGGCGCACTATACATCACTACTGGCTGCAATATACTGCAATGACTTGGCTGTCTCAAGGATTGTTCACGAGTTATGGTGTTCAGGGCACTGGAAGGGGTCGCTTTTCCGGATGAAGGAGTATAATGCTTTTTTACAAATCTATTGCTGGGGCGCACAAGAAGGGAATAATACGACTATAACGAGCCAAAAATCAAGTAGATCGGTGCAGAGATGAGTGAGATATCGTGTTGGAAAGATCCTACTGTATTTCTTGAAAAAATCATGCGCGTGAGAGCATGCGCCAATTCTTATGCAAACAGCAATAAAACGCTGTTGAACTTTTGATATGCACAGCGAGAAACCTGGAGGAAGGAATAAGAATCGACCTTGCGCTATGTAGACTCGAACCCCAGTCTCACGCACACAGCAACGTTTGATGAGAGAGTCGAAAAAAGTGCCGCAGCGTTGTCCGCCCCGACCGTCGTTCTCCGGGCCGTATCAACCGACTGGGTACCTTGCGCTGAATTCTATATATAGGATTCAACTTTTGCGTCAACTTTCAAGTCTGTCCAAAATCAACCTCTCCAAGAATGTGGGATTGAGCCCAATGTCACGGAGAAGTGGTATGATTCCAGCTTTACCAGAACCGCAAGCAGCTCTAACGAACACATCCTTTTTGCTTCAAGATATATTGGTTGGCTACGGCCTCTCTGCGTCTGGCGAGCTCAATAGTGACTTGCGACATAAATCAAATTGAGAAGCTTGCGTCAGAGATTGGACCCCAACTTTTTATCAGATTAGATGCCTATCTCGAGGTTGCCGTTTGGACGCGTACAGTGTACCAGTGACTTGCCGTGTTTCATTGAATCTCCAACGATATCGCTTACATGAAATTTCACGAAAATGTGTCCCTTGCCGCCGATCGAAGTGTTGCCGTTTGGACGCGTACTCAATCTCAATATTTTAAGCTTCCTATTCGACATGGAGCTCCCCAGTCATTCACGTGTAGAAACGTTTCTGGTAATGGTCGCACTGGAATCCCTAATAACTCGATGGCCCACTCGAATCCCTAATAACTCGATGGCCCACTCGAATCCCTAGCAACTCGAAGGCCCACTCGAATCCGCCAGGACGAGGAAGACCCAGAGGAAGACCCAGAGAAACCCCCGGCTGGACTGCAGTCGATTGTTTCGGGCCGCAAGGAATTAGGCCAAACATGTCGCTATATAAGAGGCGATGGATTAGCCCTATATGCCTCACTTAATTGCGAGTTTTTTGAAGAATGTCTACAACTACTAGTGCGAGTGTACTCATCGTGCGTTATGGCGAGCGATATTTTCTTGAAGAGACTACTGACCTTGTTCGTTAGGTGGGTGCAGGACCCTCTGGTACGCGTTCTTCTGGTTCTTCTTTTGTATGCGCTCAAGTTTGACTGTTCAAATCATTCAAGGTCTTTGTCTTGCTCTGTCACTCCTACGAAACGGTGTCTCCGTGCGTATTATTGAAAAGCGGCCCAAATTTCAGGTTGGCCAGCGAGGAACTGGTATCCAGGTATGGAACCCTTCACGTTTTTCTGTTACCATCTACACACATGCGTATGACATTCTTTAGCCTCGTACGTTCGAACTGCTCAAGTTTCTCGGTATTCTCCCGGAAATGCTAGAGCGTTCCGACTTTCCTCCACCACACAAGATTTTCAAGTCTCCGGATGATGGGACTCCCCCACAAACTTTCCGCTACGCTGAAATACTCGACGATACGCCGTCGCGACCCTACGTACGTATGCTTTCGGTGTCTCCGTGACTTCTTGTTGAATGTCCTCTTCGTAGAACAATTACCGCTTCCTCGGGCAGGAATTTCAAGAAGAAATTTACCGCGCTAATATCTTGAAAGACTATAACCTCGAAGTCGAACTGGGAACGGAGCTGATCTCTTTCGAGCAGAATGCGGATCACGTCGTTGCTAACATACTTAAAACTGAGGCGACACCGGACGGAGTGAAGCAAGTCTCCGAAACGGCCAAGTTTGATTGGCTCGTTGGTGCTGACGGCGCTCAAAGTGTCGTACGCAAGCAGCTCGGCTTGGAGTTCCTTGGAGAGACCCAGCCTGCACTTCGTATGATTATAGGAGATATCCATGTCAAAAAGGGCAGCGATCAGACTGTAAAACTCAAAGCCTTTTCTTTTGAGATATCTAATTTTACTGACTGTGCATCTTAGGCTTGGTGTTCCTGGGGCGAACCAAGTGGTAACTAGTAAGTTGATACTTTGAGCTGCTCTGTTACCTTTTTTTGACCGAAATGGACTGACTGGGCTGATTTAGTGCTGTGTTGCGACCTTATGAAATACCTGGCGATGATCGTTACAACTTCTGCTTTGGAGGAAGCGGGCTTGACCTTGACAAAATCGTCTCGAGTAGAGATGAGATTGTCAAAACAATGCATGAGCTCACAGGATGGCCTGAATTGGAGTTTGGGGATTTGGTTGATGTCTATATATGGAGGTAAGCATTCAGTTGTATGTATCTACCAGTCGAGCCTTTGACTAAACACACATATGAACTGCACAGACCCAATATCCGTATGGTAAACAAGTTCAGCGAAGGCCGCGTTATTGTCGTTGGAGGTCAATCTGAATGTCACATCTAGTTCCCGTTCGTGTCTCACAAACTTGTTAAATAGATGCTGCGCACGTTCATCCGCCTGCTGGTGGTCAGGTGAGGGATCTTTTGTGGTGGATTATTGTTGAACATACTCACGAAAGGACTATCAAGGGAATGAACTCGGGCGTTCAAGATGCGGTCAGTATAGTCCATCGACATACAAAACAAAACAAAAAACCTGACTCACTCTCCATAATCAGGTCAATCTTAGTTGGAAGCTTGCTCTCATCCAAAAAGGCCTAGCCTCGTCGAACCTGTTGACTACATACACTGCAGAGCGCCTTCCAGTCATTGCCACCATGCTCAACAAGACAACCGAACTTCACAACGCGTTGTACAAGCCTAATATCGAACACAACGTGCGTTGGGCACGCGGGTACGAACTTCGACTGCTTGGTGTCAATTATCGCGGGAGTCCACTCGTCGTTGATGAGAAGCATGATACGAAGGACCTGGTCCACGACCCGTATCGTTCTGGAGAGGATGGGACTGTTATGGCAGGAGATAGAGCTCCCGACGCTCCTAATCTAGTCCAGTTCACTTCAGGCTCCGATACGAGCACAATCACTTTGTTCGATATCTTCAAACCGACCTATCATACGGCGCTTGTCTTCAGCCACCCAGACCAGGTGGACTTGAACACTGCGTTGGTAAAGGTTCTCTCATCTTACCCTGAAGGGACAGTCAAAATTGTCTTTGTTTTCCCTCAATCTTCGGAGTCGACGGTGACTTCGGTAGCTGATGGGCTGGATGGCTTGGTGCTCTTGGACCAAAAGGGATTCGCATATCAGCATTACGCTGTTGATGAGGCTGGCGTCACGGTTGTGATAGTGAGGCCTGATGGATATATTGGAGCGCTGGTCGGTGGTGTGGAAGGTGTGAAAACCTATTTCAAGGGAATCTTTGTCTAGTCGTTTTTTCTCTTGCGCCTCGCTCTTGGTCGCAATTTCTTATTTTGTTACTTTTCTTAGAGGACCAGTCGTTATACTATGTTGAAGAAGCCATTGCTTTGCTGTCCTCCGCCTCCAAAACATCTGGTATAGACGCCGATTTACGTGCCTGTTCAATGAACATAATCAACTATTAGTTTGATATCCAGAGCGAGAGTAGTTATGTGTTCCGCCATAGCTGAGAGGCGCCTGACAAACCGGAGTGATCTTCCCTAGAGCTCAACTTCTACTTAGGATATGGCGATGTAAGTTGTATATATGTTGCATGGGTCATTTGAAGCAAGCAAGGGCCTGAGATGGAACAAAGCAATAAAAGCCAGGATTGAACGCGAGAGTATATGTAACAGTAGTAGTAGCTAACAGGTGAACAACAACAACAACAGACCTAACTTCCCAGACCGGAAATCACTCATGAGCAGACAACGCAGGTGTATCAAGAAGGCCACTCACTGGAGCAAGACAGATAGGTAGAACAAGACGGTCCGTAGATCAGAGGTAATGATATATAGTGATACACAAATAAGATGACATTGAAAGTAAATCATGATGATGCCTAGGAAGAATTTTCAATAGTCAGAACAGATCAACAAACAGCCAGCTTGATAACGAGCTGACCTTGAAGAGGTTTAAGATTTCAACAATTGGCCTAGAAATGTAGCAGGGTATAAAGCATTTGACGAAGAGTGTCCTACAGCTAGGACCTCAGTGATTGATAGTAATCATAGAGAAAATGGAGTACAATAAACCGCTCCCAGGGTATTCTCGGTGCTGCAGCAGGTACAACTTCGGCAGGTCGATTGAGAACCTGATCGATCTGGACGCTTTTTTTATCAACGGCTCGAGAGCAGAATAATGAATCCTGAGCATACAAATTCAGCAAATTCAGCGTCATAAGGTACTGTCGGCGGCTGGGAAAGGGAGCGGGGCAGGTACGCGCTGAGTTGTGTACAAAAACATCAAATCGGACGAATACCGTACCTCTTGCATAGTGATGACGACGCGTCTTTTATAAGGATGGAAGCGATCCTCTCGAGAAGAGAGCGCAGAGGGCTCGCGTAGGGTAGATTTTGAAGACATCATGCTCGTATTCATGTCACTAATATCGAAAAAAAAACAAATGACAAAACTGCATCCAGTTCAAGGATGGAGGCAGACACGGAAAAATGGGATCTGTGTGGGGAGAAGAAGGAAGGTTCGAACAAGAAATGTGCATTTTATACCGCGAAACTGAGCGTGGTAAAATTAAATTTGCCCCATTCTATGTACTCGTCGGGATGCCTTTGCTTGAGAATGAGCTCCTCGGCGGTCGAGTTCATCGTTCGTTCTTCGCAACAACTATCTCCTTCGGCCAAAGAGTTCTTCCCTAAGAGGTTAAAAAAGTTAACACAAGTTTGTTGCGAATCTTTGTGAGTCACAGTGCTATATGCAGTCGCGCAGCTCTGACAACGTTCCATCTGTCCCGCTCTTCAGAACTTTCGAGGTTAATGAGCAGTAAGGAGGAGAAATAATCAATTCGTGACATCTATGCGAAAATCGTTGGTCACCTCAAGCCAAGCTTGAAGACATCTTGTACGGGCACATAGCAAGCGGGATCTGCGGGTGCGGGTTGTCCTGATTTCCCCCATGGTGTCTAGAACTAGAATAGGCTTTTGAAGACTAATTCAGCACGGGAAAACGTATCCTGCAACAAGTCATGATGCTTTGAGGGGAGATACTAGTTAACCGGTGTGCGAAGTGGTTGTCAACAATTGTACGCTCCGTCTGGCCGAGGTACGCGCCTGTAAACACGTAGAGTGCTGCTGGCACGCCTGTTGACCATGACTTGATGCATGACCGAGCTCGAGCCTACACGGAAAGTGCGCCCCCTTCCTCTGCGAATTCCATTCGGGATTCCGCTACGTCGCTCGTACATGCGACGAAGGCAAAGGAGCACCAGTCACTTATGCAAGCCTCGACTCTGCAGAGCTTTATCTCGCTGCAGTGTCGTATATATATTCCTCGAGCAGACTTGCTGGCCAAGGGACAGGCAAATTATCGTGCAAGCGGCTTGGTTTTGGTACAATAAACCTTTTCTATCCTGGAAGCTTCCAATTCGTGCCGTCCTTTCAGACACCAGAAACCTTGCGCTACACTCCAACACCAGTCAGGACCTCGCAGGATATTGTGTTTTCTCCTGCTCCTGCTCTAGATCTGTGACGGCGTGACATGTCACAATCTCTTTCCACAACTGTTTAGTGAGTCACTACTTGACCGAGTGATTCCACTACCTCTGTCGTCGGATTGTCCGAAAGTGTGACTAGAGAACTGTCAAGCAAGCGTGACGAGTATGCAGGAAACTAGAAGCCACCTGGAGTCAGGGGGCTTGTGGATTCACGGAGGGTGCTGACAATCGGCAACCAGCAGTAAACCTTCGGAAAGGCTCAACACGACCACATATGAGCCAAGTAATTTGCTCACGAATAGTGGTGGATATTCGGTAGTTGAGTCTGAGCTGCGCGCCACACACCGGACGACATGCGCTCGTGAGGTCGTTCCACTGAGCATCTGTACCATCGCCACGAGAATGCGCCACCTAACGCGTAGTGCGAGCACCCACTCCGGAGAGCATAAACCCAGTAGTAGGCAACCTGAGAACCACTTGGTACGGCACCCAATACATGCAGTAGGAAGCCGCCTTGGTAAACATCCTGAATTCAGGAGAGACTGGTCCGAGTTAGTTTCAAGGAAACTCTCCATGTCGGCCGCGGAAACTTGAAGAACCACAAGGACATTGCACAGGCAGCAGAACAAGAGGGGGGCAGCAGGGGGAAGCCGGAGGAACCCCTCGCTTGAAAACAATTCGTGAAACATTGAGGTTCGCGCTCTCAGCTAGCATCTATCGTTTTGAATGAAATCATTCAACACCGTGATCCGACACCAATCAATGTATCCGACGTTCAGGAGTGCAGGTAAAGCAGCCCAATGGTGTTAAGCGTGAGCACAAGTGAAGTGTTCAAGTTTTCCACTCAGATGAGGCAAGACCCTCAGTTGAGGGTATCCGTGTGGGTATTCCGTAAGATCGGCCAGGCGTCCATCAAACGATTTTGCCTTGCTTCCACAGGTGGCAGCGAATCGACTCTGACAACTTGTGCAACACATCGATGGTACAGTGGTTGGAACGATTATCCGCGCATTCCCTACAAGAAAAAGACAGTATGTTTCGTGAGACAAACAACTTGCTAAACACTCACCTTTGACCTAATGTCTGTTCAAGGTGTCCCACCACTAGCAATCTTTCTGATTATGTTTGAAAAATGAAGCTTCGACCTGGGGGAAGGCAAGTCATATTGTTTGTAGATTTGGTTGTCTCATGCATTCAGGCCCAGGCTAGCCTAGCGATCTATCGTTTTGAATGGGACTATTCGACGCCGTGATCCAGCACCAACGTGTCCAACGTTCAGGAGTGCAGGTAAAGCAGCCCAATAGTGTTAGGAGCGACCACAAATGAAGTCCTCAAGTTTTTCACTAAGACCCTCAGTTGAGGGTCAGTTGAGGGTATTCCGTAAGAATGGCCAGGTGTCCACCAAACGAATTTTCCTCGGCCGAAATTCACAGGTGAAAGTCTATCAACACATCGATGGTTCCAAAGGTCTTTGCGCATTCCCTACAAAAAAAAAGACGGTAATCTATCGTGAGGCGAACGATTCGCGGAATTACACTCGCCTTAACTGCTGCCCGTCCAAGAAACTTCAAGAGTACTCCTCCACTAGTATTCTCTAGTAATCCTTCTGCTTATGTTTGAGAAGTGAAGCATCAAGACCGTAGAAGGCTTAAGCGACTTGCACTGTTCTCGCTCTTGCTCTTCAGCTGCTCTTCAGTCTGGTAAGTGAATTTGCTTCAATTCATATGCGATTGCGATAATATTTATTCATTCGTCCTGTCAGTGAAATTTCAGCATCATGTTGCCGAAAGCAGAGTTCTCATTACGACTCAGACTCGACTCAGAAAACCAGGTAGTCAGCGTCTTCTATCTCTCAATTTCTCTCTAACTGAATAAGAATTCCACTCAAACAGCTACATATATCGTTTTGTGTGTATTCACAAACCGGGGATTTCTCCACTAGTGGAGCTCGGTTGGTGGAGAGCTCGGTTGGCTTTGGAACTTGAGGTAAGTCCTCCCGTCTAGGTTACTACTTCAAGGCCACACTCTAACTGAATTACATGAATAGATACTGCTTCTTCAACCATCGGCAGAACTCTATGTACTGCGCAGTTTCTCAACACCTTTGTTCGAATTAAGTTCCACTGAAGTCCACCGCCAAACTCGCAGCACCTCCGAGTTGTTGCGCAGCTACTTTCATTGCCACTGTAAGCTTTCGACAGCTCTAATAGGACGCTCAAGTTACGCTCAGTGAGTTCGTGCTTGAGCTCACAAATGTCAGACCGTGACTTTCTTTCTTCAATGACATGTCATCTAATTACACATTTCTTTAGGACCATTCATTCGTTTTCCGGAAGTGGTAGCGGAACTTTGAGACCGAGTTGATTTTCGATTCCATCATAATGCTTCTCCCATTCACTCAATTATGCAATCTCTGGCTGTGGTACCCGCTGCAAAGTCAGGGACGAGCACTGGCGTCAGGCGTCAAACATACGATCGCAGCATTCTAGTATTGGTTCGAACAGTTTCGTAAATCAACTTTGGAGCAGCAGGGTATCGGCTACCGCGAGGATTTGGAGGCAGGCGGCGGTGCGTTTTCTCTGAGCTTATGCTCCATCGCAGCCGACTTCGCATGGGGATGAAAACCTTTGGAATCTTCGTATCCTATCGACTAGGGTGGAGGTCAACCGCATATTCTGAAAAATGCCGTTCGGCACCACTAGAGCACCACTTCAATTCAGCTGTGTCGTAAGCTGGACAGCTAGCCAGCTAGACGCCGCTGGCTGGCCTCGTATAAAGGTTGGATGCTTTTGCGGAAAGGAGCCAGAATCACTTTTTCTTCTACTTTACAACGCAAACCCTTCGTTTTATTTCGTCTGCTCTCAACACTTTTTTCTCCCAATCATCTCTCTATAATGAAGTTCATCGGTGCTGCCTTCCTTGCTCTCGCGCTCAACAGCGTTAATGTCATTGCTGTAAGCAAGTCTTGCTGCTGCTTGCTGGTTTTTGATTGTGACAATTCTCTAGGCTCCTGTTTCGTCGTCTTCCTTGGTGCCCACGCCGGCTGCTAGCGGTACCGTTTCGCCCCTTCCAAATGGCGGTGCACCTTCCCCCTCCGCTATTGCCTCGGAGCGCTCTCACCTCTCAGCCCCCAGTGGCAATTCTACTGCAAGCAGTGGCATGGCCTCTCCCAGTTGCGTGCCTCTGCCTTCACCCTCTTCCAGTGTAAGCGCGGTTACTTCAAGTGCGCGAGGTCACAGTCATCAAATGATAACTTCAACTATGATACCACCGCCTAGTAACAGTGCCTCTTCCCTCTCTTCGAATGCTTCCCTTGCTGGCCCCAGCCGTGATCCTCTTCCTCCGAAATCTTCTGCGGCTGGTCCGGCTTCGGGAACGCGTGCTAGCGTTTCTTCAATCCCAAGTGGCTCAGTTATTCCTCAGTCTAACGTCAATACTTTCACTCGAGAAATCCGTGCCGCGCCGTCTAGCAGCAGCAGTGCTCCTCTAGTCCCGCCTAGTGGTACTCCCATGAGTTTGGATGCTCCTGTTTCGGCATCCGCTAGCGTGCCTCCACCACCTAACAGCAGTGCTGAGGGTATTCCAGCCTCTCAATGCAACAATACTTTGCATCGGGGACCTAAAGATGTTCCTGCCTCAGCTCATAATGGAAGTGTCCCTACCGGTGTTCCTGTCCCTTCTCAGAATAATGGTACTACTTCTGCCCTCCAAGCTGTTGCCCCTACTGCTTCCAGCAGCGGCGTCTTTTCTCTCACCAGCAGCTCAGCTATCCCTGTGTCTAGTGCTTCTGCCGCTCACATCTAAGGGGTACCTTCCGTAAAGGTGAACTCTTTTTCTGACACAGGAATGGTTGCGTTACTAACAATGTTCTAGTATGCCCTAGGACATTCATGACTGAAAATCAAATTCAGCTTCACGAACTTGCTACTACAATCATACCTTGCACTTTGTTATAGATTTTTTCTCATACCCTATTGTTTCTACGATATATTCGAACACTGTCGTTCCTTCCTACAAGTGACTATTCACTGGCCTCAATCCATTCATATACCTCGAGACTATCTGAAGTCGGACTTATGTTGCACCATCACAACTATAGCGCAGAGATTCATCGAGACTGTGGTTAGGATTACAAGGTACATCAACCTGTCTTGTGAAACAGAAAGTCCTGGTCACTAATAGTGTTTAGGATGAAGCCCTCTGCTGAGAGACATTGATACAAACAACGAGAAAACATTCTTTTGCATATGAACTATTTTACAGACGTTTTTTAAGCCATTACTCTGCGTCTTTGAAGCTGCCCGAGCTTAGTAACACGTCCTTCACATACGCCGGCCCATCTACCCCATCCAAATTTGTCGAATGAGAAACCCAACCCCACTTGTCCGCATCCCTCAAAGTATTCTTCGCCTGCTGCTGAACCAAGAACTGTGATTCCGACCCAAATTGCACCCTTAAAGGCAGCTTGACCGGTAATTCACCTAGCTCCTTACTCTCTTTCTCGTAGCCAGTCCAAATGCCCTCCGACCGCACGCCCACCGAGAGGTCAGCTAGACGCACAATGGCTCTTGCCATTTTATTGGCGTCTCCAATTACAGGAATTTGGCCATGCATGGAGCGGAAGATCTGACAGGGGTTCGAAGGGTCGGTGTACGCTGGGTGTTGGGATCGAACTTGAGCGTTGCCGGTGCTCCACTCGGAGGCGAAACCACCTGGTTCAATGATGCATCCTTTGATGTTCCAAGAAGGCGTCATCTCCTGAAGGAACGCTTGTGTAAAGGCTTCAAGAGCTGACCGAAAGAAACTTCAGTGCGCTGGGAAGGATGAAGACGATGAAGGGCCTACCAAATTTGCTTGCGGAGTAATATGCTAGTGTCGGATTGGCTCTGTATCCGCCGACTGTACTGATGCTGAACAACCGCCCGCCTGCACCCGCTGGGTTCACCTCACGGAAGATGCGTGCAGCCTAAGCACAAAAAATTTTGTCAACTCGAGGGTGAGACCCATGCTTACCTCCTTCGAAACGTGTACGGCGCCCCAAAACTGCACTTCGAACTCATACCTTGCGTCCTCTTCCGGGATTCCTTCGATCTCACCGAACAGTCCAAAGCCTGCATTATTAACGACCACATCGATGCGACCAAATTGGCGTACACCGACGGCTAGAGCCTCCTTGACTTCGTCTGGTTTGGTAACGTCGAGCTTATGCACCAAAAGCTTGTCTGAGGAATACTTCTCTGTCAAGGAAGAAAGGACCGAAGGTTTCCGACAAGTAGCGATGACTTGCTCGCCATTGGCAAGTAGAACTTCAACGAGAGCTCTTCCGAGACCTGAAGAGGTGCCAGTGATGAACCAGACACGGTTTGGTGTGGTGGTGGTCATGCTTAAAACCGATAAAGTTGCAGTGAATGTCAGTCTCCTCCTCCTTATCGATATATATACAGAATTTCGCGCTGACAAATGAATAGTGTAGTACCTGGGCAAGTTAAAGTTCGGAGTGGCCCCCAGGCCGCAATGACGAATGAACGCGGCACGTAGTCCTTGATGTGGCGTTGTTCTTGCATTGGGAGATTTGTTCGAGTGTGCTTCGAATTAAAGGATTTGGGTAACGATTCAAAGGGTCAACGTTACGGCGTATTCGAGTTAGCTATACATTAGGCAAACGGCACTTTCGAGCGGCCGAGCAGTGAGTGACCATGTAAAATCTCAATGGCGGCTTTGGGCTTTGGGCTTGCTCGCAATTCAAACGTTTGGCATACATTCATGATCGACCTATGACTGTTATTCATTAGCAAACATGGCCGAATTTAGGTAAAGAGAATATTTGCCTAGTTTTACCGAGCTTTGTATTGCCAAAAGAGATGCGTCTTCAGCGCTTCAGAAAACGTACCGTCGTCCTTATTGATATTGAGCTGCCGGTTTCTTCTTGTGTTAGCGGCCGGATACCTCGAACCAGCACGAAGTATTGTGCTAAGAATAGACTAGGACGCAGACAAGTAGGTCATACCAAATGCCGAAGACTCATTACCTCGAGCTAATCCTAGCCACCGAGAGGACAGCGCCTTGTAACAGCGCGCAACCATGTACAACACGGAATAGGGAAAGATACAATACAGTATTCTATACAGATATAAATCAGATCTCTTATCCCTTCTCCTTCCCTTCAAACCGTTATGCGGCCTCCACTTTGAGCTCACCCGCAGGTTGACCCTCTTCTCCACTTTCATATCCCTCAACCTTGATATCATTCAGTCCCAGCTCCTCATTCTGATCCCATGTCCTATCATACCACTCGATCTTCATCGCAGGGTCTGGATCAGGTGCGTACAAGTTTTGCACGTATGAGTTGGCTAAAGGATCGTCGAGGACCAGCGTGAATGGCCGTTCAGCGGATGTGAGCTGAAATTAGTAAGGGAGTAGATCGTTTAATTTGATGATTCAAACTTCAACAAGAACTCTTGAATCCCGTACCTGCTTCAAATCGGTAAGGAACTTCACCAGTTTGTCCCTGTGTTCTTTCTCCGAACTGTCACCACCAAACATCTTCTCTGAAAGTTCCTCGTACACTTGCTCCAGGATACCCTCGAGGGTGGTGAACCGTCCACCAAGTGTACCATGCGTCAGCTCAAGGTCGATTTCTGGTATCGACATGCCTGCAGTGTCGGACTGGCGAAGGGTGAGATAGGTGAGGAAAGGACAGCGAACGAAGTGACTCACTTTGAGAATATCTCTACTTAAATCCTCCTTGTCCTCAACAGCAAGGGTGATGCGTCTACCCTTCTCTGAAATAGCTGAACCAGATTTAACTTCATTGTCACGGTATCCACATCTGTCGCAGCTTGTCGACATGATGAGGACATCCTTGAGTTGAATATGAGCTAAGATAGAGACAAAGAATCAATCGATAGGAACCTTGAAATGCGGTATATTCATCTTCTTCATCAAGGTATCGGATGGATGCCCGCAACTCGAACAAGTCCCGGGAAAGATGAAGATTTCCTCGTTTGTTCCCTCCGCGCCACCACCAATTTGTTCCTCGCCGCCGACGGATGACTTTGTAGTACTTTGTGTGGTATCTTAGAAGACAAACTCGGTGGTCAGAAAATGCAAGGGTGAGATGAAGGACAAACAAATCTACCTTCCGCTGTATCAGGGGCAGCGACCAGACCAAGCATCACGTTCTGTTCTAGTGTCCTTGGGTATGTCTTCATATTCCACTTTGGATCCGCCATGCTACCAATAAACTCGATCCACGAGTTCCCTGACGGGTCATCTAGTTTGACCGTGAAGGCCGGCATAGGTAGGTCCTTCTCGGAAGATTTCCCAACAGCTGCTGCTTTCTCTTCATTATTACCATCACCTTCCTCATCTTCCTTATCACCAAGGATCTCCTTCATTTTATCAATCAACGTCTGGATTTTAGTGTACGCATTTTCGTCTTGTACCCGCCTCAAAGGCTGGTCGAGACTGAGATCGGCGACGATATCTCGGATGAGGCCCTCTACAGTAGTTAGCTGTCCTCGAGATGAGGGGAGTGTGAGTTCTAGTTCTGGTATGAGGATCATGCAAAATGCCGAGCGAACGATTTGACGATCCAGATCAGCGCGCGATAGAATACGGGCAGTGTAGATTGTACCCTCCGCTAAAGCATTTTCCGAATCAGCAATATATTATGAAACTCAGATGTAGAGACAGACACACGTCTAATGGAACCAGCCGATTGAATTTCGTTGTTTGTCGCTCCACAATGTTCGCATCTGAACGACATTACGATTACTTCACGAAAGTACGGAATCGATGTGAGTAGCATTCGGGTTATACCCTACTAATGACTATGAATCTAAATGACGCAAAAAATAATAAACAGCGAGGAAAAAAAACGCACCTGCTCGCCACATTTCATGCACAACGATTCAATCTCTTCGAGTGGTCGTTCTTCTGCAGACTCATCGGCATTTTGAGCTTCACCGTCGGTGACTTCAGTTAGCTGATCTGTTTTGTCGACGATGGCACCAATCTTTGGGAATAGCGATTCTTCGTTTGCTTTAGACATCTATCAGCGAGTCCGAGTGACTTTTGAATGTCAGAGGACACAGAAGAGAAGACTGAAAAGAGATTTTCAGTCACAGTGATAAGATCGTTGATGCTGAGTCATGACGAGTGACTCATCCTTCGAGATCATGTGACTAGATGTGCTTACATCCAGTGATCCATCCACTTTCGTGAATTCTGCGAGCACTGAATACTGAATATTCTGCCTAGGGAAGACTAACACTCTTGCATTTTGACCGACCATAGAGAAGGAGTACATATCATCTATTGGTGCCAAAAGAGTCTCTGACGACCGGTGGAACCTCAACCAGCTCTCAGATAGCAAGATGTTCTACGACCAGGATATTCGTGGCCGCATGAAATATTGACATCCACATTCTGAGGGCTTTCCATTCGAGTCCAATTGAGCCCACATTCAAGAAAGGTAACCAGTAAGTTACTGATTCGACGACATTCACTACCTTCGTAATTATCCAGCCGCGAATGCAGGGTGAATATACCATGCTTCAAATAATGCCTGTATCCTGAGTCCTGAGGAAAATTCCGCCACAGTCTACGTTCAAAACTAGTAATGGACGTGTCATGGTGGTATGTAAGGTACACTGAAGCGCTTCACATGTGGTCAAAGCTACGTCTATAGAAAGCCGCGATGGTACTACACTGGACTATTGATATCGAGGTGGCTATTTAGTCGGAATGAACTAATATACATGTTGATGTGTATTCGAAGTGAACTATTACATACCACAAAGAATGTTCGGGTAGAAATAAGGCTGTTTCGTTTCTTAACTGCACTGCTACAAACATGAGTTGAGTGGCTAGCAACGACAGAGTGAGAGGAATAGTCGAAGTGATAGACTTAGATATCCTTGTGATGTACACAGCAATGAATAGATAAAATAAGGGTAAAGAGGTAACAAGAGATCGAAAGCAAGATGATGATGATGAAAACTTGAATGCCGGTGAGATGAAGGACAGTAGCCCATGAATAGATGAGGTAGGACAATAACCGCAACAACAATCTGTAAATGATAGGTATCTCCAAGACCAAATAGAACGGTCCGCAGGTATGAAAACAAAGTGTACACCATGTATAGGAAACAAGTCAGATGAAGATTTATGGCACACTGTCGTCAGATTTCGCTGGTTGTTCTGAGACGATCTTCGGACTTTCGACGGCCGGAGGATGCTTGGGAAGAGGGGAATCCTTTTCGCTCCCTTTAACTGCAGAGGAATCTTCGGGTTTGTCTTCGGGTTTGACAGATGACTTCCCTTCAACAGCAGACTCAGCCGCAGGCTTCGAACCGGAAGGTTCTTCGTTAAAATCCTCTTTCAAATCCGTTTCCTCTTCTTCAGCAGAAGCTGCAGGAGGTGTAGAAGCGATTGACGCGCTATCCTCAAACTCTCCAGAATCGTCTTCAGGTAGAGGAACGGATTCCGGTGCGACTGCGGCCTCTTTCGCCTTTCCTTCTCCTGTCTCCGTCTCTTCAACCACTACTTTATCCTTCAAGTCAACTTCCTTGACGCCCTTCGTCACTTCTTTCACGCCTTCTGCCTCAGTCTGGGACGAAACGGTCGGCGCCTCAGCCACCTCAGCTTCGTCTGAACCCGACTCCACCGTGGTCGAAGTCTGTGGTGTGGCACCCCTCGACCTCTTGCTGATAGACTGTCCCCTCATCGTATCATCCTTATCCCCTTCAGTTGAAAGTCGTCGCTTTCGTCCGACTTTGGGGGCATTTGACGTGGCTATCACGTCCAGCAATTTCGATCAGAAAGAAGTTGATGAGACCGCGTCGAAGCGTCGAAGAAGTACACGTAAACGCAGCAAGATCAATCGAGAAAGACAAAACGCGAAAAAGAGAGGGTGGCCCGGAAGAGATAAGCAAAATCAGCCGTGAAAATCAAGAGGGAAGAGAATCTCGTACCGTCTTCATCCCAAGGTCTATCAGGACGAGGAATAACTGAGCCTGATATCCGCCTGATGAGATTGAACATTGTTAGACGCGACGAGGAAGAGCAGCAGACCACAGCAGAGATAGTAGTGGGAGGTGACTGAGATGTCGAAGAAACGCGAGATCCGTAAAGTTGGTGGAGTTGTATGGTACTGTGTGGCAACGCCCTTTGATAATGGTCGCCCACGTGTCGGCTCATTAAATTGAATCTCCGCTTGCTCCGAGCACTGAGCGTCCTCGTTTGGGTGATTGGACGCAAGGTACTGGCGGGCTATATGTCGTCTAGCGGAAACGATATATCGGCGGGGGAGTGTCATAACAAGGAGGAATTCGTTGGACAATTATCTTTATACCACAGCCTGGCCAGCAAGGCTTAATCGTTAGCGTCAAAGTTTCGCGCGTTCGCCCTTGACATGATTTCAAGAACTTGTAACATTCACCAGCTCCGAGTCGCTCTTTGAACTACCTTCCAGGTCTATGGCTACAATCAGGGCCTCAGCTCAAGGCTGTTTCCCGAGTCGAGTGAAAGTGTGTAAATCGATGAACTTACAGCAGTGGCTTGTTATGTAATGTCTTCGAGTACGACTCGGGTACTATTGGTGGCGCTCTCCTCCTTGCTGTCACGACTCCAATGATGATGCTTGAAGTTCTTCAAGAATGACACTTAGCTCATGAGCAAGTCGAAATAGTTTAGTTCTTTTCTCTACACGCAGTCCGCAGTTGGACACAATCAATTCATCCCGCTTTCGACGTCATATACGACAATGCGACATAGGGTTTCTCCACCTACTAGTAAGCGCGCTACTATATGTATCTTGCTTTAAGTTGAAGGTGAGCATCCTCGTTTTCCCTATTCACTTATGTATTCTGTAGTAAATAACCTCGCTCAGGCTGGTACGGGCAATATCTCCAGGCCCACGGTCAGCCAGATACATGCATCCGAGTCTTCACCGGCACCCTCCAGCTCGGACACGCTTGGACCCGAAAACGTCAATTTCTTTCGAGCATCTGTGGATGAATCAGACGTAAAGAAGGCACCTTATGAAGCCAAACCAGATCCCCCTAAGCATCTTGGCCTCAGCATGTCGGGATACAGAGGAGATTCCACAGGCATCACTTCCCGATCTGGTTCGTTCATGGGGTCAAATTTTGCTCGAGACGGTGTTAGCGTCGCCAACGTCCTCGGACAAAGTGGGGTGCAGCTTGCAACTGACGCCGCGGGTGCTAGTGCATCAATCGGTCAAACTGTGGCGAAATCTGGCCTGGACATGAGCGTCAGCGTCGTTGGTGGGACTGCTGACCTAACGGGAACTGCGATTGGTGGAATCATACAAATAGCTACGGAGACGAGCGGGAAGTCTTTTGAGCCGGTTGGATGCGGATTGCAGGCAATCGAAGGTTTTAGTCAATTGGACAACGGGCTGGCTAAGATCAACGGGCTTCCGGTTGCTGCGGTCAAGCAAGTTGGAGAATGGACCATACAAGCACTCAATGTGAGTGGGAAGGTGCGTAATGATGACTTCATTGAAAAAATCACCTTGCAACTAGATTAGTAGATTCCGACTTTCTTCGATACTTCTGGGGCAGGGGTCGTTGATGTTCTAGATATCACAAAAGGTCTCATTGTATTAGGATTGGACGAGAAGAGTGCCAAGTACGCTGCGTATGCCCTGCATGTCATGTTCAGGTGAGCAATCCTTTCGTTCGAATTGTTAGCGGTTTGATCCTGATTTTTGTTCAGCTACCCGACCGGATCATCATGGGTCCCTACTGACACGGCCCTTCCCATCGTTGTCGAGAACATGGGGCGAACTCGCTGGGGTAGGAATTGGGGCCAATACGATCGTATAGATTGGGTTCGAGATGTAGACATTGACCAGGTACGCAACCTCGTATCCCTATCGATCATGTACCTCAAGCGTAACTATCTGCTCCAGGTCTTTGTGTAAGTTTCTACAACCCATATCCGCCTTCGTCCATTTACTCACACACTGCGACTGCGGACAGTGAATCGGATCAAGCATCATGGCGGGAGAAACTCAAGGAAGGGTGAATTCCATCTGCAGCCAGTTTCAAGCTGTGATTGACGGAAATTTCAGTCGACGGTACTTTGGTGTCCTCCTTCTGGTCTTCGAATGGGGGACCACCTGGCCGTTCATGATGCCCGCTCATGAAATACCTTTCAAAGGCGAAATCGGAGAAGTCATCAGGGTCGGTGCTGCTCACTTCTATTCCTCTTCGCTCGTATGACAATTTTCATCCAGAAACTTGTCCTACCGACAATCCTCTCAAATTTCCGACGCGCGAGAGAGGACGAACTACATGTGGGCAGTAAGCCCCAATCGCAAGAGGCACCTACTGGGTCTAATCAGGATTGATATACGATATGCTTAATCTTACACGGAGCCTTAAAGCCGTGAGGGACATAGAGCCGTGAGGGACATAGTAGCGTGAGGACTTACGCATTTGATTTGAATAAGGGGGAGATATACAGAGGACGATGAGATTTGAATCGGGTTTATACTAAGAACCACTTACAGCATTTCGTGTACAGCATTTCGTGTGAAGACGGCTTTGTTTCATACTTCATACGCTCGTGTGTCGATATCTAGTTTGTGCTCGATCATTGCTTTTTTAAGTTTTCATCCATGCTAAAGTAGGTCACCAGTTCATAGGTGTCCAGACTGACATAGACCACTACAGCTGCAGTTCACGTAAATATACAGCGAGCACCGTGGTATTTTCAGACACTTTCATGGTCGAGGTGCAGACTCGTCTTTTTTCGTCGAAAGGATGACACATACTGGGCAGGTAAGGTGGTTTTATGATGTCAGGAAGTGCGTTGGTTCATGAAGAACAACACTGACCATACAAGGACTCGGGATTCAACATATTTCGAAACGGATTGAAGGGTTGACGCGGACTTTGTAACCGTTGAGGGGAATTCACATATCACAAAGCTCGGGGCTCCGATACTGCGGGTACGACCGGGCTATATTTGCTTCGTCCAGCTTGGACACTTTCTCCTGAAAATCAAATTCTGACCATCATGTAAAGCTTCATGTTCTGAACGTTAACTATAATGTCTGAAAGTCCGTATAAGTGTTTGCTATGAGCAAAGAAGGTAGCCCGAGACTATAGACAAATGACTTGGTCTTGTGCAAATAATTTCAGTTGCCTCAGTCCCAAAGACGTCCGGAAAAAGCAGCATGTACTCAACTTGAGAACGATTCCAAAACTTCAAAGGGTTCACTAGCAGACTATTTACGTGAGATCGACAGACAAGTCGCAGTCCCTGAACGCTTTACAGGGTCGATCAGGAGATTGGCAATACTGTTCCCCGGCTACTCTCCATTTTTTCGACCAGTGATAATTGTTGCTCTCTAGGTTTGACCGCGAAAAAGATCGTGTACATCTGCTCGATTGTCCCGCAAGTCTGGCGGCCAGGATACCATTCTTGTAAGCTCGCTGACGAGCTTTTGTTCTCCCAGGCCCTGTGTCCTCCAGGGCAGCATGGGAGCTGAAGATCACCAATACAAAGAGTTCTTCAGGCGTTACTGCGTTCGTATCAGAAACTGACAACGTTCCATGGGCTTGCTTCCCTTTCTTCAAGCTCCGGCGTCTCTTCACTAGAATGTGAGTGAAAATTAGAGCTCCTCCTCGACGTGGTCTCGACGTGTCGTGATGTTTGGCTGCTCCATGTGACAATCTTACATCGTACTTCCACAGCTGCGCAAATGAGTAAAAGGTGGGCCTGAACTAATAAAGAATTTCTGCTTACGCTGATGCGCCACCAGGGATCGTGAGTTCGATGAAGGCAGGTCACAAAAGCAGTGGTACGCAGATCCTTGAATAATCTTGCAAATTCACGGATTCTAGTTCTTCGTAATGCATAGGATATCGTCAATCTGAACAACCTTTCTATCACTTGAGTTCAGCATCTGCGGCCTATAAGATATTATCTAGTCTGAGCAGGGAGCTCATGCCGTATAGCTTTTGCGCGTTCACATGCTCACCTCTTACAGCCCAATCAAGTCGATCACAGGCGAGATGAGACCTTGAAAATATAACGTATGTTTTTCCTGTAAATGTGTTGCTATGAAATTTCCAAGCCTTAATGGTATGCGCACCTGAAAGTCTGAATTAAGGAGTTGGAAAGCACAAAGGTACCATCGTTCTGTCCTTACCAGAAATGGCGTCAACCTTTCGTCAGCCTTCTCATACTGATTTGAATAGATATTGCCGTCAGAACCCGCACCACAAAAGCGGCCCAGCGATTTCCCTGTGGTCGTAATCGTTCCAATGAAAGGTACTCACAGAACAAGCATATTTGTGTTGCTGTACTATTCGTACAATACTTATTGATCAATTTCGCAGCATCACCGATGCATAAGGTCGTTCTCAACTAGAAGTTGGAAAAAGGTGGCATGCGACCCATTTCCCTTTTTTCCAGCTAAAAGCAGGGGTGAATGAGTGATAAGGACTCCGCATAATCGCACTATCGAAAACCTTTGACTATGTTCTGATATTTCCTCCGTAATTTAACAGCTTTTCGTCAGGTGTCTTGTCTCCTTGTTCGATTGATCTATGCCATGAGAAAGAGTGAGTGCATGGCAAATACGTGTTTAACGAATCCCCGTGCTCGAACGTACCTCTAGCGATGAATGGTAGTATAGGTAGACCTTCATGAATATACCGACGAGGGTGATCACACGCTATTATAGCGCGGGTAGAGTTGTCTTGACCATATAAGTTGCTATGTCGGGTGATGCAATAATCCTGAATTGACTTGACCATCCACTACCAATTCTAGAACACAGGAAGGGGGTGTCAAGGCTTCGTCATGAATACAGAACTAATTCCCAGTCCCGCAGTTGGCAACCTGTGGACTAAGCGTCAAAGTTGTTGTCCTGCTTCGGCACAACAAAGTTGTAGGCCGTCAGTGATCATTCGAAGGTGCCGAGATCAGACACTCACAGACGTCGTAGCCTGAGAAAGAGAGGTCGGTTTGGGTCGGGTCACCGGGTCTGTGAAATATATTTCGAAGCATGCCAAAGTCTCAACAATCGAAGTTTGCATACGACCGCTAATACTCGAAGTCAGAAGATTACGGGATACAATTTGTTTTTGGGATGGCTTTGCTCTCTAAGTAATAACGGTTAGTACGCGGTGTCTTCTGGAAGAGGAACATGAAATTTGACTCAGACTTTACTTGTAAAGGAAAGGAAAAAGTTTCCTTGCGTTCGTTACCCGTCGATATTCAGAACATTGTTAGGCGTAGGGGTTCGAACATCGCCAGCGTGCGCTTGAAGTCAAAAACAGGCTTCCGAGAAGATCCTGCTGTATCGGAAACGGATGCCCGGGCGCGCTTCTTGTGTATGGGCAATTGATACGCAGGATGAACCCGGAGACGAGGTAGTTTGAAGTACTCGGCCGGTGGTCAGCTTCAGAGTGCTCTGTGAAAACGAAGTAAATGCCGCTAATTTCGACGTCAGGATTGGAGGGAAAACGCACCTTCGATTGTACATAAGAGGCAGTTACAAAATATCAAGCAGAGAATGGAGTTATTGAAGCATGTCCCTGAAGGATGATAGATGCGCAGTGGCGAAGCTGATGAAGACAAAGAGCGGAGCCTGTGGAGGTGGTTTCACCCTCCGTGTTTCCTCACGCCGCTGAAAACCTGGGGAAGATTTGGGATTGAAGAAACGATATGGAAATCCAACAGAAGAAGAAGCATCGACCTCAAATCCGATTGCCTATCTTCTTCCCAACAAGCTCGGACTAATCAAATTTCAAGGATGACCATTCTCACCACACACCAGACGGTATCTCCGCGTATGATCGAGGACGGTCAGGTTTGTGCAATTTCCAGAATATATTTCAGCTTTTGGCCCGGCATTTTCTCAACAAAATTTTTGACCGGCTAGCTTCCGCCTCTCCTAAGCTGCAAGCCTGAGTTCGAAGCTACAAGCCTGAGTTCGAAGAGTCAATGCATGACATAGAAGAAAGACAGGTATCGACTATCACCGGATGATTCGGGGAGGTGTCGCTCGCCTGGATTGCCTTCCTGCTGCGGTCACAATACACTCTCGGTCGCTTGAGACTCCTCGAAACAGCATTGTTTTTCACGTCGAGAATAGTTGGTCTCGATGCAGTCACGCTGTACAAATGTAAGAGCCTCTAGGCACTCGATCGCGATCTAACCAATGTTGGACCCACCAGAAACATCTTGCAGAAAATGAATGGCTTGGCGGGAGATTGTGTGAGTGAGCACAGGGAAACTGGAGTACGAACAGCGAAGAATTTTGGTCCACGTAGGACGTGGCCGAGTCGGGAAGCAGGAATTCACCGCTGCCTGGTGGGTACCTACAGTGCAGGGTCAAGCTTGTTAGAAAAAAAACGACACGAAGGGAAAAGGGAAAGCTCTGATCCGGGAGAAAATAGATGAAACTTGAAGAACATGAGGATCAACATGGAAAAAAAGTGCAAATTTGAAGAGCTTGACGCACATACAAACAATGCAATGCTCCTTGGATTTACGATGAAATGAAGTCCCAGTGCCCACACTGTAAATTGGAGTTATGAATGTATATCATATCTTCACAGTTCAAATTTCGTAAGGCCTTCTCCAGTTCCATGTTTTCTAAGAGAAGACTTTCAATTAGACAGAGCGGCTGGCTCACCATCGAAATAGTGGGAAACTAGGTCAGTAGGATTTCCGCTACGATATGCGTTGATAATCAGCCGTGACCCAGCAACTACTGTATAATCTGAACGAGCTTGTATGACGCCAAAGTGCCGAGTTTTACTTACTGGCTTTGAAACTTCCCCTAACATTTCCCATCGAAATCGTGATCTCGATTAATAGATTCAGGGTCTTTACCGACGTGTTCTGATATAGCCTGAAGTGCCCGGCGGCTTCTACACACGAGTCAAAGGACTCCCAATCAAACAGACACAAAGCTGAATTGATCTGGATTAATTGCATATCAATAGCAGACCAACATAGTCGTAATTGAACACCTGTGATTGGGTCGCGATCCTGCATATCATTGCTTACTCCTACAGAGAAGTTGCGCAGAAAATTGACCAAAGTCATGCCTTCGGGGCCATCGTGAGTACGAGTTTCGCATCCGGAAAATCCTTGGCAGAGCGGGGGCAGGATCCGGGAGCAATATATTCACTGCTATAACCGAACTATGGAGCATCCAGGCTGAGGAAGTCTGATCGAGGTAGTGCTCACAGAGAGGAACACCAGCGGTTCTGGCTTCGTATTGCCGTACATCCACAAAACATTAGTGGTGTGTCAAAGTGAAGCTCTGCAAATGCTAAAACGATCGCATATAGCCGCATTCAGAGATAAAAAGATAGAATATGTGTCTCACAACATGGAAGGAAGTTCAGTGAGTTAAGCGCGACATCTGTATGCAGTTCGAAGTTCAAACGGTCAGGTTCGATGATACATGAGACAAATGGTATGTGGGTGGCGTCGTGGACTTCCGGTCCATATGTATTGCATTGGCAGTTTCTCGGACTTGAAAATTTTTGACCAGGTCGTCAGAATGTTTCTGAAACACCTGCTATTAGCTTGCAAAGGTCGAGATTAAAGATCACTTTGCCTTTACACTTTGCGAAAAAGGGCCAGGCTATCCCGGAGAAGTCGGTGTAACGCCGGCGACTGCGGGTCAGCAATCGCTAGGTAAGCAGCTCTTCCAGGAAATGAAGGATATCTTTGGGTACGTGGAGTAGAACATAGAAGAAGACAGAATCGGTAAACGACTAGAATGTAAAGCCTGAGAAGGGATTTTAACAACAAATGGAAGAGATAGGAGGGGGACGTGTGAGTCTGGAAAGTTGTCGAGGGAACGACCAAGGCGTGGGAACTCTACTGGTCCAGGCACAGCACACTTAGTTTGAACGGAAATTCCATCTTTTTCTTGTAATTCTCACATTTCTATACCTTCAAGCTCGTTATTGAGATTTTCTCTTATAGTGGGTCGCTTTTCTATGATTAACTTCAAAAAACAGCCCATTCTCAACATCTTTTTAGGGTACTCAAGGTGCGGTGATGCTGGCTGCTCAATAGAGCAATGACACCGTCGAACATACATTTCAACTTCATCTTCGTGTTGTCGCTCGTGCTCGTCTGCATCGCGGACATCGTCTCTACCTATCGTCATAGTAATGACCATCTTCAGCACCGTGACCTTGCTATAACTCCAAGGTTCGCTAGGCGAAGTCTGCCATCTTCGGGAACCGCTGGCACACAACAGAGCAGTTCGGAGGCGTTTGATGACCCTCTGAGCGATTCGGAATTGCTGGATGTTGTTTTAGTGGCTTCTGTTGATGGAAAATTCCATGCACTCAACCGGACTTCTGGACAGGTGTTGTGGTCCATGCCATCCTTTGCGCCAGGTCAAAACGAAAACAAGATGTTTGAATACGGAAATATGACCTCGTTATATCCTTCAACACTAGCTCCTCTCGTACGGACGGTACATCCTGAACATGAACACGACGAGAACATATATTTGGACAGCGACACCGTTCATCCAGACGATGAGATATATATAATTGAACCCCAGTCTGGGGCGATCTATATCCTACCGTCTCATCCCTCTTCATCCCAAAATCCTCCCCTTCGTCGCTTCCCTTTTACCATGACAGAGCTCGTGGATATGTCACCCTTTTCCTTTGCCGACCCAGATGGACACTCACGGCACTTCGTGGGGCGAAAGGAGACCAGCTTATTGGTAGTGGAGCTGGAGACGGGAAAGGTCAAAGCCAGTGTAGGAGGCGAGTGTCCTTGGGATCCGTATGCATTCCAGGATTCTCAGGAAGATCACGAGAACGGAGAGGACTACGAATTAGATCTTGACGCATTGGAAGCAGGTGAAGATGAAAAGCGAGAGGACAAGGTCAAACCGACAGAGGTTTATATTGGGCGTACTGGTTGGTGTAATATCATTCATCTACGGGAATCTGACCTAATGCGTTTTCCCTCAGATTATCACATTTCAATTCATACTCGACCACCCTCTCGTACCACAACTAAGTCACGCCGTATACATGCTCCCCCGGTTCAGAACCTCTCCTTTTCGACCTATGGGCCCAACAATCAAGACGCCGTTCTACAAGCTTCCTACACGCGTACTAAGGACAATGCTTATGTCCAAAGTCTGCCAACCGGCGAATTAATGGCTTTCCGCGCTCGGGACTCGAACGTAGGAAGTCCCAAGATTAATGCTAATGATATGCCTGTGTTATGGTTTCAGGAGTTTTCTAATCCGATGTGAGTAGCTATTCAATATCGATCTCCGACCATGCTTGTTTTCATTTTCATGTTTTATTTCGACAACTTCAGCTGACACACATATCTAGAGTTGCCACCTTCGACGTCCTTCGACGTCCTCCAGCGCCATCTGCACGCCTTTATGGCGAAGATGGACTACACACATTCGTTCTTCTTCAGCCACAACCTTCTTTGTCAGACTTCCATCCCTCCTTGTCCCTTCAGAGTCCCCGGTCTCTCTTACCCAACGTCGACTCTGCTTATGTCGGCATAGTTGAGGAGACGGGCAGCCTTTTCGCTATGAGCCCAAAGAGGTTCCCTTTTGTTGCATTTGGAGGTTTTGGACATACTGGCCTCGGCACGACAGGAAGAAAACATTCAATTGATGCTGCTCCTGCTGCCAATCGTGGCGGGGACGAACCCACACGCCAGGAAGGGGATGACGAACGGGAGCTTCCGATCGATGTGGATGAAATAACGAGGCAGCGCAAGCTGCGCTTAGAGCGTGAGCAAAGAGAGAAGGAGCAACAAGCTCAGCGCCGATACCAAGATACGTGTCACTCTGAGTCGAACGCATTTGACTTGCGGTGTCTAGTTGGCGTGAGAAAGCTGGAAGGAGGAGCTGATGGTGCACCTGGTGAGGGGCTTGAGGAAGGGAGGTGGAGCAGGCTTTTAGATGCTCCCCCGAGCTCTAACTCTGCCAGACCGTCAGATAATGGTCAAATCAACGTTTCAGAATCGCAGTCGAAACTAGAACTCTCCGAGGATGAAGATGTTAGAACAAATTCAGGTCAACTCGGCGATGTTTCGAGGAAAGTTCAGTGGAAATGGGAGCTCATATTCGCGCTTCTGATTGGGCTGGTGGGAGTGTCAGGTGTGGTAGGAAGACATTTCTTCATTCCAAAGATCAATATTGCCACCACCAACGCTATGGAGGTGGCAAGTTCTCTCAACGCTGATGCTACTCCGACAGCCAATGGGGATCAGAGTTCAGTCAAGCCTGTGGCTACCCCTTCATCTCCTACGCCTGCAGTCGACTCAGAATCGTTTAGCTCCCCTAACAACTCGTCTCCCGCACCTCCTGATCTCGTCAAGCGGCAGCGCAAAGGCTCCGTTCCTCCTCCACCGACGTCTAACGCTGATGACGCATCAGGATCCGCTTTCGCCGATAATGGAAATGTTATAGCATCTTCCGCGTCTTTAGACGAAGGTGACGACAGTGAAGGAGAAGTCGACGATGTGGAAGGCGGTGACATTGATCCTGCCGATGCTGTTAGTCGTAGAAGGAGAACAAGGCGCAAGAGGGGAAAGAAGAAAAAGGGTGGAGCTGCTTCCGTGGTGGCTCTTGCGGCCGGGTCGGAAGCCGAGGGTGCTGGGACACCGAGCAGTATCCAAAATGTCGCTAGGCCGACTACGCCAAAGCCGACCACACCTGCACAACCTTTGCCTCTGTTCGATGCAACCCCGAGCCTACTTGTCGTCCCACGTACTCCGTCGTTATTGATACCCACGCCTGCAACGATGCAGGAGCAACAACCATCTCCATCGAGTTTGGTTGTCTCTGAGACCGTTCTTGGTACGCTATTATTATCTGTGCTGTTATTCGTGTTTTAACCATTAATCCTAGGCTTTGGATCGCATGGTACAGTTGTGTTCCGCGGCTCGCTTCAAGGTCGCTCAGTTGCCGTGAAGCGACTCCTCCGAGATTTCGTCACGCTTGCTTCCCGTGAAGTCAGCATCCTCCAAGAAAGCGACGACCACCCGAATGTCATCCGATATTACTATCAAGAGAGTCGCGCCAACTTTCTTTATATCGCTCTTGAGTTATGCCCAGGGAGTCTTGCAGACGTCATTGAGTCGTCGGGGGATCTCGGGGGTATCGGTGTCGTTGGTGGTGAGGAGGCAAAAAGTCAAGAAGAATGGAGGGAAATTCGGCAAGCCATACTGGGAGATCCAAAGAAGGCTCTGAAGCAGATTACTAGTGGGCTCAGACATCTGCACGGTCTGAAACTCGTTCACCGGGATATCAAGCCGCAGAATATTCTAGTTGCTGCTGGACCAGGTCGTAATTTCTCCTCTTCGTCCACGTCGCTGAACAAGAATAAAACACCTCGTGGTCCGAGCTACCGTATGCTAATCTCTGACTTCGGGCTATGCAAAAAGCTCGAAATGGATCAGACTAGTTTCTTGCCCACTGCCCAAGGCGGCATGGGCGCTGGGACGTTTGGATGGAGGGCTCCTGAGATCTTGAAGGGAGAAGTGAAGCTTGACGATACGGTGAATGGAACGATTGACGATGTGTCTAACTCGTCAGGAGGTACGATTATGGGCAACTCATCGATCGGTTCGAACGGCTCGTCTGGTTCCGCGAGTAGAGGTCGATCGACTCGTCTGACGAAGTCCGTGGACGTATTTGCACTTGGTTGTCTATTCCATTACGTGCTTACCGTGGGTGGACATCCCTTCGGAGATCGATTCGAGAGGGAGGCAAATATCTGGAAAGGAGCGAAAAACCTGACCGCTTTGGAAGACAGGCTAGGCGAAGAGGCTGTAGAGGCAACAGATCTCGTGGAAGCAATGCTACATCAAGATGCTTCACAGCGGTAAGTCATTTCCTTGATGAGCCCGCCTCAGGAGTACTGACATAGGTGTGTGCGAAAACAGACCAGACACCGCTGGGTGCCTACTTCATCCTTTCTTCTGGGATTCTGGTCGTCGCTTGAACTTCCTTCAAGAGGCATCAGATCGCTTCGAGATCATGTGCCGTGACCCAAAAGATCCTCATCTGCTTGAGCTCGAGAAGAACGCGTTTAGCATCGTCGGAAATGACTGGTATTCGAGGCTAGACAAGATTTTCATTGATAACCTTGGCAAGTTCAGGAAGTACGATGGGAAGTCGGTGCAAGATCTTCTGAGAGCATTGAGGAACAAGGTTTGTTTATGTCACCGTTCTTCTGAATCTTGCTCATACTGGCACGTAGAAACATCACTACCAAGACCTTCCCAATAATGTCAGGAATCATCTGGGGTCTATGCCAGAAGGCTATCTATCGTACTTTGCTCATCGGTACCCTCAATTATTCCTTCATGTGCATCGGGTTATTGGTAATTGCGAGCTACGCTCCGAATCAATGTTCAGGACTTATTACGAGCTAGCTGAATGATGCCCTTCTTTCTTACCTCTGCCTACTTGCATTTTTTCCTTATCGTCACTCTTTTAGTGAATTTCTTGGCCGTGGCTGTTGTGCACTTGCTGTGCTGCCTTGTTGCTGTGGCATCGACTTCCGTGTTTCTTCCGTTGCTCTCGCGCTACCTCATTCCGCCGCTATCTTTGTTGGATTAGTTCCCTATCTGCTCTACCTTATTATCTCTGCTACTGCATCTGTATTTTTTCCTTCGCGCATCTCTTCGCATCGTTGCAATCATCTCGCATCTATCTGTACTTTTGGTAGGACTCTTTTGGGTCAGATGTACTTCTATTACTCAAGATATCGAGGCTGGAAAAGCAATATATATATTATGTTTACTAGACAATATTCTGAAAATATATCTACAATGCTGTACGAAACAGAACAGGATTACGACACGATACAGATATTGCTTCATTTGCGTTTGCTGCGTCCGGCAAGAATGCTTGGTTTGTCGGGAATAGTCCTCGTTCCTCAAGAATTGGTGGATTTTAGGAAAGGTTTCCCCATGGCGCCTCGGATGAGTGAACAGGTATCGAATAATCCAAGAGCTCGTTTCGCGTTCGCATTACCGTGCAACGCGACGCCGAAAAAACGCCTTTGTGCAGGAACTAATCACGCGCTGCATAACAGCGCTGAACCGCGTAGATCGTCGTTGTCTTGAAGACTGTCATTTAGAAGCGACTTGGTCCAGAGGGGATTGAGAGAAATAGTGTCTTTGCGCTCTCGGAGCAATCCTGAAAACAACGAGTTCTTCAGTAGTTCGATTAGGTTTTCCGCACCATTTTCTTTCGTTTCTGATGCTTCAGATCCGTCCAACGGAATGTACGACTTCATGCGTGCCCTAAGGCGCTAATTTTCCCGAACTTGTATAAGGGTAATGCGACCGTTCTACCCTCAAAATCGATTGCCAACGGAAACTCCTACATTTGCGGGTATTCTGGAGAGACTATAGCGTTCAGCCCGTGGTCAAAAGAGTAGAATTGAGTGTATCCCGACAAATTGTCAAATTCACTTGGAGTTTGAAGCTTGAAGCTTGAGTAGTGTGTAGGAGACGGCGACGATTGTTGATCAGGAGCGCATCACGGTCGTAGGAATTTTTTCCAAGGACCTGACTGTCTGTTAGATTCCATCAATACGAAGAATGTTATCATACAGAGCGTAGTGAGAGGCAAACAAACTCTTATTACTTTCTGAGAACTCCGCTTTCGACAATGTATTTCGCGTTCTGAGTCTGATGCTGAAATTTCACTAACATGGTGAATGAATGAATTTTATCGCAAAAGACTTGAAGCAAATTCACTTACCAGACTGAACAGCAAGGACAAACGAACAGTGCAAAGGTGGCTTAGCAGTGGCTTAGCCTTGGAGCAAATGAGACCTGACTGAGACCTCAGACCGAACTCAGACAACCGAATTTGCAAACAATGTGACTTGCCTTCCGCCCAGTTCGACGCTTCATTTTCCAACCATAATCAGAAGGAATGCTGGTAGTGGAATTCCCTGCACAGGCATTAGGTCAAAAGTGAGTGTAATTAGCAAGTCGTTCGCCTCATGGTCATTATTGTCTTTCTTCGCAGGAATGCGCAGAACTCCGTTTTCACCACTGCAACCCCATCGATGTGTCGCACAAGTTGTCAAACTCGATTCGCTGCCACCCAGCTGCCACCTGTGGAATCGAGGCAAATTCGTTTGGTGGACACCTGGCCGATCTTACGAAGTACCCTCAACTGAAGGGACCCATTTGTGCTTGTTCCTAACATTACTGGGCTGCTTTACCTGCACTCCTGAACGTCGGATACATTGGTGCTGGATCACGGTGTTGAATAATTCATTCAAAACGATAGATTGCTAGCTGCATTTCGAACCTCAAGGATTCACGATCTGTTTCATGCGGGAGCTGCTTCGGCTACCCGCCCCTGCCCGCCTCTTGTTCTGTTGCCTGTGCAATTTCCTTGTGGTTACTCCAAGTTTCCTCGGCCGACACAGAGATTTTTTTGAAACTGACTCGGACCTGTCGCTCCTGGATTCAAAATTTTCACCTAGGCGGCTTCCTACTGCAAGTATTGGGTGCCGTATCAAGCGGTTCTCAGGTTGCCTACCACTGGGTAAATGCTCTCCGGAATTTGTGCTCGCACTAAGTGGCGCATCCTCGGGGCCATGATACAGATACTCAGTGCCACGACCTCACGAGCGCATGTCGTCCTGTGTCGTCCGGCGCGCGGCGCGCATACACTCAGACTCAATTACCGAATATCCACCACTTTCGTATGCAAATCACTCGGCTCATATGGTCGTGCTGGGCCTGTCCGAAGAATCGCTGCTGGTTGTTGATTGTCAGCACCCTCCGTGAATCCACGTGCCCAACTTGCTGCAAGTCCTGGCTTCTGGCGGCGGCTTCTTGTTTCCTGCATATTCGTCGCGCTCGACAGTCCTTTAGTCACACCCTCGGACAAGAATTATGGCGTACAGATTATTCGACGACAGAGGTGGTGGTATCACTTGGCCAAGTGACTCACTAACAGTGTCCTTTTCCGGAAATTTTGTGATATGTCACGCCGTCACAGATCTAGAGCAGGAGAGAAATACAATATTCAGCTAGTCCTGACTGGCGTTGGAGTGTAGTGCAAGGTTCCTGGTGTCTGAAAGGTCGGCATGAACCGGAAATCTCGGGATAGAAAAGGTTTTGTACCAAAGACACGCTTGCGCGATGAGCTGCCTGTCCCTTGGCCAGCTAGTCTGCTCGACGAATTTGTACGACACTGCAATGAGATAAAGCACTGCAGAGTCGAGTCTTGCATAAGTGACGGTGCTTCTCTCTGCCTTCCGGCATATGTTTGAGCGACATAGCGGATCCAGGTTTTGACAATCACCTCGCACCCGGCCAAACTGGTATTGCACCTTCAAAGCGTTATGAATTGATGCAGAATACGTTTCCCCGTGCCGAATTTCTTCATTCGACCCCATGGGGGATACCAGGACAACCTGCATCCACAGATCCCGCTTGTTATGTGCCCCGTACAAAATGTCTTCGAGTCTGGCTTGAGGTGAGCAATTCTTCGCACAGATGTCACGAATTGGTGATCGCTCCTGCGTGCTGCTTAACAACTCGAAGCTCTGAATGAAGAGTGGGACGGATGAAACACGGTCAGAGCTGCGCGACTGTGTATGGCACTGTGACTCACGATGATTCGCGACAAACTCCTCAAACTTTCAAACCTCTTTTTGCGGGAATCCCTCTGGCGGAAGGAGTTAGCTGTTACGAAGAACGAACGCTAAACTTGACGGCCGATGAGCTCATTTTCAAGCGCAGATGTCCCGACGAGTACATAGAACGAGCAAGCAAAATTTACCACGCTCATCTGAGCAGATTCGCGGTATAAAAAGATGCACATGTCTTGTTCGAACTTTCTTTCCTCTCCCATACAGATCCCATTTTCCCGTGTCTGTCTTCATCCTTGAAGTGGTTGCAGTTCCCCTTTATTTTTTCTCAATACTAAACACGATGTCCTCAAAATCCACTCTGCGCGAGCCCTCTGCACTCTCTGGTCGAGAGCATCGCTCTCATCCTTACAAAAGACGCGTCATTACCACTGCGCAAGAGGTACGACATTCGACCGATTTGATGTTTCTGTACATAACTCAGCGTTCACCTGTTCCCGATCCCTTCCCCAGCCGCCTACAGTACCTCCTGACGCTGAATTCGCTAAACTTGTATACTCAGTGTTCATTAGTCTTCTCAAGCCGATAATAAAAAAGTGCCCAGATTGATCAGGTTCTCAATCGACCTGCCCAAGTTGTACCTGCTGCAGAACCGAGAACACCCTGGGAGCGATTTGTTGTACTCATCTTCCTCTATGCTTCCTATTTATCACTGAGATCCTAGCTGTAGGATCTTTGTCAAATGCTTTATGCCGCATATTTCTAGGACAATGTCAAATTTCTCAAACTCTTTCTTTAAGGTCTGTTCGTTGTATGACTTCAAGCTGGCTGTTTGTTGAACTGATCTGACTCTTGAATCACTTCCAAAGCATCATTTACTTCCACCCTATTTGTGTCTTGCTATGTATCATGAGTTACGGACTGTCTTGCCATACCTATTTGTCGCTGAAGTGAGTGGCCCTCTTCATGCACCTAATAAGTTGTCTGAGCTTGATTTTTGCTTTCATGCAGATCTCTTGTTGTTCACTCGTTAGCTGCTACTACCTCTGTTACATATACCACCATGTTCGATCCCAGCCTTCAACGCTTTGTTCCATCTTCCTTGCTTCAAATGACCACTTACATACATACATACAAAATACATACAACTTGCGTCGCGCCATATCCATATGCTAGAAGTTGACCTCTAGCAGAGATTGGACTCCGGCTTGTCAGGCGCCTCTTATAGCGGGAAACATACTCTTGCATTGGATGTTCATGCGTTCATGGGTGGAAGCTAAATCGCGCAAATCGCGCAAATTGGCATTTAAATGGTGGTCGAATGAACAGTCACGTGAATCGGCGTCTATACCGCCGGCGCTTGCCCTGTCTTATAGTCGCCCTTTCCCAGTCTCCATGAATGTTGCAAGTCGATACTGGCGTATGTCTCAATGTCTGATGCAATGTGTATCGAACTTGCAGTCACCAAGATCTCTGTATGTTTCGACAATGGATATAGTCACTCACTTCAACAAAGGCTTCATTATATGCGAACTGCACCTGAAGACCATCGAATGCTCACGCGAACTTAATCTTGCACCTTTCTCACAGAAAACCTCTTCCTGAGCCATTGTCGCTATGTCACTCTCAAGCTCGAGCCCAATGACATATTTTACTTAGTCGGTGCAGATCTTCTGAGAAGTTTGTTCCACTTTCTTGAAATTGCACATTTGTATGCAGAACCATGTTCCCACAACCATAGCTATAAAGTCACCGGTGATTCTCATACCTTTCGTGCTAATATCCTCTACGAGTACTTCTTTTCGCATATATCGGGCCCAAGTTATAAAAGGCTGCGACGCTCTTTTTTCCCCGCCTATCCGGACAACTTTTGAATCGCGTCTCGGATACAAATGCACAACGGTAAGAGATGTAAGAGACGTCAAAGCATTCTAGATATGATTAGATCCCTGATTCGGGCCAAACTTGAGCCAATCGAAGGTTGAAACTTGAGGCTTGAAGCTTGAAGCTGTATACCAGATTCGCCCTCAATCCCTGCCAAAAAATCAAAAGCGTTGCAAAATGGTTCTATTCAAATTCATCAGCAGAATCACTCGCGAGGGCTGAAGGAGGGCCCGCAGTGAGATAGAACGAGATCTGTACAGGTGTCGTAACCACAGCCTCGGACGTTGTTACAATGATGAGATGATTGCGCATTTCTGAAATAGGTCGTCATTTGTTGCGCTTAAACCACAAGTGGATGAGCTCGCAAATTTTGCCACCGTAAGCAGAAACTTGGAGAACCGGCACAACGGGCTCATGATAGATATGAGATGAGTGTGCCTGATGAACGTAAATCCTTTGGCAACCAACATTATGGATATCGATGACCGGCGACAATCTGCATGAGCAGAAAAGCATCTAACATGCGCTGATCTTGCAGAACTTAAACAATGACGAACCGTACTGAATAGCAGTTGAATAGCTCCTGTAATACCTGTATGGCACTCTTGATATGGGTGATGAGAACATATGAAATAGTTGCGTCGTCAATGAGATCTATGATGAAAAGACCAGATTGTGGAAGTTTTATATAAAAGGTTTTTCACGGCTGGCAAACCTTGATAAGTTTGAAAGAACTCTCAGGGTGCATCAGGTGCATCTTGAAACGTGCTGGGTGAAACGTGAAGTTTTCTTCTCAAGATTATACAATCTTTGTCGGCTCTCCTGATAGCATACATAGCTTCTAGTTTTCGAACCTGGATAACAACTGAGGTGAGTTACAGACTCATAGTGTAAAGCATCCTAACTTATCGTTTCTCCAGCGTTTACTGCCTGTTCGATTACTTGGAAACACTGCGCAGTCTTATTTTACAACAATATCTTGACTGATGGTTCTTGACAGACCATTTGATTGTTTCAAACAATCATATCTCGATTGCTATATGTTCCATCCATATTTGAACTGCCGGAGAATCCGTGTAAGCGCTTGAGAGAACTCGAAATAGTAGCAATCGCAAATTGCAATCTGCAAATGGATGACCTCCCGTGGGCATTTCTAAACTAAATCCTATTCTAAACTCATATAAGCGAGCTTAGCCGAGTCTCCGAATCTCGCCAACGAGCTCACATCAGCGGAGTTTGAAGTTTTACTCATTTCTAAATTTTAATCTGGAAGGAGGGTACCCCCCCCTCTTCCAGACTAAAATCGTCTTTCTAAACACATTTCAAGCTCCGCTCGGAGATACACCTTCCCTTTTTGTATTCGTCCCCGAGGGTCAGAGCTAGAGTTTTGCGTAGGGAGCCTTAGTGGTCACTTGCAAGTGGCCGTATTCGTCTCAAAAGGATGATATATTGTCAGCTGTACATACTTATTGAACCTTGAAAGAGAATAAACAACTCTGTGAGCCCAATCTTCTTCGCCCTACCTAGTGGCTTGTGGGAAGAATAACTTCCCATTCAGGCTTTCAGCCGGATTATTCCAGACCAAACATTTGGTCCACGACTGGTCGACGGTTTTCTAAACTAGAGCTATCTTTTTTCAAAGTCCGCGTTTGATGGATTTAGAAAATAATCTAGGTTTTCTAAATCCACGGGAGGTCACCCAATATGAATCTGGAAGCTAGAGCGAAGGTCTAGGACCTGAGACCTGAGGCAGGCCTGAGCAGTGCGCACCGACACACTACCGACACTCGATTGCATTATGTATAATGACGGCGGATTCGGGTGGAACGTGGTCGTCGCTGGTCGTCGTCGTCGTAGACATAGTCCGACTCGAAGCACTGCCAGTGTCGTCTCTCTCAGACTTCAGAGATGGAATGAAGGTCACGGTTGCATTCGAAAGAGAAGTGTTGGAAACAGTTGGTCGTGCGCCAGGCCCACTCATCACAGAGTCCAGTCTGCCTAGTGCCTTCGAATTCGAGCAAGAAGGTTGTACGAGCGGAGCGGCGGCGCACAGCAAGGTGCCTGCAAGGCATTTACATCTCACGTGATAGGGTCGCGTGTCGGCAATTTTCAGAATCTCAACTTTTCAGCGTAAGCACTACTACTAACTGGTGAAAACTGAGCAAGTAGTTCATCAGCTTCAAGTCTCCTGAAACGCGGTCAATATCTGGAATACACGTCACAAGAGACCTGCCAAAACCACACACAGAAAGTCGTGCTATTTGATATATGCCTGAAATATCTGTAGGGTCACAGATATTCGATTTGGTGTTTCATCCTTCTCATTCTACGATATACTCGGCTCTGCTTTCTGGGAAAGTGAAAGCGTATTCTTATGATCAAGAAGGCAGGAACGAACAGGTCTTCTCCCTGAACTTGTCCCAAAAATCTGTCCGAGGTCTCACTATAAACAACGATGGGTCAAAACTCTATGCTGGGGGGAAGGGGAAAGGGTTGTTGTACGTTCGAAATCCTCGGACTTGACTTCATGGATTGCTCTAATATTCTTGTATCAGTACTATTGACACGACGACAGCTAAAGTCGTTGAAACCCGAGCAAAAGCGCACGAGTGAGTTGTGGAACCCTTTACAACTGGAGGCAGTGTATGTTGACCAAATTAGCGACCGTACAGAGCACCAATAAGTCGCGTCAAAAGTGTAACATCATGGCTACTGTCTACGGGGGATGATGATGGCGTCATTAAAGTGCCCTTTTCTGTTTTCATCTAATGGCAACTAGTATTGATGTTACCATTGGTTGTAGCTTTGGGACCCAAGGCAGAAGGAGTCCATTCGTAAATATACCCATCACTTCGACTATATCAGCGACTTTCTGTGGTTGGACGATAAGAAACATTTGCTTGCCACCAGGTATGATTCTTTTTTTCGTTGAAATGAGTGCGGTATTCATGTGAGGTGCATTTCTAGCGGTGACGGGACACTCTCCGTGATCGATGTACGTTCCAAGAAGCCAGAACCATCCGCTCAGTCCGAGGATCAGGAAGACGAATTGCTTTCCATGGTCACGATTAAAGGGTGAGTACTTGAGTCGCCGTCCCATCCTTACCCTTCGCCTACGATGTTTGCCCGCATTTCCGCGAGCGGAAACACATTACCGTGCATGCTATGCATATAGAAATGTTTGGTTAGGAGTGCCCTTCAAATATTCAATACTCAATTTATTCGTGCGATTCTCTATACCCCAGGGCCCTCTAATCATCTTTGTTCTTTTTTTTGTTGTTCCGCTGTGTACCCGCCTTCTTCCATGCTTTTGATATTTACAACTTCTATTGTTCTTGATCACTGAATAGCATCCTTATAGAGCAACAAAGATCGTTGTCGGCACTCAGCTCGGCATTCTCTCAGTTTTCAGTCGAAAAAGCGGTTGGGGTGATTGTGTGGACCGTATACCAGGGTAAATTTCCTCTAATGATACATTCTCGGACACTTTGTTGAGACATTTGACTACCCAGCCATCCACAGTCTGTCGACGCACTCTGCGCGCTTCCTGAATCTCTATCCAACGTCGACACCTCTTCCACAATCTTAACGGGGTCTTCGGATGGGTTTATGCGGGCTGTACATGTTTTCCCTACAGAATTGCAAGGGGTCGTCGCTGACCACGGTGATTGCCCTGTAGAGAGGATTGCCGTGGGTGAAGGGATGAGCCAATTGTCCTTGGAAGGCGACGAACCTGCTGAGGAGGAAAAACGTAGAGGGAGTGTGCATAAAGGTGGACGGAAGGGCCGAGGCAAAGACAAAGCTGCGGCAGGACAAGAGGCCGACGACGACTCTGATGAGGAGGAAGAGCGCCCGTCAGGCCATTGCTGGGCCGGCAGTGTGGGCCATGACGAGGTCTTAAAGCTCACGAACTTGGAGGCTTTCTTCAGCCAAGCACAAGAAAATGGGGATGTCGACGATAAGGCCGATGCTGATGCAGATGATGGAGCCTCAGGAATCGATGAAGTCGATGAAGAGCCAACAGGCAGTGTCCTTGAAAAGTCGGTCAACCAGCGGCCACTGAACCAGGAGGGTAGCGACGGGGACGACTCCGACCCGGAGTCAGAGGTGTTACAACCAAGGAAGCGAAAAAGAAAGGAGAAAGATCCGTTGGCAGTAAAGAAAAAGAAGGGCAAGAACGAAGTTCAGGTAGAAGGGGCCTTTTTCGATGAGCTGTGACCCACACAATTCTCGAAGTAGGATGTAGCACTTACTTGAGAGGGAGAAATATCTCTGTCGATTCCAATGCTATTACAAAAGACCCGCTCGCACAATTTTGGCCGCCTGTGTCCTTGTCGCTCTACTGACATGCCACGTTTCTTCGTGGTTTGTTCTGTGTGTCATCGCAGAGGAGTTGCGAAAACCTGCGAACGCTGTGTCGAGTATCGCCTGTATTCAACGAGCTTCATGCTAAAGGTCTTATAGCCCTGCACTGGCAGTGCCCAGGTCATCGTCGGGTTCTGTCGGCCCATCACTCATGGCCTAAATCAAAGATGCAAGGACGCAACAAGGCCCCCTCGATACTTCAGTGTATACATATGTGTGTGTATGTTCTTCGGCATGATAGGAAAAACCAAGTGCTGAATCTGGATCTTCGCAGCCCAAACAAAAGCTCACATGATATATGAACTGAGATTTCACCTCACTTCCAAGTTCCGGGTGCACATTAGGCTGCTCGAATGTATGCATCATAACAAATTCATCGGAGACACTTGATCGTCTCGTCTTATTTATCGTTTTTCGCGGGAGTCCTATCGAAACCGCAGAAAACGGGACGCCCTCAACTCGAGCATATACTGGAATCTGTTGCTTTTGCCTGGAGGACCGCCTTCAGTAACAGGTTCAGGTTTGGGCCGCGCAGCGATCTGCTACGCATGTACAGATCGTTTCGGCAGTCCTAAGCAGGCAATGGCAATTCCAGGCAATATCTTCCGTGGGAGATAGCCGAACATATGCCAGGGGTTCGAAAAGAAGACATTCTAAATTTTGTGTTGGTTTCAATACCCTTCTCGGCGCGGCCGTCTGCGAGTTGAACGTTGAACCCCAACTATGCCTCTCGGTCTCGCTTTCCGCTACATACGGTAGCATTAGGCCGCGAGAGAAAGTCCGCTCCTCGAGCCCGAGCCCTGCCCGAGTCTATGATGCGAGGGAGTTCGTACAAGCGGCGGTTTTGCAGGTATGCAAAACGATGGGCAGTGAATTTGTCTGATAGATCCATATGATCATAATATTTCAAAGTGGTATGTACCACACAACTTGTATCATTTATTGGCGCTTTTTGAGGCGCGGTGCTTTGAATATCCAAGCCTCTGATTTGGTGTCCCTTGCCGTACTTGAAGCATTGGCGCGGTAATAACCATTGCCAAAGAAGCTGGAAGAAAGGAAGACAGAGAACGAAGTTCAATCACATCCATCTATCATGAGTCTTCGCCGTATGCAACTGTTTTCAGTCTGTAGGCTGTCAGTGTCCAAGTTTAGTTGTGGTGATAAGGAACTTACTAGCGTTGAAAAACACTATTCGAAAGTACATATTGGGTACTTACTTACAGGATCTATATTTGACATAAGAATTGCATGTTCCTACATAGTCAGAAGGAGTCAAGGCTCAGTCGAATTCAGAATCTTAGTCTCATACCTCAGCCATTGAGCGACTCGATGCTCGCAGGCGTCAGTCTGAATCACCATCACATGACACGTCCAGCTCGGATCTTGCACCTAGTACTACGGTGACGGCACTCGATGTTGTTGACGGAGTCGACGATTTTCTTTCATTCTGACAGTAACATTTTTACAACTACTCATTGGCCGTCATGTTTCTCGCTCGACGTACTGCATTGGGACCCAAATATCTCGTTACAACGCGTGGCTTATCCCGCAGAGCTACTGATGTTCTTGCTGCATTGAATCTGCCAACCAAAGGCGACGTTCACGGTGTTTTTGACGGTCAATGGAAGGGCTCTGGAAATGTAATCGAGTCTGTGTGTCCTACTACGGGCGAGGTTCTTGCACGCATTAACACGGTACGGATTGCTATGATTATGTCTTGCACCTGGGTGGAATGAAGTATTGAGATCTGTATAGGCTTCGCCCCTCGAGGCTAAGGAGGCTCTTCAGAAGACGCGCGAGGCATATATCTACTTCCGAAGTACAAGATCTACACTCTTGCTGTCACTCTTGGTATCTCAATCGTCAGTGTAGATCTTCCTGCACCTCGTAGAGGAGAAATTCTACGACAAATCAGAGAGGCACTTTCCGCTAAGGTCGGGGGTACATGACGAACTACCAGACCTCAACTGACAAGTCTCCACCATTCTAGCGCGAGGAATTAGGTGCTCTCATCTCCTTAGAAATGGGAAAAATTCAGTCTGAGGGTGTGGGAGAGGTTCAAGAATTTATTGACATTGTACAGCCTTTCGCCTTGCCTTCGTTACCTGAGTTTCTCACTGATCTTCCTGTGTTCTTTGTAGTGTGATTATGCCGTAGGTTTGTCCAGAATGATGAACGGCAGAGTGGTTGCGTCAGAGCGACCTGGACACTCCATACTAGAAGGTATGGCTCTATGTGTGTATCCCCGTCAAAATATTCACATGGAATTCAGTCCCAAATCCTCTCGGTGTCGTTGCCGTCTTGTCCGCTTTCAATTTTCCGGTGGCAGTCTATGGGTGGTGAGGCTTCCAATTTTCCTGATCCGCGGCGGTTTCTTGAGGACCCATGTTTGTCCTAGGAACCTTGCACTTTCTCTCGCGGCCGGCAATGCGACAGTGTGGAAACCTTCCCCTACCACACCTTTGTGTTCTATTGCGGTAACGTCAATAATTGCGAGAGTATTAGAGCAGAACGGTGTCCCAGGCGCTGTCGCTGGCTTAGTCACTGGTGGACAGCAAGTCGGTGAAACCATCGTGCAGAGCAGCGATGTTGAGCTTGGTGAATGCTTTGTCCTATCGCCTGCAGTTCTCTGCTCATCTGCTCATTTATCTTAGTATCATTTACTGGTAGCGAGCGGGTCGGTCGGATTGTGGGGCAAACAGTTGCTTCTAGATTCGGAAAGGTAATTCTAGAGCTGGGTGGGAACAACGGTAGGCATCTTCTACTACCCTTGGCGAGCATTGAAGACTGATAAAAGTAATTGTTCCAGCTTCGATTGTCATGCCTGATGCAGATCTGTCACTGGCGGTACCGGGAGTTTTCTTTGGTTCTGTAGGGACTGCGGGGCAGCGATGTACCTCAACTCGTCGTCTCTTCCTTCATCGTAAGGTAGCATCTGAGTTTATTGATCGCTTAAAGAGACTTTACGTCTCGGTCAAACCTGGGGACCCACTAGTAAAGACAACTTTGCTCGGACCTATGCACACCAAAGCTGCCGTCGAAATCTACTCTAGCGCCATTGACTACCTGCAGTCGATTGATGCTGACATATTAGTAGGGGGCAAGAGAATCGAAGAGTCTCCCTTTGATGCTGGTAACTTTGTACAGCCAACACTTTCTCTTCATAAATCATTCGATAAGACGGATCGAATCTGGAGCACGGAGACTTTCGCTCCAATCCTGAATGTTGCTGTTTTTGACGAACTCGAAGAAGCGATTGAGTGGAACAACGCTGTCCCTCAGGTATAATATATCTTCACTCTGCCCGACAAACACGTCATTCAATTTTCTTCAATACGTAGGGTCTATCCAGCAGCCTATGGACTCGCGATATTAGGAATGTGGGGAAATGGATTGGGCCTAGCGGATCAGACGCCGGTATCGTGAATGTGAGTCTCGTTCTGTCTATCTCACGTGCAAGCGCATACGTTAACACATTACCTCAGGTGAATGCAGGGACATCTGGTGCCGAAATTGGGGCTAGCTTGTGAGAGACCGTTTCTATCTACCGAAAACACCTGCACTGACATCTCGCATCCAATGTGTCTCAGCGGCGGTAATAAGGTAAGTAGCGCTATCAAACTGTCTTCAGTCCGCTTACCACTTGCTTGACCGCTGGCAATTCATAAATCCAATTTCTACAGAGTACAGGATGGTGAGCGTTGTACTTATCAACAGCCGGGTCGGTACCGCCCTAACACATAAGACAGGGGTAGAGAGTCTGGTGGCGATGCATGGAAACAATATGTTCGCTGGAGCGCCTGTACAAGTACGCATCAAAAAGCTCACCGATTTTGGGATGGCAATACTAACAACTTTAACAGTCAATTTCTCCGACGCAGCACCACTTGCTCAAGGTGTTAGCTTCAGCATCGACTGAGGAACACGTGAAGTAGGTAACTCGTCCCCGTTTGCCGAGAACATTGTTTGAGGCCCATCATTCACGACCTTAACCTATCACAGCGCGATCCCAACAGTATAGGGTAAGGGTGACTAGGTCGTGTACGCTGTTTCTGCTAGAGCCTACCCCGTATGTTTCTTTTTTTGATGACCATGATCCGACATCAGTGCATTCGCTATCAATATTATATCATGTCAATTGTCGCACTGTTTAGCAGGGGGAAAAATAACAGCATGGCATATATCAAGTTCGTCTGTTCATCAACAACCAGAGCAAAAAAGGACAACTGTGGGAGCTGAAAAGAGCTGCGACGAGGTCGAAAAGATCTGATTGCCGTTTGGGGATCTGTACGGTTAGAGCAACGTTTCCAAGGGCTCGATGTAGAAATGCCAGATTGATTGTATTAATATTTATACCCATCGAGATGCAGTGCCTCTCAGAAATCCCATCACAAGTGATGCCGACTTATAAGCCGACTCTTTCTTTCAAACATCTTCGCTAATTTTCTCCCTTCTTTTACGCCGTGCTAAAGCGGTCAAGTGTCGGTTTCTCAGCTTCTTTGCATCCTTCCTCGTCCCCCTCTCCATTTTCCAATTCTTCTTATGTCAATCGCCGACGATCTTCCATGGCCCGAACTAGGCAACGTTTCGCGAGGAGCAACTCGTGGAAACCAAGGGCAAAAGGGTGTACTTGGTCCTCCAGACCGTGACGGTCGGTGCACTCTCCAGCTCCGAGTACAGCCTGGGGTGCTCGCTGTAAAATTAAACCGTCAAGCTAGTGAATGGTATAGAACTCTTGATAACGAAGTCAATCGCGCCTTAAAGCTTACAAAAACATACTGGCGAAAAGCTCGGAGGCGTCAAGACTACGATGCGCGTGCGGATCAGGATCATATGGAGTTGCATGAGTGGCTACAGCAGTTGAAGGATAAAACGATGTCGCATTTGGAGCTTCTTATGCAGAAGGGTGATATACAAGGGCCGCCTTATAATATGCCAGACGACATTGAGTTGACATTTCTGCGGAAATTCATCGAGCGGCAGGCGTCTGGTATACCTCACAACCCCCGCTTACGGAACAGCGGCGAGCAAGCATATGTTATTCGTGACCATTCGGTCGATTCGGGGTCACCAGATCCTTCAGACCACAGCTATATGGATCAAAGATCACGAACAGGAATTGGTGAGTACTCCTAGTATTCCTACCAGGGGATATTTGGAACCTGACCGATGGTACAGACGGACCAAACGGGCATTTACCATTATCGCGACCTACAGACTCGCCGAATTTAAGAAACCCCGAATCCTTAGCACAAGAAGCAAGTGCATCTAGTTCGTGATTCATGTTCCCGATTTGTTTCATCTTCACTGATGTCCTAGTAGAGCAAGCACTGCAAATGACTCGTGCAACATTGGCGCGGGCACAAAAAGATACTCAGGACGCGTTCTTGAGATACACGGCGTGTTTGGATGCTGAACGCCAAGCACGGCAGTCGGTAGCAGCTGCAGAGAAGAGAAGAGACGATATCAGTGAGTCGTTTGTACTACTTGAGTTTCGGTATTTCAATTCTGACTATAGAAATAGTGGGTGCACTGCTATCAATGAATTCAGTTGGTATGTTATCCTGCCGAGTTCATACCTGTCGGAGATGTTTTAAGACCTGTACAGTAGAACAACGTTCGAGACAGTCGTCGGTATCACTGGAGGAAGCGCAGGCCGCTCAAGCTCTAGCAAGATATCATACGGAGGTGCGCAGTGCTGTTGATATGCCTTTGAACCGACTGAATTAGGTATAGGCTCAGAATGCGGCTGATCTCAAGAACCGATCGAATGCAAAGCCGATGGAGTGGGCAGATGCCGACCCCCAAGGCATGTATGCAACTGAGCCCATGACTCACTTGGAGGTTAGTGTGCGCCCTTGAACCCCGAAAGATCCATCTCATCCCTATACATCAGGACCACACTGGCAGAGGACTCGTCCGAAAGCACTCACGCAGCTGGGAGAATGGTGCGCATATGCAAGGTAGGGAATGGTGTACTTGTCGTTTGATTTATTTCGTATGCTCAAAGCTGTTCATATGCAAGATCCCCAGTACGGCTGCGAGGTACTTGGGCCTCCCCAGTTGAGGTCTCCGTCGATTAATTCCGATTTTCAGGATCTCACAGCTTTGCCTCCAAGAAAACGTATACATCATATGATGCCCGGGTACGATGTCATGAACAATGCAGCTCTTCAGGCGCAGAACATGACTCTACAACCATGATTCACTCTTCCTGTGCTCCTCCTGTATTTTGACGAATTATTATGATATTTATGCCACCCATATACCTTACTATACCATCTGTTCATAATTGTAATTTCTGTAGGCTTGTGTATGATCTATCTGGCGTCTGTGTACATCTATCTCTGAAATACTAGATTGCAGGATATATAATTACATATCACATGTAAAAGTATGTGAACTAGGACACATCAATTTTGAATAACATCAAACACATTCAAAACAGAGGATGGCCCCCTGTTTCCGGGCATCAAGGTTGTATCAAGGCCTCGCCGTATCGAGCTGAAAGCTAGATGAAGTGATGAATTAGTTGCTTTGGGTACCCACCTAGAAAAGCTGTCCCAGTCGAAACTTAGAAATAAAAGTGCTTGTTTCAAAAGGACTTACAATGCATATATACACCTTACGCTCCTCGTCTGACTATAAGGAGGTGCGTCGTGCGCCATTGCCGGAGTTCTGATATAACAGCATACATACGCTCCTCAGCGACCGAGCAATGGTCATCAGGGAACTGCGCAGCGAGATCAGTAAAATGCAGAGAGACTTACAAGTAACATGTGTTCATGATTCTGAACTTCAGATACGTCGATCCCAGGCTATCGCTTCCCTATCATTGAGGAAGGGGATGCGTAGCGTGCTCGGAAACTCAACACAGCATCAGGATAAACTTGTCGACGCCACTGCCAGTCAGTAAGTAAAAGGGTTTAGGTCGCAGACGTTGATCGCAACGGCCGGAAAGCGGACAGGTAATATTGAGCACAGTCAGTCGGTGTTTTTTTCCATGGGTTCAAGATGCTTTTTTCGGGCACGTCTCTCCTCCGTGCCTCAGCCGTGCACGGTGGAGTGATCCTCCGATTAGAATAGGCCTACGGGAGTTGTCAATGTCATTCGCTGTCGAGATTAGTACGACTGTGAAGTGAAGACTCGATGACCGACGTGAAACCTGAAGGCCTGATGTCCTGCTTGAGTACTGTAGGGTCGTCAAATTCAGGTACTTACCGATGTTTTCGGAAGAACGAATTGAGAACGAAGATGTTCCCGGTGAGGGCTCTAGCGTCAAAGATTGGGGATAAGAAGACGTCTTGATATATTACACGTAGTTATGAACCTTCTCGAAACTTTGAAAATGAAGGAATGGTTGGCATGAGTGTGAGTGAAAGGTGTCCAAGCCAGCTTTTTCCCCGGAGATAGCCGGTAATTGGTTATATTTATCATTGGCGTCTGGATTTTTTGGTGATCCCTTTCCGGCACGGTCAAAACTATTTGCTTTACACTTTCCCTCTCCTCCAACATGAACAGATTTTTCACCGTCGAATCCAACTTATTGACCGCAAACAGAACGCGCTTTCTTGAATAAATTACTCGCAAGCCGAATTCCTGTTGAACTATGTCCCGAGTCTTGACTTTAACTGGAGAGCAAACCACGATCGCTCCTGGCAGCAGCTATTAGTATTTTCTGGGCCACTTTGGTGTGCAAGTGGACCATTCTCCACGAAGGGAATCTATGATCGCTTCAGGTTGCCGAATATGGTTATGTGGCCAGGCGCATCACTGGAAAAGTGGAACACCCCGCTTTGACCTTTCCTGGCTCGTCCACATTTATGGCTTTGAGGGATGCCACTGTCATAATGGGCCAAAGCGCTTTCCAAGACCTCATATAAAGATCCCCCTCGGATAACTTCCTATTTCACCTATTCACTTGCTCTCTATACTTAGGCGTCGCGTGCTCTACACGTGCAGTCTGCTTGCTTTCAGTCTTTGTACAATTCGACCTTGAAAGAAAGAAAGAACAGACCTTCAAAACCTCGACGAGATCTTTAACTTCCGTGACACTTTCGCAAACTACGATGTCGCCCTTCAACTTGACTCAAGATCAATGTAGGTTTCCCAATAGTTTTAATCGACGGAGCTTGCACAGAGAATCTCATGCTTTTACGACTACTCTAGCCACCACCTGCTGGAACTACGTGCGAGGGAATTGCACTCGTCGAAAGTGCAAGTATGTTCATCCGCAGGGTGTATGCTTTCCACCCTACAATCGCTCGAGTCCATTTGGGCTTCGCCACCCAGTCCCTTTGCCTACCCACCTAGATGATATTGTGGAAGATCACAACGCTACGAAGGGTGCTGAGGAGGCTGGACCGGCCGTTTACTATAAGCATATTGCTTGGAAGACAGCTCCTTGCCGACACTTCATGAAGACTGGTGATTGTCCGTTGGGAGAAAAATGTAGATTGTAAGTGGCTTTCTTAATTCTTTGTTTGGACGTTTCGGTGTCGACGATGCTCAACATTTTCTTTTTCATTACACAGTATACACGACGTGGAATTGCTGCGTGCCGAAGCCAGCAACCCAGTAGACGAAAACCCAGACAATTCTACGAGGTCACATTGCTGGTCCTTCGTACAAGGCTGGTGCAAGAACGCTTCGTGTCGCTATCTTCATCCTGTGAATGTTAAACCATGTGAGTGGCATCCTGACGTTATGCTTGAGCCCCAATGATTAATTGACGTCTCTTGTACGGTCTAGATAAAAAGTACACGCCGTGTCTAGCCTGGCCAATGTGTCCTTATGGTAGTCGATGCGACTTTAAACACCCGGAGCCTATGAATGGTCAGTCTGCGACCAAGTCTACTCGGTACAATCCGCTGGCAGGGCTGTCTGCGCCAGCGTCGCAGTCGTCTTCGTCTTCCTTTGCCCCAACTTCACCGAATGAAGTCTCGCCTTGGGTACCTACTCAATATTACGGCACAACGTTTTATCTTCCATCCCCTCCACTTCAATTCTCCCCGTTCCTTTCCCCTCCTCGAAACACGCAGTTCATGGGTGATCGGGAAGCTTCTTACTTCAAGTCTGTGCCCATGGGCCCTGCTGTGATGACTTCTTCTGACTGCACATCATTGCCCTACCGTGCACAGGGTGGTACCCCTGCGAGTGTCTCCCCCCCAATGGAACTCTCTCACAAAGAGAACCACAACTTGCGGGCCGGGATGAAGAACCCAAATATCAATCGTGATATTCTAAGATCAACATCTGCACTGTCGTCGTCAAAGAATGCAGGCCATAGTAACACCATTACCAGTACGAGGTCTGGCTCCAGATTCAGCCATGCCCGACGTATCAGTGTTTCTATCAAGAATCCTTCCCGCACTCAATAGACCCACCTATTTGTGTTGTAAGGGACCTGTTGTTGCAGTACAGTCGTTTTCGTCCTAGATTACAATCTCCTTTCATTTTACTCTTTCGAATGTAATCTTTTGTACGTCACTTCTGTATGTAAAACATAAACCCCAGACGAGGGCTCTTGATCCTATCAGGTTGGTGTTCATGCTGTTGAGTTTCCCTGGCGCGTAAGTACATAGTAAGTACTCCAAGGCGGACGCAGTTGCGGTCAGGCTTACAATGACAATATAGACACACCGTCATCATTCATGAATCATGAGCTGGAGTCTCCGTGTGCATTTCGACAACTTAGCAATCGGGAGTTCCTCCGAAGGTCATGCCACCCGACGGTAAGTAAGTAGTTAGGCGAGTCGAAAGCCAGGGCCATCGATGATGATATCTGAGCTTGATTAGCGCTCGCTCATATGATACATAGTCGCGAAGAAGCTTGATGGGACGATACTCGATGTCATTAAAATGAACTTCTTATGTTTCAAGTTACAGGAAGTGCTGTGCAAATTATTCTCCGGTAAATTCGAATAATCCCAATCCATTCCAGTAAAAGCTCACGTCCATATCATGGGATAGAACTTGAAATTAAGATCGAATCCATACTTACGCCGCCAGAACAGGGTAAGTATCTATTAGATCGGGCACTAATAGTAAGGTATTACCATCAATGATATTACTTATTATAATAGGAGTTCCTTAGAATTTCGCTACGCCGTTCATGAACGAGAGAATATGTGTTCCAATGTTTACACACAAGTCCGACAGCACGCTTGACTGTGATCAGATAAACAAGTCAAGTGAGGGAATACAGTAATGATATAGACATCATGTCATACCCTTGGGGGTAACACCTGGTAACACCTATTTTCTTGTGCGTAGCTAGAGATGGCGATTGGCAGCTCGTACAGCACCGTCAGTAGGATCATATGAAGGGGGTACTTTGAGCGACTGTCATTCCATCTTTGTATTGAACATTGAATAGCTGAGCTTTGAGCGCTTGGAGTTTCCTGATCCTGAAGCTTGCAAATTGATAAGTGAAATTCGAGAGGCTGCAGCCGGTGAAACATAGAATACATACGGAATGATGAAGGTTATTTGAACGAGCTAGCCGATGAATTATGCGGGAGGGGTAAAAACACAGACTCAGGTCTCAGGCCTCAGGAGCTGTTATCACCACCAGAAGCGGCGTATTGTTCTGGGTAAGCCCAGGGCGTCTAGATAATTTGATCGTTGGGACAGGCTGGGACCCACATTTCTGCCGCCAGAATCAGCGATCCAAGGTCCGTGGACTGTGATCGTCTGAATCGACAATCGAGGTCAAACGTGGCCAGCGTCTTTACAATGCGTTCAGGAACTTGAATGGCCGGCGGGCAGTACTCTACTTACAGGCAAGTGGACAAGTTCACCGTATGTCTATTCAGCAAGAAAGGATTAGCATTGCAATGAGCGGCAAACAGCAATTTGATTACAACTTATTAGTCCCCACATATGTCACGGTCTGTATACATCTGTAATGCTTCGCGGGCCACCCATCATAGCCCATCACGCGCATCAGAAAGGAAGGATCTTCTGCTCGGGCCGTGACAGTGATAATGAAACCGTACCGTAGGCTACCAGAGGCTACCGTAGGTAGACGGATCCCTAGCTGGCCTAACCCGGGAAGCCCTGGGTCATTTGATCACTTGAGGCGGTACATATCTAACCAACTGCCTCCAACCGCTGAATCCTAATTGATTTTTGCGAAATTGGGGCTTCTTTGATGTCGGGATAAGTTGAAGGAACCTTAAGAGAGCCTGTAAGGTGCACCATACATAGTACTTACAGCGCTTGGCATCCAAGCCTCAGCTCGTCGTGATTAGCTCTTCTCCAATGTTTGATGAAAACCATCAAAATAATGAACACAGATTCTGCACTGGAGCACCATTAGAATTAGAACTGTTCATGGGTCCGTATTATAGGCGTCACTGACCAGAGCTCCGTGAAGGACTCAGAACCTTACTCTCTGAAATCCAGCAGCACCGATGACCGCTCCTTCGCCAAACGACTCGGAGCAAGAGAATTGTAGCCTTCGCTAGTCGACCTTTTCTTCGTCTTGTTGACTAAAAAACCCTGTATTTCCGAGCCCGACGTGGACGTACATAACGGCCATTCTGTCACCATTGTACAGCCAGTTGTTCGTCAATGCGACGATAGCTAAAGGTATTGTATTCACCTACGACCCTTGAGTGGTTAGGACACTCAAGCTCAATTCAAAGCGCACACGAATTGAGGAGACCAGGAAAAGACCATGCCTTTTGGATAGTAGGTTAACGGTAGAATCCACATACACCTATCAAAATGGCGCCGCTAAGACTAACACGAGCGAGCGGGGAACTTCAAACACGACCGGCGGAGATCAGCCAACAAACTTGGAGTTGCCACTTGGTCAAGAAAGTTCGGTATGGGTTTGAGAATGTGATGTACTCAAAGCTTCGGCGCCCACAATAGTCCACAATCTGCGAAGGGAATCTGCACTGCATCGAAAAAAAATCAGAAAAATCATGGAAAAAAACAAAAAAAATATTCACCAACAATTACCTAGGTTTATTGCATCATCATAAGGACAGGTAAACTTTGACATCGATTGAAATATCAAACCACGCTCAGGTTCGAGTAAGAAGGCCGTGTCAAGGGATACCATCTCTTTTAGCAATGCTTGCCTTACGGCAGTACCGACCTGCGGTATACACAAGATAGCCTCAACATCACAATCGAGATTGAGTTCCAAGTACACGGAATGTTCAATTCGAGAGAGAGCGCAGGGCGCATGCAAATATCCCGGTGACTTTGTGTTTTCGGGGCTCAGTAGAAGCAACTTAATCTTGTCTAATCTTGTCCGTAGTTCGCGAAAGGCTACAACACTAATTAGCGTATTGTATACATATGAGGGCCGACAGGCACTCACCGACACTTTTCTCATGGAGATTTAGTACGGTGATAATCTTCATCTCGCATAGACACTGATGAGGGTGGCTCAAACACCAACAATTGAGACCGGCAGACTAGCCAGAATCTGGCAGTTCTAATCAGAAGTTGAGAAATGAAAAAAGGGATGAGATATCATTTTTGACGGTCGAGATATCAAGCAGCACCCCGCCAGCACCCTCCCTCAGCCCTTCCTCCAAGAATAAAATCATCGTAATGAAAGAGAATGCTTGAGCCTGTGTAGGCCTGCACGCCTCATGCTGTCCGTCCCAGCTACATGATCCGGGTCCAACATCATGGGGGCCAACAGCAGCTTGAGCGGCCCAACATTCAACACTTCACTTCTAAATCAAGAGGGCGGGTCCCAAAGCCGAAAAAGCCGCAGAGGAGTGTCGAGCTGGCGTCGCCCATTGAAATTAATGTCTACAAACTAGAGGTAGCTGCTCTCTGCATCTTTACACTCCCAATTGTAATGAGCTCCTCTCCTCCAAACTACCTCTTGCAAGGAATGTCTTTAGATTCAATCTGAATTCCACACTGCCACTGTCAGGAACAGTGCCAGTACCGCCATTTGGGCTTCCCCATCCTCCCGCCCCAGGCGTACGAATGACTATATGGTCACCCGCACCCATCTTGACGGTCGCTCGCGCGCCCAAGTTGAGCGTTCTGCATTTAGAATATCTCAGCTTACGAAAGTAATGAAACTGAGTAGGCAGTGATAACATACCTCATTCCGTCGTCGTTACCCTTCCAATCCCCGTCCTCCTTTCGGGTTCTCTTCTTCCAAATATTGAGTCCGGACTGACCGGCCAAGCCGCCCTTGAGGCCATACGGCCTATGCACTCGGCGCTACATCATTGAAAAACTCGTTAGAAACTCTCCAAAAACCGTATTGAGTACAAGCCGAGAGAAACATTGACCGACCTCACTAAGGATACTAGTTTGAATAGGCAATAAGAATTCAATGTCTCTGATGACCCCATCACCGCCCTTGTACATCCCATCCCCACCAGATCCTGGGCGTAGGGAGAATTGGTGTAGCATCACAGGGTACCGACGTTCGAGGATCTCGGGATCCGTTATGCGAGTATTCGTCATACTACAAAAGAAAAACAGAACCACCGTAGTGGTTTACTAGAAGTTGAGAACAGTATACAGCGGAAGATGAAACATTGACAACGGACTGAGTATGAACGCCACTCACACCGTGCCAGCCATCCCCGGCACCACTCCCACCCGCGATCGTCTCATAGTAGCCCCATCCCTCCTCAAATTCTCCAGTTTCAGTCTTACCACCAAAGCCAAAAGTGAGATTGTTACTGAATGAGTTTCGGTCAGGTACTCGGGCAAGAAACAAATGAGGAGACGACGCTCACCAATCACCTTGAGACGCGGCGACAGCCTCAAAGGCATGCAACACCACATCCGTGACACGCTGGGATGTGACGACGTTACCGCCCACAACTGCACACGTTTCCGAAGGGTTGAGAAGAGAATCCGGCGGAATGTTCACTGTGGCACTATTAGCATATAGTGGCTGAAGGAAAGCTAATTCCAACCAGTAATAGGGATCAAGCATCCAGCATTGAGCGGTATATCTTCACCTAGCATCGCTCTCAGGCAATACAGGATCGCGCTCCGTACAACCGTCGAAGGCGCATTGAGATTACCCCGCATTTCTGGACCAGTACCCTCAAAATCAAACACGGTAGACCCGGTCTCAGGATTAATGGTGATAGTTAGTTCGATAGGCGACCCATCGTCCATATAATCAATAGCGTGCAAAGATTTGCCATATGCAGCTGCATGACGTTTCAGCAATGCACGAACGGCGGCCTCGGCGTTGTTTCTGATATGAATCATGTAAGATTGAACGGTATTCAGAGAATACTCATCAATCACTAGGTAGAGGCTCTCCTTCTCAGCGAGCAGGAGGGATACTAGAGCACAAAAAGTACTTACTGGAGTTGAGAAGCTCAATGCCCTTGCGATTCGCGGCGATTTGGGCCTTGAGGTCACTCTCCACGTCACGGAAGCAGCGAGTACCGCTGGAACCCTTGTATGACGCAGGTACGTCAATCATATGGTGAACTAAGCCAGCATGGTCGTATTTGCCCTTGCGCACAAGCTTGAAAGAACTGATATGGGCACCCTCCTCAAAAATGGTAGTCGAGGTAGGAGGCATTGATCCGGGAAGAATTCCACCAATGTCTGAAAAAAATTAAAGTGTACGTTAATGAGAGGAAATAGCGGTGATGTCTTATGAGCACTTGCCCGCATGATGGCCACGAGAAGCGGTGAAGAAGACTATTTCGCCTGAGGAGCTGAAAACAGGGGTAATCTGGGCAGTGGTCAGCCGGACTTTCTTTGTGGTGAAGGGAAAACCTCCGTACTATGGTGATGTCAGGTAAATGTGTTCCACCTGCTTGAGGAGAATTGGCCATGATCACGTCGCCTTCTTCGATACCATCACCTGAAGGAGCAGCGGGGCCAACACCAAGTATTTCAATCTGGTACTTCACAGCACTTGCCAAACGGAAGATACAGTGAGCTATAAGATCGTAGGTAAAACGAGATAGCTCACAAGCTCATGCTCCCTAGATGCACTGGCACATGGGGTGCGTTGGAGACCAAAGAACCATCAGGGCCGAAAAGCGCACAACTGAAGTCAAGACGCTCTTTGATGTTTGTTGAAATGGCGGTTCGTTGGAGAGAGCGACCCATTGCTTCCGCCCTTCATTTACTGAGTCAACTGGCAGGGAGGGAAATTAGGAGAGAAGGTAACTTACACGCTCATGAAGCGATTGGCAAATAGAGTCAGTAAGATGGGATCCGGCGCAGAAAACATGAGGAGGAAGTAATGAATGGTAAAGTGTGCTCGCTATTCATCTTGAACGAAGAAATACTTCAACTACACGTTGAAGACGCAATTCCGCTCGTATTCCGAATCCGGAAGATGGATTTCTTCGGAAACTCTGCGGTAAGAACTTGTGAGAGGGTATAACACTGTAAGAGGATAACTGTCTTACTTCGTTGCGATTTTTCAACTTCATTCTTCCTCAGGTTGCAAATGGTTTGGTATGAATTGTAGATGCCCCCGATCGGTGTATTCCGAATTTCGATAGCCATAGGGTGAGGGGACTTGGCACAGAAAGAAGCTGTAAGTACTTCTTCAGAAACTTCTGATAATCATAGCCTGAAAGAGGAAGAAAGGTGAAGAAATGTGTAGTATCAATGTCCGTCAGCTGAGTGAGCGAGAGTGACTCAGTGAGCGTCGAGTGAGCTGGGGGTACAACCGCGAATAGGGAAAGTCACGTGAGAGCGCCCGCGATTTCAAATTCTGAACGCGCTGCCGGAATTTCTCCAGTTTCTTGAAATCATAACCAAGTCTGCAATTTCTCTCGATATCACTAACATTGAGTTCATCAGGTTCGTGTTGAGCTTTGCTACTTCTTGAACTTGTCTCTGATTTCACGTAGACTTTCAACGACTGTTTCCAGCAACAAATGCACTGTTGGAAAGGAAGGGACGCTTGTTGTCCCCACAGAATTCAGAGTACGTGCAACAAGGTGTTCTAGATATAACAAATTGTAATTATCGTAAGATCTTCTCGTTATAGTGAATTTGTCGCGCACCCAATAATTTTTACTCGAAGCTCAAGCTCAAAGTTCTACTTCGAGGTCATCATCGATGTGCATTGTCGACGAACTCTTGAAGGCTCATTTTTGAAGCTTGCGGACCGTGTGGTCTTGTATGATGCTGGTAGTGTTACTGGCGCAAAGACATCATTGTACGAGGCGGTCAGGATAGGATACTAAGGCTACCAGGTACCTTCATCGGCCGTTTTACCTTAATGCTGGGTGACTAACGACGATGTTTTAGACGTCGATTAAGTCCGCTCTCCGACTTACAGGAGCTATCTGCTAAATGCTTTGACCGTCTGGCTATCTGCCTCGACGCTCTTACCTTGAACTCCTCGTCGCTGGAGCTGCATGTGCTGCTTCACGCACATCTCTATTTCATCCCAGCTATCCTCACAAACAAATTAGGATAGCACCGCGAGAAAACTCTCTACGACTGACGCCTACCTCACATTTATCCCCAGAGATTTATATCTCTAGCTTTTTCGAGTCTACGATGATTTTGATGAAGACTTTGGTCAAGTTGCAAGAGCAGCGTTCATGGCCTCTGATGAAAGTCTTATTGAAGTAGAGAAGTTCTCTGGGCTTGAGCCAGTCTCGAGTGCACTACAGGGTGTGGTGGCATATAGCCAAGTGACGATTTGGGATGAGGATGTACGAACGATCATTCACTTCCGATATGGTGAGGTTATATGCGCATGTCCATGGGATGAATATTCATTTTCAGTTTAGGATTGCGCCAGCATCGATATCAGTCGAAGAGATTCGATAGGAGATGAAATCGAGGCCACAACAGCTTGGAGTATCCATCCAGAGTGCCAGCCGGATATCACGTCGGTGTAGTTCGTTCCTGAAGCCCGCATTATTGCTCATCAGTTTTCATAGTACCGCTGTAGCTGACGGAGAGAGTCGGCTGACTCTCTGTAATGCATTATTCCACGTCGCTGAGCCTGGTACCGATGATTCCTTTATCTCCGCATTGAAAGAAGTTTGCTCTCTAGAGTAATGTTGACCCTCTCACGACCGCCGACGCAAACCTTGTTCTTTGGCCTGATGATTTCTAAAGGTACGACTGACCTACTTCTCTCATTCTCGACTAGAATTGCTGAATCTTACCTTCATTAGATTCTTTGGCGCAGAATGATGACCTACCTCTTCCTCGCTTACTTCGCTGCTACTATCCTATCGAAAGCTTCCGCTCATAGATCAACGCCCAAGATAGGTCTACGCCGCTCCCCCTTGACCAGCTCACTCACGGCTTCATCAAAGCCACCAATGAAAAGATGCTCCAACCCATTTACACACTACCACGGCTCGCCCACAGTGTATATGTGATAGCGGGTATCGGAGATGCTAGTGGATGCCATGGGATGAGCTGGCTGGGTCGCTGGAGCATTATAGGGTGCTGATACATCGATTCTGGTATCTTATTTCGGCATATGAGGTGGAATAGGGTGGCAAATGTATAGGTGAAGAAATTTTAATCCTTGCCGCCGACAGAACCAAGCTGATGGGTGGCGTTCTTGTTAGGAGAGCATTTGAGACGTAAGAACCACTCTCGAGTGTGTACACGAAGAGTTATCTCTCCTTCAGAGGCGAGCGCCTTCGAGCGACTGTCGTTGAGGAGTTGCGAAGGGAAGGACTGGGACGACAGAACTGGGACTGAATGAATGCTATGGTTGGTGCCTATGACTTCCACGTCTTTGTTTCTTTTGTCATTAATATCCGCTGCAGGTATATTGGCTCCGATATTGTCTCATGACACTTGTGCCAGACAACGTCTCCCTCGACTTCGAGCTGGAAACCTATCGCCAAGAGTTCGGGTTCCTGCCAGAAGATTTACGTACCGTCGTCGACGATGTACAGATGCGTGGAAGATCCCTCTTCTTCCCTGAACGTACCTTGCGTGATGGATTACTGTCATTCTCTCCCTCCTCCTTCCAAGGCGGCAGATCCCACCGTCTTCTCCCTTCTCCAAAATTTGCCGTTTGACCTTCCTCAACGTCACCTCACCACCTGAGTGACGTTCAGGTATCATGACCATGTGCTTTTGAGCAGGACGGCAGAGTACACGTTCCGGGCATGAGGAGTTGCCAACGAAAGGACTGGGACGACAGAATTGGACTGAATGAATGCTATTGATTATGCGGTTGGTGCCTTGACTCCACGTCTTCGTTTCGTTGTCAATAATGTTTTCTCCGCAGGTATGATGCCCCAGATACATCGTACGTGACACTTGTACCAGACAACGGCTCCCTCGACTTCGAGCTGGAAACCTATCGCCAAGAGTGGTTCCTGCCAGAAGCTAGACGAGTCTTCGATGATGTGCAGATGCGTGGAAGTAAGTAGATCCGTTCTTCGCTTCTTGGCTTCCCTTACATACCTTGCGTGGTGAATCCCAGGCATTCTCTCCCTCCTCCTTTCGCAGGCGGCAAATCCCACCATCACCCAGGTGCTTCTCCCTTCTCCGAAAATTTCCGTTTGACCTTCACCAATCTCGCTGCTGAGCGCCGTTCAGGTATCATGAGCATATGCCTTGAGGAGGACGGCAGGGATACACGTTCCGTCATCTCGCTGGGGAACCTGCGGAGGTGTGATTTGAGCTCGAGGCTCAACGGCGATTGTGGGTCCTACACAGACGACTATCTTTGGTCCAGAGTCAGAGTAGAAGGTTCATGAGAGACACGTGGTTGTTTAACAGCAGTGGCGAAGTGGCATTAATTTGCAACTGGGAAAATTTTAGAGTTTGAAGCCTAACGAATGAATGTTGAGTGGTATGTAGCTCTAACGCGCGCCAACCGCCCGGCTCGAACTTGTACACGTCTCTACAGAAATAAATTTGACTTAATATCCGTAGCATCGGTGGCCTTATTCAATAACGAGTGAATAAAATTGCTTTGACTCTGCCCGAGCATATATGCGCAAATACAATGCATCGAGTCTTCAATGAAGTTCTCCGATAATCGCCGGAAGAATGCTCGATGTTGGCTGTAATCACACGCAGCTCCAGCCCCATACGCACAGACCAGACATGAAGCAAATTGAATTCGGATTTCGGATTTCAGGAATGACGATATATCCAGTGTTCAGGAGTCTAAGAAATACAGGCAGAGGTGATTTATACAGCGAATATACGGTTGATGATTGTTACAAGAATTTACAACGGGGTTCATAGCAAGACATAGCAAGAGCGAGCGCGCGGTTGGGAAGAGTGGTAAAATATACATAGTGACAGCGATCGAAAGAAGGACGAAGGTAGGCAGACTGAGCATAGTAGTAACAAAAAGGCGCAAGGTACGAGTGACAAGAGGGTATATGGACCTGGTACCAACGTCAGACTGGGATAGTCACGAAAACATTAAAAACCTGGCCACTCACTTGAGAAGACCCTTTACAACGAGGTGAATCATAACTACCAGAGGAGAACATACGCAAGACGAAAACAACGCGAGATTTCTACAGATGTGCACCTTAGTTCAGGTCAACCCAACAGACGATGGTTTGCTATTCACCTATTTACAGCACAGCAACATATCCATTTTGCTTGCCTACACATGCAATCAGGCCCTTCGTACGAAGTAAAGCAGAGCATCCTGGAATGACCTCAGTAACTTGAGCGAAAAGCTGGAATAAAAGCAAGTACCATGATTTTCTGAAGAGCTGTTCTCTGCGCCACCGGAGGTACCTCTTCCTCTTTGGCTGGTTGCATTAAGAGTCGGCGAATCTTAACGGTATACTGGCATCAGCTACGCAGAGAGCAATCACTAGGCATCAAACATACTAGTTGAGCGAACTCATAATCAGGTTTAGCACGTTTACGGGGCGGCTATGGGTCAATGCGGTCGTCAGTGTATTGTATCGGATGTATACCGTGCAGAACGCACCTCCTGTTTGACAGGAATGCGACGTTTATACGGGTGAACACGATCTTTTGAATTAGAGAACGACGAGGGCTCGCGCAAAGAAGATTTTGAAGCAAGCATTGTATTCATCACTAGTAAAACAAGCAACGATAAATTGGAGCTAGTCCAAGTTCAACGAAGGAGGCGGACAATGGGACCTATACGGTGGGAGAAAGAAAGCAAGTTCGAAAAAACAAGATGCAGGAGATTTTATACCATGAACCCGACCAAATAGGGCGTGGTAAAATCAATCCGCTCGAGAATACTGTTTCTACATCTCGTCTTGAAAGAGAGTACCTGATTCGTCAAATCCATTCTTCTTCGTCAAATCTCTTCTCTAGTTGCATCAGGAGTTACCACTTTAATGAAGCCGGAACCGAATTTGTCGCAGGGTGTCGTTTTGCGGTAGAAGGCTACGAATTGAACAATCCTTTCTGCTCTTGCTCTCTACGCCTTTCTCTTAGGCGGAGATGACCCTCGGTTTGCGAAACCTAAGCGGAAACTTCTCTTAAAATGAAGATGGACCCTCGGTTTGCGAAATCTATGCGAAATTCGGCTATTGAGATCGTGCTTGGCTGCAGAGGCGATTTCGAACGCATCTTTGAGGCGGGAGGAAGCTGATGAGAAGGAAACATTCGGATCGAAACTGGCGGGGTACAAGGCAGTCCTGGACACAAACTGACAACGGCAGATTGTTTGCGACGTCGACTAATATGGGGCAAAATGCTTGTTTGCAACAGCAAAGGCCGTGCGATAATTCGGTTCTCTGTGGCGCCACGGATGCTGCACGATTACTGCGGTGGCAGATCCTTCCCCTGCCGACACTACAGACTTGAGCTCTGTCAGGATGGAACTGAAAAAGGCCAGCCGCTGGATCCATGCGTTGCAAACGCGGTGCGCATATAGTGGTTGTTGCAATACAGCCATTCCCAAGACGTTCAACTTTTTCTATCCCGCTTCCATCCTGGCATTCGATATCCGTACAGGATGCATTTGAAGCAGCGATCCTGCGCCTTACAATCTATTACGCATCAGACCCTCGGTTTCTCTTTGGGCGTAATCTGTTGTGACAGCGTGACAAGTCACTAATCGTCTCCACGGACCACAACGTCTGAATGACATTGAGTCCTACATGCCGTATTGCTTAACCAAAGGAGTGATCAGAAGGCCATCAAGCAAGGTCGATATGCCAACATGAGGATCAAGAATGCCGTGAGGACTTGTAGCCAAAGTACCCCGGAAATTCCCAAACAGCAGACCTACTGCCTGCAGACACAATTCCGACCAACAGACCAAATTGAAGAGAGTGGATCCATTGAGTCTGAACACGGTCCTCCTCTATGTGCATTCAGAAAACCGTTCCCACAAGGTCTGGGTAGAGAGTAAGTGCTTCGTAGAAGGCAGAAGGATATTGACGTTCAAGAAAAATTTCACGGGACTCACCAGCACACCAGTGAATTCTGCAGTCATTTGCGATATGGTTTCTCGTTCAGCGCATCCATGTTGAATAAACAAGTGCAGGACGAGCGATTCTAATCTCAGCTGAAGCAAAAGTCAGATGGACGTTCAGCTGAAGTTTTATTATCTAAGCCGTCGACTGTTGGCAGCTGGTCAACCCCGTCTCCTACACTCTGATAACTACTTCTGTCGATTATCGAGCATCGACTCTCTCCTCTCAATCGTCGACCTTCGACTCCAGATCGACTCAGGATTCGACTCTGAGCGACACATGCCTTACACTCGTGTAGCAAAACTCCTTTAAGTTTTGAACAGAAACGATTAACCCGCACCCGACCAGCACTCAGCAATTTATGATCAAAATGCTGGCACCACCGAGATGTTGTCCTTATTTTTAAATCCTCGTCGTGAGTCGCCTCAGTCTCCAGCATACTTCGTTCTTTCATTCTAAAAGAGATTCTGTAACAGTGTAAAAGGATGTCGAAGTCCACTTAGTGGTGGGGCATTCAAATCCGCGACTTTCGAGTTGGTGAGACTATCCTATGCGTCCGAATTGAGAGCGCGGTTACAATACTTATTCATACCAGCTAGTCAGAATTCTCTGTCGTTGGCATGGCTAGGCAGGACTGGAAAAATCCAATGCTGCCGCTCAGACTCGGCCCATCGCCCTCATATCTTCCTCAAGCTCATCCAAGCTCATCATAGGCTTACCTTAATTTGTCGCGTTTCCCGTTGGCCATCTCCAATTCAAGCTTAAAATGGTGACGAGCACTGTTGCTGGGGACCCAACATGATAGCACTGCGATGAAGTCACTGGTATACTCGATACCAGTCCTTGAATAGGTGCATTGAGAAGACGTCGGACGGGTCTGGAGTTTCGTACAAATATGTCTGTATTAGTTTTCTGTTGTCGACGCTTACTATCCTTGGAATAGCTGTCTTTATATAGACATTTACTCAGATAACTCGACGGTACAATGGAAGCTCACCGAGCCCTAGGCGATACGGCGAGGAAAAAAGATTATAGCCTCCATCTGCTCATCAGCTTCGCGCTGGCAGATCAACAACTCCTTGCTTGCCACCATTTGCCCCGACTATTAAGAAAGATCCAAATTCTGCATAAATTCTGATGGCACCACTGTTAACAGACGGAAGTGAGAATAATTCATGGCGATGATAACCGAGCGCAAATAACGTACTCCCAGTAGACCCATCATCTTTCCTAGCCCACCACCATTTCCCCCGATCGTCCAAGATACCAAGTTCCTCGCCTTTTGAGAAGGATAACTCTTGTTCGTCATTCGGATCGGCAGTGTCTAGTAGTTTTCCTGCAGTTCGATCAAAGTTGACAGATATTGCATGAAAAAAAACCCACAGGCTTGAATCGCGTGAGCTTTAACCAAAGTGTTTGTCGGGTCGATCATGTAATTCGACGGCACAACTATCATTAGACTACAGTCAATATTTCAAGTCCCTTTTATTAAATGAGCGCAAAAACTTACTCCCAGTGGTCCCTCCAGCGGTCCTTGCATGCCACCATTTTCCCGAATCATCCACAATATCCAATTCTTCACCTTTTGAAAAGGATAATTCGTTGAAATCGTCTGCTGATCCATTGTCTAAAATGCATCGCTTAGATGAGAGACATCGACGACTAAGAATCACTTGTATGAGTATAGCGCTGTCGCTTTGAACTTTGAGCTTGAAGCAGTTGCGAGTTCAGCACCCAAAGGATATGTCGGGTCAGGGTTCAAGTAGTTCGACGGCACAACTGTCAATGGACGACAGTGAATACTTCATTTCCCTTTTTCTTATATGAGCGCAAACTTACTCCCAGTGGTCCCGTCAGCGGTCCTTGCAACCCACCAAATTCCCGCATTATCCACAATATCCAATACTTCACCTTTTGAAAAGGATAAATCGGCAGGATTGTCAGCTGATGCCTTGTATGAAACTTATCGTTTAGCTGACAGACATCGACGACTAAGGATCACTTGTATGAATATTGCGCTATCGTTTTGAACTTCGAGCTTGAAGCAGTTGCGAGTTCAGCACCCAAAGGATCTGTCGGGTCAGGGTTCAAGTAGTTCGACGGCACAACTATCAATGGACGACAGTGAATACTCCATTTCCCTTTTCTTATATGAGCGCAAACTTACAGCCAGTGGTCCCGTCAGCGGTCTTTGCAAACCACCATTTTTCCCTATCATCCACGATATCCAACTCTTCACCTTTTGAAAAGGATAACTCGTCTGCATCTGATCCCTTGTCTAAAATGTATCGCTTAGATGAGAGACATCGACGACTAAGGATCACTTGTATGAGTATAGCGCTATCGCTTTGAACTTCGAGCTTGAGGACGAGGAATCGACAACGCCGGGTATGTTGTCACCTCTGAATGCGGCCGTGATGTCCTGTGGGCATAGTCAATTGTTTGTCACCTAAGAAAGAACGGATTCCATATATACAGCAGTCGCGGGCTCAGCACCCAAAGGAACAACTAGAGTGGTTTCCTCTGGTACCCATTGAATACCTGAGATATTACCTATTAAACTGTCACTACTTATCACTCATAGTATTTTGGGTACTTACCTGTCGCACTTTGATAGCTGATGAAGAAGATTATTTTCCTATCTTGATGCTTCTGTTATTACATACCTCGCAGGTACTGCTCTATCGGAAGGTAGCTATAAGACAAAATATACGAGATGAATCGCTCGATGCTCACTTGAAAGGATGATAAACCGTTTGGCCTTCTGGGTTGACAGTCGTAGTATATATGATCGACCCTGGCTGAGTTCCGGTCGAAGAGTGCACACCGAGACACGCATTACACGAGAAATACAGACGACCTTGAGGTGGAACATCAACGCAGGCCAAGTGTTGCCACGTATCACAAACACTGCATTTGATTGTAGGAGAGATTCCGTCGTCCTCTACGAGTAGATTTCAATTCAGACAAGCACATGTGTTGTAATCTTTGATTGTGCTGACCTGTGGCACCACAGACACAGTTGAATATCCCAGCATCTTCCACCTCTTGACCGCATACGGTGCAGCGCTCTCGTGGTAACGGTGTGAAATGGGAGATGATTGCACTTCTCTGGATAGTTGTTGTCAATGTAATTTCCTCCTTTCGATATCCTTTACAGCGATGACGCGACCTTGCCGATCTGCGCGCTGAGAGCTGTCGAACGAGAAGTATATTGCCAGAGCGAGGCAGGACCAACGCCCTTTTGTAGTGCTGCGCAACCACGGCGAGAGTGGTTAATCCTCGCTGAGGCGGAGTCATCCATACTAATTCCCGTCGTGGAGGTATATTGGTTTTCTCGTCTACGGAGTTAGTTCTCTTGGGTGGCGGCCTGGTTGGTGGAAATTTTATTTCAGATTCAGCAGTTCCATGTTGGGGTAACTGTCTGACGTCCTGTTCTTCGGGCAATGCATGTTCTCGCTCAAGCTGTTCCTCTGTGAAAATGAGCAATAATCAGGTCTCATATATAGCGAGGATGACTCGGAACTTACGATACAAAATATAATTCGCGTCTTCGAAAGTCTTCATTATGAAGCGTCAAATAAGGTATCGATAGAACTACAACGCAACCTTACCTTCAAACATAGTTCATTGAATATACGCCAAAGAGCTTCTTCTTTACTGTCTTCGCCTTCAACTATGCCAGAGTCGGGTAGGAATAGGCCGGTTAAACCAACAGGATTGATTCCAATGACAACGACATCATCGACAGTAATGAAAACTTCAAAATTCTTCGTACAATCAACTGAACAATAAAATTGCAAACAACATAACACACTTACCTTTACACTGATGGATGCTAAAGGGATGCCTTGCATATTCAGGAAATTAAGCCCTGACTTGATTGAAACATGTATATTAGCACTCCATGCCTCCGGGTCACCCGTGGAGGGTGACTCACGGATAGTCCGCCGACCTGAAGCTCGTTCAAATTTTGAGCTTGAAGAAACAACTGATACGTACAATCTTCAGACCAAGCTGAGTACTACGACTCAGATCTTCCACTAATGTTGAAGCAATGCGAGTCTCGACGGTTCCTTCACATGCTATTCCAGATCTGGGTTCAGGACTTGAATCAACTCGTCAGTCCCAAATCACTTACACGCCCCAAAGACAACGAATGGCATAGGTGACTCCGCAGAAGATATGCCTTTCATGTGAAGTAAGTTCGGGTGTCTTCGAATCCGTGAATAGAATGAGAAATATGGACCATTAAATACAGCCTGAGTACCCACAACATACGGTGACTGAACTCAATGGTGGCCTTCCAGTGCTACTGGACAATGAAATAAGTCCAGGGATGAACACCAGCAGAACCACTCACTTGTTTTGCTCGTCTGCCATGGAAAACCTTCGTGATCAGCATTCGATTGTCAACGTTGGCCGACTGAATCTGATAGTTTGAGTCGATATAGAACTCCTCGAGGGGATCCAAATCCTCGTCCCGGATAATCTTGATCTAGTCGCAGAAGTGGAATTATAATCAGTTCAGTTTCCTATATTCGATTATCAGAGCGGGAACTCACACTTGAGCTGGAACTTTCTCCAGCATCATTCACTTCGCATATGGTCGTAATTTTCGCTTCAATTCGACGAAGTGTCACAGACTGTTCTTTCGCACTGGCGATCAAGCTCTCCGAAATATCGTGTATCGACAAGAGCGTCGTGATCTGCGATATGCATGCGTGACAAACCTTCGAGAAAGAAAGTCATCGCTTACCTGAAACATCGATAATGCATCTTGAAGCCGCTGTTCAAGTGCAGTTACTTGGCTTCTGACTCTTTGAGATAGAGCTACCCTAAAAATAAGCGGTCGTTGTCCTTCACGCTTCACACGTTTCTCAACTGACTTGAGCACACTGTTCATAGGTCAGTCTTGAGAAAATGATTACCTTTTGAAACTTACTCTTCCAAAGTCGCAACGTGCCGTTGTATGCGAGGTGAGGGATCGGCGGTGTCCTTCAGTTGAGCTTCAATTGTTGCCACGACTTGGACCGCCCTCTCAGCCAATCTTGTCAATATTTCCGTATTCTCCCTTGATCTTGAGACTGCGTTCAAAATCGAGAGTAATATTTGAGAAGAAAAACTGAGATATGGCAAGGAAATTGCATCGGCTACTGTCTTTTCGTGAGTGTTAGCTTCGCCGTGAATAGTACAATGGCCAAGACGTACTTTAAGCAACTCAAGAGACACGATCGATCCTTCTACAATTCCATCCACAAGTTGAGAACGTTGAGAACTTGTAGTATCAAATGTCTGTTCCATGAATCCCAGCGATCTTTGTGATGGAAGTTAGTGAGTTTGAGAGAACGAATGGTACAGAAGTTTGGGCAAAAGCCTCGTTGCTGCTGAAGGGCTGTGCGAATGACAGACGCTGGCACAGGCTTATTCGAGCCGTAGTAGTAGCGCTCGCCCAGCAGACCGGAGCACTTTTAATCAGAGAATTTGCTGCTAAAGTGATGAGAAATTGTTGTGCATAAGCTCTACATGGCTGCAGTGTAAAAGAGACTGGGCAGAGGCTGAGAATAGATGGCGTGTAGGATGGAGACATGGCTGTCCATTGGCAGGAGTCGGAAGGCAAACCTGTCCCTTCAACGTCGATTTCAAAGTAGACAATTCATACAGAGGGCAACATTTATATGACTCGCTTGAGCAATGAAATACCGATCTCTGAAAGCGTATAATGGTTTTTCTCAACCAAAGCCGTTGAAGGCATCACTGCGGCGGGACTGTTTATTGAGTAGATGTCAGGTAGATAGTATGCATTGAACACATTCTGAAGCAGTACCAGTTAACAATACATAAGATGCATGCGATACTCGTGCAAAAAGAAATTGAAACAATTGAACAAAACACTATTGAAAAACAGGATATGACACACAAGAGGAAAAAAAAACTGCAGGATAGGGTATGAGGAACTAGATGGATAGAAAGGATTGAAATAATGTGAAATGCGAACGTATTCTAGTTGAGGAAACCGCGGCATTTCGCAGAGCCGCACAGACATGGAATCTTATCTTGTTCGAATGGGAAGTGATAATCTGATGAAAGCGAGGACGTACGTGAATGAAGGGCGTCAATGAATAAATCAGACACATACCATAGGTGATTTCGTCTCCAAGTTCAATATCTTGCTTAGCATATATGACAATCTTCTTCTCCCCGCTGATGGTGATGATTTTTGCTGTACAATTAGGATCACAGGAGTGATTGATCAAACGTCTAGACAAACGATCCATGAGCTCTTTTAACCCCAACCGATGTTGAACAGGAATACGCACCCCAGATTGCCCTTCTTTGTAGCATCCACGACCAAGTCCTCGTCAATCCGGAAGAGATAACTACTACCAATGCCTTGCCGCTCGTACGTCTTCTCTCTCTTCTCAGCCACTTGCGCACGGATGATCTCACCAACGTACTCAATAACCATCTCCCCACGCGCAATACGTTCCATCGCGTAAAGACCCCAATCGTGAATTGGTGATCGAGCGAAGCGTAAATGTTTTTTCCGCGTCTGGAGTTGATTAAACTTGAAGCTGAGTTCATTGGCTGCCTCTCCCTTTGACAAAGCAACTGCACGTTGGACCATATTGATCTCTTCCAAACCCTGAGCGCGACGCCGAGCATTGGCACGATTAGAACGAGACGAAGTGACATGCTGAGGCACAGCTTCCTCGCTCGTCTCCTTAATAGTCGTGTTCGTGTTCCGCGCCTGATACTGAGTAACATAAACAGCCTTCTCAGCATGCGTGATCTTGTAGAACCCTTCAGTGCGAGCAGAGCCAGTAATATGCTTCCGCAGATTCGGTGATCCTACTGAGTCCTCTGGCGGCGGATCATTTTCATCAGGAGGCTCAATTGACGACGAATCGACGTTGAGCAAGGCGAGTTTGGCGTAATAGAGATCTTCGTCATCGTCACATATGCCAAAGTCTGCAGGCTCTGGAGGAGGCGTAGGTTGTGGAGGAGAGACACGTCGTATCGGAGAAGGAGACCGGGATGGTGAGAGCGAAGACTCGAGCTCTGGAGTGATGCGAACTTTAGTGATAGCAGGTACATCAAAGTCCAAGTTATCGGGAACGACATTCTCGACAGACTCCAACGCCTTTGCAACTGTCTTCTTCTTCGTTTGCTTCTTTTTCTTCTTGACTTCGAGCTCCATTCTCGTCTTCTTCCTGACTGGCTCCTCAGTTTCGGACGGCGGCTCTTCGGACAGAGGTCGTTTCCTGATGACGCTTTCTTCAACCACTGAAGTTTCATCCTCCGACTCGACTTCACTCTCGCCTTCTTCGTCAATCTGTCTCTTAAGTTTCTTGGGCACCTCCTTTTTCCTCTTTTTCTTCGGTCTCTCCTCATCTTCCTCCTCATGCTCCTCAGCAACCACAACCTCCTCAACGACCTCCTCAACGACAGGCTTAGCAAGTCTCTGTTTCTTGAAGGACAGCCCTGACAGCCCTAGAGACGCTCTACCCGAAGCAAGTTTATCTACGATGCCTTGATTTCGGCCACCAAGAGATGAATCACCCGCGCCCGTTTTTTGCTCGTGCCGCGATATCAACGTCTTCAACTGGGCACCAACGACCTCACTCATGACATCCTTCTGCAGAACCTTCTTCAGCTCATCAATGATGATATCTTGCGCCCGGACGACCATCTCGCCTTCATCCCACTTTGTCTTTAAAGACGAGACGTCGGAAGAGGAAGGAGGATTTTGTACTATCGCAGTCACTCTTCTATATGCGAGTTTGCTGTCCTGTGCATTGATGAAAGTCGCTGCACGACGAGCGACGTCATTGAGAAAGGTCACAAAGAGACCCTTTGATGACCTGAGGATCTGTAAATGGGAATCTAAATTAGAGTTGCATCGCGAAATCTATATAAAAGCCATACCTGATCAACATCAAGAGTCTTGAACAACAGCCTCACATCCTCTTCCTCTACCTGACTAGCCACCTGGCCACCTCCATCAGCTTCAAGCTTGATGTGGTCAAACTTGTTCTTTGCTAGCTCCGCAACGACTTCATCATGTTCCTTTTCCCAGCTTTTCTTTCTCATTGGCCGAGCAATATCCGACGGAGTAGGTGACCGTGAACGATCAGACCGACCTGTAGACCTCCTGCTTCGATGTCGGTTATTGTGGGTATACCTGTAACTCCTGCCATCGTTACTTCGAGAGCGACTTCGACGTCGGCGATCACGAAAGGTTCTGTCCCAGCTCCTGCTGCGGCTCCTACTCATGCTACGCCCTCTTCCTCGACCCCAATCTCTCCCTCTTCCTCCATCAACTCTCCGTCTGTCCCTGTCCCAAAGATCCCTATCCCGACTTCGATCCCTGCTACGCTCCCGTTTCCTCTCCCTGCTTCTATCCCTATCACCACTACGTTCCCGTTCCTTAGCTCTCGCTCTCTCTTCCTTCTCTTTCTCCAGTCTAATCTGAACCGGTGTAGGCGTACCATTACCTGACTCATCTTCTCCAGGCTGCGCAACCTTCTGCGCCGCACGCTTCACCGTCATCCTAGCCTTCATCAACGCAGGCGGCGGCTTGGGTTTCATCGACGTCGCATGTGTCGAGAGATCTCTAAGAATGCCATTCGTAACAATCCCAGTCGGCTTGCTCGGAATAGACGGTTTATTAGGAAGTGAGGGTGCATTGATTACAGTCTGGCCGTTTGGGCGCGGTGTTGAACCGCCAGCCACTGCAGGTGTCGCCAATAACGAAGTGTCAACAGGAGAGACGGACGATACTGTAGGCACAGACGTCAAACGTCCATTCCGATTATCTCTACCGTCTCTACTATCCCTGCCTTCCAATCCAGGTCTACGTTTCGCAATTGGGTTCAGAGGCAGCGCGTGTACCGCCCGCTGATTTGCCGAGGGACCCGTTGTCGACAACGGACTTTGACCAGCAACAACAGGACGTGGAGGTAATCCTGGTGGTAGCTTATTCCTTGCATTAGCATTGACATGTGCATCTGGCACGCGAACACTTGAACCTGAACTCTCGCTCATCGGTGTCTTTGTTTCTGGCGGTGGGAGATCTTTCCTCCTTCCTCTTCTCTTCCTCTCGTCCAACTCCTTCAACACAGCTTTTAGCTTGACCCCCTCCCCATCCAACACGACGTTGATCTCATCTCCTCCATCGCCCTTGCCAGCACCAAAGGTCGCATTGATGCCAGTTGCGCAATACCCAGCCCCTGCCCAAGCCCTCTTTTTGCCATGCTCTTTCTCGACACATTTCTTTGCTTCTTCGTGTGTTTGAAAGCGTATATATAACATGCCAAGAGAGCTCCCGTTTTCCTTGTCGATCTGCGGTTCGAAGCCAGTGATAGTGCCATACACACCGAAGTGTTGCCGTAGTGTGGCGCTCGGGGTTAGAAGTGCGATGTTCGTTACAAGAATTGCAGAGGCTGGCGGAGGTCCAGTAGATACCTCTGAATCATGCTACATCGTCACAGAACGCATGGTGACACAAACATAGAAAGTTCAATTTTGATGATTCGTGCATGTCAGAAAGATACAGTCAGTGATTGGTATCAAGGATAGAAGAAAGAAGCAGACTAGTTACCTCATATTTAGTCTCATAGAACTGCGTCCTAATTCTTTTCTCCCTCTCCTTAAGCAGCCCCTCAAAATCTCCATCTTTCTCCGCGGCTCTTCGTGGATCCGCAGGAACAGGTAGCCTTTCGCACACCCAATAACCTTTCTCCTCTGGTTCATCTCCTGCCCCAGCCGTATTTTCTCCTGAGCCTCCCTGCTCTTTATCCGCACCATCTCCGACGCCGTTCACTAGTGGAGAAAGTTTCTTTGACAACGCGGTCGAGGAGACGGTTGTAGATGCCGACGATGACGAAAGATGGCCCAACTCTTCCTCAGACACCCAAACCCACTGTCCATCCTCCAACACCTCCCCGTCATACCTCGTTATCGACTCCTTCCCTTTCCCCTTCCCTTGTATCCTTGACACAGCTGCTTTCTTCTCAGCACCGTTTTTCGCTCTCTCCTCCCCATCCCCAACAGCCTTCTCCTTCCCTTTCGCCTTCTTAATCGCAGTGATCAAGACATCAAAATACTCAGGCCCTTTCTCCTTCCCCTTCCTCCCATACCCTGTACTCAATTGACTCTTATAAGTTCCAAGCGCTCCCAAACCCAAACCAAGCCCAAGCGCCCCGCCCGCAATCGTTCCTGCCCCAGTCGACGTACCCTCTCCTTTCCCCTCTTTATCTCTCTCATCCCCAAGTCCCGACCCCTCACCATACGCAGCAGGCTTCTGACTCCTCACACTAGCCTTCAAACACCCTCTCCCAGCCCTCTCCCACATCTTCTCCCTCTCAGTCCTAATCTCCCTCTCAGCACGATCCTTCTCCTTCGAATCCTTGAAACTGTCATTCGGACCGAAAAACGGAACAGTAGGGTCATACACGATCTTGTATGACCTCACGTCCTGAGGATACTCTGATCGCGAAGGTGGCCATGTGGGGGGAGGTGGTAAAGAATACAGTTTCTTGGGTTGTGGCGGAGGGCTAGGTGAACGAGGTGGTGGTGGTGGCGGAGATGCTTCTCGTGGTGGACGAAACGCAGATGTCGGTCGAGAAGACGATGATTGTGGGCGTTGAGGTAGCGGATGTGAATGTTCTGACAAAGGAGGCGGGGTAGAACGCGCTGGAGGTGGAGACGGTGGTGGTAGTGGCATTGACAACGGCTCAGCCGATACAGGCGTACCATTTCTCGATGCACTTTTCGACTTTTCGCCTCCCAGTGTGGAAGAAGAGCGTGATCCATTGTGTGGCGTAGACGCGGTGTTGAGTTGTTGCATCTGAATCTGCGCTTGAGTGGCACTTACGCCCGTTGGACGGACTGGCGTTGGAAGCGCAATGGATATTGCATGGTGTGTAGGAAGTGTTTTCGATGGACCTGATGGTACAGTGGATGAAAGTAATCTCGGGCCAGTAGGAATAGATATTGATGGTACTGGTAATGGCGGTGGTTCATCTACATCCATATACGACGGTGGTGGCGGTGACGATGTGGGTGGTGGTGGCGGTGGTGTACTTGGAGGCGGGGGTGGAGGAGGAGAATGACTTGGAGGGGGCGGTGGTGGTGGAGAAGTTGTAGGTTGAGGTGGAGGAGGATGAGATTCATTTGATGGAGGCATTGGGGGTGGAGGGCCGTCCGGTGGAGGTGGAGGGGGTGGTTCATAATTTGGCTGAGGAGGTGCTTTTGGCGCATTAGGAGCCTGAAAGGCTGAACTTTTCGGTTGAAAGGAACTCGGCTGCAGATTTCCGTCCTTCTTTGTTGCCTTACTAGGCGCCATTGAAATGGAAATCGCGGCCCTGGCACCACCAGGCGCTAACATATTTGTAGCCGTACCCTGGAACAAACAGAATTCATAGTCAGCGAAGTCATCGATAAATTCTACATTTTCCAAGAGCTCACATTTTGAGAACTCCATCCCGGTGATTCAACAATTTTACCTTTAATCGAGATTTGTTTGTTCTGTAATGTATTCGGTCCAGGCCCTCCTTTAGAATTCTGAGGGCTGCCCATGCCATGCCCATGATTAAATCCGTGCCCTGCCGCCCCACCATGAACACCATGTCCATGTCCGTGTCCATTCATCAGAAAATTATTGCTCTTGCCACCACGAAATCCGCCAGATAACCCATTGGTAAGACTTCTTGGACCTGTCGGAGGCGTCGCTCCAATTCTTGCATTGACAGTTTTAACAGGTGACGATGTCCCGGGCGGTGAACCGGAGGAACCAGCTGAAGTCTGGCGGGCATGAGCTTGAGGATGACCTGCTTGTTCGTCATCGCATTGGTAAGTGATCTTGTTGTCATTTCCTCGGAAACCATGAAGATAAATACCTGAGCTTGAACCCTGTCTTCCGCCTCGCAAGGCTCTTGGGCCAGTTGGAGGAGCCTTTCCCGACATACAGCACTACAGCGTGCGTCGAAATTCTGCGTCGTTTTAGAGACCGGTCTGAGCTACCGCGTCGCCGCCGTCGAGCACGATGGAGAGTGACTACTACGTGTCGTGTACAGCTTTGACGCTGAAGCAGGAATCAACTGAGCAAAAATCAAACAGCCCAATTCGAATTGTCCTCCTAAAATCTCTTCGTGTCGAGTACCGAAACAATCGAAACAGCTTTCGAGATATTGCGTCGGACAAGAACACAGATACTTAGTGATTATTAAGGAGAAAAGATATTAAAAATTGAGAAGAAATGGTTGAAGGTCGTCCCGGACGACGACGGCGAAGAGTAAAAGGTGACAAAAGGTGAGTGTGATGGTGGTGAGGCTGAAGTGAGCGCGTGGGCACACTGGCGAAGCCAAACAATGCAGCCAAAAACATCTCTCTTCAAAACACTCACGAGCTCAGTTGCCAGCTGTTCTTTCTTTTCATCTCACCTCGTAATATTTCCTTTTCTCTACCCTCAATCTTTCCTGTCACAACTATTCGGTCCGGCACTCGTTCGCCTTTCTGCAGTCTCTCAAATTCCCTTCGTTTCCCCTTTCTACTCCTTTACCAATTCCATTCTCTACCATTGCGTATCGACATATCGATAAATCGATTTACTTCGTCCCAGCTTCTCATAAAACGATGTTCTGCTCCAATAATACCCTCTTAACAACATCTGTTCAGTTTCCAATTCCTAGACCCTTTCTCGCATGCTCAGCGCTCAGCGCTCATCATCCATCAAGCCGTAGAACAAAGAAACCCTGATATCCATCATATCCTTTCACCCAATCCCCAGCCGCTATTTGCGGCACAGTCGTGCAATCGCTACGAGGAATTTCAACCTAAAGTGGGCAGGAGCAAGAGACCGTCTGAGGAAGAGTCTGTCTTCGAGTCGATCATGTGTGATTCGGATGTTCGAATTGCCTATCAGACTTTGTCACATGAATCTGAGTAACAAGGTTCAATACATCAACATCCTTCATTCTTCAAGCCATTTGTAGATGGTTGAACCGTCGTCAAACGTTCATAAGACAAAGCAGAAGCGGGGCATGGGGAGGTGGCACAGGAAGCCTGGAGAAATTGAGTGTACACGCACCTTACTCGCGGTCGGGTCGGGATATTGAGAATATTCGATCATCCGAGGGTCGCCTACACAACAGCGAACACTGCCTTGCAGATTTGTTCGATGCCCCATTGGGCCGCATGCCGGCACAGTCGACTGTGCTGCGAAAAAAGTCACTTCCGTACTGTGATGAAGCTCGAAAAAAGTCTCACCTGACACCTTTCGGACCGACCAAGGAAGACAGGCAGGATTCAATCCGCCACTCCGCCACACACCCTCGAGGTTCCTGCCTTTGAAGTTCCCAACTCGAGTCTCATCGATATCGATTACTGTGCGTCCCACAGCCACCTTGCTGAGAAACTCGCACCGGGCTCTACCGGCTTACTTCAGCTTGTAATTGTCGGTCGGCTTTCGCGCAACGACCGCGCCGCCAACGCTCGCAAACGTCGCTGTTGCGTTGGTACAATGTTTCTGCCGAGTCCGATGCTAGACATGAACATAGTGACAAAGGAAAGGAGAACAGCGGGGAAATACCTGAAAGCGCTGTGCGGTCGTGTTGAACAACTCGAACGCATATACAGCCTCAGGAAAAGGAGGTCAACATTGTGTGGTACCCTTGGACACGGACGAGGAGTTCAACAGCATCCAACCCTGTGAGAGGTGCTGGTCGGCACAGCTAAATACCACCGGAGAGAAGTGGGCGCGCGAGGTTTTAGTCAGGTTTTAGTTGTCAATGCCGCAGACGAAGATACGCCTGCCACTGGTCGCCTGTCAGCTGCAGGTTTTAGCGCAGCGAGAACGGAATTTCACTAGCACTTTCGAGGACGTCGTGTTTCAAAAAGGTTCAGGATGCATATGACAAAGGAACAAAGATAAGGTGCGCATGTGAACGGTGACCGCAAAAAGAATCAAGAAAGCTTTACTCAAAACCTTTCTCTATTCCAGCTCTATTTCCTACATTTGTATTCAAAAAGACTAATCTGTCACAGCAGCATGGCGCAGTGGTAGCGCGCGGGGCCCATAACCCCGAGGTCACTTGATCGAAACAAGTTGCTGCTACGAAGCAATTGAAATTTTGCCTGTCAATTTTTCTGTTCTTCAGATGATAATGTGTTTCTTTCAAACCCCTACCAATTGTATTTTTGGCTGCTCACTGCTATCTCTGATGATCTCAACTATTATCAAGACGGCACTTACGCCGGCTGTACCCTGCCTACTGTATTGGCAACGATGCAAACAGGATAGGTCACTTTTTATTCAATGAGTCGGCGACATGTGCTGATTGTTACCTTCTTGCGTAGATGGACGACAATCGGGGCTATCCAGCTCAGAATTCAGCTTTATAGTCTTTTCAAGGACACTGCAAGCCATATAACAAATGCAAACACGACCCATTGAGTCAATAGAAACTTTTCTGCGCTCTCCGTCTCCGTCTTCGTCTCCAATAGACGGCTTGAGGTTGAATCTTAGCTGGAAGTTCAGGATCCACCGCCGTGTATTGCAAGCGTATTGTTCTACGGCCGGCGTGCACTTATATGGCTCGGACTCTAGAGACTAGATGGTCGGTTTCAAGAACCCTTTGTGCGGTGTTGCTTACACGCTGGGTTGCTACTTGGACTGTCAGCCTGCATCACGGGATGCAGGCGGGAACGAATTCAGTTTTGGCAGCACATCTGTGCATGCAATACAGACAAAACTGTCACTGGACACAATTTAACATAAAATCTGAGAAAATGCTAAACATATATTGAATCAATACCAAAATTTTTCATCATTTTTTTTGCTACTAATACTAAAATTATGTTCAAATTATAGTAAATTGTATCAACACAATACCTTCATTTCTCCAACATCAAACACAGTTATTTACAGTGAACAGATCTTGAACAAATATCAAAAATCATTTATCATAAATTCCATAAAATCTTATCATTATTTTTGGGAAAAGTGTTTAAAATAAATATTGAATTTTGGATGCAATTATGTTAATCAAGATCATGATTGTTTCATCATAAAATACAGAGACAAATGGAAAAGGTGTGTGGAAACTATGCTAAAGCAATTCAAAATCAATTCAGAATAATAGACAGGATATTACTGTGAACTTATGCCCAACAAATGTGAAACTAATGTTAAATGTTTCTAAAGTAACATTCATGTTTTGCTTGTGCAAATATACTGAAGATATGCTGAACAAATAAGATATATTCAGAGTTAAATACAGAGAGAAATAGAATAGATGTGTGAAAAATATGCTAAACCAATTTAAAATTGATTCAGAATAACAGACAGAAAATTACTGTGAACTTATGCTAAACATATGTGAAAGTAATGTTAAATTTCTAATGGTAAAATTTATGTTTTGGTTATTCATATATACTAGCTATATGTTGAACAAATAAGAAAACTATGATAAACAGGATCATTTATGTATATAGTCTGTGTATATGGATACAGTTGTACATTAGGTGAATTCATCTTGCATATCCCATGTGTATACATCCAGGATGCATCTGCATGGACCTAGTAGATGGACACTGATATCTCTGTATACAGAACAGAGGGGTTAATATATACAAACTTGTGTACAGAAGGTGTTTCCAAGGTGAGGTATATACAGACAAGGTATACACCCATATAAACTCTGTATACACCCTGTATACATGTCACCCTGTATACCTGTATACACTCTGTATACACCTGTGTACACCCTGTATACACCCTGTATACACTCTGTATACACCCTGTATGCACTCTGTATGCACTCTGTATGCACTCTGTATGCACTCTGTATCCACCCTGTATGCACTCTGTATCCACCCTGTATGCACTCTGTATCCACCCTGTATCCACCCTGTATCCACCCTGTATGCACTCTGTATACACTCTGTATGCATCCTGTATGCACCCTGTATCCACTCTGTATGCACCCTGTATACATCCTGTATACACTCTGTATCCAGCCTGACCCTGTATACACCCTGTATACACCCTGTATACACCCTGTATGCACCCTGTATGCACCCTGTATGCACCCTGTATACACCCTGTATGCATCCTGTATACACCCTGTATGCACTCTGTATGCACTCTGTATGCACTCTGTATGCACCCTGTATACATCTCACCCTGTATACACCCTGTAGTACACCCTGTAGACCTGTATACACCCTATATACACTCTATACATTATTTTTGAGAAAATTGTTTAAAATAAATATTGAATTTTGGATGCAATTATGTTAATCAAGATCATGATTGTTTCATCATAAAATACAGAGACAAATGGAAAAGGTGTGTGGAAACTATGCTAAAGCAATTCAAAATCAATTCAGAATAACAGACAGGATATTACTGTGAACTTATGCTAAACAAATGTGAAACTAATGTTAAATGTTTCTAAAATAACATTCATGTTTTGCTTGTGCAAATATACTGAAGATATGCTGAACAAATAAGATATATTCAGAGTTAAATACAGAGAGAAATAGAATAGCACTGCAAACAATTCAACATAAATTCCATGGGAAAATGTTAAAAATATGGTGAAATTACATCAAAAGTTTAATTTTCATGTTATTTCACCATATTTGTAATATTTTTCTGTGGGATTGATGTTGAATTCTTGGCGGTGTAGATGTGTGAAAAATATGCTAAACCAATTTAAAATTGATCCAGAATAACAGACAGAAAATTACTGTGAACTTATGCTAAACATATGTGAAAGTAATGTTAAATATCTGATGGTAAAATTTATGTTTTGGTTGTTCATATATACTGGCTATATGTTAAACAAATAACAAAGCTATGGTAAACAGGATCATTTATGTATATAGTCTGTGTATATGGACACAGTTGTACATTAGGTGAATTCATCTTGCATAGCTCATGTGTATACATCCAGGATGCATCTGCATGGACCTAGTAGATGGACACTGACATCTCTGTATACAGAACATAGGGGTTAATATATACAAACTTGCGTACAGAAGATGTTTCCAAGGTGAGGTATATACAGACAAGGTATACACCCATATACACTCTGTATACACACTGTATACACACTGTATACACTCCCACCTGTATACACCCTGTATATACCCTGTATACACCCTGTATACACTCTGTATACACTCTGTATGCACTCTGTATACACCCTGTATGCACTCTGTATACACTCTGTATGCACCCTGTATACACCCTGTATCCACCCTGTATCCACCCTGTATCCACCCTGTATACACTCTGTATACATCCTGTATACATGTCATCCTGTATACCTGTATACACCCTGTACATCTGTCACCCTGTATACAGACAGTGTGTATACAGGTGTACAGAGTGTATAATTAAAGTTTTATGATAAATGATTTTTGATATTTGTTCAACATCTGTTCACTGTAAATCACTGTGTTTGATGTTGGAGAAATGAAGGTATTGTGTTGATACAATTTACTATAATTTCAACATAATTTTAGTATTAGTAGCAAAAAAATGATGAAAAATTTCCGTATTAATTCAACATATGTTTAGCATTTTCTCACAGATTTTATGTTAAATTTCATCCAGTGTATAAAAAATTACATGTTTCTTACAAAAAAAGTGTTTTTTTTTACTTGTATTTAACATCTTGTTTTAATACATTTATAACTTGGACCTCCTAGAATATTTTATGTTTATAACAACCTCAAAATAATATCTAACCCAGTCCTGCCAGTGGCATGGAGCACAAAAATGAGGGGGCAGATGAGGGGCAGAACGAGCCTCGGGCAAGGACTGTCAGCGACTCGAGTTGTCAAACTCAAATAACCAAACACAAGAATCTCAGTTTCACACGAATAAGAGAAAAGCAGAAAATAGAATTGAGAAGAGGAATGATACAAAGATGTTATGCTAAGTACAAGTCTAAACTCGAGGAGTTATTGACAAGATCGAAGCTAAAGAAATATCTACCTAAGCGGACTTGTTATATACGTAAATAAAACCCTAAACCCTGGGCTATAACCCTTGACTAATCCACCGTGTGTCTACCATGAGTTCGATCGCCTCAAGTGTTTCATTAATGATCGTGATCGCCTTGAGGTCTACATGCTTGATCTCGATCATTATGCTACCTACGTGTGTATTTAATATAACCCTAGATCTATAACTTAAGATGCTATCTACTGATAATAAAAGTGTCCATATGTACAAACAATGAGATAAGATGAAAAAAGAAAACGTTCGTAACATGACCCCCTCCTTAGGGACGATGTCCCCATCGTCCTAACTTCACTGCTAATGCTTCTGTCGGCATCTTCTTCGTTTCTACTACTTCCGTATATGCTTCAGGGATAGGTCGTAACAATGATGTTGGGAATAAGGAAATTGGAACCTCAATCTTTCTTAACTGAGGTGGTCGTGGTCTAGTGGGGAATTTTTTATGAAACTCTTCAATTGCTTCTTTTGCGTTTGCAAGGTTTGCTAATGGTTCCCATGTTTGTTCGTGCCGCGAGTATCCCTTCCATTGGACTTTGTATCCGAATCTCCCTCCCCTATATTTCCCTGAATCTACTATCTCTTCCACTTCAAACTCCGGTTCTTCTCCTTCTATCACTGGTGGCGGATTATCATTCTTAGGCTGTTCGGGGAATTCAGGCGGATGATAGGGTGACAGTAAAACTTCGTTAAAGACTGGATGTATCCTCTTCCAAGTCTTCGGTATCTTTAGTTGATACGACGTCGCTCCAACTTTCTTTACGACTTCAAAAGGACCAAATCGTTTATCATCCAACTTCTTCATTGGTCGATCAGAAGTCAGGTTTGTCGCTTCAAGCCATACTTTGTCATTAGGCTTATATTCGACTGATGGTTTCCTCTTCTTGTCGTAATACCGAGTCATGTCTTCCTTTGCCTTCTTAAGCGCCGCCTCTACTTCGTCCCTGATCTTGATCATCTTATCGGCAAATTCCTGTGCTGTGGGATTTGCCGACGGAGTTCTTGGAGCTGTTCCCTTATACGGATGTCGTCCCATATCCGCATAGAACGGAGTAACACCCGTGGCTGAGTGTATCCTATCATTCAACACGAACTCTGCTGTTGGTAACCATTCATGCCAGTCGTTCTGATGTTGATTGATAAATAACCGGAGATAATGTTCAATCTCTTGGTTCATCCGTTCCGTCTGTCCATTCGTCTGTGGGTGATATGCCGTTGTGAAGCTTCCTTGAATGCCTAATAACCGGTATAGTTCCTTCATGAATCGGGAATGATATTGGGGTCCCCGATCATGAATAATCTTTCTCGGTAATCCGTGTATAGGAAAGATTTTGTCCCTATAGATTCTGGCCATTCCTTCAGACGTTAACGACATGTGTGTGGGTACCAGACGTGTTCGTTTCGTGAAATGATCCACAGTCACACTTATGGCATTAAAACCTCCAGCTTCCGGTAGTTCTCCGATCAGATCCGTTCCTATGACTTCCCAGGGACCTTGTGGAACATTGTTTGTGACTAGTGTTCCCGTTGGTTTGGTTCGATGAATCTTAGTGGCCTGACACTTTTCACACCCTTTAACGTATTTCCGTACATCCTGAGTGATTCCCGGCCACCAATAGTTTCTCGTCACCAATTCCATGGTTTTGAACTGTCCTGGATGTCCCGTCAGAACGGTATCATGATGTAGTCCGATGATCTTTCCCCGTAACCTATTATCAATAGGCACGTAAATCCTATCCTGCCACGTCACAATTCCTTCCTCTGACTCGACCCAATCCTTCTCTTTTCCTTCTAAAGCCTTATTCACTAGATTATCCCGCACTTTTGACTTTTTCTTGATAAGATCTAAGATCTCGTCCTCGGGCATCTCTAGTCTGTTGATCGAAAAAAGTTCCGGCTTTAAAAGTACCACATCCTCATTGTCTTTCTCCCCCGTCTCATGATTGGCCATCCTGGACAATGCATCTGGCTTTCCCATCGACTTTCCAGGTTTATGAATCAGTGTAAAGTCGTATTCAGATAATTCAGTGATCCATCGGGCTTGTCGACGATTCAATTTCTGAGGTTTTTTGAAATACTGAAGATTTTGATGATCTGTATAGATCTCAAATGACTCTTCCGCACCCATCAGATACTGTCTCCAATCTGCTAAGGAATCCATAATGGCCATCATTTCCTTATCATAGATCTCATAATTACGTTCCGTTTCATTTAGAGATCTAGATCTGAATGCAATAGGCCACCATTTTCCATCTATCTTTTGCGATAAGACAGCTCCGTTCGCATAATCTGAGGAATCTGCCTCGACTCTGAATTGCCCATGATCACGGGGTATGGTTAGAACAACTTCTTCGGCAATTCTACTTTTGAGTTCTTCGAATGCCTGCTGTTGCTGCTCTGTCCATTCCCACTTTGAATTCCCAGTCAGTGATGACAATGGTTTCGCCACTTGACTGAACCCTCGGATAAATCGTCGGTAGAAGTTGCAGAAACCCAAGAAGGACTGTACTTCCTTCTTGTTTCCTGGTATTTTCCATTCTTTTACCGCTTTGACTTTCTTTGGATCCATCCGCACTTGTCCGTTTCCTACAAACACTCCAAGGTACTCGACATTACTGGTCTCGAATTCGCACTTTTCAGGTCTAAGATACAACTTGTGTTGTCGTAATATATCTAACACCTGTTTTACAATTGACTCGTGCTCTTCGATTGTATTTGTGAAAACCAAAATGTCGTCTAAGTACACCATGACATGACCTTCATTGATCAAATCCCTTAAGATATGATTCATGAACGCTTGGAAGGTCGCCGGAGAATTTGTAAGACCAAAGAACATAACCGTTGGTTCAAAGAGCCCCCGATTAGTCCTAAATGCCGCCTTCCACTCATCACCTTCTTTGATCCGGATATTATTGTATCCCCATCGAACATCCATTTTCGAAAATACTTTCGAGTCCTTCAGTTTATCAATGAGTTCTTGAATGAGCGGCAACGGGTATTTGTTCTTTATCGTTGCTTCATTCAACTTCCGATAATCCTGAACAGGTCGAAGTTTCCCATCTTTCTTTGCCACAAAGAAGAATGGTGAGGCCATCGGTGACTTTGATGGTCTAATTCGTCCAGATTTCAGATTTTCCTTAATGAACTCATCTAAAACTTTCTGTTCCGAAGGATTTAATGGATAGACCTTGCAATCTACTGGCGTAAAGTCTGGCTTCAGCTCAATTGCATGGTCCCAGGGTCTTCGTTCGGGTAAATTTTGGAAATCGGCTTCATCAAAAACATCCTTGTACTCATTGACGTATTTGTCTGCTTTCGACTCAGTCTTTTTGCCCTTTCCAAAGTTCATACTTCGAAGATATCCATCCCAATTCAGGTAAAACAAGCGATCCCCTTCTTCCAGTTCCCGGACTTCAGCGTCGGATTCAGGTTTTAGGTAATATGGTATGTAACCACACTTCTTAGGACATCGGTCAAACTTTAAGGTTGAGTCATTCCAATCTATATTGGGATTATGACGTCTTAACCAATCGAGTCCCAGAAATATGTCCGTTTTGCCCAAATTTGTAACAGCAAGTTCAATGCGTTCCGCATGATCTCCCATTACCAATCTGACTTCTATGAATCCTTCAATTGAACCGTCTTCGTTTAAGGTACCATCAGCATTGTATACCGGCATCTTTACTGGTAATTTCTTAACAGTTAAGCCATGTCGCTCTACGAATTCTTTATTGACGCAAGAACCCGTTGCTCCACTGTCAAGTAATGCTGATGTCTCTATCTGCTTGCCACTCTCGATGTCTTCGATTGTAACAGACAACTTGAGATCTTTTCCTTTAGTACCTTTTACGAACCGCAAGTTTTTCTTAAGTGACTTTACGGCTGTGATGGCTTCGCTGATGTCCAATGACCGGATCTGGGCAACCATTTCTTCTGATGCTTCCCTGGCCCGACAGGTTGGCATCCATGCTCTCAGAATTCCCACCGCTCGTTCTGACTCATCCTCCCTTACTCTCTGCGCTATCCATTCTGGTGAATTCGGCGGATAACGTTCTCTCACAGGTTTTGAATCGGACTTTGTAGATACTGACGCAAATTTATTCTCAGGATGATTAAATACAAAGTGAAAATTGCTGTCCTTGTGATCTACACTAGACTGTTCCGATTCTAACTCAGAAGGACCTGTATTCACTTCTGAGCTCTGACAAAACCCGTATCCGATTTCAACCAGTTCAAGAACCAGCTCGGTGGCTGTTCTTCTTTCTTCTCTTCCTCCTGCACGTTCACCTGCCTCACTCTCTGACCCCGCTTCGCTGGACAATCCCGCGAGATGTGTCCCTTCTGTCCGCAATTGAAGCACTGCCCATTCCTTCGGGCCGCGTCAATGTCCATGGGTTTACCTATACCCCCAAAGGTTGTTCCTGTGGCGTCTCTCCGATCACCACTTCCTGCCGCCTGTTGCGGACTTTCTCTTCTTGGCGTAAACGCCGGTCGGTTCTGGTTCTGATTCTTGCGCCATTCCTGACGCCTTCTCCATAGTTGATCAATCTTGATCACTATGTCCTTCCATTCGTCGTACACTTTGGGCAACTCGTCCCTCGTGTAAATGGCATCAATTGTTTTCTCATTAATGCCCTTCTCGATGAGCCGCACCACGTACGGGTCATCCTTCTTGTAATCCGCCTCCGTCAACAGTATCTCCAACTCCTGGAAATACTCCTCTGCCGTTCCTGCTCCCTGTTTCAACAACTCCACCTTCTCCTGTGCTGTCCTCTGCAGACCGGAATCTAGGAACGCCTTGTTCAAGGCTTGCTTGAATTGCGCCCAGTCCTTCTGCCACTTCTCGTTGTCTTGGTCAAAATGGGTGTTGTAGTAATTATTCACCCATCCGTCCACAAGCTTTCCATTCATGAAAGAGATTGCAACATCAATCCTTTCATCGTCGGTCGTGATACCATTTTTCTTATCACGAATGTATGTAAAGAGCCTTCGACGCCAATTCTTGAACTCAGATTTGACGCCAGTGAAGTTGTCGGGTTTGTTGAGGAGTGATTTTCCTCGCGAGGTGTCGATTTCAGACATTCTGATAGGGGTAGAAGGTCGGGTAGAATAGGGAGATGATGCAAGAGATTTGTAGGAAGGTGTGATAGGTGATGGGATAGTAGTTTCTTCGAAGAGACTGCTAAAGTTCCCCCAAGATTCCGTAATGGTAGAGTTTACTTCGGTCCGTCAGTAACCTCACGAAGAGATTTCGGGACCTTTTCTACCTCTAATAGACGAGTTCCTAATCTGTGCTTGTTTGCTGAGTAAACCTGGGCGTGCCTTTCTAGGAGTGCACCTCGTTCCCCAAGCGCAAAGTCCCCTCCCCGAAGGTTGGTTATCAGACGATGCTTTCTGCTGCCAGTACCGAGTCGGACTCAACGTTACTCGTTTGTACTATAGGCGCAATTACTCTAATGGAGCACAGATTCCTAATTCGGACGGAAACCCGAATATCAAAGGGAGAAAATGAAGTAAGCGTGTGAAGGGTCAAGAGAAACTTACTTGCTACTGAAATAGCAACAAGAAGGCGATTTGAATTGTGTTGGTCGGGTGAGTTGTGTAGCTTCGATCTTATGTCAGCGACTCGAGTTGTCAAACTCAAATAACCAAACACAAGAATCTCAGTTTCACACGAATAAGAGAAAAGCAGAAAATAGAATTGAGAAGAGGAATGATACAAAGATGTTATGCTAAGTACAAGTCTAAACTCGAGGAGTTATTGACAAGATCGAAGCTAAAGAAATATCTACCTAAGCGGACTTGTTATATACGTAAATAAAACCCTAAACCCTGGGCTATAACCCTTGACTAATCCACCGTGTGTCTACCATGAGTTCGATCGCCTCAAGTGTTTCATTAATGATCGTGATCGCCTTGAGGTCTACATGCTTGATCTCGATCATTATGCTACCTACGTGTGTATTTAATATAACCCTAGATCTATAACTTAAGATGCTATCTACTGATAATAAAAGTGTCCATATGTACAAACAATGAGATAAGATGAAAAAAGAAAACGTTCGTAACAAGGACGGACCGATTGAACCGGAGGCCAGCCTTAACTGACCACGGAGCGCAAGAGAAACGCTGACTAATCAGGCCTCCGGCAATGACAACCGACTTAACCGGAGGCCCGCTTAACTGACCATAAGTGCGCAAAAACGAGGGCCGAAAATGCTGACTAATATACAATTATTACATATACAATTTAAGGTCGCTCCGATCAAAGCGGAGGCCCGCTTAACCGTCAAATTTTTGGCTGGACGGTGCCGCCATAAGAACGAATCCTTCGTTACACTCCGAATTCGTAACTACTAGCCCTTACTAGCCTCACTGGGCTGCGCGGAGTCTGTCTATCCACATCCTTCGTAGCAACCCGGTCTCAGTGGAGAGTCCCGTTGAACTAAGCGAAGTGGCACAGATCTCACTCATCTTTGCATGCGCGTACTAGTTCCAATCTAATCGTTAGCGTGGTGTCGGGATCTCGAATGTTGCTTCCAGCCTTCCAAGTGTTGTCATATGTACTACCAACTCAGACCGATGATCATCGATATTCAAGAACAGTGACCTAGATTCAACTCCGTAGCTTTACGTGTCCGTAAGTATCAACCCTCATCGCATCTGAACAGGGAACCAAGTTGGAGATCTTGAACTTACACTCCACCGACTCTGATTTCACATTATTCTGACTTCTAGAGGCTCTCCACTGGTCTGCAGATCTACTTACACTGGCAGCTGAGAGCTCAAGGTCCTTAACATGATCTGGATTCTAAATTCAAGCCCCTTCAAGACTCAAGTTCAATAATCATCCATCGCTCCACCGTATCTCAATCTCTGGAATCGGTAGGGAAGTCTTCCAGTGTCCACAGGAGTCCTTGAGCAGCAGTTGAGCAGTACCAGACAGTACCGCCATTCTTGAAACTGTTTCGTCTATATATGAAATATACAAAGTACTGTATGCTTTTAAAATTCATCTGAAATCTTACTTATACACTGCTTATACATACCAGGGACCTCTCCCGACCCTACCAACCTCCAACTCCACCCCACCGCAAGCTGAGGAGTAAGTAAGTACCAGCACAGAGTCGCCGCCACGGGGTCACGGAGGCCTTCTGTGACCGCACCGAACACCGATACACCGATACATACCTGATGGGTGTAAAGCCGCAGTCTTTCGAGTTACTTTGGAAACACCAGCGACTCGGGCAGGCCTGAAACGCGGTATAGCGGCGGGCGGCCAACTTGAGTCTTGCTCCAACTTGGTGGCCATACTTATTTTTGTTTCAAGTAGGCTCGGTGACCACTGACCGGTCGGGCACTTGGAGCCTGGAGGAACTTGGCCATTGGCTAGTTCTAACTTCTCTGCTTTCTCTGCTGGTCCACTGGAGGACCCTGTTGTGGTGTACACATAGTATTTCACAAGATTTACCCGTAGAATCCGGATAGGCCCCCATTTCGGTATTCTGGCCAGTGGCAAGGGGCTAGAGCTTTACTGCGGTATCAAGGGATTTACAAGTTACATGTGAGGATAAGCGTATATGCATACGCTGGTACATGAGCAGGGTATGCAGAATCAAAATCGACTATGGTCATAGCATATGTAGACTTGTATCAATATCGTTATCTGAACTTACTAAGGGATACTTATTGTATTAGTATAACGAATTCGCCAGGAATCGATTACTTGGGAATGTAACAGACACTACGATGGAGCAAGCTGGACTCCAGCCAGATGAAATAAGCTATGGCTTGTACGATGAGGAATGCAAATAAGTTGTGTCGATGTTAAGAAAAAAAATACATTGATAAGAAGGACTGAATGCCTATGCGAAAATGGTTCTGTAAGAAGAACAATGCATGCATGGATGACGGGAGAGATACAAATGCAACATGAAAACGAATGTCGTTTAATAATGAGTAGTTCAAATGAGAGTCATGATAGAATAAGAAAGCAGAGAAAGCAAAACATGCAAAAATCATAAAAGCAAGAAAAAAAAATCATAACGAGCGCAACGCATGCATAATATCCTCAAGATCGCGTTCTTCATATCGATGGCCACCTTTTTCACGGAACCATCTTTTACTTTGTCGCTTTGGCGATGCTGCACGGAAAGGTATACCATGAGCGGACCACGAGTCATCCTCGTGTTGTCGAGCAGGCTTTCCCTCAGCCTCAACATACTCATCGACTTCCGACTCGGCCGTTTCGCCAAAATCCAAAGTGTCAAGGTCCAAGTCATCATCAGTAGAAGACGAATCGTCGTCCCTCAAGTCCATCAGCTTTTTAGCAATAACAGCCTCAAGCGAATGAACCTTTCCACTCTCCTTCGTACTCCCCAAGTAACTTAGTCGTTTGATGACTTCTTCTCTCGATTGAGCATTACGAGAGGCAGCCGCAATGTAGGGAACCATATCGTCCGGCACACTCTCCCCGAGATACCGCCGAAGCTTCGACAAGCGTTTACGCCTAGCTGATGTAGGTGTAGGCGCTTCTGGTATGAAAGGGGATACCGGACTAGGGTGGTTCGACTTACAGCACGGTGGTGCTAGCGCGTCCGGCGAAGTCTGTAATGAAAGAGAGGTGAAAGGTTTCGGTTTTCGCCGCGATGAAGGCGGAGAAAGGCGCAGCGGCTCTACCTGATCGTGAGACGTCGGAGGCGGCATAGGAGTGGCGGGAGTAACGGATATGGAGACATCTGGCTTGGGAACTGAGGTCGTCGGTAACGAAGGGAGAGGGCGTATTGTAGAGTTCCGACGTGTTACGGGCGGGGCGGATTTCGGACAAGGAGGTAAAGGTAAAGGGCGAATAGCCCTGCGAGACGAACACGATCCGGCACCATCCTCACTGCTGCTGAGGGTAGATGTAGAGCAAGACGATATCAAAGAAACCTCTGAAAGAGTCGCGTGATGCCCATGATAATTTTCTTGGGCACTGAACGCGTACTTTGGAGGAACAGGTAGTGGTGTGACAACGTCGAGATTGAGTCTTAGGGATTGAATAGTTTCCAATCTGCCAGAAGAACTAGATGAACCCGCGCAGCTAGAAGAGGGCGACATGGTGTCCACGATGGAAACCAAGAGTGACTGGTGAAAAGGGTTGTAGAAAAGGAAAACCAACCAAGAGAGGCTGTGTAAATAAGACCTGGGTTTGTAGTGAGATTTTCAACCCGATCGGGAGGACAACAATTGTCAAATTACATACTTCTTGTAGGCGTCATTTGAGCGTGCCGCAACTGAGCTTCTTAACATTCAAGCTTCCAATCACTTTTTTGGTTGACTGCGGGAACCGCGTAAGGCCTGAAAAGGCTGAAAGACTAATTATGTTCCTTCCTTCAGCTTTTTAGGCCAGAAAAGTGTCTCCTCAGGCAACACGCAGAGGTCCAGGATGCTGGTTAGGCCGAAGGCGCTCGATGTCAACCGCAATACTTACATGCTGACACGGGAAGCGAAACGAGGCAAACATAAGTAATGATGAAGCTACAGGACATGAGGCGAGCTTGAACTTCCCAATATGCCGAAGGGAGACAACGGAGGACTCAGGAGAAGACAAGCGGCAGAAAGGGTCAACCTGGTCAGGGTTGAACAGATGACGTGGTCGTAACTCGTTACAGCACTACCGTTACTATTTTCGTATGTTGTTCCGTACAAATTCAATTGGTGGGCGTGAAGGCCTGCCCGAGCTGTGAGCCTGTGCCCGAGCAACCTTCAAAGTGACCGGCGACTGCATTGCCTCTTTTCTCCACAAATAGGCTCCAGCAACAGGCGAAATTTACAGTGAGTATGTCTCTGTATGCCTGAGAGAGGTTGTACATCAGATAGCCATCTATCACACTTCTATCACTTGTCCTGAAAATCCGTATCCAATACCAAGGCCAAAACGTTTCCAAAAAGAGCATCGCTGTCATCGATATTCCGACGCTCGAGAGAGTTCAGCTGTATGTATTTACCCAGGACAAGACAGGACAAGACTTGCAAGAATTACAGGGCCGGATTCCGGACGCATCCTTCAGTCAGGATGACGACTTGACAGATGTAAACAGCTGATGGGAATTGCTATTTTCAATTTTCGATGTGAAAGAATGTATTCCGGATCCTTGAATTGTTGAATGACTGGGAATGTTCGGGACCTGGAGGTCTACCGTGAATATCGCAGGCCAACCATTGGTAGACAGAAAGCATGTATGTAGAAGTATGATTCGAGGGAGAACTGAAAGCCACATATGAATACATCGCGCTCGAACCACGCTTCAAAGAAAGTAAATCAGGGTATCTATATATTCAGTGGGTTTATACTCGGTTTTACATATCCGAATAACTTATAACGCAAGTTCTCCATGTATCGTACACGAGGCTTTAGCCGCGAAAGTATTCCAAGGCTATGTCAGTCAACCGCAAAAACAAGGGAAAGCAAAAAAGACTGCAGACAAAGCAGAATAAATGTCCGAACTCTGTAGAACGTTCCAGCCAACTATCCTGTCACTGGACCATACGCACGCAACTTCCTACCACGAACATAAACAAAGCGGGGCCCGTATCATTCGGGGTCGATGTTCATCTCTTCATGAGAACATCTGACTTGCTCTGATAGGAATATGTGAACATCAGCACGAACCGATTCTCGGAGGGACGAAATGGTGGGCGTACGCAAAACTCCAAAGATTCTGTGGGTTGTTATATGTGTCCGCTGTATAATTGAATCGGACTAGAAAAGAGTTTTAAGCAATGTCAACTGGTTCCAGCTTCCAATTGGTAACGTACACTGTGGAAGCTCGGACAAATAGGCTATTGATAAGGCCATGCATAAGATCAGATGCAAGTATAAAAGGTTATGGACGAAAACCCACCAATAGGGACGTTCTCATCGAAGAAGCTCCAAGCTGGTTAAGATTCAGAAAGAAATTCACCGCGATGGCATGAAGTCACGTACCCGTACGCCAGTTGTGTCTAAAAGATTACAAGGTCTTAATGAGAATACAGCACTAAAATATTGAAATTAACCCACCTGAAATTCCCAGAGACCAGGCTGACGATTTGCATCATCGATTCAGTCCAGAACTTCACTATACCCAAGTATGACTTACAGATCTGGTGGGGCAAGAGGGTCCTGTAGAAGAAGTTTGATGCAAAGAAAATTAATCAATAGACTGTCCCGGCGGTCGAATACACCCACGACTTACATCCTTGACACCGGCTGTTTTAATCTCATCATCAAGATCCACCCATTCCAAGACTTGGTTTCCCGCCATCCCTTTCATAGGCAAAGTCGTCAGACCTAATGACTTCATTCAGAGGCCTAGAAAGAACCTATCATTACCTTTAAACTCTACATTTTCCCCGGATTTGCCGCCGAAAACTGCTATCTTGACCCCCAATCTCTCGTTCATGAGCGTGCTGAACATAGCGCATGTTGATGCGCAGTTACCTAGAGGACAAGGTCAGAAAATTCGAATAGAGCATTATAGGGGGAGGAGACAAAAGAAAGACTAACCATTTCCAACTAGTGTTAGTTAATGGTGGCACAACATCAGCGACGGCGTCCGTAATTGAATCAGTAGACTACATACCAATTGCAATGTTTCTAGTAACGCAGGTCTCAGTCGTAATCTGGGATAAGATAGAAAGGGAATACACTCACTCGGGATCAAATGGAGCATTCTCAGGTATGACCTGAGTAAATTCCAATCCACAGGTGTCCTACATCGAGTGTATCCTCAGCATCACTTGCACAAATGTGTACTATTACTGCATCGCTACGTACATGGAAGCGCTGAGAGGTCGGGTCTTGAACTCCATTGACGGTGAAAGGAGCTGAAGGGTCGATGTAATTGAAGTTTTCCGGCATTTGCGTATCATTCAAGAATGCCCCTAAAGGATAAAGCAGGTCAGAAGCGTGCGAGCACACCTTTAAAGGCTATACGTGCAATTATCAGCTGAATAGAATGTAAGCTCTTCATTATTCCCCAAGGCAATATCAGCAGCGACGATAGTCTGAGCAAGAGGATTGGCACGGTTAGTTGAAACAAAGCCGCTGTAAGTTGCCGAGATACCGTTAGTAGCTACAGCACAGGAAAGGTTTGAATAGACTAACGGGTATCCTATTTTTGCTCCAGCTAAGTAATTGAACAGAAATTGACCAAGACAGACGAAGCCGCCTTCAAATCAGGAACTCTATCAGTATTGGATGAGATCATGCTCAATTGAACATACGCACCGCCATTGTTTGTTAAATCAATCACAAGTCGGCTGACCCCAGCAACTTGGAATGAGGTAATAGCAGCGACCGTGTCAGCTTGGAATTGATTAAAGTCGGCAGGTTCGAACGACCCAACATACATCTTCATATATGCGCAAAAGAAAGGTTAGAGAAATCAATTCAAGCATTGACCATAGTACACTTACGACTCCTGTCACGTTGTCATCAAGAATGAAGTTCTTTATCACACCACCACTTCCACCGACTTGCGGAAGCTCCGGCTGAAACTGCGAAGGTAACCCGATAGCAAAGTCATTGGATTTATCGACAATTACACCTCGCGCCAGACGTTGACGGCGAACAGGAGTCGTCCTCCGAGACAGGGAAAGTCGCAAGTCAGCTCCGTTTGTTCCCGAATTCGCAGCGCAGTTATTGGCCCAGCTATACACGCGCACTTTACCTCAGCGTATGTCTTCAGACCAGGATGACAATTACGTACTAGGAAGCCTGGTCGACGAAAGGATTTCCCGTGAATACCGCCAAGAAAGGGACCTCGACCGTTTCCTCAGTTGTAGAATTGACGGCAATCAAAGTAAGTTTGAGTGACGTTTGTTTCACACCTGTAGGGCCAGCTAGGGCGCATCATTGCGTCAGAATCAACTTTGCGAGCACAATCATACACGCAATCAGCTATATCTCCCAGACGTTGTGAGAAGGAGGTGCCTGAGATACGATAGCTTGTGAAAACAGAGTTCACTCGAACACCATGATCGAGGAAATTCCCAGAGACTGTTTTTGCCACGAAGTCGGCATAGTCATACGGGTCTTGGTCTTCTATTGAAGTTATCCGAGCACCGGCAAGACGCCTCCAATCAAAACCCATGTCATCAAAGAAATCAGTAAAGGCCGTTCCGATGGTGTTGATAAAGTCCACTGAGTCTGGTGCAACGAATACGCCGAGTGTACCATTGACCTCAATGCTGACGACAGGAGCCGGTAGGACATTCTGGAAATTGGTGTAACAGTTCGGGAACCAACCTGTTAATAACAATAAGTAAGCTTCGGATCAAAGAGAGCTGGTAACGTTGGAGACATACGAGTATGGCCGTCGTTTAATTGCGTCGTGAAGTCGTACACCGCGATACTAAAATCGTAGTCGGTCTAGACAGGGTATCGTCAAGCAGAGCTCGTTCGATCAGGTAGAAATTAGCGAACCTCGTAGGTAGTAGTGTTGATTTGTGCCAGCGCAGCACGTATGTCGATTGTGGATTCTTGGAAAGGCGGAGGCGAGTTCAAATAGAAATCCTCGAAGGTATAGAAATCAAAGACCCGAGCAATGTTGTTCAACACATTCTGGCGAAGTGTCTCGTTGAACGGGAACGACTTCTCGCACGCCAGAGCATCCGCCGGGGCAACGAACATACTCCCTGCAATGCTGGCGCATGGATCGCCGTCAGCAGGTGCTGCAAACGTTGTGCGAAACGACGAAGCCAGTGCAATGAACGCAAGCGCAGTCCGGGAACGAGCCATGGATGGAGTAGGAGAGCAAGGATGAATTTGCTGAAGTAGCGAGAATCAATACGGCTCTACTTATACCACCGACCGCTACTTCAAGAAATTCCGGGTCGAAGTCCAAGTTGCCTTCATTTGCCATGTGAGAGTCTTGAAAACTTTGAATCAAAAGATAGATTACTAAAGCTGTAAATGACCTGGATGGTCCACACCAATGGCATTATAGTTGGGATCAGCAACCCATATGGCGTCTGTGGTAATGCAGAAATTTGTTGTTCAGGTAATTCAGGCCAGACCAAAGGTGTGCAAGAAACCCGTCCCGATCCAAACCCACCGAAGACACACGTTTCTATAATTAATGAGGTTCGGCTTGTTTCCGCTAGTCCACGAGAGAAAAAGGAATACACAAACATACCGGACCCGCTGTTCATACCGCTTTGAAAGAAAGCGCTCATCGAAGCTCCTTCAATAAATTGCTGATGGGAACCTGGCGACTCAGATAATAGTTCTCACGGGAGTTCTCCAAGGTACCTGACATTGACAGTGCCTGAAGCGCTTCGTAAATGCATGACCATGCACAACAGTTTATAGCTCTGTGAAACGCCATGAACCCATTGGGACCTGTACTATTGCACACGGTTTTCCTTGTTCCAAAAGCGTTACTGGAGTCCAAAATAACTTCGATGATGTAAAACCGAGTTCTTGAGCATATATGTACTGCAAATTATCCTGAATTTTTATAGGTCCTGAATACAATGGTCATGTAACACGCACAGTACAAAACAGAGACAGTTAGTCTCTCCCATACGAAGGTATCTGTGGGTGGCATCTTGAACTGAGGAGCGCGATTACCCGAATCCTCCGGAAGTGCCTTTATATAGCACAAGGGTAGACGTTCAAGCACTTTCCGGATTCTCAAGACCAGTATGTTCTTCACACATACGGCATCTGTAACTTGAATTACGACTGTCTGGATTAGCAGGAGGATCCGAGTACCGAAGTGTCAAACGCACCACCAAGGGAATGCTTGGGCAGGAAAAAGGCTCGTGGCAAAAATCGAGCGTTTGTATTCCTTGAGAGAGATAACCATGCTTCTCCTCGAGTCCCTTCTTCCAATTCAAGACCTTTCAAACTCGGTATCGTAATGATAGCAAGCTTCGACCTGCTTCGACTCCTCCCGTTCCATGATAGCATGCTGCTCCACGACGTGTCGGGGGAAAAAAACGGGGGGCGTACGGATTGAAAAAACCGTCTTCGGAAAACGATCGGATTTACTGAGCTTATACTTCGCCAGTCTTGTGCGCATTGATGCTCGGAAAGTAACAAGGGCAAGGGCTTTTGTTCTGAGGATCATTTTCGTAGTTGGTCCATTATGAAAGTGGACGGAGAGGTCGAAGAAAAACCTTGTACTCAGAGAATGAGAGACGACGAATGTATAGCACCGGCGGGAAACGCTTTCCGTGTCCATTAGCTTGGTTCAAATTGACCGATTTCTAACGATGTCAAAGTAAGTGTCATGGTCACGGAAATTTGAAGGTCAAGACGCACGTAGACGCAATGATCCCCCCCACTTCTTCCCCGAGCCTTGAGTGCTATGCCGGCCAGAATCTTTGCGTACGCGAGAATTTCTTCAGAAATCAAGATGTATGAATAGAGCTGAAAGAGAGGTACATTGATGGCAAAAACTCACTCTTGTCTTGTCATGTCTGAGCACTAGCTGGTCGAAGAGAAACGGTATTTCCGTTGCTCAAGATCGTCGAGCACTGCAGCACTTGAGGTCAAACACTAACACGCATATATAGGCTGAACTTTTTCATCTCATCTCCAGGACGACGCGTCCGATAAGCTGAAAAGGAAAATGATGTGAGCGCGTGAATTTTGAAAGGACAAGGAACAAGTACAGAGTCGCCAAGGTCCTGCTTGTTCTTCACTGTGATGTTTCTTCTACTTCCTCGTTTCTATTGCGACCACGTACAATCTTCACGTTGAATGCAGCACATCCACGGCCCCGATTGCAACAATATGGACCGCGCCTGAGCCAATTGAAAGTCACGACTGGAGTGCCGACCGGCCCATGGTTCTTGAGAGACACAGCCGCCTCTACCTATTATTACAACCGACTCCTTCAGCTTTCTCGCTATTAGCCGCACCCAGGCTGAGCAGGACTGAGCCCGCCGACTTTCTTATTTTATTTCCTCGAAGACATATAAGACCCCGACGGAGAAAGATAGATCGTTCACGCAAATACTTGTCAGCGCCTAAGTGAAATCTGTAGTCCAGATGCGCCCTATACGCTGGAAATAGAGGTATGTTTTTCTGTTTATCCCAACTCGCTCGGGCACTGACGCGTCAACTCGAAGCTCTACTCTAGAGACGCGTAAATGAGACGATGTGAAACTGGAGCACGAGAAGGACGCGATTCACCAAGCTCGGCTTGGGCCTTGGCTACAGAAATGGGGGAGCACTTGTGTCTACTCTTACACAGATTCATGGCTGTGATCCGTTTTTCGTCTCAAATATGGCGACTTGTGTGCCAAGTTGCGTTTCAGAGCTTGGAAGATTGGTTTGAACCTTGACTTGTTGTGCTGGCATACCGAAATGTGAGTGAGGGTTTTGTTGGATGCATCCTTATTCCTGCTCTAATGCCTCTGTACCAATAGCTCTATTCGATTTGAGATGTCCTTCGCCCGCATCGATAGTGAATGATGTACCGCTTTGATCGAAGAGGTATAGAATCCAGATTTTGGGGAAGGCTTGGGATGACGATTTCGAAACCACCAAGAAGCTTCGCGAGTCTCTTCATTCGTTAGCCATGCAACCCAGCTTGTGGGAACACACTCTGTTGCCCGCATCGATAGTGAATGATGTACCGCTTTGATCGAAGAGGTATAGAATCCAGATTTCGGGGAAGGCTTGGGATGACGATTTCGAGACCACCAAGAAGCTTCGCGAATCTCTTCATTCCTTAGCATGCAACCCAGCTTGCGGAAACACTCTCTGTTGCTCAATATCAACCGCGACTTTTGTCCAAGCCACGAACCCTAAGGTCATGCCAAGGATGAGACACAGTAGGCGCGTCTCGCGGATAGCACCACAAATGCCATCGCATTATTCTTCAAGCATTCATTCCGAAGTTCTTCGCCAAGTTTTTTGACCGACCACTGAACAGCTTGGTTTGTCTGAACCTACGAGACAGTGGTTCATCGCAGCGCTGGGTACTGGAACGCTCAGCACTTTGGGGCTTGTATGCGATGTTCTCGAGGAGCCTGGAAAGGTATAAATACGACAGAAGATTGTCGTGGTTATACCAACAACCCAGTTCTCTCTCTCTACTGGTTAACTCTTCACACTCATCGTCTTTATAACTTCTTCTCTGCACACCTCTTCTGCCCAACATGAAGATTACTCCTACTTTCTGCTTACTTGCGGCTATGCTCGCTAACGCTTCCGTCGCTTTCGCCTCCCCTGCTAGGCCCATGGGTGCTGCCCTCGTTGCCCGCAACAACGACGGGTACGGAAAGGATGGTTATGGCAAAGACGGCTATGACAAGGATTGGTATGGAAAGGACGGCAAGGATGGAAAAGATGGCAAGGACGACCATGACAAGGATTGGTACGGAAAGGATGGAAAGGATGGGAAGGATGGAAAAGACGGCAAGGACGACCATGGCAAGGATGGCAAAGAATGGTATGGAAAGGATGGAAAGGACGGCTATGGTCATGATGACTATAAAGATGGCAAGGAGCATGACGGCAAGGATGGCTATGGCAAGGAATATGATGGTAAAGACAAGGAACACAAGGAGTGGCACGGTGCTCGCAACGACGACGGTGGCAAAGACGACTATGGCAAGGATTGGTATGGAAAGGATGGCAAGGATGGGTACAAGAAGGATGGGAAGGATGACCATGGCAAAGATGGTTATGATGACAAGAAAGATTATGGCAAAGATTGGTATGGAAAGGATGGCAAGGATGATTATAAGAAGGACGGCAAGGATGGTAAAGAGTGGTATGGAAAGGATGGCAAGGACGGCAAGGATTGGTACGGAAAGGATGGAAAGGATGGCAAAGAATGGTATGGAAAGGATGGCAAGGATGGCAAGGATTGGTATGGAAAGGATGGCAAGGATGGCAAGGATTGGTATGGGAAGGACGGCAAGGACAACTATGGTCACGATGACTACAAGGATGGCAAGGATGGCAAAGAACACAAAGACCACTGGTAAAGACTGGTTTGATTGATGTTCGACCTTGCTTTCGAGTTTGCAATGGACCTTCGTTTGTATGTATTCAACGGACTTTTTACGCTATCGGGCATTTGCAACTTGTATACCTGACTTGTTTGGAATTTTGAAAATATGGAAGTATCTTGTATGTTATGTATACGATTAAAATTGAATCGTTCTACAGTTTTAACGTTCTTTCGTTCGTTCATTCTGACCTTATGCTCAAACTGCCCTTTCTCTTTCTGAGCTTTCTGAACTTTCTGAGCTTTCCTTCCTTCTCTAAAATCTGTAGTCGGATTTACGCGCGCTCTGTGGAAATCTTACTTCGCATTTATGTCGCGATCGAAGAGTACTCAGTAAGCGTCAATCTGAACATGAGCTATAAGTACTATATCATACTCAACTCGGGAACTACTGACTTATTCTTAAGACTAAGGACAATGGTTTGACGTTTGACGTCTGCAATTTACACCTCACATTCAGAAGTATATCACATATTTCTACACACCATATATTATCGCGCCGAACGCGTACAAATAACGCATCGTCCAAGGCTTTTAAGATCAAGACCGTCTACAGTTTCGCCTTATTTCCAGCCACACCATCTAAAAAGATACCAATCTCTTTCCCCAGCACATCAGGTCGCTCCTGCACAATCAAATGCCCCGCCTGCAAGCGTACATTCGATGCATTCTTAGGCCGCAGCCAGACCCTTGCTTCCGTCGCACCAGGCCGGGGATCCAATCTGCAGTATCCAATAAGTATTGACATTTTGGCCACCCACAACCCAAGTTGATATAAAACGCAACTCACGGCGTATCAGGCATAATCCATTTCAGCCCAATTCTCTCATCCAACTCCCCTTTCCGCAATCTAACCCAGGCCTCCACTGACCCGGTCTCCGTATCCGTAAACATGGCCGCTTCGACCATAGGTGGCATCTTTAGGCGGATGGTACCAGTACCAGCACTAGCACTATCGTCAGCCCCACGATTCTCGTATAACGCATGCTCGATATACAACTCCAACACGCGCTCGTCCCATACTTTGAAGAAGGGAGATGTAAGGAACCCTTTCTTTGCTTCCTCGCGGCTCGACCAGGACCCACGCCGGCCGACTGCACCAACTGCGAGTGAGATGGGGTGGTGGTATACATTTGGTTTCGGGTAGAGAATGACGGGGTCAATTAGAGCTAGAGAGGAGTACAGTGCTGGATGGGCCAATGCGGCTAGGGTTCTGTGCAGCAGGGGTGATTGACCAATGCTTAATGGTCGGACTTCAAGGGGTGACATTTGAGGCACTCACGAGATACACCCGCCAAAACTATGTCCGATGCCGATAATGGGCGGACGGGAGCTGCTTGGACTTAGGAATCCGTGTCGTATTCGGTGGTCTACTTCGGATTGGGACAACCGGGGGAGATGGGTTGGAAGTTGTAGTACTTCAGGAGAAGACGGTAGATAGTAGATGAGAAATGTAAGTAAGTCTCGTGTAATTGATCGCCAATGAGCTATCAAGAAGGTCAGAATCGGACAAGGATTCTGCAAGTAGTAAGTAGATGAAGCTTACACAACGATTTCAACTTCCCTAGGTTCAGGAGCGCCGAGTCGCCGTGATTAACCGCATCCCAAGCCCATATTTCCTGTATTTGAGCCTGTGATCGCGGAGAAGAAAGAAGGGATAAAAGCATTGGTTCCCAAGTCTAGCCATTTGTATGAGAAACGCGTATGCAGAACTAAAGTGAAAATCACATACTTCCTTATGCATTCCATTTGCATGAGCACAGAACAATGTCAATCCTCCCTTGACACTATTCGATCGAACGTAGCGATTCAAACATATCCACAGAACCTTCTCTTGTCCTCTCTTCTTTCCGGACTTGATCTCATCCTCAGCCTCTCTCCTCAACTCCCTCAACCTTGCCTCGCTCTCCCTAACCCTCTCTCGTCTTTCTTCCTTGGTTAAACTACCATCATGCTTCGGTGCTTCAGGCAAAGTGACATCAGGATCTTCGCGTAGAAACGCGGCCGGTACAATGTGTGTCGTCAAAGAATAAGGTATCCGAGCATCATCAAACCATACTGGTTTCCTTTGAGCACTAGGCAGCGATAGAAATGTTTGTGGCAACGCAGATGTTGGAGGTGGATATACAGTCGAAAAATCTATTGCGCGCGGAGGAAAATCGTACCCCGGTGGAGAGTCAGGTAGGCTGCTCGGCCTTGGAATCGAGTTCTGTGACATTTTGAGAGCAGAGGACTAAAAAGTATTGGGGAAGTCACATCTTTATATCACCGACGCTTGATTGAAGTCCTGCTCAGGTAGGAAGGAAGAGTTGATACTCGGCTACTATTCGGCCCGGTGGATAGACAAAGTCTACCTCCAAGTTGCCAACCTGACGAAACTGTCATCTCATCCTCAAAAAGAACCGAACCAAGACCAATATCCAATAAATGCCATACATCAAATAAAATACACCCAACGTTCCGACACTATAAATCTGAGATGCCTAGCAATCTCTACGCGAAGAAACGCCCAAAGTACTGCTCAACACCACTCGTTCCACCAACCAAGGCACCGATATATCCATCAGGCCTCACAATCACAACCGACACCCCCTGCTCTGCGACATTACAGTTCTTATATGCATGTCCCTCGCTGTCCACAAGCACAAGATCTGCGAGTTCACAAGCCGTGGCGGGGGTAGACGGTGCAGCAGATCCAGGGTAAATCAAAACACTTTTCACCGTGCCCTTGGGATACGAAGAAAGTGCGCTGACAACATCAGAAGCCGACGACGTGCTGTTGGTGTCAGAGAAGACGAGGACGGTGTGGTGCGTCGGGCGGAAGATATCGAAGAATCTCGTCTTCTTCGTGTCTGAAGCCGACGCTGCAACAAGCCCAGGTGCATCAGGTGCTCTGTCACCACCTCGTACAGTCCCATCTTCTCCAGAACGATACGGATCAATAACTTCTTCCTTGTCCGTGTGTCTCTCATCTAAAATGAGCGCACTCCCTCTGTAGTTCACGCCGAGTTGTCTGAGCTCGTACCCTCGTACCCAGCCTGCAGAGCTGTCACGGCTCTTGAAGGTTTTCTCGAAGAGAGTCGTGGTCTTGTTAAGCATGGTGGAAATTACGGGTATTCGTTCGTTTGAGTAGGATTCTAGGATGCTCGCGGGAGATAAACCCTTGGCCACCAGTGCAAGTTTCCATCCGAGGTTGAACTATCAGATATGAAGTTAGTAAAGAGTGTAATTTGCTTTAGTGAAGGAAGTTATACGCACAGCATCTTGAACGCCAGAGTTCATTCCCTGAATCAGACTTGGATGAGTATGGTTCTTTTACGGAATACTGTCAAGCGGAAGCTCACCTGGCCACCAGTAGGACTATGAACATGCGCAGAATCTGCGAGCAAAGACATCAACGAAAGACACATGAGAGATGTATTGATGGGACTAACCTCCAGCGACGAAAACTCTGCCCTCACTGAATTTGTTGACCATACGAATATTCGGCCTACAGGATACTGATTAGAAACATGAACGGTGCTCAATATGATCGACATACCTCCAGACTCCTGCACAGATCAAATCCCCGAACTCGATGTCTTTTCGGCCAGAGATTTCATACAAAGTCTTGATAATCTCCTCTCGACTTGAAGCTACTTTCTCGACATCTACATCGGCTCCTCTGATGTAAAAGCTATATCGATCATCGTTCGGGATCTCGGACGGACGCAAGGAAGCTCTAGATTATGCTGACATTAGCTACAAGTAAGATTTCTTTGTTCGGAATTTACTTACATTGCATTAGTGTGTTCTCCCCAAGAACGCCACGCCTGCAATGGTGCATTAGCTGCTTATTGCAATTAAGCCAGTGTATAGACTAACCTCTTGATCCAGCCCAGACTTTACTTTAATATCTCCAATGAGCACCTCAACACGCGCAGGTGATTCCCCAAGAAAAGTCAGTCCAAGCTGCTTTCGAACGATGCTATGAGCTCCATCCGCTCCGACGAGCCAGTCAAACGTGGCTGTTTCAACTATTTCTTCATTGTCGGAACCAACCTTCGCGATCTGAGCAACGACGCGATCAGGATGTTGCTCAAACGAGCGTAGCTCCGTTCCAAGTTCAAGTTCGCATCCGTAATCCTTCAACAAGTGTTTGCGAAGAATTGCTTCCTGATTGTCTTGCGCAATCGCACGTGGGTTGTTCTGCCATACGAGCGAATTAACATTGTCATTGAGAACAGAGAATGTGCGCATACATAAGGGCAAGCTGCTGTGTCCTCCCAAGTTGGAGCCATTTCGATCTTCTGCGGGGGGTTGTCACCTTGGGGAGAGGGATACTCATGAACAGGAACGATGACATTGGAAGACTTGATGATATCAGACACGATTCCGAGAAACTCGTACATCTCGAAAGTGCGAGGCTAACCAAGGGCTAATATTCAGCCTTCCACCATCGGCGGACTTGTGTAGAAACGAACGCGTACCTGCATCCCACGTCCTCGCGCTCCAATCTGGTATTTGGATTGTTTTTCGATAATGCGTACGGGTACGCCATTTCTGAGTAGCGTTAAAGCCAGAACAAGACCTTGTAGACTTTAAGTATCCTAAATCGTGGATCGAAGTCACATTGAAGGCCTACCTGATGGTCCACCACCGACCTGTTCAATGCAATACTTATCAGATTCGTAGAACAGTGTATAGGCTTTAGAAACGCACAATCAAAACTTTAGAAGACATTCTGCGCGTTGTAGGGGCTGGAGAAGAGAAGAGTGTAGAGAATAATGCCTTCAAGTCGAAAACATTTGGCTATTTATGCCATTCTATCGACAAGGCAAAAATTGGAGGCTCATTACGTCCTACTTGAGCTGCGATGACTCCTGTCGCGTGCAGACATGATAAAAATCATTGGGCGCAGCACGCAGAGACTTGCAATTTGGCACGGGCGCTTAAATACGAGATAATTGCCGCATTTATCCTTCCTCAAGGGTGCAGACTCTGGTGAGCACTTTGACCAAGAACAAAAGAAGTTGAATTCGAACGATCTGCTCTCTATCTCGTATTCAACTGCTCCGAATCGCATTCACTGCTGCCGAGGTCCCCAGTAATCTTTGAACTCATGCTGCATGCGATAAAAACTGGAACGCATCTGAGCCATAGGTTACAAGTCAGTGAAATAATAAATTCATAGCAGAACGCTGCACGACGCGTAAAGCAGGGGACAGCCACCGTGAATTCCTCCGTTTTACCGATTCCCATAATACTTAGTGATATGCTACCCACTTGCTCCCCGCAGTCGATGGGTATCACTGTCAGAAGTGATAAAGACCTGGCTAGGTTACGAACTTGCTCGGAACTCGGACGGAAAATTTGTTCGAAAGACACCTGGCTAGTGGCAGGGCAGCTCGGTCACATCTTCAAATTCTGTTCAATAGAAATACAAGCATTCGAAAGAGAGATAGCTAAACCTTCAAAGCTTCAATTCACACGAAGAAATGTTTAAAGTACGCTTTGACACCACTTATTCCGGCAACCAAGGCCCCGATATACCCGTCAGGCCGCACAATCACGATCGACACCCCCTTCTCCGCGGCATTATAATTCTTGTAAGCGTGGCACTCGCGGTCGACCAGAACGAGGTCTGCTAGCTCACTAGAAAATGCAGAAGGAGAATCTGGGAATGTAGGTCCTTGGAATATCACCACATTCTTCACTGTGCCCTTGGGATACGTGGATAAAGCGCGCAAGATGTCAGCGATCGCATCTAACTCCCTGCTCCCTGATTCAGAGAAGATGAGGACAGTATGATGAGTTGGTTGGAAAATCTCGAATAGTCTTGTTGCCTTCGTGTCTGAAGAAGTGAGAACCAGCCCTGGCGCATCCGGAGCTCTATCACCACCTCGTACGGTGCCGTCTTGTCCAGACCGATACGAGTCCACGCCGTCTTCTTTGACTGTGTATTTCTCATCGAGGATGAGCGCTGTCCCTCGGTAGTTTACGCCGAGTTGTCCGAGTTCGGCCCCTCGCACCCAGCCTGCGGAGCTGCCTCCGCCTTTGACCGTCGTGATCTCCCCCGATGGAGATACAGTCATATTAAGCATAGACGCAATCACAGGGAGGCGTTCGTTTGAGTAGGAATCAAGAATGCTCGCGGGAGATAGCCCCTTTGACACCAAGGCAAGTTTCCATCCGAGGTTGAACTGTAAATGAGTCAGTAGATGGTAATGAATGTCCACAGGCTTGTATTATTCACCGAGTCTTGCACAGCAGAATTTATTCCCTAGATCAAGGATCAATGAAGATGAACTCGTATAATTCGAATCTTGAAGAACTAACCTGACCTCCCGCAGGATTGTGGACATGTGCAGCGTCTATCAATGATATATCCCGATCAGACGTGCGAGCTAATCTATACTAGGGAACGACACCAACCTCCCGTAATGAAAGCTCTTCCTGCACCAAACTTGTTCGCTATATGAGCATTAGGCCTGTACTATACTGTCAAATGCGCTCGAAGAGTGTTGATAATGGCACCGCTCACCTCCAGATTCCTACACTAACCAATTCGCCAAACTCTATATCACGCCTTCCGCTGATGTCATAGAGCGCCTTGACTACTTCTCGACTCGAAGCTACTTTCTCGACGTCTACTTTAGGCCCTCTAATGAACAAACTATATCGGTCATCGTCAGGCGTTTCGAACGGACGCAAAGCCGCACTGCAGGTATAACTTATTAGTCCAGGTCAGAAAGGGCACCGAATGAACTTACGATGCTGTGGCGTTGTCTCCCCAAGTAAACCATGCCTATATAGAGCGATAAAATTATCAGATGGCAAGGCTATACTCAACGCGGGTACTGGCCTCTTGATTCAGCCCCGACTTGACACGGATATCTCCCACGACCATAGAAATGGTGGGAGTATTTGGATCTCCTAGAAAGGTCAATCCAAGCTGCTCGCGAACGACGCTCTGGGATCCATCTGCCCCGACGAGCCAATCAAACTTGGCTGACTCAATAGTCTCTGACCCATGACTGTTCTTCGCAATACAAGCTATGACGTGGTCTTCATGTTGCTCAAATGAGCGCAGCTCGGTACCGAATTCGACTTCGCAGCCGTGGTCCTTTGACAAGCGCTCACGAAGAAGGGCTTCCTGACGATCTTGTCCGAGCATTCGGGGATTGTTCTATCATATACAAGCATCAGTGGGTCGCCTGTACAAATAGCAAGGAGAAGCGTACATGAGGGAACGCAGGCGTGTCCTCTTTCATGAAAGTCATTTGGATGACCTTCTGTGGTGGACCGTCTCCTTGAGGAGAGGGATATTCATGTATCGGAGGGTTGAACCCAGAAGCCTTGATGATATCTGTTACAATCCCGAGAAACTCGTATATCTCGAGTGTTCGAGGCTAATCACGACTACTATCAGCCTCCAGGAGATCTGACAAAAGAACGACGGGAATGCATACCTGAATCCCGCGTCCTCGTTGGCCGACTTGAGTATTGGGCTGTCTTTCAATGATTCGAACAGGTACACCATTCTTGAGCAGGGTCAGAGCCAGGACGAGACCTTGTGGACAAAGAACGATCGTGGTCATGAGGGGCAGAATGATCAGTTGCGAGAACACCATACCTGCTGGTCCAGCACCGGCCTGTTCAATATGTACAGTAGTGTGAATGTCATTAAAGCACTGTATGAGGCACTAACACGCACAATTAGAACTTCAGAAGGCATTTCACGTGATTTGGTGAGCAGAAGACTCGGAAGTGGTGGTAGGAATCATCTCAAAGGTCTAGCGCTTCTTATACCATTCCTATACCGCCAGTTCTTCAGGATGTAAGATGGAAAGTTTCTGATTACATCGTACGAGTGCTGGCCTTATGGCACCAGCCACACGCCGGTTCAATTGCCTCGACGTTGACGCCCATGCCGCATCACCTCCAGCCACTGTTTCACGGGTACCACACCCCGCTTCAATCTCTAAGTTGACCACTAGCTTACCCGTGCCGTCATTATCAATGGTTCTGATACATCGTACGAAGAAAGGCTGACCTTGTTGCGCTGTCGATGATCTTGCAAGTTGCGTAAAGAATGAATCTACTGTTCACCGTGCAAGTTTAGAGCGCTCGACGTATGTCATCTGCAAATTCGCAAAGTCAGAGATCCATTCAAATAGATTAAAAATTGTGAACACACCGTGATTTTAGTGGGCACGCACTGCGTGAGGCCGAGGGAAGTTGCATAAACCTGTTTGTCAGTCATTGATACACTTAAAATTTACTCTGTGAGAGATTCGATATCCTGTTCTTAAAATATTACGAGCGTCTGATAAAATTAGACGTTTCGAGTCTTTGATTGCTTCGGAAGGTGCAAATCGCATTGAGCGCACTAGCAGCGACCGGGAGGACTAGCTTCAAGAGAAAATAGCGAGGTATCACCTCATTCTCATCGACACCTTCGACTCGGACATAGGTAGCACCGGGGGAACAACAGTCAGCATATTGTCAGCAACTGTGACTAAAATAGTTATGACACTACACGGTTGATACAAAAGCCTTACGTTCTTTCTGAGCCCGTATGTAGGTACGACCATCCTGCAATGTTCACAAAGCCGAGTCTGTTTACATGGAGATGAATTCATGATACGTGGTGTAGAATACATTCCGAACACACCTTTTTATTCTTCTAGAAGCTGCGTAGCAATGCCGTAGTATTCAAGTAAACAGTCACCCGATTCACTGTTACTCCACGTCCTACTATGCCAACTGCGCCGAAGCATGCGTCAATTCATAGAGTCAAAATCCGCTCGCATCCCTTCTGCCAAACTCCTGGGATCAATGACCCAAATCGCGGCCTTTGAGTTTGAGCCCGGACCCGAAGTAGATTCGTTTGCATGTTCCTCGATGCATTGTACAGGGACCCCGTTAGGAGATCTTCCCTCCGAAGCCACACTAACTTCTTGGATCCCCCCTCCAAACGCGTTCTCATATACCTCAACCCTCGCTCTAGCATTGATTTCCTTCACAATCGCCTTTACGCTCGTCTTATTTGCCGTCAACGTTGTCCACCCAAGACGAGAGCCCCATAGCATGCTCTGCACGGTGTGTGCGGTCAGCCTTGGGTTGGTTTTAGTCACTGTGGCACGAGGACTAGTTTGAGTATAGATGCCCTGGTCCTTGTCTCCGAACCCAGTAGCTTCACTGACGGACGCAGCAGAATCTTCTAAGCCAGCCTTGCCCTTTAAGTATGTAATGCCCGAGCGCGCTCGCATTTCGTATTCAAGGATATCTGAGCAAGTAGACTGCAAGGAAAAGAAAAAAGGGGGCGACAGTGATGGAAAATTCTCGGATGGTAGTGGAAACGGTGACGACGATAGCAACGATGATGATATGGATTTAGAGTCGCCTTTGGAAGACGATGTTGGGAAAAAATGCATGGGAAGAAAGGGAAGAAAGTTATGGGTGTACCGGGAGTCTTTCCAGTATGCCGCCTGCGCCTTTTCCAGCGACTCATACTCGGCCACCGATACGTCCAAATCAGGATACGTAGCTGACGGTAGAGATTGCGGCGCTGGCGCATCCATATCTAGAGAGAACAGAAGCGCTTGAGCCCGACGCTTCTCATTTGGGCCACCGATCTTGGATACAATACGCAAACACCGATCTCGAGCTTCCTTAGTGGTCCAAAATTCCACCGAATCAAGGGAGGACGACACGGTAGTCAATCGGTCATGTAATTCCTGCAAAAGACCTTTCCCCATCTCTTGCATAACCTGGTTGGTCAGCGCGCGCGAATGTTTAGTTAGATCTTGTTGAGCATCCAAGGGTAACTCCAATCCATCGCCAACGTCAACATCATCCAAATCATCTGTCTCGTCGGTCGTCGACGAAGAGAGCTTCTTCCTAGCCGCCTTGACCTTGGAAGCAGCAGCTTTCCTCTTCCACTCCATGTAGCTCTCGGGGGGAATGAAGCGCGATTCAGCTTCTTCTATTGATTTTGGAAGAGACGAATGTGTGAGATCTGAGACAAGGGCGATGAGAACAGACAAGTCAAGGTTGACTGTAAGCGTAGGTTCGAACGAGAGGTTGAAGGGGAAAGAAAGGTCTTTCTGAGGGACCTCCGGTATCTCAGTCGGGAGGCGCTCACCCAATTCGACTTCAATACCCATGTCCAACAAGCCTTGAATAGTTTGAGCTATCCTAGGGTCTCCAGGATCTCCATTGGGGTCCAATCTAGTCAACCGAAGGGTAACACGCGGTATAATTTCCTCGGTGTGGGTAATGGGTAAATGTAACGGATTGGCTCTGGCAGCAGCTATGAGCGACTTGCCCATGCGCAGCACAGAGTTATCAAACTCGGTCTGAGCAAGACTGGGACGATAACCTTCATCTTCTTCATCTGACGTGGAATCACTGTCATCAGTGAGGTATGAGTCTATTTCACGAAATTCTGCGAGAATGCGAGAGTTCTTTATACTGAAGTAGGGATGAGACGAATGTCGAACATTGAATAGACTGGACTCACGTATTAACCCTAATCCACCGTCTACCATAGTCAGCTACCACGTCGACCTTAGTACCAACAGGCTTAGGCGCATGAGCCGATGACCGCTTCCTTGATTCGTTTGCAGCCTTGCTGACATCCTCCGCAGACAACAAAAATGACCTGAAAACTGACACTACTGGTGCCGGGGCGCAAAGGACCTCGTTCCATACCGCTATGAGATATGGTGCGTTCGTAGAGAGCGGAGGAAGTTTGTCCGATTCAGGATCATCTAGAAACTACTGAATAGACTGAAGTTGGTTTAAAGCAAACAGCAAAAGAACGAGCGCCAACCTTGTCCAGCACATCTAGGTCCACCTTGATTGTCTCTCTCAGTTTCTTCAAGCCAGGAATGTTATCATGCTGCAACCAGTGTGTATCCTCGGTAGGATCACGTATCACGTCAAAAGATGAATCTAGTATTGGAGGTCTTTTGGCGGGAGGTTGAAAATGAGATATTGAGTCATGAATCCTCTGAAGATGGACTCTCAGCTCTCTAAGCTCTGGATGAGACGATGTTTCGAAGGATAAGTGTTGCATGTTACAATTCGACGCAGGGAAGGTCGAGTCGATGCTTAAGTAAACCTTAACCTCAGAGTCAACATAGGTGTAAGCTGTATTACGTAGTGACCAAAGCCACACAAGCAAATAGTCTTAGTCACACGTGCTTACTTTTATGTAATTTCACGCACGTCAGACAATTTGCGGTTTAGTAGTTTAACGAATACCAGTCTTGACCTTCATGAAGCTCAAGATGAAACGATGGCGGGGCAGGGAGTGTCTTTGACGAGCAATCAATGGGGTCAAAGCGAGTCTTATTACATTTAGCATTTTAATATAACGATACAGCGTGATTCACAACAAAACTAGCACTGGGATCCAGAGCATTACAGAAGTGTTTCGTTGGCTATACTTTCCCAGAAGCTAGCAATGTATCAGTGTCGTGGATATAGCTCGGGATATGAACGAGAGATACTTACCGACACCTCTCCAGCAAAATATCACTTGTTTGAACAGCCTCTATCAAAGGCTCGTCAGAATCTGTTTTATTGAACACCATTTCCATGTACGTTGACGAAGCGTTTCCGTCGGTCTCCCATAGAGGCCACTGCGGGAGCATGTTCTCAACATACTTGTAATTCGGATCTGAATCATTGGACATGGCGAAGGAAATGAAACTTTGTGCGAAGGCTGTATCGAAGGCGGTGTTGTTGTACTTGAGATCTACTGACGAGTTTAGTCTGTGAAAATATGTCAATGGTCAGTGATAAAGATCAGACAAGGTACTGAATGATCCTAACGAGTTGAAGTAATAGTATACATCGTCGAAATGATGCCCTGGCGGTATAGCAAACCTGCCCTTTGTAAGTAAATGATGTCAGTATGGCACATCAGAGCAGATGGCAAATTGAGATTTGAGCTGTACCTTATACGAACGCCCGTTAAATGCGGATAGTAGGAACAGTGTCGGGCAGACGAGCATTCCTGAATATCATGGAGTCTGATTGACCAAAACAAGGGTAAGCAGTAGTAATGCTTACCTTCACCCAATATCGCAATGGCATGGTCAATAGGCTCGCTGAGTGTGGAGTCGCTAGCATACAAATCGACTGCCTGGACAGCGGCCGCTTCCGAGATTGTCGGAAACAGGTATTCCACGAAATCCACAAGAGGAGTTTGAAAATCTGGGTTAACAAGTAGCGTTCCCTCGTCTGCATTGACAACTGACAGAAGTTTAGCCTGATGGACAGATGTATCAGAATACCTAGACTTATTAGTGGTGAGGATCACACGTACTCCATTGGTTTTTCCCTCTTGGAAAGACAGAACTGGTCTCTGTGTTACGAAGGTGCCGTCTATGACTGGGAAGAACAGATAGGTTCCAAAGTAATCGTTCCTGGCGGCGTCAGACCCTGCTGCATTCAAGAGACCTACGCCGGCCTCGCGAAGGCACTGGAGGGTATCCGTTGCGTTGGAACAGCTGCACAACGGTACAATGTGGACGTGTGAGTTATCTGTTCCGTCATTAAGAAGGAACGACTCACTTTGTTTGATTCACGATTGTCGTGTAAACGTCCTCCGATATCGAGTCATTGTACATATAATGAGGAGCGAGATATGTAGAGCTCGTGATAGCCTTATCGAACAGCGGAGGATCCGTCTTGCCGTCGTGGGCAGTGATGTGGTAAATCACCGAGCTAGCACCTGCGGTGAATTTCAGTTGAACAGTCCGCACGAGGGAGAAATAAAGAATTGACCAGCAGACTGGCCCCAGATAGTCACTCGGGAAGGATCGCCGCCGAACTTCGAGATCTGCGGGGGAAAAATGACCGCACAACTCAGCTCAGTATTAAACGCGCAAAGCATAGGGGTAAATTAAATTACGTTGTCCTGAACCCATCGCAATGCAAATTCTTGGTCCACTTGATTGTGAAACGCCTTGTAAGCACCAGAACAAGTAAGAACATAAAGTACGTACACAAGCCAACATTCAAAGATCCGGCTGCTTTCACTGAGGATCCGGGCAAGAAACCAAAGACACCGAGTCTGTATTGAATGATGACAATCACGATCCCGTTATTAGCGTATTGAACAAGATCACGGCCGTCATATCCTCCACTCGCACCCGGAAACTCAGTCGAACTGGCGGCACCGAATTCAAATCCTCCCCCATGTATCCACACAAGGACTGGGAGAGATTCTGTAGGCGTGCTTGAGTTCAACGAGCCAGGTATATAGACACTGTAATGTAAAAGCAGAGAACAAACTGTTTAGAAGGCAAGAAAACACCCGACAGGGAGAATGAATACTTCAGAAATAGACAGTCTTCACTTTGTGAGTCGGATACGTCGCGTTTTGTAGTATCCGAATCATCATCATCTCTGTATGGATCGGTGGATAGTGTACCTCCGGCTGGGCCTTGCATACACATCGGAGGCTGGGCATCAGCTTTCTGAACAGAAGCCGAAGTCGGTGGGGGCTGAGGCGCTTGCCACCTGTTAGAACCTAATATACACAACCAAGTTTAGCATCAATTCAATGTGCAGATTCATGTCAGTTGTTCACCTGTGGGGGACGCAGCGTATCGGATACCAAGGAAATGTGTAATGGACAAGCTAGGGTCGTACACTCCTTCATACTGTGCGTAGCCTAAGTCGATGATTGGGCTAGTCGAAGGCGGTGTGGCGGCGATCCTCTTTTGCGAGGGCGGCAATCCTGCGACACTCCATGGAGCGAGTAACAAGGTGCTCAAAATCAGAGAACTGTATCCCAGGAGGCGCTTGTTAGGGATCATATTCGAAGGAGGACTGTGGTGGAGAGGGAGAAGAGAAGCCTATGAAGCTGGCTGGAGAGAAACGAGCCTAGCCTCACCCATATTTATACTGGTTATTCTCCGAACTTGTCAGTTTCAATTCCCTAAAAGTTTGGTGGGATTTTGGGGCGCCGCAGTGCGACTCCAATTTTCAGCATAGCAGCCGTATCTCCATATTGAGTTAGGATGACTTTTGAGGAATGAACCAAGGGGTAGCACATTCGTTTGGGTCACAATATGCTCCGAGAAATGAGACGTCGTATTCAACGTAAACTTGTATAGAGCGAATTGTATCGGTGGAAGCATTCTGAATATTAGCTGATCAGCAAAATGGTGAGCAATGAGGTACATGTATTCACCAAAGCGTAAGACCTTCGAGGCAAGGACCGGACTTAAGTTGTGTCTTCTGTATTGATACGTACACTTGGCAGCAGGCGAACAGTCATCCAAGATGTCAAGTGTACATCGCCTAGGACGAAGTTACACTGTTAGACATCATGCATCATGATCGGAGAACTGGCAATTCGACCAGGCGGAATAACAGCTATATATGGGGACACTATCAAGGTCCACCGTCTTGCCTTAAACAGTCGACAGTCGAAAATTAGAAAGATGGCTTGGCCCCAATTCAAGTTACAGCTTTCGGTAGGCTCACCTTCTGTGGAAGAGGATTCGAACCGGCTCGACCTCTCTATGACGTATTTCCCGACGGCATAAGATTCGCCATTTCAGTACATTTGGAACTGAGAACGGATCTAGCAAAATATTCGGGGAGTCAGACTGCATTGCTCTCCCCTCTACAACACTGCGTCATAACCGGGCTAGAGTCTTGCCAGTATTGAACCTATGCTGGTCATTCAAAAGCGCGTAGGACTGCGAAGGTGATTAGATTAAGCACAATGATGAGTGACTCGATTCTAGTCGGTGAAATCTGGGATCCGTATCTTAGAGATATTAGAGTTACGTTGGATTAGCAGGCCCAAGTTTGAACTGGCTAAAAGCGACCCAAGGCGAATCATGACGCAAATGAGCGAGCCTCTTTGTGACATTGGACATTTACTGCAACGCTGTTGAGCCCCGTCAGACCTATGCACAAGAGAAGAGTTTTAAGGTTTACCTGGGTTTTATCGAAAAGACCGTCGGTGTCCTTCTAGTACGGCCGTTCATCGTGGGTTTTTCGAGGGCAGTCATACCTCGAGAAAGGTTCAAGTCGGCTATAAGTTGCTCATATGCGCCTAGTGCGCCTAGTAGTAAAGTAGAAGTTGGTAACTCTAGAAAATGTAGATTGAACGGGATATCTACACCACCTTGGGAACTGGAACGAGAAGCAGCAAAGAAGCAGCGACCCCGACCTGGCAACGGAACGAGCATTCAAATATTCCATATTCAATGCAGTAGCAGCCCCAAGAGTGTAGCATTACATCAAGCAACTGCCAGTGTACGAGGATGAAGAGTGAGAATTGTGCCACGCGACCAGCACCGTCAGCGGTTAATCAATCATAATGATGATTATCCGTCAAGTCCACCTTACATAAGATTCGAAATGTTTCTTCCTTTCCTACAAGTGACCGCGAATGCATTGTACATCTATTGTACTATGTAGCATTATATGCCTAAGAAATCGGAGAACGTGAGTCTCATATTTCCCTCTCAGTCTATGCCCTTTTTGCTCTCTCCGACTGCAAATGATCTGATGTGGTTTGAAGACTGATGGTGAAGTTGGCCTAGCACCATACATATAGTATTGCTAAACGCCAAGAATTTCTCCTTGGTTCCCACCTATACCATGTACATACTAAGATGGGAAGAAAGAAAACGATGACCCTCACCGTTCGTGAACTCCGTTTGTTCTACTGACTCCTTATGCATCAGCTCCGAGCCGTGAACGTTTGAACCTCTACGTACGCTGGGACCAGGTTGAGATTAAGCCCGTCAAGCAATGTCCACGGTTTCAGACACCACCTAGTATTGTTGGCATTGACAAGCCATCACTACGATTATCAGGGCACTGTGTTATGTTTCCAAGTCCTGTGAAAATTTAAAAACACTGTCATCTAGACTGGTCGGTCTCAAATGTTCTCCTCTTGATTGACAGTTGTACTTTTACTCAGTGTAGGCTCGAGACTCTGTCTCAAGCATTTTGGTCAGTTGCTAAAAATCTATTTCTTGGTGATTCCGAACTTTCGAAATGTCCTGAGAACTCCCCAGGAACAAAGGCGCTTTGCAGTCACCTCCAGACCAACCTTTTACTCAGCCAAGAATCCCGTCAAATTCGCTCGGATCTACAATTGGAAACGCTATAGATAAAAAGAATTGGGAAGGTCTTTATAAGGCACTACCGAGCTTGACGGAAAACCCGATGGATCATTTTGCCTTTGTGCGAAAACGTTCCCGCCCCGGCGCTTTGCTAAGACAGTTATCCTAGGGAACCCCAAATTTGAAAGCAGTCGAGTATCTTCGTGATGGATATTATTGGGGCGGTCAACCAGGTAATGCATAATGACCAACTGACGGTGATCAGATTCAAAGGATCCACTGCTGACTGAGGTTCAAGCTCAATTGAGGACAGACGGTGTTTGCGGCATGTAACATCTGCCTCAGGTTTTTGTGTTCACTCTAATTCTTTGTTCTCATGTCAGTCAGCTAATAGTGTTAATCATTGATGCATAGTCAAACAAGGTACGTATGTTCGATGTAACCAAATTCCAACTCTTGTGAAATACTGCGCTAATTTTTTGCTGGCTGTGATGACTTGGAACGCTCGACATGCAGGTAAAAGGATATCCAACAATCCACTGCATCCGTGGTACTTGTTCATAGCATGACACGTTTCATATTATGTTTTAGTACTTTGGAACATGGAGCTTTGGAATAAAGTTCCACCAAGATCATCCCGCTATACAGCGCATGTAAACTTGTCTGGTCTGGTGCGATGCTTAACATCTTGTGATTGTTGTCCGACCGCAAGCAGCAAACTTCGAAACAACTTTAGATGCGTTCCGCAGGTATCGCTGTACTCGATTACCTATTACTAGCAACACCCATTGAGCCTTATGATAGGAAGGCTGTTATCTTCGAATAGATATTGGACACCGTCATGGACTGCATCTCTGCTAATTCGGTCTCGCAGTATCCTACACCACAAACCTTCAAATGCGAGATCGCGGTGTAAGAATGGCCATCAAGACACCTTTCAAATGTAGCATTCGGTTTTGGCAACCTATATTAGTTCCAGAACACATCGACTCCCGTCTGACTTTGTCTGGATCTAGTTGGGATGATAGAACAACAATCATGCCGACCCAGGTATTCCTCTCGACGGGAGAAAGCCTTGCATTACACGCGCAGGCTCTCCTGAGCCACTCGCAATTTCCGCAAGCCAGTCTCCTCTGGTGTCCAGGTTCATCTCAGAAGATAAAAACGACCAGTTGGGCGAAGGCGTGGATTTGATGTGAGAAAAGTCCTGGACCGTGTAGTTGCCATTTTCCTCTGATGTCCGCGAAGACAGTGCTGCGGGGTACCCCGCAAAAAGAATACCATGGGAATGTTCTATGATAGGGTTTGACTGAATTGACAGATACACATAGACATCATTCGATGTGTGCATCCGGAACTACTTTGCGATGAGAAACGGACGACGCGCGACAGTTGAGAGTAATATCTAACCTGATGGCAGCCTACGACGACAAGACATCGTTCTAGATTATGAAGCATTACGCTGCCCTTGATCATGGGTAGAAGTAGGATTGAATCCTTGACATCGCGAACATGTAATGCTGATATGTCCAACTGTCTTGAATCGACCAGGTTAATGATGCAACTGTCGATATCAGCGATACTCATGTCTGAACGCGAGTCGGCTGAAATGGTGAATAGACCAGGAATGTTCTTGGGCGTGAGATACGTGTTCGACCGCGAAGCAATCGTCAGGGACGCTGACGACTGAGAAGAAGCGGAGTTCGCTGATTGCGAGGTATCACGGAGGACGGGAGTAGATTCTTGTTTAGGCTTCCTTTTGAAGGCAAACTTGGATGTTGGAACCGACGCTTTTCGCAGTTCCTCTATGGATTTCTCCAGCTGCTTAAGCAAATTCTCGCGGTACAATGAGTCAACAGCAAGCAAATACATTCAATTAACATACATTCTCGCAGTTTCTTTGATCAAAGTTCGGTAGTGATCCAGCCGCATCAACTACGCTTTTCGCAAGCTTTGAGTACTCTAGAGTCAGGCTGTCCAACACATCTTTGGATGCCGCCGTGTTGAGTGAGGTCAGTTCATTGACGCGAGCCTCGAGCTCTGTGTACGGCATCAATCAGCGATGGAATGGATGATATGTACGAATGGCGTACCTACCAGAGCGTGAGGTTTGGAATTCAGCAAGAAAAGAATGCGAGAAATCCCAGCGTTGTGAGGGTTTCTCAAGGTCGTTGGCGGATGAGGCTATGGCAGACATTGCAACTGCTCGACGCCTTCGATCTCGTACTGACGAAACGAGTAAAGATATCTCACGAGCAGGTGACCGGCAGGTCGGGCCGTTCTGAGAGGTATATACTGCTTTGACTTTCGTGCGATGAGCCAACGATGATCATGAGCTGGAAGGCTGGATTCCATTAATCTTCAATGGAAGCTTGTGTATTTACAAGTTTATACTCTGACTGTGATCACAGTACTATATTGATAGTACCCCAAATTCCAACTTCTGAATCTGGTCGTAAGCTCAATATTGGATTTGAACGAAACTGGAGTTAAAAACGACTATCGGGCTTGCGGCGAAGAAAGGATTATGCTCGACCATTCAACTACAGAAAGTACCGAGGAGCGTCTCAACTGGAACATTTGCACTATTAGTTGCTTCTCCAAGGAAACTGTCTCAATCCAATAAAGACAACACGTGGCTACGGCGCATTTCCGCCGTCATAAAGATTCCTTGCTCATCTTCCTCTACCACCTCTTCAATTCTTTGCGAATTTAGCTCCGTATAATAACTCCAACCATTCATCGCTAATAGCTCCGGGATACATTGAACTTCATGGCCGATGATGTTGGAAATGATTGTGCCGGTGCCTGCTGTGGATTGTGCTGTTCGTATCCAAATTTCAGACGAAACTACGGACCTTTTCATTCATTACCATCTCATTCACAGGTGTAACGCTTTTTTCCGCTTTATCACCCTATTGTAATACCAGTGCGTCTTCCAACATGGTTCAGCATCAGCCGGCTCAGCATAACTGAATCACTCCCATCATAGTTGCTCCGGCATCCTGTCGCTGTTGCCCCGCGAAAACAGAATCTGCATACGAAGAAGCGGTGAGGAAGGATATGGCGAAGAGTAAAGCTGAGGACGAAGCTAGGAAGCAAACACAAACGCAACCTACACCCACACCAGCGATGTCTACAGAACCGCAAACCACTGTTACTGAAACGAAAGAAGGCTGAAAGAGGATACCCTTGGCAACTCTCATTCCATCGCATCATTTGTGCAGGTCATACACGTGTACACCGTTGATGATTTTCGTGCTCGAGCGCTCACTTTTAGGGTGCTTGTACGAAATCTCCGATTATCAACAAATCTTGGGCTTTGAATCTCAATTGGATATTGTTTCGCTATTAAAGAAGCAAATAAAACTTCTGATGTATGTATGTATATGGAACCTCTTTTGTTTTGATCTGGATTGCCCGGCAAAAGGACTGTTTACGCATGTACGGTTCTTCACCCACAAAGTTTAGCTTCATTCATATCATTAAAGTATACATTACTCGTATGTTCTACAATGCAAAGTAAAGTAATTCATAACAGAGTACAATTAAGGAGTTACTCAATAACCGAAACCCGCAGAAAAAAAGAAAACAAAAAATCGATAGCAAAGGGAAAAATTTAACAGCAAAAGCGAGAATTAGCCCAACACGAAGCATTGCCTCCAGAGGTCAACGTCTATCATGGTGGAAGGTGCGAAGGTAATCTATTAGTATTACTATTACTGGATGGCGCAGAACCCCGCCGCGACTCCAGAATATTATAATTCATAAATGAGGACCATCTATCATTCAGCATCATATTGTCTCCATACCCACCACCTGCCGAATTCCGTTTTTCTCCAGACACCGAGGCTCCGCTTTGCTGTCCGTATCCGGTGTACATATCCATCGACCCGGTGGTCTCATGGAAGAGTCCTCCCCAGCCTCGCGAGAGATCGGCGAAAGTCTGAGCCTCAACCTGATGTGAAGACGACGACGCCGACGGTGGAGGAGGCTGTGGCGGGAGTGAGGGCAATGTCAAAGAAGGAAGTTGAGGGGCTCGATAGCTGCTCGACTGTGAAGCATGAGAGCTTGTGGAGATAGGCATCGACGTGTCGTATGGGTTGAGAGGCGCGTCTAGCCCGAAGAAAGCTGGTCTCTTCATAGACGGCGCTGGAACACGCGGCGGAGGAGCGAACGCATGGGATTCAGACAGCGATGCAAAGGCATTATGGTCTGTAGAGTCGTTCATTAGCGACGAGGGGACTTTCTGCTTGGTCATCACAGGGTGCTCTGGAAGTACAGGGAGCCCATCCCCGGCCAGACTGACAAGTAGCTGTTTCCGTTGTGCTTCCTGGGCTTCTATAGCTTTTTGCAACATAGCTTGAAGAACCGGCTAGTTGGGCGCGTGAGAAATTTACGCAAGAGCCTTCATAGAACTCTTACCAGGACTTTAGCTGCGCGAATGCTAATCTTGGCTGCATCTCTGAAAACGGTGCACGCAGACTCGAACTGACCGAGAGCGGGCGGTTCTAAATTCAAATGAAACCCGCGGGTCGCGACAGTCCCGACGATGACCTATGTTCACACGTTAACTCAAGACGGTTCGAAACGTCGAAAGCGGTTGCGTACTGCAGCAGAGAACGCAAATGACCATATTCTCCAAATACGAGCACACAAAAGCGGTTTCTTCTGGAATTGCGTCCTCGTAAAGTCGAGAACTGTGCAAGCGCTTTGATATGCAGCAATAACTGATTTCCTGTAGGGGCTCAGGAGCGGATTCGCTGGATACTCACTCATAGCATGAGTAAAAAATCCTCGGTGGAGATAAAGCAGCACTGAATGATAATCAGAATGAGAGTATTCACAGAGAACAAGCCTACTCAACTAAGATCTTGGTAATGCGAGCGTACAAATGTGCGCATCGACAACGCAGTTCGATCGTTCACGGGTTCACCGTCATAAGGCGGAGGGGTAGCAAATTGTCGTATCTTTGCGTCTATCTCCATGACAGTCTCGTAGGAAGGGGACTTTGCAGAAAGGGTGGCTTCCACAACAGGCAGAAGGCACTCCGTCGTGGCTCGAAAGCCCCATGTTCCAACTACAGACAAAGAATAACCTAGAGGAACTTCACCTTGTTGATACAGGGATTCTTCTGCTGAAGTCGGGATTTTGCAGTCAATATGGTTTGAGAATATTACGGGTGGTCGGCCGGTAACCAAGCACTGATATCATTAGATGAGGCCATCATGAAGGAATATAGACGAATATGGAACTATGTACCTGCCAAAGAGTTCCAGCGAGCAGGTTCCAAAAATACACACGACGGTCGTATGCTTCTCGACCTTCGAACTTCCACATAGACGGATCTAAATCTACGGGAGTATTCAGCACACATCACCAAACTTAATTAAATATACGCACGGAAACCGATCTGGAAGAGTATAAGAAACTGTCATTGCATGAAGACAAGAGAGAACGAGACACACCTTCAATGCCACCTGACCGGCAAGGTTGAGCAGGGAGTAAGAATGCTCCAGATTGCTTTCCTTCCCACTCATACCGTTGTATACACTCATGAGATGTAAAACCTTAAAATGAATGTGAATTAGAATAACGTTGGAATGGGTGTAAAGACCTACTTTGATTGTAACTACAGACTGCTCGGTGAGCACCGGCTGCAAGACAGCAGATGCTCGAGCGAGCATATAATAATACTGCGCTTCCAGACTATAAGGTTCTAAACTGAGGTCTACCAGAGCGCCAATTCCCAATACTATTAACAGCAGAGATAACTCGTGAGGTCCGTAGCTGTAGTCGGATTGTTTATAGATAGCAGGAATCAGCTCCGATATCAACTGCTGCTTTGACACGACGTGAAACATCCAAGAAAGATGCTCGAGGAAAGTCTCGCATAGCGTGATTGCTCGTTCAATGGGAGGTAAAAACGACTCGATGGACGCCTGGGTGACGCGTTTAGGAAGATAGGGAGGCGTCATCGGAAACGCTTGGGAGAAGCGGACAATCTCCGGAGGAAGGCAGGAATAGTCGAGCTCGGGCAAACGAGGGGCTGGTGTATCCGCGTGCGTCCGTTCTTCATAAGACTTCTGGTCCTTGATAGCATTTCATTAGCGATGGAAAACACTCGACTGAGAAAGATCTAACCAGAAGGATACTCTGCAGAAAGATATTCAGATTAAAGTCTTTTAAACAATGCAGAGATTCAAACGAACCTCGGAGCTTCCAGAAGGACCGTAAAAGCGATTAATCCCGCCTTTCCCAATATACAGTGTACCCAAACGATCTGTAGCCGGAGTATCCTCTCCTTCCTCTTCTTTGAGAGTGTATTTCGGGTACGGGTCTTCCTCTTCGTCTCCATACTCAACAAGCAAGGGGTGTAGCTCATTGGAATGATCTGCTTGTGCAATAGCTAATGCGTCTTCTAACGAGTGCATTCGTGCCTCGAGTTTGGCGAGCTTTCGATGGAGATGATCGGTTGCTGCAAGAACGAACCTACAGGAGATATTCAGTGTCATAAAATCTCACAGACGCGAAAATATTGCTGACCTGCTGCCTTGTCCAGGAGGTATTGTACCTGTTAATTGATATAATTAATATGAGGTCGGCCGAAAAGCGAAGGTGCGCCGGACACAGACCATTTGGGCATAGAGAGGCGCAACCGCGTTTAAGACAGGTAGAACATGGCACCGTTTTATCACAACGAATCTTGAGTCTGCGACATTCCGCGCAAGCTATCTCGCCCCTTCGATCATACTGAGTCCGAGGCTCGGAAATTTACTGGGAAGAAACGCACCTGATCCGCTTAGATGCTTTAGAATTCTGTGGAGGTTGAGGTATCAGTGAGCCTGAGTCTGAAGGAGAGACCGGACTCGAAGCTTTTGAAGATTCGCCTTGTTTGTACGGGTGAAATCCGGACATTAGCCACTGAACGATGGAATAGGAGACGCGTTCTCGACTGTAAATTCAATGAATAAGGACGAAATTCGAGAAATACGAAGGCACTAAAGGACATTACTGAAATCAACTGGTAGAATGAGCAAAAGATGCGAAGGTATCCATGGATGATGGAAGGCGTATGTATAGCCAGAAAAACTTGGTGCCATCAGAGGTCGATTTCCTATTCACGTGAGCGGCTATCTCTCTCGTCATCTGAAGGCGAGAAGCACCGCAGCAACGTTAACAACGCCGACCACATCCGACTGTCAGGGATTTGCAGGGATGATGGTCTCCTCTAAAGTAAGTTAACTCAGTTTTGTTTTCCAGTCTTTGCCTCAAGTTATTCAAGTTCTGCTGTTCGGCAGCCCAATTAGAATTTGAAGGACATTTCAGGACATTTCACGCTGTTGGAAATTGGCATCTATTGGCATCTGCTTCGCCGAATATGTACTACTGCGGTTGCGGAGGCCCCTTGTATGTGCTGCTTCGCATTTCCTGCGGATTTTATGTTGACGATCGTGGATCTAATTTTTACTTTTTTTGCAATCCGCTAAAGTCGGAGAGGTGACCAGTACTCTCGAACGCTACATTCTCCCGAAATACAGTCTTGCGCGACTTTGGAAGTACATACTTTCGTCCTTTATCAACCTGCCAATATTCCATTGCCAAGAGACAATTCCATCGATTGCGCAATACTGGCCCGAGTGCCTTGTGCGCCCCTACTTAGTGCCTACCTCTGGAAAAATATGCGCGGCTTTTTCCGCCTGAACATATGAACAATCCGAGGCGTTCTCCGGAAGCCGCTCCACTTGGGAGGTCATGCTTGCAAGACCTTCAGCCTTGTCTGACGGCAAGGTTATCCTCTTCCTCGACAATCAGAACTTTTTAAGTAAGTAGAGTATCCATTTAGATCCAGGGTATGCTCTCATGATCCCACAGGATCCCACTCATCTTGCTTTAGCTGGTTTTTCCCAAACTACATACGCGTGTTGACCGGATGTCGACCAAATGATGGTCGTCGTCATCCTCTTGATGATCGACCCCATACTCATATAATTGCACGGCTAACGATAATGATCGAAACACATTTGCTTCGATAAGTAGTTTCTATGTATGTTTTTTTTTTCGTCAATGCGAGTCTGTTAATGATTTTGCGGTCACACCCTGATCAGATATACTCGGCTTAAATGCTTGAGGCTAAAGAGCTCCTCAAATATTCGTTGCAAAACTCGAGGCAAAGTATCACATGGGTTATATTTCAGAATTTCTTCAAGGTTTCCGGCTTCAACTAACCCCGACGGCGACTTACGTTTCTGGATCCACAGCGTACATCCTCGTACATCGTCCGTCTCTTGCTGTCTCGCTAAAACGAGACACTTGGGACTGGCAGCATCACACCGTCTCTTTCAACATAGCTTAGGAATAGTGCGGTTCAAAGTCAGGGTGATGCTTCGGATATTCAGCACTCCGCCGCGGCGAAGAAGTATCGAGGAACCACCGAATATATAGCAAGATTATTAGTATCAGTATGGGCCTAGTGACGATTAGTTGCTCAGCCATGCTCATTAGCCATGGGTAAATCGCAATTCGTACATTGTTATTCATTGGAAACGAGGTTGACTCTTATCTTTATCGCGTAGGCTAAGTAGAAGACTGGAACTCGTCGGAGAGCTTCTGAATGTCAGAACTACAGACTTCCATCACAGCGTTATTGGTGTGCAAGGTTCACCTATCTGGTTGATCCAAAGAAGGATACATGCAACATCACACGCTCCCGAGCTTCGTTGGCTTCTGCTCTTGCATTCCCAGAGGGTTCAATACTCTGTTCTTTCAATTACATTAATCAGGAGCTTATGTCCCAAGTTTCAGGTATTCTCGTCCCCGCTTCTGATCTGGTCAGCCACGTTCCTACGTCTATTGGACGGGTTATTCTGCCAATGACCAGACTTTCAAAACTGCTATAGGAATTATTTCTACCTATTCACACTCTTCATTGGGCAACATGTCGTTATACCAGTGTGATACTGGGACGTCCTCGATCTGAAGAACATCCTCCGTATTGCAATAAGCCAGATATCAGTTCACGAACTCTGCATTATACAAGTCAGCATAACGTCTACAGTCCGACTTTGCACCATCGTTCGTTGTAGCGACGGCCGATCCACAATGGGCGTTCATCATGAATAGTTGTTACCAAATCACTCTACAACTGATTCGAACAATGTGCCCGGCAAAAAATTCGCAATACTTATGCATGGATGACCGAAAACATCCACCTCTCAGGTAAGTATCGATTTATTCAAGTTGTCTCCTGCTTGAAATGAAGATATCTGGAAATATAATTGTCTAGAAAGCCCATTTGGTTTATTTCCATCTCCGCCTCTTCAGCTGTATATGCCGCATGCTCGTTACCCAATCGTAGGATATCGTTAGTGAGTAGTAACATTATATTGCCATCAGTGTACTACTATACCATCTTGGATAGATTCATCAAAATCCTTCAAACCTCTTGGAAAACCGCCATCTTTGTGATATTGCTCACACAGCACACCAATGTGATGTTCACGAAGACTACCTATAAAGTAGGCTCGCGAGTTTGATGAGCATTGAAGACACAGCTAAAGACGGAAAGAATAGCACGATAGATTATGTTATTGAGCAGTCCAGCAAAAATGCAGGAAATTGAAAACTGAGCGAAGGTATATCTCATCTATCCATATGTCAAACTTGGTTGCTGTAAAGATTGACCAAAGGGGCCTTTCACAGATGTTGCAGCCACTTCGGGTGTGCCGCATGAATCACTGGTGTAATAATCCTACTACTGCCAACACTGTACATAGAGCTCACTCTCGTCTACAAAATCCTCTCGTTCAGATCACGCTACTTGACTCGTTCTTGGATTGAAAGATCATCAACCAGAATCTTCTCAGGACCCGGACCCGCACACAAACCACTCATGACGTTGTGCATTACCGAAGTCAGCCCATTCTCTTTGTATTGCATTTGACTTTGATCTCACGTTCAAACTCTCGCCGGATCGCTGACTCTCCGCAGAAGTGCTGCCGCGTCAAAGCTGTTGCTGTCCAGTGAGTCATACGATGACTCAGCTGCTTGCGTCACTACTGTATGTGCCGGCCGCTTGGCACAGCCTTATCGGCCTATGGGGTCCGAACACACTCCGGTGAGTCTTTCATGAGCCTCTATATCGCTTGCACTTTCGAATGTGAATCACCTAGCATTCAAATTGACATAGTCTCAAGTATGCCCGGACTGCGTATGCTTTACCACAATTCTACAAAATTTTGCATTGCATTTCTCGGTCAAAGCTTGCACCAACTTTGCTTAATCTAAACGAAGATATACAACAGCATAAACTTACCACACCACCACACCACCAGCTCCTCACGTTGGAGCAAGCCGCAGTAACAGTCTTAGCTGGAATGCTCCCGAGCCTTTTCTCAAATTCAAGAATATAATGTCTTGTTCTTTTTTCAAAGTCACCAGGATACTGCGCGAAGAAAGCTGTTGAGGTCTTGGGCCTTGGCTCTGTCTTCCTGGGCTAGGGATCTTCAGGTTGATCTTGCTACGCAAATCTCAATTATTTCTCAGGCAGAGCCTCATCGATAGCCTCGTCCTGCGGTAAAGGTCAGCAAAATCTTCCAACCACCTCGGTCCACGTTCAAGCATTCAAGAACGCCGTCTACCCTCTACAATGTGTACAGCTTTGTAAAAATTCTTTCCGCACTTTGCTTTACTCAGTGACTGCTGTGCTACGTGCAAGACGGCGTTCCGAACAATCGCTCGATGTATGTTTAGCATTCAACAGTTGCGATCGACTCATTGCAAGTAATTTGTTTATTGAACGACCAGTCGAGTCATCGCTAAATTCATCAACCTTCACTGTATAGTTCCGTCTAAACGCTCACTCCCGAGTCATGCGCGGAACACGCTTAGAACGCATGTATACAAACGTTTTGCCTTTACGATAGGGAGGGTTGAGGGCTAGCTGCGCATATATACATTATTGGTCTAAAACCAGATGATCCCTACATCAGTGTAGTCTGTAAGTGAACAGAGATTCTTCGAGCTGTCCTAGGGTTTCCTGATATACCCAAGGAATTAATCCTCATTTACATATCTCAGAGCATCATTGCATCTGCCAACATCAAGTCACCGCCGCCGTGTCACTACAGCAAGGATAGCTCCAGCGTCTCTGCTTTGACTTCTGTGACTTCCTATACAGCACTTTCAAAAGCAGCTGTTTCTCCTATCATACGTCCTCTCCATAACTGATGTCGACTTACCTGAAATACTATATACATGCCGCTATCCACAAGGAGATCTTCATGGCTCTAATATAGGGACGGCAAGCTGGGTATAAAATCTACGATTACTGGGCGGCCATCCAAAGAACAATGTTGTAAGACACCAGCCACGATCCTGGGGCCTGATTTTCCTTACTGGAAAGCGTTTCATGCTCAAGGCCACAACAGCTTTAGCGGTATCTTTTCTAAGATCTTTTTTTTTAAAGCCAAGGAGTCATTCGCCCAAACGAGAACAGGCGTACGCTACATAGTCAAATCCAAATCCGGGAGAAATCACTCAAATTGGTTGATAAGTTACGCCAATCGACCGTGCTACCAAGGCGTTTTTGCCTCGGAAGCGGAATTAACGAGTCACTGGTTGGTTGGTTAAATTAGATACCAAGTACTGAGAAGACATCTTCGTCCCTCCTGATTTGTTCTCCCAGTGTACCTTGATAAGTATCAAAGGATTCCCATTCGTTTATCCGCCGCAACTCTAAACAATCCTTCTAACCACCCCTTCAGAGCCCTTCTTGAAGATTTGCGATGCTAATTTGATACTACGCAGGGGTAGGTTAGGGTAGATTTCGCCGGATTTCAACTGTGCCAATGTACCTCGCTGTTTATATCGGCGTTAAGAATCAAACGCTTGTTACCGCTACATCATCGCAATACAGCTGTTAAAAGTTTCATATAGTTATGTGGGTGGAGATAGATGCTCAGGCAGACGTTCTGGTGAGCAGTGGGATACATATCAATAATGTAAGAATGGGTTTTATACAACGCGTATATAATAATGCAATACATGTATGCACTATGGCTACAATAGAAACCGAGTCCAAGAAATCAAACACTAGAGAGAAAATTAGATGCTTTACTAGTAGAATATCATACAAAGCGATCACTCAGGATCATAGGATAACAATGAATATGCACAGGAGTCAATTCCAGCAATATAAGCCCCCATTATCCCAGCTATAGCAGTAGAACAGCGAGGATCACGTATCAAAGACAAAGATCGGAAAGGAGAGCAGACATCCACATCATGCACATAACATGGAAGCCAAGAGCCAGTGCAAAAAATAGCACAAAGAAAACAGGGTATCTCCGAGTCTGTGAAAGGAAAGCATGGGGATGTCGCAACGAGGAGTAAACTCCGAAGTGCGACGGACTCGACCGAGGCGGGTACGCGTTCCGAAGAATACTAGTACTTTAATTCCCGGGTGTGGAAACAGCAGTGCGCTGCGGTCCGTCGTAGGCGGCTTCAGCTGACGCGTCAGCACTACCTTTAGGTTGGCGATACGTGCCTCGGGGCCAAGTCACCGTGAGCATTCCCTCCGTGAGTGTGGCAGTGATGTCAGATTCCTAGAGGACAAAGGAGAAGAACGAGTCAGCATTGTTCGACAAGTAAGGAGAATATAAGCCTAAAAGGGAACACGAATACCGGAATCTGAGAATAACTTCTCATTCCATATCAAATGATTTCCGAAATCGTTCGAGAGCACAGGGTGTTGACTCACTTTGGTCCCTTCAGGGAGCGGTATAGCGCGTTTAAATTTACCATATCGAAGTTCTTCGATAAGGTGTCTCGGCCTAGGAGCAGAATGCTGTTCAGAGTCTACATCCATCTCCCCAGAAGCCAGAGCATTTGCAATCGCCACAGGATGCCGAGGTAATGGTGTATCCCGAATTGGGTTCAACCGATTCCGACGTTCGCCTTCGACAACGAGGTGACCATCCTGAATGTTGAGAGAAATCTCATTCCGGCTGACACCAGGAAGCTCGAAGGAGGCAACTATAGTGGGACTGGCTGGGTCGTCAAACACGTCTAGTCTAAAAAATGTGGCAATTATAATCAGCGTGTGATATATGACAACAAACACTTGCCTTGGTTTCCACTGAGTGCACGACCCTCTCAGGTTGTAATTCACCAGCTTGACCCTGTTGTTCGCTAGTAGAAATCGTATTTTCCTATCCGCGACTTTGTCTATCATTTCCACGAATTTCATGTATGCAGGAGAACCTTGAGGGGGATGAGAGGCCTCGGGAGAGGCTCGGGGAGATGAACGAGCTGCCTGGAGTTTTGCAGTTGAAGTGGGTGCCATTGAAAGATTTGGGTGGAGACTGTAAGATGAAAGGCTGCCTTATAAACGAGGTGGAAACTTCTGGTGCTTTGGAGTGAGACACCTTGCTTTTATATGGTATAGCTCCGGCCGGTACCATAAAAGGTAATTTCCTCTGAGTCATCCACTGGCTAGTCCGAGTCGACGATTCACCCAGGTGTGGGCGAGCTCGGTCTACCTCTGCAGATTATGACTGGACAGCGGAGTGCATGGGAGTAGCCCTGAATATTGAATATTGAATCCTCGCAACAGACATGACACGATATTACTGTTGCTTGGTTAGCAAGGCGTATAGCTGACAAAATCCAGTGTCCTTTGCATGTGTAATGAGCTTCCCGCCTGTATGTCCGCCGCTGAATTGTCCGAAGAGTCATGTCACGGATAATAAGTCAAATCCGACTTGAGAAAGGAGGCCATCGATTGAGCGATGCAATCAAAGCAAGTGAGAGCAAGTTTCCGTGTTGCGTAGAACGAGGAGAGCTGTGCAAAAAGCGCTGCGCGTGGGAATGTGTCGGTGCTTACTAAACGTCAACTGGCGGCTCGGATGTCCTAAAACGACTTTAAACGACGATATACAACTTCAAAGTTCACTAGCACTGCGGAATCTTGTTCAGGGAGCAATCTGTTGAGGCGGTGGCTGTATACAAGATACAAGATCCGCAATACGTATGTTCATTCGTGACTCGGTTCAAAGTTCCACGTTACAAGCTTGCTCTTTTACTTACACTCAAGTTCTCAATTTTTCCTACGCCTGCGGACCACGTCGTACGATTTCGCATACACATCTACTTCAAAGCTCTAGAAACACGTTCCTGAGATTCCTGTGGCGAATTGCTTTGGTTTCAAGCTGTGGCATGTTGCCTACCCTCCAGTGCATCTCCAGGACAAAACGGATTTAGCGAATCATTGCCACATTTACTGTCACCTTGACTTCGGAACACTTAAGTCAGATTAGCGTATCTCGGTGGGCTCGCTCGGTCGCGGATTCTCCGAACGGCCCATATTCAAGTGACTGTACAATTCACAAAAAACTTATTGTGAGTCATCCGAGACGGCTCGACAAACGCGTCAGCTACCGCCGAGGTGAGAAGTCTCTAAATCTACAACTGATACGAAGATCTTTATTCTTTCTTATTATGTATCACAGGCTTATTTTGTACACCAGCCGTTTAACCGCGGTAGCGGTTTTTTGCATGAAATTCTATCCTCCTTGAATTTCTCTGCAATGCCTGAAGCTGTTTAACTAAGGCCGTGCTTCCCGCTCGTACGCTCGCTTCGTTATCACAGGCGTATATCATACACCCGACTAGGGTCGGCCACAACTTTATTGAATGCAATAGCCGTCTACACCTTCGTCTTTTCAGTAACTCTGCAGCGCCCATCGACTGTCCTAGACTTGCATACCTATACGTGGAACCAAGAAGACCGCTAGTTCATGAGATGCCCCTGGACGACTAGCTACTAAATGATCTTTACCAGCTAGAAGTTCACATTATGATGCCACTCTAGGTTCGAAGTCACACCCTTCCTCCGGTGTATCATCTCGATTTGTCGTCCTTGGTGCATTCTACCTCAGATCTGGCCGTCTTCGATCAACAGTCTCTTATCATACGCTGCGCTGTACACAGTCCATGCTAGTGCATGACATATTACTAGTATGCACGCCACTTAATTATTCTCCCGATCATTTCCATGATCTCAATTCCTTCTGATCATAGAAATATCAGCGCCAGTAATTTTGCTGTTATAACTGCTAGCATGTTTGCTCATATCTCAACGCCCAAAGTCAGTGGGCCCCTTCTGGCATTTGATGGAAATCGAAATGTCTTGTTGCATCAGCTATAGATGGTATGAGATCGGAACTCATGGCACAGCTGTTACCTGTGCCCTGCATTTTATCATCGATGTCTACTCCCGAATGTGCCTGCAAAAAATGGAGTCAATAGCTGTAAGTAGCGCCCACCAACTGCCAATTTGGTCTCACATGCTGGAAATTAGCGCTAAAGTACTCAGTCCCGACAACACTTCCGACGATTTCATCTGATATCCGATCCAGCATCGAAACCTGCACCACAACTGTTCAAATGTTGATGGATGTAGCCTCCTCTCAAAAGCGCATATGCGCTATTTACTAGCAAATGGAGTTTTTTTCTCTTTCTTTTGACAACCAAAAATATTATTCCTAAGCAAACTAGCACAACTTCAGAAGGTGTATATACATATCTATGAATGAGTGGTATTGAGTGCAGTGCTAACAGTGGGACCAATGACGAGATTTAGTGTGAAAAACCACCAAAGGACCAATAGAAGGAATACACACTGATAGAATATATCTTCGCGGGGTTTGTATATAAGTGGTGGGACTTCACCTGCACAGCTCGTCTCCCGGTATAATGTCGTGCCAGTTTTGCCTGCCAGGAAATCGGTATGTAGCCTGATGGAAACGTACGAACCTGCCAGCAGCTTTCTTCAACACCAATAAGACGATCTTGGGGCATTACAAGCCTCCTCTGGGAACCGGGGGTAAGTATGAATGTGGGCATATTGACCCCGTTGCTGCCCAGCTTCATTGTTATCACCGGCGAGAAGACATCTTGAAACAGGTGAGATGAGGATTACAGTTCAAGACGTCTAATACCATCAACATTAGTAGTCGGGCGTTTTGAGGAAGCGAAGATGGTAAGAATCTTCAGTCAGCACTAATCCCTAGGCCTCCAAATAAAACCCCGGGAGATATTTTGTGTAAACGCGAGTCGAGCCTGAGACGCATCTCCTATCCCGTACGTGATCGAGACCGCTTACCTGGACAAGAAGAGGTGTCGATATCGAGTACGCGGAGACCTGATTTCAGCAATGACACTGCAGACCTCGGAATTGAGGTGGTACTGGGTTGAGGCCTTGGGTAGGTTTTCTCGTTCTCTGAACAATGGGTATGGTTTGCTTTTGAACTACTCATTGCCTACTGTGTCACCAGCCTGACGATGATCGATATAGATGAGGCAAACTGGCATGCAGCTAGGTCCGTTGATTTAGGCGCGAAGATGCGAAGATGCAAGTGAGAGTTGAAGGTGACTAGCTCTGGGTAGCTATTTGCGCGATGTTTGCAAATTTATTCGAGGTTTGTAGAATTAAAATCTCTGGTAGATATCTCAATGAGACTGAACCGTGACGAGCCTGCGAAGTGGATATACTCGACAGTCGAATGGTTTGGTAGGAGCCTAAGAGATCCAGGGCTTCATTATGCACGTTCGAAACAAAATATCCGCACTTTTACTTTTTGCTCCTCTTGACGAAGCTTGAGTTGAGCTTGAAGTCCTAAATCTCCAATGTTATGGTATGTTTTGACGAAGGAGGTTGAAGGTTTGTTGATTCCTGTGGTTCGAACCAAACATTGGTCAGATTGTTTCCTGACCACAGGCACAAGCCACAAACTCAGAACTCAGTTGGAAACTTGTAAAACAAAAACTTTGAAGCTATCTTCTCTCCTCGATGAGCAAGGTCGTTTTCGGCAAGTCTCTTGTCACGACAGTCGAATCTCACTGACCAGCTGATACCCTCAACAGTCGGTAATGTGCCCTACAACATGGGAGAGGAAAGTCTTGTTCAAACCGTGCAAAAAAATGAACGCAAACTCATTGAAGCTTCGGTATTCAGGAGCAACTTATTGATGTCTTCAAGTCTGTCGGTCAGGTCGTCGGTTTTAGGTACCGTATCCGAAACAGTTTTCTCCACGGGTTTTAGGACAGTCGTCACTCAATCCAGATCTTTTTCCCGCTTCTTTTTCCTCTCTGAATAGACTGGTATTCGATCGTGATACAGGAAAGCCGAAAGGCTACGGATTTTGTGAATTCGCTGGTACATTCAATTTATTTTGTTGTGCGAAGGAACCGGTTGCCTCTGACACATCAAAAACATGACCTCTTGCAATGTTCCTCAAAACGCCTGTCTCTCGACCTCTTCAAATACTTCATATGCCACCCTGTCGACAATATGAAAATGAACCTGCCTGTCCCATCGATTTTGGCTGTCTTGTCGTTTGATGTCTACCTCAAAAATTCTTGTGTGCCACAATCTACCGCATGCGCCACCTTTTTGCACGATATTGTCGATGAATGTTCAGATCATGAGACAGCAGCTTCTGCAGTCCGAAACCTTAACAACTACGAAGTCGGTGGTCGACCGCTTCGAATTGATCTTGCGGACTCCGACCCGTTCTTAGAAGGAAAAACGACGGTCCGTGGTGAGCTCGTAGAAGGTGGCGGTGGGCCTCCGTCTGAATCTCGATGGTCTCGGAGTGACAATCCGAACAAAAGCCAAGATTTTCTTTCCGCTTTACCACCGGGTATCCCGGTCCCTCCTGGTTCCACGGCGCTTGACACTATAAGCCAGACGTTAGCAAACATAAATCCCCCACAACTCATGGATGTCCTAGCTCACATGAAAGTACGTAATTTCGAGTGACATGCAAGAAATCAACATCCCCCTCATGGCTGATGAAAACAGGCGTTCGTGATAACTCACCCTGAGCAAGCCCGCACATTACTCGTCTCGCATCCACAATTTGCATATGCCCTCTTTCAAGCGTTGCTTCTGAACAAAATTGTCGACCCTGCCATTCTTCAGCGCATGCTAGCAGCTACGACCGGCGCTTCTGCACCAGCAACGTCTGCACCGCCACCTCCACCAGCTGCTAACCCTCCACCTCCACAATTCTACCCTCCACCTGCTGCCAGCCACTTTGGTGCGATGCCTCCGTTTCCTCCGGGCCCTCAAGGCAGCGGTATGCCTGGAATGCCCCCACCGATGTCAGTTCCGCCACCTTCAGCTATGTTCCAGCATCATCATCCTGGAATGCCTCCCCCAGGAATACCAGGATACTATAGACCGACACCTCCTCCAAACGTGGGAATGTTGAGCACGCCGCCGCCTTCGCAGGGACCTCCAGGCATAAACCCACCAGGGCAAGCTGCCCCACCAGTGCTACAGCAACCAACACCGGTACCGGCGGCCTCGCAACCTCAAGCTGCACAGACACAATCGTCGAGTCAAGCAGGGCAAGCGCCTGCCATCAATGAAACGCAAAAGGTGAGCTGTCGTGATATCCCGCTGCCTCATTGTTAGCGCTTTGCCTATTGTTCCCTTTTGGGCAACTCTTTACCCAATTCAGTGATCACGATCTGTTGATGGATTGTGTTTTACAACTTCGTATCTGATAGCGAATTGAATTGATTCTGACTCGACCGCCTATCTTGATCTTCGGATCCGTTTTCTTGCAGGTATTGCTGATGCAAGTCCTCAGCTTGACGCCAGAACAGATTAACGCTATGCCTGAAACTGAGCGTGCCGCCATACAACAGCTAGTACGTCCACCTCCTACAAACACACGAATACAATAATTGACACTTTTACAGCGCACGCAATTTATGGGCACTCTCGCCGCCTAAGTCCTTGGATTTTCAACTCTGTATGCAAGGCAACATGAACCTGTTCGATTCTTTCTGAACTCACAATGACTAATTGAGTGTTGAGTTGAGTTCAGCTTATCGATTAAAGAATCAAACAGATCCATGCTATCTTGCAGTCATCGCTTTCGTGACGTCCCGCCGCTTTGACAGCCTATTACCCCTGTATACACCCTATTGAGCATACCGTGATATACTCCCTCTGGAACTGGAATGCCCAGACTCGGTACATATGAGTCAGACAGCTTGGTTCACGCTATGGTTGTAAATAGATCATCCCTTGACTGTCGACATCTTCCCTATTATCATTATCTTACGATACACGCTGCCAAACTTGCTTGATTACGATGAACATAAAAGTACACTCCGAATGATTGATTGCCTTACGCACTACGGCTAATTGACCATGCTGGTTGTGAGTCGTGAGCTTTACTAAGACACCAATCTCATTCTCTTCCTACAAACAAAACAGGGATTGGTAAAAAATCGTAAGAAACACTCGAGCCATCTCAAGCAAACTGGTTCTGTAACCGTTTCGACTTCTTCAGCTCCACAAACTTCTCAACCGCTGTCTCAAGGGGCACCATCTCTCCTTGTTTCTTGCTTCCAGCATCGTCACGGTTTCTGATATTCACAGAGCGAGCTTGAAGCTCCTGTTCACCAACAACTGCAAATGCAAAGTCAATCAGGAATGGCCTAAACCAATTGACAATAGCGGGAAGAGGCTAACCTAAGATGAAATTATATTGCGCAATCTCGCCGTTACGAATCTTCTTGGGAAGAGTGTTGTCGGTGTTATCGACGTCCGCGTACAGTCCTAGTGAGTTTAGGCGGTCCACAATCTCGGTAGCATAGTCTTTCTGTGAAGTGGAGAGCACGAAAATAAGCAGAGTTATACAGATAGGCAGCCAAAAATAAAAACGCACGAAGGGAGCAGCAACAGGAATGACGACGACCTGACGAGGTGATAACCAGAACGGCCTGGTGAACAGGGGAGCTTTAGAAAGGGCTCATATGACGATAGAGACCTCGGCGACATACCACTTGCCAGCGAAGTGCTCCGTAACGATGGCAATGAATCTCTCTAAACTACCCAAAATGGCTCGATGGATGATGACAGGCCTCGAAGCCGGTTTCTCACCACTACCAAAGTCCTCCGGAGATCGGTATCGCAAGTTGAAACGTTCGGGAAGCTGGAAGTCGAGTTGAATAGTAGCGCATTGGAACGATCGGCGAAGCGCGTCACGGATGGTAATGTCAATTTTAGGACCGTAGAAGGCTCCATCACCAGGGTTGAGCTCCCATTTACCCGGGTAGTGTTTCTCAAGAGCTGCGGTCAATTGCTGTAAATTTCGGATTTAGCTCGCAGACCGTCAAGGAAATAGTTGGCAAAAAATGCTTACCTCTTCGGCTACATTCCAGGTCTTAATGTCACCCAAATAGTTGTCGGGACGCGTAGATAGCTCTAGGTGGAACTCAAAGCCGAAGAGACCATAGACGTGTTGCATGAAGTCGAACAAAGCACTGAGCTCGTCTTCGAGCTGAAAGCAGACATCAATCGTTAGAATTGACCCAAAGATCTGGCCGACGTACCTGCGACGGCATACAGAAGACATGTGTGTCGTCTTGTACGAACCTTCGCACACGAGTCATTCCCGTCAACGCACCAGAGGCTTCATTTCGGTGAAGAATACCAAATTCAGCCATCCGAATTGGCAGTTCTTTGTAGCTCCGGTCTCTGGAGTCGAAAATGAGACAGTGACCAGGGCAGTTCATTGGCTTCAAACCCCATTTATCCTTCTCGACGTCAAGAACGAACATATCATCCTTGTAATTTTGCCAATGGCCAGACGTCTCCCAAAGCTTTTTGTTGTACATATTGGGAGAGATCACCTCCACGTATCCACGCTTCCAGTATTCGGACTGCATATCAATTCATTTAGAGTAGTGAATGACCAAAGTGAAGAAAGAGCCTACTCTCATGAGTTCCAGCAGCGTATTATATATCCGCGTACCATGAGGGAGGAAGAAAGCGCTTCCAGGACTAAGATCGTTGAAGAAGAATAACTCCTGATCCTTTCCAATCTTTCGATGATCTCGTTTCGCAGCTTCAGCAAGGAATGCTTTGTACTCGGTCAGCTGCTTCTTGTCTGGGAATGAGATGCCGTAGATTCGTTGTAACGAGTCGTTGTTAGCATCTCCAAGGAAGTAAGAAGCCGAACTCTTGGTGACCATCATGGCCTTGATTTTCCCGGTATGAGGAATATGAGGGCCAACACATAGGTCGATCATAGGTCCACATCGATAAACTGTGGTGGAGGTGCCGTCAGGGACTTTCGTCTCAATAAGATATTGCTTGTATTTGTTGTACTAGAAGAAAATCAGAATGCCATTTTCAAAGAGAGGGCGAAGAGACTTGCGTGGAACATTTTGAGAAGATTTTCCTTCGAAACGACTAGACGTTCGAACTTTTGCTTCTCCTTCACTGCACTTTCAGAGAGTTTCTCTAGCGCCGGGTAATCGTTATTGGAAACAGCTCTGAGGATAGTCTTTAGTGGCAGGTAGGAAATGGGAAGGTTAAAGAAAATGCTACCTATCAAAGATACCCATCTCATAGAAGAAACCCTCATCCGTCGGTGGTCCCAAACAGAGATGGCACCCATAGTGTCGCTCAGCAGCCTCTCCGAGCACATGAGCAGACGAATGCCAGAAAACCTTTTTTCCTACGTTGCATTTGTCAATTTGTCAGTACATTATGCGGGAGTTGAGAGAACTGCATTGTAGATAGAATATTAACTACCTTCTGGATGCTCGAAATCAAGCAATTCAAGTTTACAGGAACTTTCGAGGGGACGCTCCAGATCCCATAGTCCACCATCAACCTGGGTCAATGTTATTTTATTAAGGACTCAGAAACAGTCCCTTGTGCGCACCTTCGCGATTACAACCTTCTCCGACAGACTCTTCGAAACTTCCTTCGCAACGTCCATTGGGCTCGTCTCCCAGCTCGTCCCTTTCCGCTCCGATCCATCTGGCAGAGTAATAGTGATCTCTTCACGCGGTTTTGATTTCAAAGATTCATCGTATTCTGCCTTTAGCTGCTCGAAGAGCTGGATACGGTGGCTGAAGAATTCCGGGGGCGGTTGAAGCTGCTCGGTGTGATCTATTGATACAACATCCACTTCCAGCCAAAGATTTGCGCACCTCTAGAGGATAAGCCAAATCAGGCACCGGTTTCCCTTTCTTCTGTTCTTTTTCTTTCTTTTCTTGCTGAGCAAGCGGATTTGGAGGCTGAGAGGTAGATGTGACCGGGGTAGTCATTGCGCTGCAATGTCTAGTAAGTCTAGATGAAAACTGAACTTCTACGTGGCAAGCAAGCAAATTGACACGAGGGTATTGCGGTCGTATTCTGCTGAATCTGATTAAAGATTGAGCCAGCATCCAAAATGAGTCACGATGTCAGTTTCCAATTTTGCAAATCGATCACGCAGGATTCGCGGCGGCAGGAATCAAGGTCGAGTTTCAGCCTTCAGGGATGCAATAAGGGATCATAATTAGTATACGCGACGCGTACAATGTACCCAGCAGTCCAATAATGTTACGTCTATCTACATAATAATACTACAGTAATGAAGAAAAATCAATCCCCAGGTTCAACTCTCCAAACTTTGATCACTCCTGCACGATCACCACTAATGACACCACCACGGAATGGGGAATCAATGCAAGCTAATGCAGTAATAACATCTTGGTGAGGCTTGAGGAGGTTCTGCTGAGTATGGGTAATCAACGACATTCGCTGGGGAGGACGGTTGCCCTGGCTGCTGGAACCAGGTGCGGGCCATGTCTCAACAAAACTTGATGCAGAACTCCCACTCACAGTACTGCAAATGAATATTCAACAATGACATCCACACAAAGAATAGCAAAAACCATACCTGTATGTAGGCCGTTCGTGTTCAGACTCCAGTCCGCACAGAACTGTCGACCGATCGACCTTGCCCAAATCCCACAGACGAATCTTCCGATCTTCAGAACCTGTGATCATGAACCCTTTCCACGGGCTCCGTGAAGAACTAGGCTCAGCACCAAGGTCGGCCAGATCAGATCTATGCACGACCGTATGCCCTCCGAACTCCATCCCCACGACGATTGCACGGACGTCCGCCGAAGGCAACGGAAGGAGTTGACTAGTCGATGCGCGTTTGTCAGGAGAGTCTTCACCCGCTTGACGAGAGCGTACGAGAGCGGCAATGGCGGCTGAGGGGCTGATATTCGCGTCAACACCATTGAGTTCTTGAGGTTCATCCGTTTCTGCAGCACCAGCTCTCCGCATGACAAAGGTTTCCACCAAGATTGACTTCTCAATATCCCAGACTTCAACGAGAATCATTGATGTATTATCCGTGTTTGCTCTCTTTGATGCTTCCACCGTGACCATGACCCACTTCCCTCTTCCTCTCGAGGGATGTACAACGCATTGGTGTATCCGCACTGACCTTCCGGTGGAAGCAACACCAACATGCCAGCTCTTTAGAAGAAGACCGAATCGTTTATCCCATAGAGTCAATACACCGGTCGATGTGCCAACCAATATCCATGATTTCTTGCGGTCTAGACATAGGCAGGTAATTGGTCCGTGGTGCCTGGGATTCTCCATGGTTTGCAGTACCCGCATAGTCCGCAGGTCGAGGACAGTAATGATAGAATGGGTTGTGACGTAGACCAGGGTTGAGGACGCATCTTTGAGAAACATGAGTAAAGCCTGTCAAAGCACGATCGAACCCATGAAACTAACCCGTATGGTAATGCTGCATCGCAGTAATATACTCTCCAACAGTGTCAACTCTGTGTTCCCTTACGAGTTGGAGCTTGCTGTACTTTGGCAGCGCACCGCTTTGCGATATATGCACCCTTACAACATGCAAGCTTCCATCGTCAGCCGCACTAGCAAAACAATGAACCCCTTCAAGCATACAGACACATTTCACTTTCGCATGATGCTGCCCGTACGTCTGTCTCGGTTTGCTAGTCACATTTCGCTCTAATCTCGCTGTATCCCAGACCTTGACTGTTTTGTCATCCGAGGACGATACGAAGAACATATGATCAGGGGAGACAGCCAGGCCAGTGATCGAGTCGGTGTGAGAGCCCAGATGAGCAATGAGAGCAGCTTCCATCCTGCGCGCTGTGCCATCTCGAGAAACAAAGGTGTATCTGACGGGGTTTCGTCTTCTAATAGGCCCCTCGTGAACGCGAGGACCAAAGTCCTTCTGTAGCTCACGATCGTTATCAAGATACAAGTTTTCTAGCAGGTTATTGATACCGGCTTCCGGGCCATCTACGAACAATGAGAATCAGAGTAAATTTCGGAGGAAAGAACAGTATCACTGACCATAGGATGAAATAGGAAGCAGCGAAGGCACGCGTGATCGCTGAGGTTGTCGAATAGTCTGGGACATTGCAAGCGGTGACGACCTTCCAGAACGTTCAGGCGAACTCTCAGTACGAAGATGAGAATGTGCATCCAACAATCCAAGAGCATTAGTCTTTGACGACCCAACCGCAGGAGCAGCTTTATGTCCATCAGCTCCCCCAATCTGCACTCGACTCAGTGGTCGGAACGGAACGGAATTCGAAGTAGATACAATTGACTCTGTTGGGCTCCCTGGACGCTCGGCCGCTATAGGTGAAATAGCACCAGACGCTAGACTTGAGCTCGGGGTAGGTACATTTGAAGAATGTGCCAGTCGAGGAGGAGCTTGAGTTTGAGTAAGGTTTAGTGAAGAGGCAGATCCATTTATGGATGCTAATCGTCGACGTAGATCTTCAAACGGTGCACCAGAACTGATGGGGCTCATTTGATCACTGACGAGACGATTAAGACGAGGAGAGGTAAGAATAGGCGATTTGCCCATAAGTTCGAATCTACGTGAACGGGGAGTGCGGGGTGCTGAGTCGGAGGTACCTGACTTTAGGAAGACTGTTTGTGGTACGACACCGAGCTTGGGAAGTTCCACATCGCCAATGATCTTGAGATGTTTCTCGGCTGCAGGTTCAAAGTTCACACGAGATGAAAAACTTAACGGAACATAAGTGGCAAGCGTTTGAACAGCAACACGATACACACCTGGAAGTAGCGTTTGCCAACTTCAGAATGTAATCTCGCATTGCCACAAGTTTAGTTTCCTCGCTGGCGTTCATACCTAGTTGTTGCAATTTGTTTACATGCGCCTCGTCACTACAACGCAACGATGAGAACTTCGGCCAATAGAAAATCAAACATAGACCTACTCTTCCGACATGTTTCTTGTTAGTGTAGTCCCTGTCTTTCGTACTGATACTACACTTTCCCTGGGAGATTCGTTCTTGCTATTACGCCGGGACCTCCAAACGCCTGATTTATCGGCTCTCATTGCCCACTGTACAGCTGCATCAAATATCTGACGAGGTAACTGAGAGCAAGAAGGATCAATAAGTATGAACCACTGGCAAAATCACAAACGATTTACCGGACTTTTCATTGTATTGAGCAAGCTTTGCTCGTCAATGGTCACCACATCCGACACGAGGTAATGACGTAAAGATGGGTAGAGAATACACCAAACATCGCTTGGAGGGAGATGTTTCGCAGCAGAGGCAATGAAGGCGGTAGCACCTAAAACCCGTCCACGATTAACAAAATGTCGCCTCAGAAAAAGCACGCTTACTGACCTTGCCGTATCCATATATTAGGATGATAGAGGAACCCCAATGTCGCACTCATCAGCTCCCAGATACGCATCTTCTGGAACAGTCCCAATTCGCAAAGGCTAGTTAAAGCTGTCAAAACTTTGGCTACCACGGCTTCCTCGACGTCTGTGAAGCATTGAGAATTGCGACAACTTCACTGGCCAAAAAGAAGGCCTCACCAGACAGGGCTTGTATCATGAGCGGAAGGATATACTCCTCTAAACTTCTCCCCCCAGCACAAGCTGCAACATCGACGATACTTTCGAAAAAAGCGTAGCGAAGAAGCCAATCACGATCGTTCAGATACGTGATCATATGGCTTAGCAAGACATCGTTGGTCCTCTGTCGACCAAGGAAGAGACACAAATACGAGATATTGTGTAGCACAGCGCGCTTCACGATGCTTGAGGGATCGACCAGTAATGCTGAAAGATGTTCCTGGATACTGCTTTGCAAGTCTTGCAGACTCGCATCATAGGATACCTGAAGGTGAGATCAGTTTCGATTCAAAGGCCGAAGCCAAATACTCTCAAACCTCATAGTTGTCATATTCCTGAGCTTCAGGAGAAAGCTTGAATGAGCCGTGCGCTTTCAGAGCTTGGCCCATCTCCAAATACCTTACGGCGGTGTCGGCAAGCTGGCTGATACACTGAGCGTACGTGCATCGGACCGCAACTTCAGGATCCTCAATAAGGTATTTGATATTAGGGATAATATACTCAGGAAAAATGGCGGCATTCGAAGGTGTGATGACGGTTACTAGCATTAACTAGGAAAACATCAGTCTTCAAGCTTCGGCCGAGAATTTGGCTAGAACAGGCCAAGCTCACCACTTGTATTAGTGTCCTAATTGCGGACAGTCGAACAATAGCTGCATCGTCGTGCAGAAGATCGATGATATATGGCACCATTCTGTCTAACTTTGCTTCATCGGTCAAGTGAGGCGAGAGCGCCAGGAAAACGTCGAGAGCTTTGATTTTTGAGCTCGGCAGAGAACAGTTGCGAATGTTCGCTGTGACAAGCGCCAGTATAATAAGCGCTGGACTATCTGGTGGCGAATCGAGACATTAGAGCGAACAGTAAATTAGTAGAGAAACGCACACACCCGAAATTGCACGAGGTCCAGGTTGTAGCACGCTGCTTAACTTGGATTCACGATTCGGTATGTGCAACTCTACAGGCAGAATATCCTGCAAGAGCAACGATCAATTTGAGAGCATGTTTGAACAGAGAGAATAATCACCTGGAAAGCCTTCGACATACTTACTGATGAATTGTAATCAACCTTTACGTCCATTACCGTTTCTTCAACCATCTCCGTAACGAGATAAGGTTCGACACTCTCGAAGTCAGCCCACAACCTTTCTACCCTGTGATCAGAGTCACTAGGCAGCAGATCACCCGTTCCTGAAGATGGTGACGCGCCGTGGTTCAAGCCTCCAGCGGCAGACATACTCGGACGCAAGCCAGTTCCTGACACTGAGGGTGTGACTATGCCTGGGTTCGGTGTCGGAGCAGGCTGCGAACCAGTTGTAAAGGGAGAGACGGCGGGAAGTTCGTTGATGGAGGAAACATAATTATGCAGGAAGCTGAAGAACGACTCGGGAAAGACGGTTCCACGAGAAGTGTGCAATAGACTGTCGAATGTCGGTCGAGCAGTTGGGTCAAGACTGATCATTTGTTTGATCATATTCTACTATTCTCGTTCAGTTACTGAAAATCAGCAAATGTGCAACCACTCACTCGCACGCCTTCGTCCTCGATCATGCTCAGATGAGCGTCGACAGCATATTCACCTTCCCTGTATTTGAACAGCTGGCTCAAGGTGAAGAGAGGCGCTCCCTCCAAGAACAATTCAGCAATAACACATCCGACGCTGAAGCAGTCCATGGCCTCGGTCACTCTGCCGTCCCTTTTGCCTTCATTGTCTTCGGAAGCAATTTTATTCTTTTTGGCACTTATTTCAGGATTACTGGCGGCTGTATAGAATCTCTCCGGTGCGATATAGCACGTTCGACGACCAGAAGTGTCAAAGAAAAAGGAGAAATCGGCAGGGTCATCGAGAGGAAGATATGTCGGTTTAAATGAAGCAAAGTCGGATAGATACACCCAATTCCAGGAGGTGACTAGAATGTTTTCAGACTTGATATCTCCGTGTGAAACTTTACGATTTCGAGCGTCCCGGAGTCCGGTGAGTACCTGAAAGGCAATCCATTTCTTCTCGATTACGCTCAGGAAAGGTCGTGTACTAGGTGCACAGTGTTAGACGTTGTAGCAATACCCGGAAAGTTTTCTGCGCACCTGATACGATCGTATAGATTGCTGGCTATCCATTGACGGATGATATACCCTGCTTTGTCCGTCTCCACAAAGGACTGATAGTTATAAACATTGGGAATATCAAGTAGAGCCTCTCGTTCGACTGTTCAGAAACATTCAGGACAACTGAACGCGAGTGAGGACCAATACACACCCTTGAGTCGCCTCAGATGATTTCGCAGAGTAAGACCTGGGTCTGGCTTGATGAACACTTTGACAATCGTGTAACCGTTTCGGTGCCGGCATTTGACTGTCTTGAGGAAACGAGCAGAGCCAAGGCTACTCATGTCGTTCGATTCAGGCTACACAAATCGTTTAAAACGTGCCACATACCTTTTCTCATAGATGATATCTGCTCCGAGCTCAGATATGAACGAATCCAATGCTCCCGTTGTACGCGTCAAGGTCGAGCCTGACTGTGCGTTGCCCATTTTATGATACTGATTAGATGTTGTTCTTCAACACTTGCTCCAGCCTCAGACCAGTCCAATCAAAGTAGGGTGAAGAGAGATGACCCAAATTCATCCAAAGAGTTAGTTGGCATGAGGTATTCACGACTAAGTCATAGAAATAGAAAGGTTGCTAAATTTGGGCAAATGGCCTGAAGAAAGCATCATGTAAGCAAACCAAAAGACTGCTGCCTACAGGCAGATTGCAGGCAGACCGACATTTCATCTGAAGGTCGGTTTTCACTGGGTTTTCATTTATGCTTCGGGAGGCTCTCTTTCATATTTATCTTACAAAGAGCACCTGAACGAGCGAATGGCGAACCCAAATTTCAAAATACAAGCACTTGGTTTTCTCGGAGCCGAAAGGCATGCCTAGTTCTATGCCGCCAAATGATTCTTCACAAGTTGGGTGCAGCGCAAGGGCGGCGATCCTTCTATCATGGACTCAACAATCATCAATGAATGAATGAATGACACATTTAGGGTGGTATGGAAGGGTATTGGATGGAATACATCTTATAAGTAAGGATCGAGTACATTGCAGGTACGTTCTCCTTTTGGGAATTATTCCTTTGTCTCTTTTCCTCAAGTTGTATTCCTTTGTCTCGTTTCTTGTCCTTTGTTCCATCTGAAAGCTAATGACACAGCAACGATAGACTCTTAAATACCTGAGCCTGACCGTCAAGTCAACCATCCAGCCATGCCTAAAGTTACGTCTCGGAGTGCCGAGCCATCATATAGGGCAAATCCTCTCGCTCGTCCGAGTCGTCGTTCCCGTGCTTCCGCGTCACCATTTGGTGCTCAAATTGGGGGGAGCAACAGGACGCCGCCGATACTCGCACGAAGCTCACAGTACGGCAATGCTCCAACGACGACAGGCTTGGCCCGTTCTACACCGGTGCCTGGTGGTCTATCGCTGGGTCTCAGTCTGCCTCCCCCTTCACGACATCCTGCACCGAATATGGTGCCTTCATCGTCCTCTCTATCGAGAAATCCAGTAATGGGATCAATGATGCCATCTACGCCACGACGGGATTGGTTTTCTTATCCTCTGTATCCGAACCTGTTGTGGGGTCAACCACCAAAGTCCTTCGAGGAAAATGTCGCCGTCGAGGAGAATGTTTTCGAGGAAAATCTCTCCTTTGAGGAAACTGTCCGTATCCATGGCGTGGATTTCGAGAGGGACTTTGCTCATTGGTTCTACGATGAAGATGAACTATCCGTTGATGTCGCGAACGGTGTGAGCAATCGAATGCGGGGTGGCGCAGATTTTGAGAGGGACTATGCTCAGCGGTTTTACGTTGAGGATGAACGATCTGTTGATGTTCCGATCGGTGTGAACACTAGGATGCCGTATAACGCGCTAGGCGCTACGATGCCACCCCCTTCACCTGGCGCGGTCGAAGATGAGGCAGACACAGACAGCGATGATGGTGTTCCGCAGACTTTCAGAAACTGTAAGCTCTATGTCAGTTTTCAGTGATCCAGATCTCATTCGGCCTCCCTCTCCTAGATCCTGACCCCAAGCCCCTCCTGCGATTATGGGAAATTTAGCCGTGAATTGTAACGATATTATCTGTATTATCTCAGTCTGCCGCATCTCAGGCCTCAGGCTTCAAGCTTGCCGTCTAATCCCGTGTATACTTCCATCGACAGTGAATGTACAGTAGTGGGCTGGAAGGATTTCCAGCTACGATATATAATGTTAAATGCTGGCATTTTTGACCCTTTTGAGGCCACAATACTTTTGCTTCTTTAACCGTGAAGAAAGGTTTGGCCTATGATGCGAAAGGGCGACCTTTGTGGTTGCTTCAACTCCATCCTACAACCACTCATCCTTTCCCTCCTTCGGGTTATAACTTTCCCCGCGGCCACTCCTGGCCTTAAACGCGCTTGATGATAGATCAGTCTAGCTCCATCCCCTTATCTGCCTCATAACGGACGTCTCTTTTTCCAGCCGTTTTACCCATCTTTCTGCTGGTCACTTCTTGCTCTATGTAATTTACGCTCCCGATTAGTAGTACCTTTCGCGGTATTATTGAGTTCTTGTTTTCTGCTGGAATCTGTATATAGCTAGACAACTTTGCAATTTTTGCGTGTTCCTTGACAGGACATTATGTCAGCGAGCTTGACCCCGCACTCTGGGGCCCCAGATGTAGCTGCAACTCCTATTCACACCAATCCTTCACTCTCCTTCACTGCGATCATGAATGCGACGACTTTCTCCCCCATCGCTTCAGGAGATGTAACATTGCTTTCACGGCAGTACTTTGCGATGATTTGGGCCATAAATATTGATAAGAGCTTGGTTTGCTTAAAAGTAGGTGCACACTAACAAATTACAATACACGATTAACATCTACCTTACATTTTCTATTAACCCATAGGCGCCTCCATGACGCCTCATTCAGAGGACAACTGCAGAAAAGAGCTAGGCCGATTCCTAATGATAGTGGCGCACCTCCAAGCCAGCAATGACTTCGATATCGTATTCCTCGCCCTTGATGAATTGGGCTGTCCCGTAACTTTTGACGCGTGTCTTTTCCCATCTTCAGGAACATCACAATCAGCTTTCGCGGCGTTAAAAGCTAGGAAAATTCTTACTTGTCGGTTGTCGGGACTTCACCCTGGAAGATGACATGCCCCTCCTCTTCCACTTTCTTTGACGGAAGCAGTTGCAATGGGATGCCATTGATAAAGTGCGCAAAGTGGAAGACACCTAAGCGGCGGTAACTCTGCTGGTCTTCAGGTGGCATTACCACTACAAAAGTCACAGATCAGATCGCATTGAACCTGCTCATACGAGCGAATCATACCTCGGTGCATCGTTCCCTTCAAGACGCCTCCACTCATGAACGAAAGCTGATCACCAATGTTGATCACAAGGGCATTGTCCTGGTGTTTGACATATCTCCAGACATTGTCGGGCATCAAAACCTGTAGTGCGGTGATGGGCTGCGAGATGAGGGTGGAGATGCTGTTGAAGTCTGTGTGCCCATTCAACATAACCCCGTTGGTCTTCTTGGATTCTTCGTTCGTGAGGGGATCGTAAATCATGTATCGGAAGAGCTGGTACGACGAGACGCGTCAGATTTCAATCCGCGCATGTTATCGAGTTTATACTAACATCATCTCCCGTATGCCCTTTGGCGTCATCGTGCAGATTCCAGAGATAACCCTCCTCCAAGCCGAGTACCCCGTCAATCAGATTGAGGATTCGTCGAAGGACCTTTTGCCTGATTGTCTATTGAAAAGGTTCAGCCATCATACGGTGCGAAATTAGGACAGAATAACCCACCGCCAGGAAATCTTTGACTTCTGGGACATGTGGTTGAAGAGGTTTTGGGTGTCTTGTCACAGGGTCGATACTGGAGGGGAGGACCAGTTCGTCAGAACTGATATGGGACACGGAAAGGTAAGTGGCGTACCTGTTGTTGTAAAAATTATAGTGTTCTATTCTATCTCTGACGCCATCCTTGATTTCCCAGTAGTTTTGCAACTGCGAAGGAACCAGTTAGACCGCGCCGTCTGTAAAATCATCACGTGTTCGTACTTTGTATCCGATAAACGATCCTTTTTCAGCGATCGGTGCCCGATGCTTTTCCTTTTCCTCCCTCGAGACTTCATCGAATGTTAACTGTCCAAGCGCGAATTGGCGATTCAACTATGATATGAAGTGTCAAGCAGCGATCTTTGTGGCAATCCAACACTGATCAACTTACCGCCTCTGGAGATAGGCCATGCCCGACGACGTAAAAAAAGCCGTCACGTTCAAGTGCAGTTTGTACTGTGTCGATAAGCTCTTGCTTCTTCGTGTCGTACAAGGAGAGGTCCACAGTGAGGATGTCTGCCCATTCTACTTCTTCCTTGGTTGTCGGCGGTGCTTCCCATCTAGGCAAAGGCAAAGCCGGCGACAGGTCGAGCTTGTCTAATGGAAGAGATTCAGGCTCGATTACAGCAGTAGAGGCGTCAGACATTTCTTTGGGAACTAAGGTGTCTTTCTCGCAAGAAACTGCTTTATATTTTCTAGATTGGGTAGAAGTCGTGCTCAAGGTTGCGCCAATCCACGGTATGAGCACGTCATCGGCGATCACGACTCTACTTGGGCGATGGCCAAGCGCCCAGAACCGTGTGTAACGATGTTGGAATTTACGTGCTCCAGTCGTTGGATGGCGAAAGTTTTTCTATGACGGCAGAGCTTGGCTGTATTGCACCAACGCTTTGGTAAATCTCGTGCTCTGCCTTGTAAATCTAATATCCAGATCTACCAGAGGTGCTATTTCTAGCCTCTCAAAAAGTTGGCTAGAATAAACGTTCCAAATTTCCCGTACAACTGTCATGGCGTCGGTTACTCCTCCACTTCCTCAGGGCGTTGGGTATGGCGTCGTACTCGGTCTGGGCTTTCTGTTCGCTCTGGTCATGAACTTGATCACCTGGATCCAAGCACGTTTCTCGCAATTTTCGCCAAACTCTGCTTCGGAATTTAGCGCTGCAAGTAGATCTCTTAAAACAGGACTGGTTGTCGCAGGAATTATTAGCTCTTGTATGATATTCTTTTTCCTCGCCGATTTTCTTCCGATTACTGAACCCGCGCCTTCTTTGCACAGGGACATGGAGTTTAACTTTACTGCAAAGTGCGACTCAGTCGTACAACATGGGCATCTCTGGAGGTTGGTGGTGCGTATAGCTATTGTGGTATGCTCTACTGGGGGTTTCTCACATTCTACTAGGTACGCTGTAGGCGGCACCCTTCAGATCGCTATCTTCTCTGTTATAGCGAGTAAGGTGAAAATGAACACCAACAGAGCAACAACGTTTCCCGAGGTCGGTCCTTTCCCTCCTGGATCAACTTCTTATGTGACACCCTACCCAGGTTGCATACATTCGGTTCGGAACAGCAGGCCACTTATCGTTCTTGTGGTGTGGAATAGTTTGCAATGCCATTGTATCTGCATGTATCCTGCTAGGAGGCGCCACAGTTGTAACAGCCCTTACCGGGATGAATGCATACGCGGCATTGTTTCTGATTCCAGTTGGGGTGTCCGTTTACGTTGCGACTGGGTAAAGAATTTCAGCTCACATCATCGATATCAACTCACGCATTGTGTTGCAGCGGTTTAAGAGCCACATTCATCAGTGACGCAACTCATACCTTCTTTTTGCTCGGAATTCTCCTATGCATCTGCTTCACGTTCGTTTTCTCCCGTCTGCCGTGATTATATGTCAACTCATGACTGTCATCTTAGTGTGTTTACCTCTTCTGATGTACTGGGCACCCCTCGAAAGCTGTATGATCTTCTTGAAGCAGTCGCAAAATCCACTCCCGTGGAAGGTAATTACCATGGATCGTATTTGACTTTCCGCTCTCGTCCTGGTGCCATCTTTGCCGTCCAAGTACGTTTTTATGTCAGTTTGTTTTTGTCACAATGACTGACCCGATCAATCAGTCAATTATAACAGGTACTGTAGTGATACAACCATGTTCTTCTACAATTCGGTCTTACGATGCGCATTCTCATGATCAGGTTTTGGTCTGGTCACCTGCGATCAAGGTACAGTTAAGTTTCGCATGATCATAGTGATTCCGACGCTCAGATCATAACAGGTTATTGGTCGCGGGCTATTGCCTCAAATCCTTCTACAACGGCACGAGCCTACTTCCTCGGAGGATTCGCTTGGTTCAGTATTCCCTTTGCTTGTGGAACTGCCATGGGTTTAAGCGCACGAGCTCTGAGCACCTTTCCTGATTTTCCCATTCTGACAGCCACCGATGTCAGCGCGGGGCTTGCAGCCGTAGAGGCAACTGTATACCTTCTTGGTAAAGCAGGAGCGGTTCTAATGCTGCTGCTAATCTTCCTGAGCGTCACTTCGGTGAGTAAATCTCTACAGCAACTAGATCGAGATTTAATCTTTGACCCATATCATAGGCGCTGAGTGCAGAAATGATAGCTACTTCAACTCTACTCTCATACGATGTCTATCGTCATTACTTCCGCCCAAATGCGACTAGTGCACAGGTTGTCACGGCTTCCCGGGTGTGCATCGTATTTTGGGGAATCTTTTCTGGTGCTCTGGGATCTATTTTCCATGCTGTTGGCATCGTAAGTATGACTTCTCTCGTATTTGTTGATCACGAAATCTAAGTACCCTTACCCGCTGCAGACTTTGGGTTGGCTGTTCTATTTCCTTGGGGTCGCGACAGCTAGTGGGGTGGGTATAGATTGCTTTTCCGTTTACACTGCAAGTGACCATGCTGACATACCTCCTGCCTCCTGCGAACGATAGGTTTTCCCTATCGCACTTACCTTCATGTACGCTGACCTCCTTCACCTATATTTCATGTCCTGAATTATTTTCTATAGCTGGAAAGACCTCAACAAAGCAGGTGCTGTCGCTGGCTCTATGGGAGGGATGGCCATTGCTCTCATCGTCTGGCTTGCAACCGCTAAAGGCCTCGGAGGTTCAATAACTGTTGACACCCTGAGCGATCAGTGGGTCTCCTTTGCTGGAAACGCTTCTGCCATTATATCGGGTGGGATTTTATCGATCGGCTTATCGCTTTTGAAACCGGCCAATTTCGATTGGGAGAAAACACGGAGTATGACCGGCGTCAAGGACGCTAATTCCGAAGTCACGACCACGATCTCGGATTCCAAAGAGAGTGAACTCGATGAGATCGAGGCTGCTCCTTCTGCAGACTACCGCACACGCTCACTAACGCAACTGGGTTCGGAGAACACGAGTCGAGTGAAAATCAGTGGAACAGTTGAGGATGGTTTGGATATGGAGCTTTTACAGTCGACGTTTAAACGCTACAGTCTTACGTTTGCAGCTTTGGCTCTTATCATCACATTCGTGCGTGAAGCCTCAGATAAACAATTGGGGCGTCCCCTGATTTACTTATCATTTATTCCAGATAATCCCAGTCCCATTAGGTGCAAGCCCGTACGTTTTCTCCCCGCGTTTCTTTGCGGGTGTTGTGGGCATAATGTTTGTGAGTTGTGATCCTAGTTCTCCACTTGATTTGATCTTGAGCATCAATCACCGTGCAGATATGGTTGTTTGTCGCTGCCTTCCTTGTGGTGTTCTTGCCTATCATTGAGTCCAGGCATGCGCTATTGGCAATCGTTCGAAAAACTTTTACAAGAAAAACGGCGGAGGCTGAATCTTGAGGAAAATCTGCTCGTTAGATATAGTTATCCTAGAGTATGTATGTATAGATTGTGGATGTAGACCTCCAGTGCGACGTAGACGCATGTACTCGCAAATAGTATGTGCTCGGTGATTTCTTCAGACCCTTACATCACTTAAGTATACGAATGTTACGATTGGTTAGAAGGTGATGAAACAGGCAGCGACAACAGAGACATGCATTGAACTTCAGTAATATACAACATACAACAGAGTGACCTCTCTCTTCTTCTAATACTACTCCGTCCCGTGAACTCAATTCCAGTGCTTAACAAGCACACCACGAATGATCTCTTCCTCAACTCCTTTCTCCTTCCCTTCTTTGAGCATACTCCTTCCATATGCTGCTGTACGATCTGTTCTCCATTGCTCCATTGTCGGTGCAAGCTCCGGAGCACATAGCCTCTTGATTCCAACCTTCTGAAGTACAGGACTCTCCTCGTGCGGCACTAGCTTGACATCGTCATTCGCCATCGAGAAATAAAATGCGCCGAGCCGAGCGCATTGTTTCTGGTCCTCCGGGGGCTGAATGACGCGGTGCCGAGTAGATGGGTAGAACCCACCGCAGAGGAATTCGAGTGCATCTCCGGCATTGATTACCTGGTTCAGTGCTGGATGTAAGAACGAGTGGAAGTAAGGAAATAGGAGAATTGTACCAATGCGTTGTCCATGTGCTTGACGTGTCTCCATTTACCATCAGGAGACAGAATCTGAAGTCCTCCAACCGGTTGCGACCAAAGGACCGTCACTGAACCAATGTCTATAGGACAGTTTGTGTAAGCCATGATATAGTCGGAAAGCGATCCGTGGACTGACCTGTGTGTCCCTTCAGCCACACGTTCTTTGTTTTCTCCTCCTCAGCTTCGGATCTCGGGAAGCTGCGGCAAATATCAGAGATATGGACGACCTCCCTTCAAACAGCAACTTACTACTTCATGAACCTAACTATAGATTGGAAGACGTCGCTCAGTACGACTGTGAAAAGGAAAAGAGGAGATGGTACCCACCAGATGACTCTCCTTGAGCATCAAAGCTATGCTGCTTGACTAGAGTCTCCTCGGGCAATTCTAATCCAAGAGCGAGTAGCCTGTATGCAGAAGATTGTGTTAATATAACAGTAAACAGTGAAGTGAATCTGAGCGAACCTCAGGATGGGATGAACAACATTGAAATGACAGTGGTTCGCGAAATCCTGAAGGTCTTGCAAATACGGCTGTATAGGCTCAGGGTGTTCGCGTCGGGTGACGTTGCGGTTTACTTTGGTGTACGAAAAAGAGAAAAGAGAAGGTTATTAGCGTGAGAATAGGGTCCAAATCTCGATGAAGTACGAGATAGATATGGGACGTACTGTTATAATGTTCGATCTGATCGAGAACTCCTCCGTTGATTTTCTACGAAACATAATTAGAGGCGCTTTCCGATAAGCTGAGAGAACACCGACCCAGGTCTGTTTAGGCTTGTAGCCCTCATAAACTGCTTCCGACTTGCCCTGATATTTCTTCTTCTCCTCATCACCGACGCCGTCAAAGAAAATGTTAGCGATGCTAAAGATACGGTTCGTCTGCAGGAAAAAATACATTTATCAGAGACATGACACGGAATTTCAACAATGAAGATAAGAGGATCGGAAGCGATACCACGAGAGCATTGCCACCGATAAACATAGTAGATAGCTTGTACTGATGTGAGTGAGGTGTCAACTCACCTGCTCTTGAGTGTATCCGTGATTGATAACATAAAAGAACCCCTTCTCATGCATAGCATGCGAGAGTTCCTGAGCTAGTTTCGCTCGGCCCTCCGGTGTTGAGGCTTGAGATAAATCAATGACCGCAAGGTCGGCATATTCCACTACAATAGAAAGCAGTCAGTTGATTAGTTCATGAAAACAACGCATCGCGAGACAAATAGATGACGTAGTCCACGACCCGCTCAAGAACCCGCTACTCACGATCTAACTTTGTAGCAGCCGGGAACGCATACGGCGGCGGGTCCACTGGGACGGAACTCGTACGTGAAGTGAAGCCTCTGATCAAGAATTCGATCAGCTTGCTGACGATGCTGAGGTTGTCTGCTGACATATCGAGTGAAAGAGTTGGTAGAGGCGGAAGTCAAAAGAGTTGGAGACTGAGGAACTCTTGATGACCCTCACTGCCTTTTAAATATTCGTCCCAAGCTTGGAGAGAACGGAAAATCGAACGGACGGAGAGACGCAGTCCATACATGGTAACCTCAATTCGAATCGAACTCGAGATAAGGTTATCACCACGACAGAAAAGTAAAGAGAAGGAAAAGGATGCAGCTTCGCTTCTCCCCGCGGCAAATTCAATCGGTTGAGTTGGTGTGAACGAGTGACGGTGCGAGTGACAGGTATGACAGTGTAGGTGGATATGAAACTGACCCGCTGACAGTCCATATGTTTATGTTCTTTGTTCGAACCTGTTCCTCAAACAATTAATTGTATGCAAATGTGTAGCAAGTCGGAAAGATCGACGAAACAGCTGGAGTACTTACGTATAGATAGGCGTAATGACTTTTAGAGTGGTACTCTATTCTCTCACCAGCTGGAAGATAAACGCCAACTCGGGGAACTATCTTGAACATGAGGGCGAAAATGAGCCCGAACCGACGTAAGAGTACAGAGTCTTCACGGTTTCTGTGATATCAGATACAGCAATGTTCCGCGTATGGTCACCGGGTGCCCTCTAGGGTGGCCGTCACATCCTAGCGGAGAGACAGGGAAGAATCTTGCGGGAAGTTGGCGGAAATCCGTGTCTGTAATTGTCATGCTGAACGAATGCCTATCCATATCAACACTCCAAGCAGACTCGGAGCTCGGATATTAGAATACCAGGCTGGCACTAGCGCGAAGGCGTAGATAACACCAGGAAAGATAGAGGAGCGTCAATTAAGACGAAGAGAAGATAGAAGGGGATGTGGACCTCCCCACACGAGAAAAGGCCGTGACTATAGACCCTGGACAGCGACATGCTGCTTCACTCATGAAGTAGCAAGTTCCAGGTAGAGATATCCGTGGTTTAGTTTGGCCCACATTCTGTGTTTTTAATGCACAGGTGTCGCACACGAGGGGCTGCGTAACGTCGGGACCTAGATGTTGGCGAGTAAGCCACCTATGTTCATAGTCACTGGTTCACTGAGCTTAGGCCAGAGTACATTCCTCTGAAGGACATGCGCTGCAAACAGTCTTGGGATCCAAACACTTAGAGTAACCCATGATCAACTTGGTTCAGATCCAGACGTTTCGAGCTCCGGGAGTTGTCCCATGCGTTTCGAGACTCCGACTATACAAGAGTCCTTGTGAGTAAGGCCATGACGGTATTCGGATATTGAACGAGAAAAAGGAAAAATAGGCGAAAAAAAGAGATGTCGAGGCTGTATATGCTGCAGCCAACAATCAAGATTCAGAGATCCTGAGCAGTTGCTGTTGTTGAGCCACGCGTTTTTATGTAATCAGCATCGGCGTGGCTCGCGAATCCAGGTCAACAACTGACTCAAGTCTCAACAAAGATGGCCGACATGGACGTAGATCCTCCAGCGAAAGAGTCGAAAGGCGAGAAAGAAAGCAAGCAGAGGTTTGAAGTCAAGAAGGTGTGCTTATAATGTTGATTCAATCTATGAAAGAAATGTATAACTGAACAGTGAATCTCCAGTGGAACGCTGTATCGTTATGGGCATGGGGTTCGTTCGTCAGATACTAAACCTCGATATCGTCTTTTGATGGTGAACGTTCTGACATCTTTTCTTCCGTTCCATTGCAGATATCGTCGTAGATAACTGCGCGATTTGTCGCAATCATATCATGGATCTTTGTGCGTTGGTCTTCACTTGCCACTCCTCGTCCTATCATCGTTCTTCTGATTGTGAACTCGATCTGCCATATTCTCGTGTGTGTTAGGCATTGATTGTCAGGCAAATCAAGTCTCTGCCACGAGCGAAGAGTGCAACGCAGCTTGGGGAATTTGTAATGTGCGTTTGTCTTTGAGGGATTTGCCCTCCAAGACGATGCCTTTAACTGATTTTATTTTCTGGTGGTCTAACCGAACAGCACGCTTTTCACTTCCATTGCATCTCACGTTGGCTCAAGACACGGAACGTCTGTCCGTTAGATAACAGAGAGTGGGAGTTGCAAAAGTATGTCTTTGTGTCTTCTTCTGATCTCTGTCACTTTGTCCCTCATTTCTTAGAATCTGTGCTTGGCTGACCCAGTTGCTTTACAGGTACGGACGGTAGAACTCTATTGTGCTCGCTCCTGCTTCCGAGCCGGTTGTACATTACTTATACATTCTCGCGAATATCTGTACCACTATTATCAGTATCCACGCTATCCTCTACTCGTACTCGCAGAATCTACAACTTTCACTTTCTTGACTTTTCGTAGAAAGACACAAACAGTATTCATTTCTGAGTACTTGAGACTTACATAACAACTCATCACACAATGCAAACTTTGCTACGAACAGCGACGACTCGCTTTCTTGCAAGTCGACGACAATGGCCTACGCGTCTTCCTCCCCTTCGAAATAAGTACTCCAGTGCACCTACTTCGTTCCCCGACCCGTCTCGTGAAAACTTATTTTACCATCTCATACAACCACCTTCACCTCTCTCGCGCACTCTTCCAGCATTTGCCATCTCGTTTCTCCCAGATCCTCCGCCAACATCAGATTCGTGTACAGTTGTAGGCTGGTTACCTGCGAGCGGTGCTGCAGCAACAGGAGAACAAGCTGAAAATGAAAGTGAAGGTGAAGGCGGAGCGGGATTGAATGATTTCAAAGAGAACCGTCTGTTCAGATTCCATCACTTTGTAAAATCTTGCCCTTCTAATCAAGTTCCACCAGCGAAATTCCGTGCCCTCTTACATGAAGCTATCCAGACTGGCCTACGAGAGGACGTAGACGAGATTCAAAGCAACGGAGCCAAGCAGCTGCAATATGGGTGGATGCACGTTCATGGTGAGTCTTTGGAAGGGCATTCAAGACTCATTATAACTCGGTCCCTAATATATGCTCAAATAGATGACAGAAACGTTCCAGCATTAGGCCGAATTGGTGACCCTGACGATATCATAGCGTCCGTCCTCGTCGAAGACAGTCAAGTACGCTGATCTCCTGTCCCAAACCTCCTCACACTTGCTCATTCTGCTTTTTCAACAGATTCTCTCAGAGACATACCAACCTATGCCAGCCTATCGCCTCTGCACCTCTGACGGCCTCACACAGCTCACACCAGGTCTCGCGGAGCATCTATACAAATTGTTACGGGAGCGTGCGAGGCAAGGGCGATGAATGCAGGATTTGAATGACTTGGGTTGCTACTAGTTTTTGCACATTTGGGCCGACGCGGTTGGAGTATATGGGCTCATGGGTGCACTGCATCCAACAAAAGAATAGAACATTATAATTTTGGAACAGATATACAACAAAAGATACTGGATCGTATTGAAATAGCTGGAATAATAGTCTCAAGAAATCCATAAGTGAGAATGAATGAATATGATGTGGGGGTGACCATAGAGCATAGAACCTGAACATAGATCAAGAAAAGAAGGTCGCAGAGTAACGAACGAAGCAAGCATATGAAGCATGATGAGCAAGACCAGAAACAGTCGATGTCGTGATCGGGATAACAGGTCGTAAGCGTATCGTAAATAGCGTAACAGGCATCGAGAAGTATGAGGGGATCAAAATAGAGATGAGGAATAAATCAAAACAGGAGAGATCGAAAGGAAATACAACGCGGGGAGGATACTCTCCCATAGTAAGACAAACACTTTTTGAAGTCCTGTCATCCAAAAATACCACAAGACTGAATGATTGAACTTGAAGCTTGAAGGCTTAACCAATCCTTGAATCTCTTGGACTTCTGGGGCCCCATAGTCCAGGACTACCTCGATCAGGAACAAGTAGCGTAGGCTCAACCGAAGGCGGAGTAGGCACCATATGAGGATCAGCTGGAGGAAGTTTCGTCAATCAGTTATTCTCGCACACAAATTCAGCAAAACTCAGGTTGCCAGGTAGCCCAAGACCTCGTTACTTGTTGTCTAGGCATGTCCGGCATAGCGCCAGCAGGTGGTTCCGGGGGTGGCGCAGGCGCAGTTTGATTCCTCCTTGACCTCCTCGTTCGCTGCGTGACTGTACGCCAGGCTGGCCTTGCCGGTGGCACTTCAGGTGGCACAGGGGGCTCGGGAGGTGGTGGTGGCTCAGCTGGGGGTCCACCAGGTGCACCTGGAGGTGGTTTCCAATCTGGTTCAAATTCTCCTCCTGGTCCATACTTAGACCTCATGCACAGCAAGTACCCAATTTCACTAGTAAAATAGGAAGAGACAATTCAGCAGCCGAACCCGTCAATATAACATGATGTCACTCACTGCTGGAGCCCTCGTCGCTCTTCGCGTAGCTTGCCTACTTCACCAAGCAGCATCCGGACTTCAGACGCGAGGGCTTTACTGAACTCGTCGAGATACTAGGTGGCAATACAAGTCAGTTCATGGCAACGAGGATTGTCTTATTGCACTGACTCCTTGCACATTGAATGGCACTTGCTCTTGAGCGGTCTCACGGACAGCGTTGATCGTGTCCGCCTGACGCTGCTCGCACTCGCTACGCCAAGCTAAAGAAGAAATGGGGACACTTAAGAGGGCATGAGATTATTATGCAGTATGGGTACTCACTGTCGGAGAATGCTTGTAGAAGCTCTCGCTGTTCGTTGTTTTGACGAGTCAGCTCTTCCAGTACTTTATCGATACCTGCCACAGCATATGAATAAGAAACGCTTGCTGAATGCAGAATGATCTCCCACCTGGTTTACCCTCGGCTTCACGTCTCTCTGCATCCGCCCTGTCTCGCTCCGCTTGGAAATCATTGTACAAAGATTTGACCATGTCCTTCAACTCCATCCAATCCAACTCCTTGGTCGCCCGTCTGTCTGCCTTCTCCTCCCACCTCTCATCCATAACCCGCTTCTTTTCATCGCACAGTTGACGCTGCTCATTGACGAGATTGGTAATATCAGCAAGCTGGTCACGCATGAGCTGATCACGTTCTTCTCGTTCCGCTCTCTCGCGTTCACGCGCGTCTTCTTCCTCAGCCAGCCGACCTTGCTTCTCTGCCTCTAGCTCTGCCCGCACTCGGGCGAGCTCCTCTTCCAACTCCTTGATCCGAGTATCCTGTGCGTCCTGTGCAGCAGCAACGGCAGCATTCCGTTCAGCCTCCAGACGACCACGCTCCTCTGCCGCGGCTTCCCTCTCACGGGCATTCTCCTCTCTCTCCATGTCAATAATCTCCCTAATATCGCGTGAATGCCTCGATGCAGTTTCCTGCAATGTTTCGTGCAGTGTATGAATAGATGCTTGATCCCCGCCAGCTGGTTCGATAATAGATGGCGCCGCGGGTGCAGGTCCCAGCTGTCCTGCAACTTCCCTGAGCATTGCGTCACGGGCCTCAGCTGCTTGCTGCTCCCTGCGATCTTCATTTATTATGAATATACGCTGTCGATCCTCTTCATGATGTCGAAATTCATCTTCGCGGCGATCTTCCCCCTCTTGAGCGACATCCGCAACATCGTGCAGACGATGTTCGAGATCTTCGAGACGTGCGACGCGTTCACGATCTGCTTCTGCTTGTGACACGTCGCCAATGTAAGGTGTTCCCTCACGATGCGGGGGTGGAACTGGCTCCACAACACTGGGGGAAGCCCTACCAGGCTCAGTTGGAAGTGGCCTTGCCTCAGTTGGGGGCGGCCTCTCAGTACCTTCAGTGCGGGGAGCACCATAATGAGGAATGATAGGAACACCTTCAGGAGCACGACGTATTGTGTCAGCAAGAGTGCGACCATCATCGTATTCAGAGTGAGGCGGAGGCGCAGTCGGTGCTGATCGGGGAAAAATAAGCTAAGGATTGGCAAAACAGAAAGAACAGCACTCACCACGACGGGGACTATAAATGACATCAGGCACTTCCTCATACTGGCTAGGACGCACATGAACCGGTGTTGGGGATCGGGCAGTGCGAGGCGGAGCTGAAGGACCACGGCTTTCCTCACGTGGTCCATCTTCATCGTATATTGAAGCAGGTGGTCCTGAAGGTATGCGCGTAGCTGCGCGAGTGGGCGCACGAGTAGGTACACGCGTGGGCACCCGACTAGGTACACGCTCCTCTTCGTGCTCATAAACAGGCTCTGGCGGAATACCTGATTCTGGAGGGTATGGGACAGCAGCGGTAGGAGGGTGAGTGGGAACATAGGTTGGAGCATGAGTTGGGGGATGTGTTGGAGGAAATCCATGAGTAGGGACGATACCAGGTACACCAGGTTCATACTGCGAGATGGCAGGTCGCGAGGGATCATAATCTTCGTCTCTTCTACGTCGACGTGTTCCATGCCTACCGTGGCGACTTCGACGATCTCGCTCGGAGGACACACTCCTCGAACCATCTGACTCGGAGTAAGATGGCGATCGGGAGCGACGAGAACCACGACGAGAACCACGATGACGACGATCGCGATCACGTCGACTGCGACGAGGTGAACGGGAACCAGACCGAGACCTGGAATACGCGCGAGTAGGAGAACGTGAACGACGATCGCGTCGACTGCGACGAGGTGAACGGGAACCAGACCTGGAATACACGCGAGTAGGAGAACGTGAATGTCGGCGGGAGGGGTAATATGAAGCCTGATGGGGAAACTCAGTGGGTTGGGTGGCAGGCACTATAATCGGAGGCGCAGTATGTTGCGAACGATGACTAGGATACCTACTGGGAACAACATGAGGTTCATCATATCTTGGTGATCTTGGTGAACGACTACGACTACGACTACGTGGGCTACGTGACCGCCGAGAGCGAGATCCATGTGTCGGAATGTACATCGGGGCCGACGGTTGGCCGGGAATGACGATAGGTGTGCCACGAGGTGACCTGCTGCGAGACCGACTCCGACTACGAGCATATACGACAGGCGACCGAGATCGGTGCGATTCGCCCACAATAATGGGTTGTGGTGCTACCTGAGTAGGCTGTGTAGGAATTATTGTCGGTAGCGGTTGTGCTGAAGGGAACGGTTGAGTCTGAATTATATGAGGTGGTGGTGTGTGCCTGCGAGAAGAGCTGGAACGCGACCGAGCAACAACTATTGGATGTCCTTGACTAAGGGGCATTCCCGGGACTGCAGCCGGAGGCATAACAAATGTTTGTGGTGGTTGGGGCGGCGGAGTGCGGTGACGCCTAGACGAGGATCGTGAACGTGGTCTCTCAATGACAATAGGGGATCTACTACGGCGACGGGAACGTGAGCGTGAACGTGATCTTGAAGATCCCGAAGGTGATTGTTGTATGACAATGGGAGGCTGGGTCGGAGCATAAGAACCAGGAGGCGGAGCCATCGATGGCTGTGGAGGGACTATGATGGGCGGACCCCCAGGTATCATACCAGGTGGTACCACACCACCAACAGGCATCATGCCTGTCGGTTGTTGTTGAAATTGCTGGGGCTGGGGATGTACATTGATTATTGTAGGCGGCTGAGGTTGAGCAGCCTGAGACGCTTGTGATGGTTGAAATTGAGCTTGTAGATCAGGGTGCCGTGGTGAGCCAGGTCGATACTCTGATGGATGAACCATGGTAGGAACAGTCACCACAGGGGGAGAAGGGCCACGCCCTTCGTCGGGAAATACATGGGACACATGAGGAACAGTCGAAGGCATCTGTATAGGAACGGGTGTTGGAGATCTGCTTGGTCTTGTCCTTCCGGTACGGGAACTTCGCCTCGAAGGATGTCGAGTATACCTTGGGCTGCTTGGGCTGCTCGATCGGCTTCTACTACCGCTGCTACTGCGCGGACTGCCTGCTACATGGATAATCTCTGTCGGTGGTGGTGGTATGAATGGTGTATGACTAGGCAACATAGGCTCTGGCATTGGAATTGTTCCAGGGGGATACTGGCGTAAATGCTCAATTGGGATGACCGGAGCTGGACCACCTGGTACACCTGGTTGGTTGACAATGATAGGTGCCGGAGGAATTACTGGAGGGTAATCAGGCCTTGGTGACACAGGAATGACGGGAGGCTCTTGCGGACGAACGAATGTGGGTCCTTGGGGAACAAAACCGGGAGGGAAACCCGGATAAGAGGGCTGAGGTTGTTGTTGTTGCGGTATACCAGGCATACCAGGCATACCAGGCACTACATGGCCTGTAGGGCTTTCCTCGGAAGAGATCGAGCTAGAGTCACGCTCTTGGTCAGGTCCTATATAGATGAATCAGTAGCAAAAGCAATGCAAACACGACGCTACGTACGTCTGCGCTGGAGATCCAGAAGTCCATTCCTCAACTCATCCAATCGAGCAACCACGGCATTCAGTTCTGATTGGCGATCCCGAACGTCTCGGCCTAGCCATCTATTGAGTTCGCCCATATACCTCATCAATTCTCGCGTCTGGTCGGCATTCGTCAGCGCGGCCAGTTGGTTGTTCTGTGATAGGGTTAGCCAAGGATATCATCAACAAGAAAACAGAAAAACTTGCCCTTGTGAGCTCTACAAGCTCATTGAATTCTGGAGGCATTTGTACCATTACCTAGAAAGAGGAAGACTTGAGAAACATGTGTCATTCTCTTAGTAACAATTAGTGCTCACAGGTCCAGAAGGCAACGGGAGATACGTGGGTTGAGCAGTTGGCTGGGTATCAGGACGAACTGCAGCACTGGGTCCTTGTTGTTGGTCAGGTGGCTACAATAGACGTTATTCTTTGATCACAGTGTAGACGAAATAGAACAAACCCGACGATACCAACTCTCAGGTTCAGCAGAGCCACGGCCACCAAGCGTTTCAGGAGGGGCGGTTTGGGCACGGTCCGGAAACTGAGAGAATGGAAAGGTTACAAATTAGAAGGAATTGTACATGAAGAGACTTACAATCGGCTGAGGTGGAGGAATATTGCTAGGCTGCCGTCGTCGTCGGCCGGGGTCTAAGTGTTGAGCATCAGGGCGTTCACTAGGTCCCGAAGGTGTTTGCCCAGGTGGCATAGAAGCTGCCTCGGAAGGCTCGCCTTGGCGACGAAACGGTCTTTGTACACGCGTACCTCTTGGATCCCTGAAAGCGTAAGGAATGGGTGCTGAAGGAGGCCGCATAGGCGGCATCCGTAGATCAATTGGCGGGCTGGCGCTCCGATCGCGAGGCATTGGCACATAATCGAAGGGTTGGAAAGACTCAGGCGGAACAACGCGACGAGGGGCAGGGTGTGCACCTTGAGAAAGAATATCATCTAATTGCCTTGCCAATGATGGACCAGAAGGAACATGTTGAGCAATTGGAGCAAGCGGCGGATTTCGTCGATGATAATCGTCAAGTAAGCTTCTGAATGCGCTCAATCCACTGGAACTCGCGGTCTCATCAGATTCATATGGTTCTGTAGGAGGTGCAGGTGTGGTTCCTGTTGCAGGCTGAGGCATAGGCATGGGCATAGGCATGGGCATGGGCACTGTTTGACGCGGTCCTTGATCCAGAAGATTCTGGAGAAGCTGTTCGACTCGATGCATTCGGTCCAGCAAATCGGCGTTGTCCGGTGTAATACGCTGTCCGCGAATCTCATCCAGAAGATGATTCGTAGAAAGTTGACCCTCCCACAGCGCACGCACTTGATCTCGGATTTCACTCAAAAGAGGGATAGGATTGGGTGCCGAAGGACGAACAGTCGAAACTGAAACAGACGTAGTCGGAGAAGAAGGCGAAGGCGTCGATGGTGTTACCGATGGCGGAGGAGGCGTAGGTGATGAAGGGCCAGAGCTGCTTGGATAAGAAGGACCGCCGGAGCTTGAGGAGCTACTCATTGGAGTACTCATACTTGAAGACTCTGAGACGGTGATACCATCCTCATCGACGTCCGGAAGACTCATCGGGAAAGGAGAGCCTGGCCTTGGGCTTGGATACAAGAGCCAATCATCAGAATGATGCGAAGATAGAAAAGACACGCTGCTTGCGGAGCTGATTGTCCGACTCAGACGCGAGCTAGGAACCAGCATGATGCTACCCTCATCCACCTCTTCTGTCATGGGACCACTGCTTCCTACGCGTTCCTCGGCAAACTGAGGGCGGGGCCGATGCAAGAAGTCAGACAACCCGCGCAGTTCATCCTGCAGATCTCGCAAGGTGTTACCCATGTCCCTGTTTTCATTTTCTCTATTCTGGTCATACTGACGCAATTCTTCGGCAAGCCGGTTCAAGTCACCAACTATCCTGGGCATAGGACCTCTAGGAGCGGGAACTCTAAACAAAGAGCCACTGCGGCCAGTAAACGAAGTCTGTAAAGAGGGAGACGATGATACTGTCTCCAAAGTTGATCGTTTTGACGGTGTATCCCCTCGAGGCGTTGATAGACTGACACTGAGTGATGGCTCAGACGGAGTGTTCGGACTGCGGCTGCGAGCACTGGGAGTACCCTGTAAAGACAAATGGGAATGAGGGACAATGAACAGAAATGCAATGGACCTGTGACTCACAACTCTGGATGCTTTAGGCGTACTCAACAAACTGGGCTCAGTGGATATCTCACTCTCCCTTAATGAGACCGCGTCCTCCTCTTCACGGTCTCTTTGCACATCCTCATCAAGTACAGAAACGGAGTCCAATAGAGAAGACCCCATGCTTGACTGCGACATTACAGAAGAGGTGCTGACACTCGAAGGTGTGCGAACAAGGCTTATGAGACTTCCCAAACTGCTCCCAAGACTGCTCTCAGTAAGCGACAAACTACTTGGTGTGGGTACAGAGGTGCCATCATCAGTTGTCGGCAGAGAAGGTACAGGAGGAACAAGAGAGATTGAAGGGAATAAAGATGCAGGGGCCGACGTGAGTACGGAAGGTGTCTCTGGAATGGTGCTCATACGGTCAGGAGACGACCAGGAACTAGGTCGGAGGAACGATGTCTCAAACGATACATCAGGTCCCTCTTGCAACGCGATACTCCTGATACTAGGCGAAGGAGCCAACTGGCTAGAATCATACGAGAAGTCACTTTCTGTCGCCCAGGGCAAAGGACTCGGCGGCAATGGCAAAGCACCGGGAGAAGTACTGGGAGGAGGAAGAGAGGTCATCGGAACAGAAGGAGTCAAGCTGGATTCAGAAGATAGAGTCATGCTAGTCATAGTAATGGTGGACGTAGGCAAAGTCGTCGGAAGTCCCATGGTATCACTAGAACTCGGGCTCGGAAGAGACATGCTGACGCTCGAAGAGGGAGGTGAAGATGGGGGGCCAGAGGGTTCTGTAGGCGGCAGCGATGGAAGAGTTGAACTTTCTTCCTCCGACCAGTGCAAACTTGAAGGTGTGGGCACGTCACTGCTGACCTCCGTGGAAGGTGGTAGAGGTAGATCTGACTCTGAAGACGGCGTCAAAGACATGACTGATTCCGATGCCTCAGAGGGAGGCAAAGGGACATCTTCGGGATGCACTAGCGAAACAGTAGACGGAGAAGAGACAGAGATAGAGCTCATGGTAATAGACCGCGGAGCGATGGAAGGAGACGAGACTGATGTCGATGCGATCGACGGTACCTCACTTGGAACCTCAACTTCACTTCTTTCCTCTCGTTGTTGCGGTTCTTCTGGCTGCTCCGGCTTTTGCGCCTCTGGCTCGGCGGGAAGAAGCACTGACGATGCCTTCGGAGTACCTTCTTCGCCTGGAATTGTTTCCAACTCGCTCGGGCACACTTCTGCAGTCGAATACTCTGTTGTTGGCTCTGTAGATGGCTCTGATGCGGTTCTGTACCGAATGGACCCCTCGCTTGCTGTTGTATATAGAGAAGGTATAGAGGGCAGGGACTTGAATGATGAGACGGAAGAAGGCGTCTTCGCTGTGACATAGTCTGAGCTTCCTTGGGACGCAGTGACAAAATTCTCCCCGTCACTCCCACTAATATCTCTCTCCGAATCAGACGAGGAAGGGATGGAAGCGGGCGGCGTCGACTCGTCTGTCCAAGTCGTAGAAGTATAAGTCCTCGTGCGACTAGTCAACTCCGAAAGATCAGACGAAGGGCATATATCATAGCCAGTTTCGCTAGAACGCGTCCCACCGCTCAACACACCACTGGAAGGTATCAAACTGGAGCCTGAGCCGGACCCTGTCTCCCTAGTCAAACTGCCTGTCTCGCTGCCTTCATTTTCCTTGTCACTACTTTCATCAGAAGGTTGGTATCCGCTGCCACTACCAGTGCCGCTTCTTCCGCTAGACGAGAAACTTCTCGAGCTACCACCTCGTCTTCTCACTTCTCTGGTCCTGCTAAGCCTTGAGGGCGAGGTCGGCGTGTATGAAGAGGAGGAAGGAGTTCCACTGCGAGTGTAAGGCGATGTAGCAGTGGCAGAATACGACAAGGTTGAGGTGTAAGGAGTCCCAGTCCTAACACCACACAAGTTAATGATTGTATAACCGCATGAATATCTGCACATACCCTGTATATGGAGATCCGGTATAGATAGAGCCCGTGCTTTGAAGATTGGTCAATTAGTTTTATTACTATTGGCAGCATACAAACTTACCCAGTGTAAGGCGATCCTGTATATGAGCCTGTACCCGTACCCGAACGAGAATCGTAATCCGTCGTGAACGTCCTAGGAGTTGCGCCCGTTGCCGTTCCAGTGAAGCCCGTTCCAGACCGAGTCTCCGTTCCCGTTCCCGTAAAGGAGCCTGTACCGGTATAACCAGTGTAAGACCCAGCACTGGTATACGGAGAATAAGTGCCAGTTCCAGTTCCAGTTCCAGAACGGGTATATCCCGTATACCCAGTCGTTTCTGACACTCTGGTACCAGTAGGAGTCCACGAGCCTGTGGCAGTGAGTCCAGTGAATGTCCTCGTCCCTGTTCTTGAATCGTATCCCGTCCTCGAATCGTATGACTCGGCAGAAGAATAAGCAGAGCTTCTCTGAACGCTAGTGCCAGCGGAGAAGAACTGGTCATCACTGGAGGACTTGTTGGTCTGAAAGTCGCTTCCCAAATCAGTCATGCTCCCGCTCCTCCTCAAACTCATCCTGCCACTCATTCGTCTGCGGGAAATCGCTCTTGAATCACCTCGATAAACATACTCATCTCCGTCAATATCAGTGTCGTCGACCGTACGCGAATGGTAAGAGGAAATGAAGGTCGAGGGTCGACGGCTAACGCCGCCTGCAGATGACACAGATGGAGAAGAGAATGACTGGTAGCGTCCCGTCCCCGAAGATGTAGACCTGCGCGCTGAGCCGTCTGACTCCGAGACATAAAGCTCATCGACTCCGCTCATCTCAGGAATATCGGAGATTGGAGGAACATATACTGTGCTCCTGCTCCCAGTTCCGCTACTAGTAGTTGACGACACACTTGAGCGCGATTCGATGGATAGGATAGTGCGAATAGAGCCGGTCGGAGAGCCAGAACGACGCGTGCGTGTCAAAGATGAGAAAGAGGGGGTGAGTGATGGCGCCCGAGATACGGTCGGTGTAGGTGGTGTATTGATTGCTTCCCTTTACACCAGGTCAGTGATAGAAACTGATGAAAGACATCGAGTAAAACTGACCATATTCGTCCAATCCACCTTTGCCTCTCAACCAAGCTTTCGCAAGCTAACCTCTCGACACCGTCGCCATATACCATCCAGAACGGCACGAGTAGTTCCGTCAGATCATCAATATTCTCCCCAGCTCGAGTCTGAAGGCGGCGTCTTTCGTCCTGTCCTCTAGCAGCAAGAGCACCAACGTCATCTCGTGCTCTTGGGTGGCTCAAGCTCAACGCAGATTCTACCGTCAAACAATTCACCAAATCAAGTTGTACGACTGCTCGACCCATGGGACTTCGCCCTCCTTCCGCTGAAGATGAGGCAGTGGGCGCCAACCAAGACAACAGAAGAGTGTGCCGATAGAGTAAAGCCTGACATTTTTGCCACTGATACGGAGGCTCGCCATGTACATTGAGGTAGTAGAGTGTGCCAAGATGCAGAGGCTGCAAATACAGACCGTGAGAAATTGATACATGGCGGATGCAAATCAAATATCTACCGTTTCTGAACCATTATTACCCAAGAACTTGTTCAGTTCGCTTTCATCGAGCCCAATGCTCCCCGCTCCTGCGCTCAAAGTGCTCCCCCTATGCCCCTCGGCCTCAGGAGTGGAATCTCCATTTCTTCGACCACTGGCTCTCCGCCGTAGCCCAAACAAGCCTGAATCAGCCTCAGCATCGCGTGCTTGCTTCTGACGAGACTCGGGAGTAGGAGAGACACTATCCCTTTTGCCTTCTCGAGCCTTGTCTCCCGCTCCCCCAGAGCGAGTGGGAGTCCTCTCTTTCCAAAGCGCTACTATATTGCGTACACTGGCAAGAGGACTCCTCGGAGAACCTTCGTCAGGGCGGCGCAAAGTAGACGTGGGAGTCGTCTGTGTTTGCGACTGAGATTGCGTGCCTGTGCCAGTGCCGGTCCCAGTCTGGGTAGTAGTAAAAGCTGAAGGAGAAAGAGTACTTTGTGTAAAAGTGCTCTGTGTAAAAGTGCTCTGGGTCTGTGTGAAGGTAGAAGGTGTATAGGACGATCCAGTCGCAGTAGATGGCCTAACCGGAGGCGATAAAAGCGAAAAGGTGGTTGTTGGTGTCTGAGATCGAGTGTACGAAGAACTTGACTTAGTTGGAGACGATGGCCGAGAAGTTGAAGTTGTCGCCTCGAACAGGCCAATGAGCTGGTTTGTTCGCCCAGGAGGAGGCATCTCTCTGTCTGACCCAGGATCCGTAGAAGACCTCCCATGTCCCCCACCGTGCCCTGCTGCCGGAGAAAGGAAAGCTGACCTGGGCCGGGTAGTAGCTTGAGAAACGCCTGAAACAGGACGAGATTCTGTCACTTCAGTCCTTTCGGTGATATGGCTCAAACGCAGCCTTGGATCATTGGACGCTGGTGGATAGGTGTGTTGGGATGAAGGTAAAAAAGGAGAAGTCGGAGAAGTTGGACTGAAGACAGAAGGAAGTGAGACGAAAGAGGGAGAGCCGGTATATGTACTCGGCCCAGTCTGAGTGGCAGTATACGTTCCAGTGTACGTCCCGGTATATGTTCCCGACCCAGTGTAGGTCCTACTTCCACTTCCACTATATGACCCATATCCCGTCGAAGAGGGGGCCCTGCTTGAAGACCAAGTGGACACCGCTTGCTCTGTGTCATCGAGTTCGTTGTCCAAATCGTTCAGTGTGGCTTCGACCTCTTCGATAGAATTTGAGTCTTCGTAGGAGTCATTGTCTGAGTAAGAATTGTCGCTTGTTCGAGATGGTGAAGTTGCGAATCTGCGCATCTCTGTTGTTGAAGTGTAGATTGAAATTTGTCGGTTTGAGTCTGGAAAAACAGCGTCAAAAACACAACGAGAAACACTTTCCGATGAGACCATACCTTGACTGCAATATGATTCTTTTGTTTTGGAAGATATAACTTGGCTGCTCAAGCAAGAAGCAGCATCGCAAGTTGAGCAGAATCAAGCCGTTGTGATATTACCGAGTTGGGATGCTCAACAGACGACTTTAGGGCAGGTCAGGTCGTGGTTCTGTTTGCTCACGTGCCCGCGCGCGTCCTTCCAACTCTAAGCGCTTGAGCGCTTGCACACTCAGATTGACCTGCCTCAGTTCTAGCTCAGTTCTACCTTCTCGGCCAACCGCTATCGCTCAAATACTGAATCGACGAATGATAGTCGACAACAGTACTACCGAGCTCTCATATTGTCTGTTGAAGAAATTATGCTTGGGTAAAGAGGGCAACCACTGTCAGGAGAATATCGTGATTCAAGAACCATGGTCCGCCCAGGATGATACAGTCTGCCTTCAACTTCACTGTCGCAACCTGAGCTACTATTTGGCGGGCCTCGGGACTCTTACTAGGCGTGTCTCCAAATTTGAACAGACTTTCTCTCCTCACGATTTCGGACCAACGGTGAAGAACTCGAGGCGTTATGTATGTGAACTTAGCGGCTCAACCTTTTCTTGTTGTCAATGTGCAGCGAAATTGTTCAGCGCAATCATCCCGACGAGATCTAGAAGGATGAAACTGGACTCTCGACGCCTGCTGCCAGCATGGCACTACCGGGCAAAATTTGTACAGAAGATGTCATCGTGGTCTTTTGTCGTTGGAACTGCTGGGAGACAACCTGGAATGGATTCATGTGCCTGGCCTCACCCTCAAGTGTCTGACGGCACGGTAAAGAAAACGGACTTATTATTGGGTGTCTACAGTGTAAGTACACACCCTGAACGGTTCAGATCATATACGTTACATCGGAGCACAACAAGTGTGTATTTTGAAGGCTTGCCACTTGTATGCCTACCATCACCGTTCACCAGGGAGTCACGCCCCGACCTAAGTAGCATATAGAAAAGGTACGTGAAAGCACTGCATAGAGACTCGCAATACATGATCCATCGGCTTCCCTACTAGCAAAGAACCCAGCAGAGACGGGAGTGTTTCAAATGAGTCTCCAGCTATTGCTATCTGTGACGAGCATGCTTGATTAATGGTCATTCCATTCGAAGGCTCCTAAAATCTCGCAACGGGCACCGACTGAACGCTTCTTCCATGTAGAGTTTCATTTGAGTAAGGTAGAGCCTCCATGATCATCCCATCATCACTCTCTAGTTTCTCTAGTTTCATCCTTTTGGTAGCCTTACATCCTTTCTACGTGAGCTCCTCCATCTCTTCAAATTGTCCGCTACGAGTAGACTTGAGCATGTCCTTTCGGCCGTACCGACTGCATCATGAATTGCGGCCGGTGCTTGAGTCACTTACAAGTGTATTGATAGTATTTGTAGTCCTATGCCACATACCCATCAGGAATACATCATTGCACTGCCAATTGCACTTAGTTTGTTTGAATTCAACCAATCTCCCGGGCGATGATGAAAGTGGTTGAGTATACGAGGGTTTCGAATCATTGGCAGCGCTTCAGCTTCAGCCCACGAGAAGCGGTAGGGCCGGTATGAGCAATGGTATGATTCCAAGGACTTCAGTATCATATAGCCCTGCTCTGTCGCCGGCCAACACACTCTGAAATTTTCATTCCAAAACATGGAGAACGAACGGAACCGAGACAAGCCTTGAGGAAAAGAAGCTTGAAATTTCAAAATCTCACGAGTTCGATGTACTTAGATGTTCACCGGATGCTCATCGTGCGCTAACACGGGCTTTCACTGTCAGATTTGATAAACAGTACCAGGCAATTGGCGAGACCATCTAAACCCCGTTGTACAAGTACTTTCAAATGAAATCAATACGTGACTACATATGTCAAATTGCGTATCATCATCATGCCTTTTCACCATACCACTCAGTCTTATAATAACTACACAGAATGAAGGGAACCCTCGTTGCTGGAACGTGAGGCTCTATATCCATCGCTCTTGGGCCTTTCACTGAATCATTGTCATCTACGCACCAAACTCTATAGCATCAAATCTCTCAGCGACTCTAACATCCTCATCACTGGTATCCCTCCCGCATACAGAACTGCTGATTTTTGCTTTTCCCGAACCTCGACAGATCTATTTCCCTGCAGCGCAAATGCACCGCCCTTGATCCCGCAATTCCCGCGCACCCGAAGTCATCACAGCAAGCAGAATCTTGGGAGGCTGTTGCAAGGCAGAACTTCTCGTACAAGCCGTACACCAGCTTGCTCTCATCGACAAACCCATCAGTGAAAGTAGGAGTACTGATTGTACTAGGTCGGTGAAAGACGTGATGTGGATCGGGATGACGCTCCAAGGACTCTAGGAGGGTGGTAATTGGCTTATTTGGAGAGGTGTGTTTCATGTCGGTTTCGGTGGTCCCGGATGTCTCAAATGGGTGCTCTCTGGGAGATAAAAGAGCAACTTCTGCGAGGTTTGCGTCCTGGTGTGGTTTGAAAGCGTTAGCTTCATAACGATGCAGAGAAGTATCAACCCACCTCAAAAGTGATAGTCAAAGGTGAGGAAGCAACTCCATTCAACGGAAAGATGACTGCGAAGACAATGCAGACGGTCGCAGCAAGCAAACCAGAACTACGCTTCATGGGAAGAGTCAAAAACCTGACACTGTAAGCAAGTCTTTGAAGAATTCAATACCAATTATGAGAATGGACGTCACACACCTCACAACAGTGCGATTAGCGCCGAGCGGGAAGGCTTGACAGAAGAAGAGTACGCTCGGAGACAACTGAGCGACAGATTAGGCAGCTAACAAGATACAGGACAGGGTTTAAAGACACGGATAACCGGTCAAGTCGTGTACCGTGAAGACAGTAAAAGTAGTAGCACGTAGCTGCCTCAGCGTCACAGGGAATGAGTAACAGAGAGAATGGTGTAGGTCAGAAGTGGAGAAGCTCATGTCGTCCACAGTTTATAGGGCTCGAGTTGCATTAGAGTTCACAGCTTCTTTTCTTGTGCTTCCGTAATGGATTGAAATTCAGGCAGGTGATGCCAAAGCCACTTCCTGAACCAAACCTGAACCAGACACTGTCGAGCAGTATATCAATAGGCGAGTAAAGTACCAGCGAGCCTCAAGGCGGCATTCAATGCGGCAGTTGCTAGTCGACCTGTATCTGATTGAATATATGTTGTCAGGGACTGGGGTGAAAGCAGCCTGCCTGAGTATACAAAACGGGAGGAATACCTACTTTTACATCTGAAGCGACAGAACGCACTCTTCATCAGCCACACCTGTACTCAGAGGGATTCCGAAAGCACGCTCACTACCAAGTGTCGAGTGTCGGTACCGGGATCTAAGAACAGCGCAAATCATTGGCAGGCAATGCTGTACATATTATTATCTGCTTTCCCGAAATGCCGCTGAAGTAACCAGATACTGCGGAGGATGGTGGCGGTCTTGGGGGGAGAAGTCCCGTGAAGAAGATTCACAACGAGTACTATTGAACGTAACAACCAATACCTCAATTGCCCATACTGGCGCAACAAGATGTACATATCCAGCAGAACTGGAAAATGTTGTTAGACCATGCTGGTTTTTGAGGGAGTAATTATAAACTCACCTATCCTATAGAAATACAATGCCTCTCACCACATAGTGAGGGTCAAGCACGGTCTTCATGCTGACCTGTCCTGACCGTTCTTGGCAAGATATCTCGCATTTACAGCGACAAAGTGGTATCCAACGACGGTGAGCATAGCAAATATGCCGAGTGTGTTGGCGAGAGTGTAGAGAGTCGAATGAGACATGATAAGAAAGCCTTTGGACAAAATTTAGGCACAGAGTCGATTAGTTAGAGAAAAGACATACGAGCGTGAAAGTTATATGAACGGTTGGCGGTGGAATCTGAATCGCGTCGACGTGGTCGAGGGGTTCAATGAAATGGCTTACATAATCCAGCAGCTGCCGGGGAATGTCGGTTGCAGGCTTGAACTCAACATCTACCACTCGAATTTCCTCTTCATTTATCCACCATGAGACCCACTATTGCGCGCTCCAGCGAAATGCCTGGTCGTGAGTACTCAGAGTTCTTGCGCTTCTCTCGATTCTCCACTGACTAATTCTGCAGCACAAAGGGCCTGGGTGAGCAATAAATTGCTTCCATGGACATGAATATAGCGTTAATCATTGGTTATGGCTCCCTTTCATTACTTAGAACTTGTGGTGGGGTGACAAATCCGGCGTCAAGCAGAAGGGTATCGTTCAATATAGTGAGTAGACCGATATTCGCAGAAAAGTAAATTTCAGCTCAATTCGGGATAGCCATATCGCCCTTCCAGTCCAAAGCTGCTCCGCAAATGATTCGTAGCTACATCTTCAACTTCTACAGGCGTGTCTCTGGTGAAGCAATATACTTTGTCATTCCTTTCGCTGCTGGTGCGTCAATAATTTTGGAGTAACTTCTGCCGCCTGGACTGATGACTCTTGTGAAGGCTATGGAATCTACACATGGGCAAAAAGCCGTGAAGCCTGGCAAAATAGCAAAGCTGGTCATATTGCTGCTGGTGAACACCATTGAAAGTTTAGAGAGATCTGTGAGTAATTTAGTTCCATTTCCGCACACCCCATTCAGTGATCTTGACCCAACACAGGTAGACACGATTAGCCACTATAGAGTCCGCTTAATGGAAGTCGCGATTGACACCCTTCCAATGAAACTGTCTTCTATGTATCTGGTAAGTTCAAGGGAATGGCGTTATCGTTGAAGACAGCGCCTTCTTCCTGCGAACCCAACGCCTTTCCTCAACAAACCTAAGGCAAACTCTCATTGTGACAACGCGTCAAATACAATTCAGTCTTTGAAGCTAGCCTGTGTTCTGCGGCCTCTCTTCGATGTGCTTTCGCTACCACATTGGCAGAACTCATCTGAAATTCGGTCCGACAGTAATGACCCGTAACAGCATCATATGCAGAGGAAGATACTGAACACCCTACAAACGCTTAATCATCTATCACTCATGGAGACATTGACCTCTAGAAGCTCTTGCGGTGTGCATGTATATTGTGATGTAGCGATTCTAAGTAATAAGAGGTTGATGGGTTATGACTACTGATACAAATGAACATAATACTCTACGACTCTACGACTCTACGACAGTATCTAGTGAACAACAAGCATTTATAAAATAAATAAAGGATGTCTTAACGTGCTCGGCATATTACAGACATAATTTCTATGCTTTAACTGGGTGTCCGTTTTTTACAGCTTGCCAAGATTCTCTTGATGAAATGTCATTCCACCAACTGCATATACAAAGTTAGGACGACCAATTGCAAACGACGGATAAACAGCATCTTACCGGCTAACATTAGGGCCCTTCCTCGTTAAGATGTCGCTGCCAGCTTCCGTGAGCATAGCACCGCATGGTAGGTGGTACAAATCAGCTAGTGTTAGCTCCTGAAATCATATACACCGCGCGTGTCAGAAACAGGTAGGTTACGTCGAACAGAGTTACTTACATCGCCAGCGAGATATTTCTGTTGACTTAGAATCATTTCGTAGCCTTCAAGCTTTGATGACAAGCCAGCTACTGATGCTTCGAATACTGCTTCGTCTGGAGCTAGACCTTTCCATCTATATACATAGTATCAACAGACAGTAAGCCTCTGAATGGAAAGGTGGACAGGAAATCATTACAGACCTCTTGATCACCCTCTCATATCCTGCCTTGGACGCATAAGGGTCGAAGTTAAAAACTTCACTGAAAACAGCTTGCTCGAAAAGAGCACCGGCTTTGATGTTATACGCATCAGGTATTAATTTTGTCCCCTGTCCAGCGTACTTTGTGGCAATGTAACGACATATTGCCCGAGACTCGCACACGATGAACCCATCATCGTCCTGCACGCCACAAAGAAACTTGTCAGCTCTTAGACCCGGTAGCAAATAAACAGATTTTCTCACAATGTAGGGTATCTGCCCGAAAGGCTGCTTATACCGTAGCTCGTTCTCCGACATATCGAGGTTGATGAACTCATACGGCACCTGCTTCTCATGCAGCACAATCTGAACCCGCGCCGTGGACGCGCAAAACGTTGAGCCGTAGAGCTTCAATACTTTTGAGCCAGATGGTGTCGGGCACGGGCTTGTCGCAGATGTGTCGAACGGCGAGAAGGCCGATAGCACGACGTGCGAGTTCTTTGGTCCTGACCCACTCGTAGAATTTGGATCTATAGATTGGCCATAGGGATATTTGATCGGAGGCAATGTGAAAAGACCGTCGAGGGTCAGCGAGTCAAGTGCGGAGTCATCGATATCTGAGAATTGAGCTGGGGACCAGGTAAAAGGATCATTCAGATCGAAACACGAAGGTTGGGTGAACGATGGGGCTGATAATTCAGGTATTACGGCAGCGGGGGTCACGGGAGAGACACTCGCGGAGGATGTGGAAGCTGACGAGGAGGATGCGTCACTCTCGCATGGGCTTTGCCGGCGAACTGGTGGAAAGCCGTTGGGAAAGTGCCCACCCCGAGTTATGCTGTTGTATCGATATTTTCATACATGAATGAATTGCCAGTCGGTAAAAAGACGGTGGAGAACATACCGATTCTTAGCTGACAGCCCGGTTCTGCCGGGGAAGTACGTCTTCACAATTTTGGACCAGAACTTGCCATGCTTCTCCACGGCTTCGAGCAACATTACATCCTGCAAGCGAGGATTCAGCTCCTTGTATGCGCTGGGAGAACCAAATGAAGAATAGTACCTCTTCTGAGGTCCAGCTTGTTCGATCGATGGTAGGGTCTAAAGTGTCCTTCCACCGCTTAGCACATTCTTGAAACCCATTGATCAGCTATGGTCTGCGACGACAACGATGGACGAGCTTACGGTCACTATTTCGTGTATGAACAGCAGCGGCGATAAGTGTCCATCTAACGGGTCGCCTGTATAAGTTGTTGACATGTCCACTATGAATGAAGGACGGCCGTACCTTGTACCATACTTCTCTATGGCCTTCACCAGTCTGTCATCTTCATCTGGGGCCCAGTTGCCCTTCACAACGTCCGACGTTGACAACTTTGCAAACCAGCGTTTTCGACAGTCCTTGTTGGTGCGGTTCGGGACGTGTTTTGCTATAGCATGCCATTTCGATGGGCTCGAAGTACCAGGATCCTCTGCAAATAGTTCAGCTATGGATCGACGAAGAAATGGTCGTTACTCGATCGACCTTTTGCTACTGCATCGCGGAGGAGTTGATCCTCTTGTGGTGTCCAAGATCGACGTTCCCGATAGAACATGCTTTACAGTAGTAATCGTTGCTGAGAGAGCAAACTTGATTGAAAAGAGGGCAAGTGATGGGTGCTTGAACAGGAAACAGGAATATGCCACGCTTATAGCGTGAAGAAGCTTTTTATTTTTAATGCGGCATATGAAGAGATATAAGAGTTGTCCAAATTGAGGTAATGATTTTGGATTTCGGTATGTCGCAGACTTCGGGATGTCGGATATACACAATCATCTACGGAACCACCAATAACGGCGCTTTGGTAGATTGCGGCATGGTCCCGCATAGACGCAAATAGCGGCCGCTGAATTGTGCGGTGCTGATAAAAGGGGGTAAGGCCCAACCCAACATTCTTTATGCCCAGATGCTGAATTCCCAATTCCCACGTCTATATATGTATTCGTTCCTTGCGAACCGGAATGGGCAAGGTGGGCGGGCGGGCGTCAGCCACCATGCGACTACTCCAGCCGCTCGCGATTAGACTAGTCAAAGCATGTCATTGAGTGAAACTAAGAATCGGAAGATAAAGTACAGTACCTTTTCGCCTGATTTCATCCTAGTACCAAAGTACATACATCTTGTAGAGGTACAATAACGATCACGAGATCGCAGCTCCTGTCGAAGACAATGGTTTGAATTCCTGTGCTTTCACGGTGCCGAATGCCAAAGTAAGGATGAACTGTCAAAGACCGAGCAGGAAGCCAATCTTGTGTGAACGAATAAGAAGATACGGAGACAAAAGATAAATGGCGCAGAGGTATGTAGGCGTATGGCAATGCCAGTCGACACCGCAGGTGGTAGATCGCTTCCGAGGAGCTTCGTCTTCGACCCCAATGAAGTTGCTCTTCTTTTCGTTTTTGGTTGCCATTGAAGATCAGAAAAGATATATATGAACGCGTGCCATCGATTACAAGGTTTGTAGTTCGGACGTCGGGATGTCGTGACCAGTTCGTATAAGTGCTTGTCCGCGAACGCTGAGAACAATGCGAATGGGCTATGGGCTTGAACTGTGAGTATTGTCCCTTGTCCATCGAACGCTGAGAAATTTGTGTTTTCCAAAACTCTTCCGAACTTCCTGGAACTGCAGTTCGTTTCCGCCGTAGACTCGGAGGGCGATATGCGATTAGTTCTGATAAATCATTCCGCAGTCTCCATACAAATTCCTGGTCTGGAGAGAACTTCATTTTGTATTGTGATTTCAAGCGATTGTAAAATTACACACCTTTTCCAACATATGCTCCTATTACCGACCACTCTGAATCCTCCTTTGGCCAAATTGTCTCGACATATCGTCTACTGATAGACTGAAATCTGACCCATTAACCGGGTTGGTACATACTCCCAAATCGGGAACAGCCATACTGGGGCGATAGATGATTCGAAGTGAGGAAGAAGTTGTACAAGAACAGAGGATACGAGGATACATTGTCATAACATTATATGCAGTATGCAGTTTCGACACCGGGTGGAAAAGTTTAAACAAAGGATCGAGTCGGGACCCAGCGTCGCCTCATCTCTAGTGTGTCAGCGGGCCCGACGTCCCGGTCCAGACCTCTACGCCACCTTTACTTGCACTTCGACCCGAATTTCTGCTTTTTAAAGTACAGTGATTTACCTCGTTCAGATTTACACAATCATCTGCGATCTACCTCTGTCGAGCCTTCAAATCAAAGCTTCAATTTTTTAAATCTTACCCACAAGTCAGGATCCCTCAAAATCACGGCAGTACTCATGGGGCCCATTGCCAATAAACTGAGTTGCAGCCCCAGCTTCCATTAACGCAAACACTCCTGCATAGGAATATCATGATAAGTATCTTTGTGAGGTCAGTGTGAACAGCATGTATACATGACATCGTCTGGAATCTTACGTCGAGACTCAAAATGAAAAACTAGCCCGGACCAAGGTAGGGTTTAATCAGAGCAAACCAGCTTACACACTGCTTACACCCGACTTCTCTTACTCCCGGGCCCGGGAGGTCTGGCTCTCACTTTGTTTCCCTTCGTAGTCACTTTCTTCGCAAATCCCAAATTGAGGTCCGCTTTCTCGTAAGACCAGTTTGATGACGGTACGAAGATACTGCTAACACGGCTGCCGGGAAAGATTGCTTCGGAATACAACCTTCACAATGATTTGATTCCGAGAATTGGAAAGTCTCCATGAAAGAAAATACAGCTAGTCAGTTTTCAATCCTTCATCACTTAAACTGTATCACTAAGCAAGGGTATGATAGAGTCTAAACCAACATGATACAGTCCGTCTCTGGTACAACAACAATTACAGGCTAACTTACATACAGCTCGCAAAACGCAGCATGTCACGGGCTGCCACTACTATCCCCTCTTATGCCCGCCACAGCTGCCCTCTATGTAGAATAACCCCGACCAAGTGGAATAATCGAACACAATCACGTCCACCTCACATAAGCCGCAGACTCGAAAAATGACTTCTTGGAATCTCAAACCCAACGCGCTCGTCACGATATCGTCGAGCTACGGGACCTAGGCCCTCTGGGTCTTGTCATCCTAGAAGCACCAGCACTGAAGCGAGCGTTATTTGGACTATCCGCACTATCTGGAGGCGAAAGCTGCCCATGCTCATTCAGCAGCGGTGCGCTTCGTACTTGTACTTCCCTGCCATCATCTACACGAAATAAATAGAGAAATCAGTGCAGTTCATAACAAAGCCATGGAAATTTCCGTTTAGGCCGCAAAACTACTCACCAGAAAGCAGCTCTTCATTGTTTTCAGGCCTTTCCTTTCCCGTGCCCGCTTTTTCCTTCCCTTTACGTTTGTATTTGCTCTTGTCTTCACCATAAGTATTTGCGTGATGGAAAATCGCAACGGTCTCTGGTACTGTTACTTTATTCTCAAACAATATCGGAACCTTTGGCAATGCTTTGATCTTGCCTCCGAGCGGCTCGGAAGCTGAGGCTCCTTTGACAGTTCCAGTTCCTAGAGTTCGAACGGTACTTTGATGCCTTGATTGGAATGAGAGCAGGTCTAAGGAGTGACTTGTTAGACAAGGGGATTTGGGTGAATATCAAAGGAACTCACGCTGATCACCCGAAGATGAATGGCTATGGGCTGCCGTAGTATGAGCCCTAGCCCTCGGACGTTCACCTAGCAAAACATTCGAACCCGAGGGCACACCCATAGTTAGAGGGATCTTGGGATCGGAGATGCCCCCGAACGCCCCCGGTCTTATATCATGAGCATCAGACAACCTTCTCCCAGTACGTTCAATTCTTCTATGTGAACAGCCTGCTGTAGGGTTCACAACTACGAGCTGTCGAGATCTCCGATATGTGGGTTTGCTTTCAGAGCCTACAACATCGGGACCATCTATATGATCACGGGAATGAGGCTCTGACGTTCCAAGTCTTGGCGGAGGCAGAACCGGTAACGTGCGCTGATTGTTGTCTATTTGACGAATCGATGAGGAGAGCAGAACATAAGATCGGGTGACACAGGGCTTACACCCACCAGGTTTGAGATCATCCATCTTTTCCGAGTTGATTGTTTTCGGCGTCGAGGTTGTTCCATTTGTACTAGTAATTGAGAAACGAGGTATAGACCTCCCAGGCTTATTCGTGAGAGTATGATTTGAGATCAACGCCGGTGGGGTTATAGAGGTCCCGGCAGATGCGTGAGGCTGAGCTAATCGAGAAGTATCGGTGAACAATCGATATGTCAATAGGATATATAGCCCAACAAAGACTTACACGACTGAGACATCCATGTATGCGCTCTCGGTCTAGTCGCTTGAGACTCAGGATTAGGCAGTGGACGTATCGACACCTTCTGCTCAGCGGTGCTATTTTTGTCTGTCTCGCACGCGGTCTCGTCCACGGGAGTTAACAGGGACAATGCACCGGTACCGCCCCGGTCAGGTATCAAGAGCGGCTGCAACGTAGGCGGTGCTGATACCAACGCATGTAGATCATAAGGGGAGGAGCACAAGTACGGTGTATTTTTTAGCTGAATGAACGTTTTTACCGAAGAGAGCTTTGGCGTTACTCACATAGCATAAATGCTCGTTCTCGAACGACTGGCCTCCGGTTAGAACCACCTGTGCGCGGTGCTGATCTTTCAATCGTGCTGTTGAGAGTGAAGAAGCCGCGGTTTTCAGTGTTCATACGTATAGTGTAAATGGGTGTCCGTCGCAAGAAAGCACCTTAGTTTTGATTGGAAATTCATTGAAATAAACGAAGAGTTGAAGAGATATTCACCTGTCAGAAACGAAGTATAGTCCGCCCTATGTTTCCAAATTCACAGCACAGTGATTGAAAACACTCGACGTTTGCGTCGTTATGGCGTTGTGTGACCGTCTACGTGGTCGATGCTTCTACTCTGAATCAAAAGCTCCAGTCAGTCCGGGATTGATGCCAGCAATAAAGAAAGAGCCTACTCTTTTCGTTAATAGCGCCAAGTCCCCGTGACGAGTCCACTCTTCGTCCAAAATCGCGGCGTAAATGCGTCCTGTCAAGGCACTTTATAACAAGATATCTGTAGTGCGTCCTTTTAACTCCTTCCCAACCACAGCTTCCAGAGATGGACGGAAAGCTCAGAAAGCTCGGAAAAACAAAAAAGGCAGACCGAATATGGGTACCAGATGAAGAATGAACGAAAGAAGGTTGAAACTGTAGACTGTAACGAATCACTGATTCCGAGTCTAGTATATAATAACCAACACTACGCAGAACATACCTCCATCAAGTCATGCGAGACAGCACGCAGGTATCACCGAGGGGGCCATATCCTGTTCGCCACGCTATCATCGGCGATTTGTTGTCTCTAGGTCACTGGAAGTTTTTATTCATTCTTGTGAAACTGATTGGAGACCGCGCTGGAGGGGGTTGGAAAAACGCAAGTCGCAAGGCACTGCGGAGGAGAATCAAGATTTCTGATTATTCAAGTCATTCCGAACGCCCCCAGCTGATTTTTCCCCAATATCACACCATAACGTTTCTATACCGCTCCCGTTCTGCCGTCCGAAATCAGTGATACCAGAAGCATTGACCAAAGAAGGGGGCACTGGTTTCCGTGTCGTGTTCCGAATCAAGACCGGATGGTTGTGATTTGAGATCTATCTGCATAACAGAAAAACAGGATAAGTGAGCTTTTTTGACATAAGGCTGCTGTTGAAAAATTGTGGAAGTTGTGCAGCTGTATAACATTGACTGTGCATATGGATGTATATGGATCCAAGTTGTTCACTAGTTTGCGCAATTGGCGAACCACTTTAACAGGATTACATAAGACTTACCGCGATCATTTTCCGATTCGATTGCCAGCGACAGGTACGGACTTACGCACGAACGGCCAACCTGGAACCAACGACTCGAGCCTCAAATTCATGATCATCGATTCGCTGACATAGCCAGGATTCATGTATATCAATTCAAAATACACCGCCAGAGAGGTAGAATTGAGCTTCCATGCTCTAATTTTCATTTCGGAACTGACCCCCCTTAGTATCGGTTTCCGTGATGAACATAGCAGCTAGGCTGACGGTGCACGGAATACGAGAAGTCGACGTGTCCATCGCAGCTGAGCGCTGAGCGCTGAGCATTGATATGTGATGGTTGACGAAAGACACGCGCGCGCGGGTTAAAAAATCGTAAGATAAAATAAATCTTCAAAACCTCTCCAAAGGCTACGAGCTTCCCTCCGACGGCCGTCTAGTAAGGTACGTTAACCCAGTCACTACAAATCCTTGGAGTATTAATCTCTTCGGACTTCAAAAGAGGTCAAAAAAGGGAAAACAAGCTTGAAGTGCTACAAACCGTATAACACGGAAAAGTTGCGGTACTTTCAGCCGTCTTCAGCGGTAGAGATGCGGTAGGTCTTTAGCGGGAACTGTATATGTTACATGGACGCAACGGGTGCGGACGCGGGTAAGTTGTACTTGGTATGAGTGGCTTGCACAGTAAACAATTGCTCATCGGTGAGCATTCGGAAATGGGGTCACTCGAAAATCATGAATTGACAAGTTCATTGTTCATTCCCGGAAACTCTCCTCCTAGATACAGATGCATATACATAACATACAAAACACTTCCATATTGTCGAATTCCAAACATTCGTATACAACTAAATGCCCGATAGCGCAAAACGTCCGTTGGATTCATGCAAAAAAAATCCATCACAAACTCGAAAGCAAGGTCAAACATCATTCGAACGGATCGGTGTCATCAGTCAACGTTTCAACGTTTACCAAGAGTTGAATTGGAAGACCTGGTACTCGTTGACATTGTCGCAAGTACCGAGTCCCAAGGGGCCGTCAGGCTTCATCTCGACACAGTCAGTACCGTTCTTGCTGAGCGGCAAGATGATACAGTAGTCAGCGACGAGGTCACCCTTCTTGGTGTGCTCGTAACATTCCAAGCAAATAATCTCGAAGTACTCGTAGCTGTATAGATACAACTATTAGTCTTATGTCTATATATCTGAGAAGAAAACAGCACTTAGGTATCCTTCTTGTCATCCTTGCACTCGTCAAGTTTGAGGTCGGACCAAGAGTCCTGGCAAGCGATAGCAAGTTTGTCATCGTCGTAGTCTCTGCAAGAAGCCGCCAATGTATATCAGTATACAGATCACGAACGACCAGAAACCGCCTCGACAACTCACTTGAAGATGTAGTTACCCTTGTTCTTGTCATCATGCTCGACACGCCAGTTAGGCTTGTCACTACCCCGGTAGCTGGAACTTCCGAGTACAGCGTCCTTGGTGGAACCAGGGACACCCCACTCGTATTTCTTGTCACCGTGGTGGGTGATAGAAACACCAATGCCGATGAATTCAGGGTAGCAGACTTCCTTGCCACCGTACCAGTCTTTGCCGTGCCAGTCTTTGTAGTCCTTGCCGTCGTCATAGTCATCGTGACCATAGCCGTCCTTGCCGTCCTTCTCATACCCATCCTTGCCATCCTTTCCATACCAATCCTTGCCATAGTCGCCTTTGTCATCGCCGTCGTCGCGGGCACCGTGCCAGTCCTTGTGGTCTTTGCCATCGTAGTCTTTACCATCCTTGCCATGGTCATAGTCATCGTGACCATAGCCGTCCTTGCCATACCCATCCTTGCCGTCATATCCATCTTTGCCATCGTGGTCCTTGCCATCCTCATAGTCGTCGTGATCATAACCATCTTTTCCATCCTTGCCATCTTTTCCATACCAATCCTTGTCATGGTCGTCCTTGCCATCCTTTCCATCCTTTCCGTACCAGTCCTTGTCATAGCCGTCTTTGCCATAGCCATCCTTGCCGTATCCGTCGTGACGGGCACCGAGAGCAGCACCCATGGGGCTAGCGGGGGAGGCGAAGATGGCGGGAGTATTAGCGAGCAAAGCCGCAAGTAAGCAAAAAGTAGCAGTGGTCTTCATGTTGGGCAGAAGAGGTGTGTAGAGACGATGTTAAAAAGCCGAAGAATGCGAAGAGCTAACCAAGTCGAGAGAGAACTGGGTTGTTGGTATAACTACGACAATGTTCTGCCGTATTTATACCTTTCCAGCCTCTCGAGAACACAACCCAAAGTGTTGGGTGTTTTCTTCCCGACGCTACCAATGAACCACTGTCTCGTGAGCTTCAGACAAACGAAGCTGTTCTGTGGTCAGGAACTTGGCAAGAAACATCGGAAGGAATGCTCAAAAGAGGATACGATGGCATTTTTGGTGCTATCCGCGAGACGCGCCTCCTGTGTCTCATCCTTGGCATTGACCTTATGGCTCATGACTTGCACACAGGTCACGGTTTGTAACGAGCAACAGAATGTTTTCCACAAGATTCCATTTGAACGAAGCTCCTTGGCAATATCGAAATCGTCATCCTAGAGCTTCCGCAGAATCTGGAATGTGACGTGCACTCGGTCAAAGCTGTACATATTTCTCTATCGATGCGAGGAAAGGACATTGTAGACTTAATAAAATTATTTTTATGAATGCATTTGAGCAGGATTCAGGATGCATCCAATAAAACTTCACTCACATATCTCGGTCCGCCAGCACATTCGTCAACGCTCATCCAACCATCCAACCTCTGAAACGTAGCTTGGGAATTCAATATTTGAGACGAAAAACGGATCATCGCCATGAAACTGAGTGAGAGTAAGCATCGCCCATTGAAGATTTTCTGTAGTCCCGCCAAGCCGAGCTTGGTGAATCGCGTTTTTCTCGTGCTCCAGTTTCACGTCGTCTCATCTACGCGTCTCTAGAGTAGAGCTTCGAATTGACGCGTCAGTGCCCGGAGACTATTTATCGATATCAAACCAACCTTATTTACTTCCAGGAAGCGTATAGCGTGCATCTAGAGTCTGCATGACCCACGAAAACGCTGGTACGCACCGCAGCCTGAGCCTGAGATAAACGCGCTGTTTCATGATTTGTTTTGCACCGCGTCTTCGCGAAACAGCCCTGGGGATGGAGTCTCAAGCCAAGCATCAATCGAAAACATCGTTCAAGAAGAGCTTGGCTTATGATGTAAGTAGGAGGGATTGGTTCAGGACCGGGTGGAAGGCTGTCGTTGATGCTCGTAGGAGGCAAACAGTGAAGTATTCCCACAGCAGCATGGCGCAGTGGTAGCGCGCGGGGCCCATAACCCCGAGGTCACTTGATCGAAACAAGTTGCTGCTATTGTGTGTCAAAATGTTTTTCTTCACCTGCACGATGCTTTTGACCAGATTTTGACCCTCTCGAAAACTACGCCGCAAAGCTTCAAACACCATGCTTTGGATGTCAGTACATGTCAGTTCTGACCGGGAATACGGTGATAACCTTCCTCGTCCCTTCGAATTAATCTCATACATGATTGCGCATACTGGTCATCTGTGTCGCAGCGGCTGTCCTACATTTCACCTAAATCTGCCAAGGCGCGACTCAAAAAAAGTCCCTCTTGGATTACTCCGACGACGTGTCTGAACATTCGCCTTAAAACTCTAGTGTTTCGTATAGACATACCCTCTCGGAAAGCAAGATTAAGCGCTTGAGCTCGAGCTTGATGAGACTCATGCCCAGCTCTTCCCTTCAGACCCCAAGAACATCTCCATCTCCACCTCCGAAACAAAACCTCCGCACCAAGTACCAAGTGGCTGCCTCGAGGCCCATGGTTTCAGTCTTTCAAAACTCCGGCTCAGGAGGCTCAACGACGCCAGCACGCTCAACAATAACACCATAATGTTCCGGTCTACGATGTTTCTCAAACGCGAACGTGCGCGATTTGCCTTGCCTGGGGTGATTTCATCATTTCATTAACGTCGCGTTGTCAAACGCGAAAAGGGTCTTTGGACTTACTGGCACGCGTCTAAATCGATATCAGCAACGACTAATTCGTCTCCGTCTGTTTTGCTTTCTGCTATGATATGTCCCTCGGGATCGACGATCATGCTTCCTGTGATTAGTTCGAATTTGCCGTCGTCCCAGCCGCATCGGGCGGAGGTTATGCAGAACACTAAGTAGGTTAGTATGAGTGAGAAGGATGGGTGGATAATGGTGAACACAATCGTACTGGCGTTGGTATAGGCGTTAGCTTGACATACGAGTTTGTGATGGAACTGTAGAAATAAATAACCTTTCAAAGAATAGGGAAAGAGGAAGATGCATGCGTACCAATGCATCTTTTCGAGCAAAATCACGGTCCATATTAGGATCAGCACCCCAGAGCTCTGGAGCCCAAGCTACGGTGTTCTGTGCAATGCTCAGCTTGAAGAATTACAGATCAAGATTGATACACACATAACCAATGCACATAATCTCAGCGCCCTGTAGACCATAACACCGCCATCCCTCTGCCCATCTACGATCATTACATATGAGCATAGACACGATAGGGCTCCTCGTCCCATGCCGAAGAGATGGTGCACGGAAGGCTTGAAAACCTAGGTCCCCCGGTTTAAAGTATCGTTTTTCGAGTTGGTTCGTCGTATTAGGGTGATCATTGAATGGTTCTAGGATAATTAGTAGCTTGGTATGAGCACACTCTCCAATTAGAGGAGCTGGAAACCACGATCGTACCAAAAGCACCCGGAAGATGTACCTTCCTATACTTACTCACCACCTTCCCTTTCGAAACATAACTAGCCGTATTATACGGTACACCCCCAGGCGTCTTCTCCGCATACCCAACAACCACGTCAATCCCAAGTTCCTTCGCTTTATCGAAAAACTCTTTCACATTTGCCGACCCGACGATACCACTCTGTGGATCTTCCTGCTCGAAATATGAATCGAGTTCAGATTGGGAAGTGATGAGATATCGAGGGAAAAATGTCGTGAAAGTGAGCTCTGGGAACACGATGAGCTGGACGTTCTGAGAAGCAGCTTGAGTCAGGAGCTTAATGAGGCGGGAGAGGACGATAGGACGGGGAGTAGAACGGTCGACGCGGCCTACTTGGGCAGCTGCTACGCGAAGTGGACGGGGCATGAATCGGTGCTTGTTCACATCTTGCCTTGTCTTTCTAAGTACTCACTTGAACTTCAAGGAAAGAGGAGTGCACCCGAGTTGCTCCTGGGATTTTTTTGCCCGCGGCATATCCTTTTTTTGGATACTCATATCCTCAGCTTGCGCCCTTGGCCGGGGCCACGTCCAATCTTAGACACTCCTCAATCTTCCACGCAGTACTTATTCTTACTTCAATCTTTCTCATGACACCAACCCGCCTTTTTCCGCTATGTCTTTCGACTTGGACCTGATAATCCGCAACGGTATCGTCGTGACTGCTTCTGACCTTGTCGCGTGCGATGTCGGTATCAAAGACGGGAAGATTCGCGTTTTAGCTGCTGGGTTGCCCAGGCAGGAAGGATGCAAGGAGATCGATGCTGAGGGAGCCTACATAACGCCTGGTGGTGTTGATAGTCATGTCCATATCGCTCAGTCCGCCGCCAAAGGACTCGGTGCGCGCTCAGCGGATGATTGGACGAGTGGTACACGGAGCGCGTTGGCGGGTGGTACGACGACGGTTTTAGCTTTTGCTGTTCAGAATCGTGGGATGTCGTTGACTGATGCTGTGAATGACTATCATCTCAAGTCGGATGACTTTGCGATGTGTGATTATGGGTATCATCTTATTGTCACGGACCCTAATGATGTGCAGATGCATACGGAGCTGCCGAAACTTGTCGAGGATGGGATTTCGTCGATGAAGGTGGTTTCAATTAATTTCATTATTTGACTTCATCTGATGTCTTCTGAATAGATCTATATGACTTATAAAGACCTCAAGCTCAACGATGGAGAGATTCTCAATGTTCTTGCCGCGGCACGCAAATATAAAGTTACTACCATGGTCCATTGCGAGAATGCTGATGTGTACGTCGTCTTTTTCTATTTCAACCTCTACTCGTCTTCACATCCAATTTCCAGTATCGATTGGATGTCCCAAAATCTTCAAGCCCGCGGGATGACCGAACCCTGGCACCACGGTACCTCTCGACCCCCCATCGTCGAATCAGAAGCAACCAACCGTGCCCTCGCTCTCGCCGAACTAATGGACACACCCCTCCTCATCGTACACGTCTCTGCACCGGACGCCGTGTCCATCATCCGGCGCGCCCAAACGCGCTTACTACCCATCTACGCTGAGACATGTCCGCATTATGCCGTCCTTGACGGCTCGGAGATGCGCAAGGACGGGTTTGAGGGTGCTAAATGTGTTTGTGCACCCCCATTGAGGGATGATCCGAGGGATAAGGAGAGGATTTGGGAAGGTCTGAGCAATGGGACGTTCACGGTTGTTTCGTCAGATCATGCGCCTACTTGTTTTGATGATGAAAGGGGGAAGAAGGTGTGTTAGCTTTTGAGGTTTTTTCTTTTTGGTTTGACCTTGATGTCGTTCGTGTTAGCTTGGTCTGGTCAAGAATCCTACAAATAACCCTAGAGGGAACTTTCGGAATATACCTAATGGGTTACCGGGCGTTGAGACGCGTTCACCAATGTTATGGAATGAAGGCGTTTTGAAGGGCCGTATCACACCACAGAGATTCGTCGAATTGAACTCGACGAACGCAGCAAAGCTATATGGGATCTATCCGCAGAGTACGTCCGACATACATTCCCTTTACAATCACTGATGCAGTAACAATTTCCTTTTATCAGAGGGGACGATCCAACCTGGCAGCGATGCAGACCTTGTCATCTGGCGGCCGGAGAGCAAGAGGCAGGCATTTAAGCTTACGAATGAGAAGGTTAGTCTATCGATCATCTCTAATTCCGAAAAATGTCCGAAACGTGAAATTACTGAACAGCTACACCATAATGTTGACTATACTCCGTTTGAGGGTATCACACTGGAAGACTGGCCTCGATACACGATCCTACGAGGAGAGATTGTATATGATGGAGAGACGAACGAGGTTCTGGCTAAACCTGGTGAAGGTAGGTTCTTGAAGAGGGGTGCTAGTTCCTTACCGTGAGTCTGTTTCTCGCTATTTATGTTTACTCTGGGTGCTGACCTGAGGGCGCCCAACATAGTGGTCCGCGGAATAAGTGGTTGTCAGAGTGGAGACCTGAGTAGGAGTATGTATGTATTCTGGACAATGGCGTATGTATCTTACTTGTTACACTCTTATGTTTTCCCTGTCTGTCATATTCACAACCGATTCGGAATTTCAGAGATCTGAGATACGTAAGTCCGGAGCCCGGCCGCCGGCGCTATGTCATAATAACGTGGCACTCAAAACTCCTATCTATACCAAATTAAGTAATACATTCAAGCGCAGATTAGACTCTAGAGAGCTCGTTCCTTATCAGGGCCCCCGTCCGGACTCGAGTCAGTTCAAACTCTTTTCAAAGTCCAATTAACCCTTTCTCTTTGGCTTCATATTTCTGCTGCTGCTGCTGGGTTGCTTCAACTTTCTGCCTGGTCGCGGTGTGTCGTTATGTCGAATACTGCTCAGCCTGGGAATTCTGCTGCGACTGCGGCTGGTACTACTGCGAGTAGTAAAGCTTTGAATGGTAAAAAAAGTAATGGCAATGGCAAAAGCAGCAATGGAAATGATGATGATCAGCCGCCTCCTGTGGTACTTGCAAGGCCGTTTAGATCGAGGAAGAATAGGCCTTGTGATGGTTGTGTAAGTGCTTAGATTTGGTTTAATGTATGAAGGAGATGAGGGCGTCTTTCAAATTTCCTACTTTTGCATATCTTATACGCGCTTGCAGGTCATTGACCCATGTATCCTTTTTCCCCATGTAGAGAAGAGCAAAGACGCGTTGTGCGATTACAGAAGTTGGCACGCCTTGTGTCGAGTGTCAGTAAGTGTACTTGCATCCCAAATCCCATCTGTATCTGACATACTTCCCGATTACCTCTAGACACACAAGGAAAAAATGTACATTTGACGAACTCCCGAGAGAACGCAAGAGACCTCCCAAGCGGTCGCTTTCTCCTCTGGAACTCACCATCGATTCAGAGCAGGTACCTTCGTACGCGTCGGCTCCCAAACGTGCGCGTACGAATGGTAATCATAGTTCTGCTGCTGCTACCGCCGCTGGGAGTACGACGAAGATGGGGAATGGGGTCGTATTGGGAGCTAGCGGGAGTCAGAATAACGGCGAGGAGCAGTCGCATGCTGGTCCGAGTCGTTCGAAGGAATGTGCTAATGGGAAGGAACCTGTGTCACTTGAGGAGACGAGGGGGTATCATGTTGTTACGGCTGTTTTGACGGATGATCTGTTACCTGTTGGAGCGAGGAAAGCTGGTTGTGAGTACTTGCTTTGATTCTTCTTTGACTTGAATGGTTCTCATCGAGTGTCATCCGCAGGTGAAGGTGATGAGCATATCAGACAGATGTCTTTAGATGTGTCAAAACCACAATATGTCATCTTCAGTAAAAAATCCGAAAGTGAGTTTCATTAGACTTTCTCAAGTATTACAAAACTCAGCCGTCCGTGTAGAACAACGTCAACGAGAAGATACACTCTTCAGTGTCACGTCCGCTTTATCGCTTCTTCATCCCCCGCCAAACCCTCAAGCACTCCTCGACCTCTACATAAACTCCCACAACTCCGCCTTCCCAATCCTCCCTCCCCCGAAACATGTCTTTGCTTCTCAGTCCAGGAGGTCCGCTTCCATGGCCTACACACCAGAACATCCTTACCCTCCAGCGCTGATGCCTAAGATTTACACCGCGGCATTGAACCATACAGTACACTATCGGACGTCGGTCAAAGGCGTGAAAAAAATATTGGTGCAGCAGCAGCAGCAACAGTTGTATGGGGTGCATGGGTTTGGTATGTACGAGCGCTTGAGGTCCTTTGAGCAAGTGTATATTGATGAGTGTTCTTGTTTGGATCGGGGATACCAAGGAGCAGTTTATCGAGTATTTCGGATGCGTTGATGGATATATCCGCTCGTCCGGCGGAAAATGCAGAAGAGAATTATATCATTTTAGCAAGAGTGGGTTGTTGCTGTTTGGGTCGCGGGACATTTGTTTTAATAAAGCTTGCTTTGACCGCAGGCAACAGCCCAAGCACAGCTCCTCGGTCTGCACATTGACCCGTCGAATTGGGCTATCCCGTCGTGGGAGAAAGATTGCAGACGCGTTTTATGGTGGGCGTTGAGAGTGCATGATGGGTGGTGAGTTGCGAGTTTCTTCGATCTTCCTTTTTGGTTGCTGATGTTACTTTGTATTCTAGGGCGTCGTTCTTGAACTCTCGGCCGTCGCATATTCAAGGAAATAACCATACTGTTGCGTTACCTACCGCAGCGATGATTCTAGCTGCTACACAGCTTCATCAGTCTCCTCAAGTCGTTAGCTCTCCAGTAGTCGCGAATCCTGCTACGACTTTGGTACCATCACCAAACAATGCACAAGGACATGCACAAGGACATAGACCGTACGGTGCGGCTGCACCCACCGCTTCAGGCACAACTCACCAAGGGCCGCATCCGCAACATCAACCGCACCGATACCCGCATTCCCAGCCTCAGCAACCACCGCAACATCACCCAGCCTCAGTCTCGGTCTCGATCTCGACCTCGCCAGTTACAGCTTCCAACTCCACGACGGGAGTCATATCGAGGGCATCCTCACCCACCATTTCGCGTTCTCGTTCTCAATCTACCTCCCTTCCTCTACAGCTCCGCTCTCCTTCCGTTCTATCATCCATCTCGCCTTCATCTCCTCGCCAAACTCGACCCCTCAACCCCAATGCGGCGCTGCATTCTGCACAGTCGTTCAGCTACCTCTGTCGTTTGGCGATCATCGTGTCGCGTCTGCAGACGCAGGTGTGTACTTTGATGGCAACGAGAGAGGATCGGCTTGGGAGGGTTGTGGAGATTGAGAAAGAGGTTGAGGTGCTTTTGGGGGAGGTTAGGGAGTTTGTTAAGAGTGATTTAAAGGGACAGGAGAAGGATCAGAGGGGGAAGGGGGATGACATGGAGACGAGTGTGGGGAATGGAATGAAGATGTCCATCGAAGGTGCTGGTTCGGCTTCAGGGTTTCGTGAGTTTCTTGTATACTTGTCTTATTCTTCAATTTGCTGAGAAATATATGTGGCGACATAGCTTCATTGATGACCTGCCTCCTTGGTTTCCGATGCATGGCCCGGCGAATAGCGATCGAACTGAGCATTGGACTTGGTAGTCCGTTTACGCCTGATCCAGAGACGCTCGAGCGCTACGCACAAGCCGTAGAGTATATTTCCTCTTTGGATGGACCGGCGTTTGACGGGTTTTGGCTCGTTCGTGAGTTGTTCTTTCCTGGTTATCGTGAGATTTTTGAACCTGACCGTGGATTGGGAATAGATGTGGGACACATCCTATCGTCCGTAACGTCCTCACTTATCCGTTTAAGTCTCGCGACGACAAATTCGATGCCTTCGCCGTTATCGTCGACCATGCCGTCACCCACGGACACCGCTCATCCATCCCATACCCACACAACCTCAAGCACAAATGGACACTCTACTCTTCCGCACCCTCTGAGCTCTATCCGTTCAACGGAGCGACAACGCCACGCGCTATTGCAAGTGACTTCCCGTACGAACCCGATCTTCCTACTTTGCCGTCTTCGCCACGCATTGCAGAAAGCACGGGATGTGTATCACTGGGACCTGGCGGACGCTGCGCTTGCACGTGCGGACAATGTTGCTGTGTGCCTCGAGAGTGTAGGCGAAGAATATGAGCACGTTGTGAGAGCTTTGAGAGGGACGTTATTCGACGACGGCTCGAGGGGGCAAGCTAATGGTGGGCAATCTTATCAAAGGCACGAGCGAGCACGGGCTGTGGCGGCTGTCATGTCAGGAGAGGCTTCGCCGTGGCGGGCGACTGAGAGAGGGAGTAATATGGGAGGAGGAGATGCGTATGGAGTCACTGGTAGTAAGATGAATGGGAATGGGATCGGAGTGCAGAGTAACATTAACGGGTCTATGGGTTTTATGAACGGAGACGCAGATTCATTGATGAATTGGAATATCGACTTGAACCTTTTTGGAATGGGTCTGGATTGGACAGGGTTTGAAGGGTTTGAAGGTATGCCGACAGTCGGGCTATCGCCTGATTATGGTTTCGCGTCTTCTTGAGTTGTCTGAATGTGGTTGCTTGCTGGATATGTCAAGTTATTTAGTTATGGTATAAGTATGCTGTAAATTGTTCAACTTTACTCCGTGGTTAGCTCTGTAGGTATAGGCGAGGTATGTTTGAATTCACTGGAAGCTCCCCGAGGCTGCGTTATCCGACTCGGAACATGTTGAACGTTGAATTCAATAGAACCTCGAGGACCTTGCACTGCAGGGGTTGTTCGTTGGCCGCGGCATTGGGATTTACCCTGCTTGTCAGATACTGCCACTGATGCGAATGTGTGAAGAGGGAAGGGTTCTTTATCTTTCCTGACATCTTGTTTTTCTACCTAGCTAATGGTATGATATTATACTTGAGTCACATCATGTAGCGCAATCAGCCAATATGACGCCTTTTTTTGGCATCCGCTTGCAACTTGCAAGTCCTTCCTTAAGTAGCTCAAGTTCTGCACAGCGTCGAGCTGGTACAGTAGTATAAATATGATCCGGAAGACGAAGAAAGATTAATGAAGGGAACTATTGTAGCTTCGATCGACTGTCATCGTCTCCGTGCCGGAACAATCCGAGCTCGAGTAAGTACGAGTCTACATAGCAATTTCCTCAGACTCGTTCAACAAAGTCATCCATGGTGACGTGTAAATAAAACTTCATGCAGTCCATAGTAAACAGGCATTTCGGTGATGAATGTAGCCTATGATACATAAAGATACGTGTCTAAACTTCGTAGCAAATATATAATCGTCTACTAGTCGTCGGCGTATAAGTATTATACACAAATCTATATCTCTAAGTAGATAACTTTATAAGAAATAAGCAGCATATACATCTCCCCCATCCTCTTCTGAAAATGGTCAGGTACAGACAACACAAACTCCACGATACATGACCCCCTTGAAACATAATGCTCATCGAAAGTCTTTCTTCTCATCTATACTGTCCTGGCGACTAGGGACAGAGTCGCCAATATACAGTACTCCTGCCTCCTTATCGTCTCTGGTCAAAACAATCTCAGGCGGGAAAATGTAGCTGAAGAGCAGGTACAGCGAGGCAGCGACGACGACGCCTACAGGCCACACGACAGAGCTAGGGATGCACATCAGCCGCCGAATAAGTATAGATAGTAGAGTCTACGTACAAGAGATAAGTCGCTCCTTTAGGTACGTTTAAGTTCTTGTTCACCACACCAGCGAAGCCCGGGAGATTGGGAATGAGAGCGAGAGCAAACGCGACGACTGCACGCCAGTTAAAGCCGGCGGTATACCTTGAGAGAGGCATGATGATTAGTGGGAGAGCATTGCGAGACGAGATAAGCTATGAAACGTACCAATATTGACCATATCCCTTGAGGTACAGAGCTGGAATCTGCATACTACGGCGACGAAGGATGTACTAACAAAAAAGGATCAGACCATGCTGGTACGAATGACATGATTAGAATGGCTCACGTAGTCTGATATCAGTACCCCTGCGACAGGCCCGAGGAAGATGCTATATCCGCTCAAAAACGAGGTGAACGAGTGAGCCGAATTTTGAATTATCCACTGTACAACTGCTCGTAAGCAATGGCATCAGGTAGTAAGTAAATTCATGCTCACAGGACATGCGGCGACACCAATGATGGCACAGATGTATTGCCCACGTCGTATGTTGATATACCGAGGAAATAAAACTGTAAGATCGTTGCCGACAGCAGTCGAACTGTGGAAGGCAACAAAAAAAATCAAGTCAGTGGACGAACCCTTGCAATGCTCCGTTGAATCTCACTTTGCTGAGATATTCGTGCCAAGGACAGCCAAAGCCCAGCAGAACGCTGCGAAGAACTGTGCAGCGCGACTACTCCAGAGGTCACATACTTGTAGTGGGTTCCAGGTGGATACGCCGTAAATGACTTGAACGGCCGATGTCACAACAACACCAAGGATGCTGCGTAACCATAAACAACTTTCAGGAATGATTAGGCTAAAAAAGCGGAAGTACGAACGCGCAAAGTGTAACAGGGACGGACAGCGAAAAGATGTTTGTCCATACTACAACGCGCGGACTTTTGGCATATCGAGTGAAATCCTGACAATGGGCGCACGTGAGTTGGAGATGTGAGAGTGGGTGACCGGAATACTTACAGGGATGTTCAGTGCGAGAGTAGCTTTGGGAGCGATGGCTGAGGTCATTGCCGAGAAGAACAATACAGCCGCAGGCGAAGTAGTGCTGTCAGTTCCCTTACTGAAGACGGGACCAAAACCATGAGCTCGTCCAACTGCCCATCCGACTAAAATTCGGGTCCGTCAACTCAGTAGATTACTTCTTGAAACCTTGCGAGATAGAGAACCCACATAACGTAAATCCGAAAATCGGCATGATAATCACCTTGAGCAAAAACAGATAACGAAGTTTGGAGATGTGTATCCACAGAAGGGGCAGCTGGATGATATAGAAAATGCTATTTCGGTTCAGTATGAGAGCAGAACACACATAGAAGTGGAGAATTACAAGAAGCAAAGGAGCTGCGAAGACGTTACGTGTGCAGAAGCGGGAAGATGGTTAGGGAAGTTCTTGAAAGACGGCCAAATGGCTCCTAACATGACTTGAACGCATTGTCCACCTGAAAGGAAAAACGGCATGAGAAGACGCGAAAGGAACGCGCGAGAAAGATGAAAATACCTTGATATGACTGAGTACCGAACCAGATGATAGCGGCAACTGCACGAGATATCACGGCAACAGCGGTTCCCCGTATACCAAAGGATGCGCGAGCATAGATGGGGAAGTTGATACCGTACACGGCACCCACCCAACCATTTAGTGCGCACGCGACAGCTTTAGTACTTTCTGTTAGATTGAAAGATAGAAGATGGCTGCGGAAAGGTGCTACCCACAGACCAGAACATGACCTAACAACACTGCGCCTATAGTGGCGCCTGGAGAGAGACCCGCCGCAACAGCCGTGGAAGCGACCTGGTATTGACTGTTTTTCAGGAATGCGAAGCACCTTAATCATAGTCAAATAATACAAAACTGAACAGGAACGGACCTGATACCTGAGAAGCAAATGTTCAGTCGGGATATCAATTTGACACAACAAAATTCGAGCACATACCGAACGCTTCAGCAATCCAGTAGCCCGCCAAATGGAAAACACCCCACCGACGAGGACCATCCGGCAAAGGCGGAACAGGAAGCAAGTCTGGCTGGCACTTGATGACCTCGCTGTCATCCGAAGAACCGTTGGGACGAAATTCGGTCTCTTCAGAAGGGATGCGAATGTACTCGAGGAAATTCTCCAACATGTTGAAACTTGGGAGGTGAACACCCTTCTCTTCACTCTGTGAGTTTTGACTTCATATTTTATCTAGCCGCTCAAGATAGTCATTTTAGCGGATGATCCAGATTCAGGGGCGGAATTTTTGATCCTTTGGGAAAGCAATTTCATGTCTTTTTTTTGGAACTTGTTTGGATCGGTGGTCGGACACTCGGACCTGCTCGGACGGTGGGCGTTGGGATTCGGAAAGAGGCCGACTGGCCATGGCAACACGTGAACTTGGCCGCGGCTAACTGCCTTAGCCTGTTTTGGTACTTACTCCCAACCTTCTACCCCATGGCATGGCCATGGCCTTCTGCCGCCGGCCCAAATTACAGTTCGTGGGGCAGATGTGATCAGGGCAGTTACTAATAAGACATGGAGGAATCTCTTACAGTTCTTCAATCGTCTGACCATGTCACCTTCAGTTGTGAACGTCGTGAACAGTTCTGCTCAGTCTCAGAATGAGTTCCACCAATCTCTTGACGGTCTCGCAGATGACCCATTTCGTCGAACCTGGCGCGGAAACAAACAGGGTAAGTGTTGCTCTCGTATGTGCTTGGAAGCTCTCTAATCATAGGATCTATGGTCGGTACGATTGAACTAGCCACCGTGCCCAAGTTCGATAGTCCGTATGAACAACGAGAGTGGATCAAGGTAGTCATCGTCATCTCTCCTATTATGTCTTTGAGTTCATCATATCATAAAGGAACATATGGCTGCTGCCTTTCGATATTGGGGCAAGCTAGGCTATGGTGAGGGTATCTCAGGACACATCACCGTTCGCGATCCAGTCCTTCCCGACCACTACTGGTATGTTTCTTTCTTTCAAAATCAACCCGTTCCAGATACGAAACGAACCTTCTCTCGTAGGATGAACCCTTTCGGCGAGCACTTCTCCACCATAACCGTACGTTTCTGAAAATTTTGTCCATCCGCTAAAACCAAACCTCCGCGTTAGAAATCTATGCTCGTTCTCGTTGGTCCTGATGGTTACGTCTCCCCACATGGAGCCCAACTACCCATCAACACTGCAGGCTTTCACATCCGTAAGTTCCTCGTCTTATAGTCCAACCAAGAAGATCTAATCACCCTTGTTATCATCCACTCTGCTATCCACGAAGCCCGCCCTGACATTCATGCCGCTGCCCACTGCCACTCCATCAACGGCAAAGCCTGGTCAGCGTTCGGCCGTCCCATTGAGATCCTCACCCAAGACTCTTGTCTTTTCTACGACAACCACGGCGTCTATGCCAATTTCGGTGGCATCGTCCTCGCAAAGGAGGAGGGCGAGAATATCGCTAAAGCCCTCGGACCAAAATGGAAGACTTGTATTTTGCAAAACCATGGACTGTTGACTCGTGAGTGTTCTCCTTTGCTCCTTTGCCCCTGAAATTATCTTTGGGGTCTAATGCGTTGTACTTTGAATCAGTTGGGAATACCGTCGATGAAGCTGCTTACCTCTTTTCTGCCCTCGAAAAGCAATGCAAAGTTCAACTCATGGTTGAGGCAGCCGCCGCCAATGGCATACCAAAGACAATCATTTCGAATGTCGATGCCGAGTTCACCGCTAAGACTATCCAATGGTGGGAGAACACCTACATCAACGTAAGTTATGTACATCTTGAAATAATCTAATGAGTATTCACTCAACCCTATCTAGTTCCAACCTGAATACAAACTTCTCTTGCAAGAAACTAATGGAGCCTTCTTACGTTGAAGTAGCAATGTACGCATCCTGTATTAGTACCATGTTTTTTGTATTGCTGCAATGGATCTGTTCTGAAAAGTGAGTGAGATGCCGGAAGACATTGCTTCGTGACATCCCTACGTCCGATACAACATATCTATTGTACATAATTACACCACGCCGATTGTTGTATGTTAACTTTAGAATACATAGCTGGAGAGGTTCAGAGAAAAGACAATACTACAGTGCACTATCATACACCGCGCCACCATCTCATCAGTACTCATCTACGTCTGATACAGACGCCGCTGACGCATACTCCGACTCGGATATACTCTCTTCTTCCTGATACTCCGAAATGACCTCCTGCATCGCATACCTCATGATCGGGGTGGTAGGCACCAGCTTGGGCCCTATGACACCCATAACATCTTCATACGGATTTCCGGACAGCATACGATTCTCCTCAAGCCGTTGTTGCTGGAGGATAAGTTCTCTCTCCGAGACAGCAACCATACCACTGCCCTCCGAGTCCACAGCATTCAAATTGACTGCAGTCGCACTGCTCCCTTCTCCTTCCACTGCTTCGCCAGTGCCCGCACCAGCGGCTACATCAACTCCCCTTCGCATGCCGTGCACTCTCATACTCATCGGCCTCTGGCAATCAAGCGGATCGTTCTCCTTTGTCACAGTCTCGGTCCATCGCAAGTCCAATATCCTCCCTTTGACCATGCCGTCTACTGCTCGGACTCCAAACTCCCGACAGAGCATGAAATACGGCAGATAGTTCACATTCGGCTGCGTGATTCGACTTATCACCTTGAGCAACTGCATCGCGGTGAAGTCGGAAGCATAGTATCCCGCTATCATTGCATTGCAGCGATCGTCATTCATGTCCTCGCCTGGATGATGTGGTTGAGTGATTGCCGAGTAAACTCTGAAGCCGCCTCTGGAGTTTGAAGCTACGGCTGCATTCGGGTTCGGGGTCTCTTGAGTAGTGTCGGCTTCAGGAGGAGGTCGATTGGATTGCGACGAGTGTATTATGTGAAGGTTCAGGAGGGCGTGAGCTTGTAGAAAGTGGGAACTCTGTTTCACTAGGCAAAAGAACTTGTTACTTTTGTGACATTGTTAATAAGGATGACGCTTTACCATTCAGGTTCCCATTGGAGTTCACTGGTAGGGTGTCCCGTCAGCTGCATCCTCAAACCAAAGGATTCGCGTGGAACTTACCATAGTCCGTCACGTAATCCTGCCAGTGTACAAGCTTTCCGCCAAAGGCCTCGTACAGAGCCTCGAACTGGAGTCCTCGATGTAAGCGTTCAGGAACGCTTGGAAGTATTCGTTCATCAAAGAAGGCTCGTGTTTCCGCCTTGGAACAATCGCCAATGCTTATGATCTGCATACAAAGATCATTCAGTGATTTTTGAATACACAAATAATCATCGTGATCTTACCTTGCAATGCTGCATGACGTTCAACTGCCTGAGCCATGTGTGATAGAAAGGGTCACTTGTAGCGTGTATGACATGACACAATCGATCCTGTTTGGTGAGAACGAGGAATGTATTTAAAAGACAATTCATTGCTGCGGTGGATTGAATGAGGGCAGGTCTGGGCGAAATTTTGAGACACGATCCTTAGAGAATCAAAGAGGGAACTGACAGTCTATGTGCTTCATCAAAAAGAATCACCTGCATAAGAAAAGTTTCAATACACATTATAACAGACGAGATCGTCGATAGACTTACAGGCATCCTCTTTGGAGGCCTTTCTTGTTCCTTTTCCGTCTTGCTGTCCTCTGCAGGTAAAGTCCTAGGCTTGGGTGTTTGCCTCTTCCAGAATTGACGTAATTTCCATTTATGCTTTGAGCTTGCACCGTTGGCCGACGAATTAACGCGGGTTCTGCTGGACATGGCATCAGACTCCTCTTTACGAGATCTATTCTCTTGTTTTCTTTCTTTTTCGAATGGCTCGAACTGCCAGTACTTCAACAGCGAGCTCTGAGTGAAGATATGTTACGGACAATTTGGACATAGCACAACAAGTAGGGTTTACCTGGAATAGCTCCATCAATCTTGCTATATCGCTAGTTTTGACCTTCTGAATGCCTGAATCCGGGGGAGCTTCGTTGAGTCTACGTTCGACATTCAAACGATCGTGCTAACTCAAAAGTATGAGGAGTGATACCAATGGAAGAAATTTCCAAATACCTTGAAGCTCCATGCTTCCCTCTCAAACTCTTTATAGCCCGGCTCCTTCTTGGAAATCTCTTCGAAGTATTGTTCCATCTGCTGGCTGAGGCTCATATATAGGCTAGGGAGATCCGCAAACCCTGCGATCCGTAAATCAAAGTGTAGAACGTGGTAGCTCTCACGGCTCAGGACTTCGCGCAAGAGGGCAGTCTGAAACGAGTCGAGTCAAATCTCCTGGTACTGGCGGAACAGAATGTGACCAAATACCTTTCCGACAGAGCTAGCTCCAAAAAGCACCGTGAAGGCAGGTTCTCCCTCCAGAGCCTTCTCTAGTGCGCGAACTTCAGCATGTCGAGGAAAAAAGCCAGGCAATTTCGAAAACGTGTGCTTCGGGCGAATTTGTGCCTTTTCGCGGTTCTCATGTATTTCCTGACGAGCTTCATCCAGTAGTCGTTTTGATTCCGTCAGGGACCTCACAGTTTCTGCAGGCTAGAGTAGAAGCATCAAAATTGCAAACATATGAACGACCCATGGAGAGATACGCACATTTGTGAGGACACTGAGAATTTCTCCCATTCCAAAGAAGTTTCGTTTGTGAACGTCGGGAGGTAGATACGATGCCCGTCGACGAGGTATGTTAGTCCGAAAGAGCCAGTGCATCGATCCTACCGTTTGGTGTGTGGTATACGGTGAAGCCTTTCGCAGACGCGTGTTGCCTTGAGGTGACATCCGTTGCGGCGAATTTGAGCAGTAACCACGGACCCTAGAGATGATTTAGACCAATGGAAAGCCAGCAGCAGCGATAGAGGGCCAAAGCAGAGTTCGGTATAGCTCAAGCTACGAGATGATCGTTTGCATACATATATGAATGATTCACGCCTGTACCCCGCGTGTTTAACGTCGGAACACTCGTGCTGCGAAAGTGAATTAAATCTAGCACGTTGAAAGGATGATTTTTCCCTGACAAGACCGAGCACAGTGATAGAGAAACATTAGACGGCCTCATGTTCACGGCGATTATGTGGAACAAGACCTCCTGGCAGCATGCAGGCTGAGGAAGATGGGCGTTTGGAGGCAAGTCCTATGACGTCGTGCATCGGGGGCACGATCACGTGGTCGTATACGCGCATGCAATTAAATGCGAAAGGCGTTGCCGTCTGCAAAGTTCTGGTACTGCATTTTTGATCCGACCTGAGGACAGTACATGCCATTCGAAATCTTGAACGTTGCAACGTTGAGCCTTGATGTTGCGTGCACCTCTTACACTAAGAACATGTCCCATACGACATAAAATCCTTCCCATTCCAGTTCATGTCGCTTTGTGTAATTACACCAAAGAAATATATCCACGTAGTAATCCTAGTAAACTCTATTCGTGATTCATGGCCGCCTGCGTCCATGTATGCGATATACTTTAGCTCGATATCTTGATAGGTATCTTAGATGGTAGGAAAACCAAGACACAAAGTAATGCAGCAACTTGAGGAACAGTTAGATAAGGCAGATACTGCACCCCTTTTTTGTTGGCAATAGCCCCAGTGATAAATGGGAATAGCGCTGAACAAAAAATGTCAATAAAATGTGATGACATTCCAAACTGCAGCACAACCCACCAGAGCCAATATTCCCAAGTGCGGAACTGACGAGAAGATAATGAAGGAAAGAAGAAACAGTCAAGAAAAACTTCGCTTACAGTAGAGCCATTGACACCATCTGAACGTCTTTTGGCAAAACTTCGCTTGTCATAGTCAGCGATGCGGGCCAAACAGGACCGTACATAAGACCAATAATACATGCCGAAAATGCATTCTCGATATTGGAATTTACGAACCATATGAGAATGTGCATGACCAGAGCCGCAGCTAAATTAATTTTAGTGCTGGACATCGTCGAAGAGTATCCTATGCTTACTTCTGCAACAGAAAAACCAGGCTATTGTGAACACGCTTGGGTTTGAAAAGAGGTACGTACAGGCATTCTATCATGATGTACTTCCGTTGCGTAAAGCTCAACCTTGAATTCACCTCATCAGTGCATGAAGGTGATGGATCGTGATGAATCGACAGACCTAGACGCAAAATATCCCCACAGGAAGCGCCCAACAGTCTCTCCGCCCCAAAATCCAGAGGTCACATACCCGACTGTTTTAGGATTTGCTTGCTGAAATCAAGAGGTAAGTGCTTGATCGGTTCGCGGGTAAGGCTCGATATGTACCCGAGTAGATAGCAAGTAAGATATTATCTATAATGAACAGCATGAACAGATGACCTAAGTACCAGCATAGGAAAAAGCCCTTACGAATCCTTGGAATGCGGCCTCGCTACACAATAGAACAAGTAAGAATCAACCTCGGAAAGCACAATAACAAACTCACCATCCATAATACAGCCAGGCAAATGCAGAGAATGCCCACTGGTGAGGCATGCGCAGAGCACGATGCAAGGCTAGTGATTATTAGTAGGATGCTGGTGCGTCTAACAAAGCCAACGACCCACTATTCTTGGCTTCAGGCACTTCTATAGTTGTTGTAGATGAAGACGGACTCGATTCACCATCACTGTACCCCATCTCAATAGAGCTTTCAACCCTGGGACCTTTACCCTCAGATACAGGGATAGAACGACTCTCCGAGCGGACCCTCAAAGCCTCTCTCTGTTCTGTATAGAACTCTTTCAAGGTTGGTCGAAATGCGTAAGCCACGAGACAAAGATTAACGCCAGATACAACCAGAGACCCGAAGTAAAAATTTGGCCAAGGTGCTCCGGTGGCGATGATGGATTGACATACGATGGGGGCACATACACCACCGAGACCTGTCGATAACGTTAATACAGTAATGAAGAGATAAACATGATTCACTTGCTCCAAAAACCGAAAGCATAACCTAGAGCTGCCTTGGGGCCCTGCGTACTGAGGTATAAGTCCCTAGGACGTAAATGAATGTCAACTAGTAGTACATGGCATACTAAACACTCTTACAGGTTCGCTGTAAAAACATCTCAGATACAACATTAAGGAAACAGAACACCCAACCTTACCTGTCAAAAACGCCCTGGCAAACGATGCAATTACATATGCCATGAACATGGCTGAGAACCCTTTCTGTACTCCCATTAGAACGAAGAAATTAGAGTGTACGATGCAAGCCACCAGCATCGTTACATATCTCGACTGAGAGGGAGAGAATCCGAGTAGTACTCGGGAACGTTTGAGTGTAGGGAAGCGGTAAAGAAATGGGAACGCTGGCACAATTGAACGCTGTGTAGTATTTAGGTCGAAAAATCCAAGCACATGTGAGACACGTTCAACTGAAAGTGTTCCCAGGAAGAAACTGTAGGTTTAGTGAGGTCAGAACAGTCTGCGGGTATGACACAAGCGGCACGGACCCGACAGTAGTACCGGTAAATAAAAGCGAGGATGTCATATCAGTCAAGTGGAATTCAGCCATCAGATCTGCGTGGTGAAGATTTAGTTGTCTGGTTAACGAAATTCTAAGTTGGCATGCATACATGGAAGTACAGTCCCAGTGACTGTAAAACATGGTTAGCATTCGTCTGAAGAAAGGACATTTGGCATGCTCATACCTCCATCCCCCCATCCACAGAGAAAGTAGACAAAGAAAGCACTGATCAATCGGCGCTTCAGATTTTCAGGTAGAACCTCGGCTTGGTCGATAGCTTCTCTAACCTCTATCACCGAGGCTGCTTTGCGAGTGCTCTCGATCGGAGACGTATCCGAGACGGTATTAGAAGAAGATAGAGCCGCTACCGCTACTTGATGTCTAGGGATGTGGACGTTCGTAGAATATCCGGGTACATGCGCGTCACATAGAGGCGAAGGAAGGGCCGGTGCAGCTTCATCCTTGTCCAGGACAGGGAGCTCGGTATCATCAACTGCATTATCATTGTAGAATGTGTCTCGAGCCTCGCCTTTCAAACCTTGTGGTGGTGGTGGTGAGCTCAGGCTGAAACGGCGACCACGAAGTTGATTTACTGTGCAGCCATAGTCGACAGATGGCGTCAGACTGAGTCTGCGACCACGAATGTTGTTGCTCTTCTGGCAATAATCTAGAGCGGGTGCTTGAAGGAGAGAAGTCATGGAATTGATCCAGAAAAAACTGACCTATGTTATATCTGGAGCAAGTCTGCCATCTCAAGCAAGCGACCTTCGCAGGTCGAGCGGCGACCTTCCCCCATAGTCAAAATGTGCAATGCAAGATTCCGCGGGATGGGTGATCACGAAAAAGCTTCCCTGACAAGAGCACAAGGACAGATATAGTGAGAAACGCAAGTAAGGTGCTGCGAAGACAAGTGTAGTTTCCGAGGACCAAAATGAGGATTGTGATGGTAAGAGACAAAGAGAAACCCCCGCGGACTCAATTAGCTACCGACGGAGATCGCCACCTCCGTGTCTGCCTGACAGGCGTGCACCCGCACCCGCCGCGCACTCTTCTCTGTCGATTACTACACAGATCAAGAGGTGTTATTATCCCAAAATCACTAAATAGAATCGCAGTTCAGCAAATGGTTTAGAAGGTCTACAAGTTTCACGTACTCAGCTTGAGGAAGCAACCAATTATAGTAGGAAATTAACGACTTGATAGAGTAAGTATAACCACAGTGAAAACAGTATATACAGAAATGTACAAGGGATCCGGCGTACATGAAGTAACGAGTCTAAGCAATAGAACGGTGTCAAAAGAAATTACTAGGGATAACGGCTATAGGAGTCTGAAAGCTCCTGGCTTCGAATAGTAGCATGCGATCGTCAGGGAAAGTGTCAATATTGACAAAGGCAGGGATAGGGCTGTGAGGAATACGGTGTACAGAGAATTGACAATGTGCATGGGAACACTGGGAACAACGTCTGATGAAGGACTCCTGAAGGATGCTGAAGTAGAGCGATGATTCGGAATGCGTGAAGACTCCAGTGAAGACGTGCAACTGTCATTTACCGCGTAGTGGGCCTGTCGCCCCAGATCTCGCTCGACGCGTTTCAAAACGACCTGGGCCATCCAACTCTGATCAGAAGTATCTTCACATCTAGACGATTCAGAAGGCACTGACCAAGGAACGTCACGACGCTCTTCGTGACGGATGGTCTAGCATCCGAATTCTCCCAGTAAAGCTGACACGAGATCCCAGATGACCGGAGATGACCTCGTACTAACTATTGAATCCGATAGTGAGCCGCCATGCAGCAGGTGAAGCGATTTCAGGGAAAGGTAGATTTCAAACCAGTGTGTTCGATTTATGAATCTCTTTGGGTTTAAGATTGGATAATCCCTGCGGTGATCCGAGTCGTAATGCCTCTGGGTAATACGGCGGCGGCTGGAGCAGGCACAAGCACCTGAGGATTGTTGCCATTGCCAAAGCTCGTCCCCGTATACGTGCTCGTAGTAAGCAATGCACTCTGGACATAGGAGATGACGAAGTGACGTTTCATAGCGCTTGAGAGCAGAGCAAGAACGAGCAATAAGATGGTCGGTGGCATTCAGAAGGACGTATGAGCGGATAAGCAGCAATACTTCTAGAGGGAGTAAGCTTTTCTTTATAAGGCCTTCTCGTAAATTACAGGAATCGACTCAATGACGGAATCGATTGCCTGTAGTTCCTCGGAGAGGTATGCGAGAGAGATATGCATAAGAGCAGACTGAGAGACGACCACTGCAGTTGCCGAGTTCATAGTTGCGCAGCAGAAAACGAGTAAGGAAACTGGAACCACGAAACGACTGGATATATATGCATTCAGTGCAGATGGCAGGCAGGGAAGCTGGAATACAAAGGCAGGATTTTTAGAGTCATAGTTCTCGATCGAATGGACACAGGAGCGGATATTGGCGTGACGTGAGTCTTCCGCGGCCTGAGAGGCTGCATTCTTCAGGATGTTCGCATTGATATATACCTGTCAGCCTGAAAGAAGCTGCAAATTCACGTGCTCGTGTGAAAGGCGCGTTCTTGAATCCAAGGAGCCTGAGGACACAGTGCACCATTCGAAATCTTGAACGTTGAGCGCTTGAGCCTCCGAAATGTTGCGCACACCTCTTACTCGACTAAGAACATGTCCCATATGACATTCAATCCTTCCCATTCCAGTCTACTTATGTCTCTTTGTATGATACGAACTAGCTGACATGTATCTTTGGTCGAGACAGAACATCTGCCATTAGATACTCCCCAGCAGCACATATACCTCCAGACCAGAGCAGCAGCAGGGATGATATGCAAAAGAAACTGATTGTCTGACCAATCTCCAGCCATGAGCCTATTATATGCTTCAGTCCTAGGAAGATGAAAGTAGCGCATACGTGTCGTCTGACCTGTATCGGTGACATTGAAGAAGAATATCAACGTCATGCCTGGCCAAGAGTATGTATGAGCATTAAGGGCGTCGAAAGCTATAGAATAAAACCTCACCATCTGTGATCGTTAAAGCAACAAGGAAGAGCGAGAACGGCGGTAGCATCAATGCATGTGTAACAGCCGCCGTAGCGATCGACAGCATAACATAGGGTGCAACTATTTTACATATCTAAGGCAGAAGACCATGAACACTGGGTATCCGCGGGGTCATGTGTTGCTCACCAGAAGTACGGCCATGAAAAAGGGGTTGAAGACCGGAATCAGCCGGTAAACTGGAGAAAGATAGAAGGAGCTGTATAACGAAAAGGCGTTCTCAACCATTTTTCGGTTTTCAGTATCTTAGAACCAGACTTACGCCATGGATGCAACACTGCAATCGAAGAATCAGTAAACGCACATTTCGTTAGCCGCGAAAGAGACTCACTTCCCAGTTCCGAAGAAAGCAGTCTGCACAAAGAACAGAAAGAATAACACGATTCGTAAATCATCAGCCTTGAACTGATACGTGTCTAGATTTGAAATCGTCTTTAGGCTACGAGTATTTCGTGCAATGGCTGTCTCCACTTCGATCCATAAGAGAAGAGTGACCGAATACGAGACGAAAAACAATGTTTCGTCACTGATCGAAAGTATAACGAAGAGCGGTGTTAGTCCCATTAGATACATTAGGAACTTCGAAGAGACAAAGGCGTGCTTGACGTGAGATAGGAAGGTGGTACCGGAAGATGCCACTAAGTCAATTCAGTCAGTCCGTGGAGTCGCCTCAAAGTCAAGAAGTCTACTCACCGAGCACTACCCAGCCCAGAGCTTGACTAACAGGAGGCAAGCCATTCTTGGCTTGCAAGTTGAGGAGCGATACACGAGTAATGAGCATCATAGACACCACGAAGATAGCCTGTCGGACTGTGAGATTCGTCGCACGGCGCTGAGATAAACTATTAATCTCACCTGAACAGCAAACAATACAGCGAGCGGTTTCTGTAGTTTACCTCCAGATTGTCGGGCAATTTCATACACGAGGACAACACCTATGATCAACATTGAGATACCGCCGCACATAATGTAGTCGATTCATGAGAATGATTATCCAGCGATAAATTAGGAGTCGAACCGACATGTTGATCAAGCTTTCTGTCTTGTTGACTTCGAGCAGAGGAAAGATAGCAGTTGTGAAGCAAGATGCTGTCCAAAGGGGCACCTTCATGCCTAATTGCTGACGCACGTCCTTAGGCCAAGCAAATAGAGGCCATATCGAGCCGATCACCACAAATCCTAGGCTCCACATCGACCTATGCAAGTAGCCGAACTGATAACTCATTTTCAATAAGTACATATTCCTCGAGGCGTCACAGAGTAGCAAGTCAACTCACCACCATGCATAGTAATGTCCCTAGCACCATGCCAACCTTGAGCGCGACCTGAATTGGGCGGATTTCATGCTTCTTGTCCCGTACGATGTCCAGTAACGGTAACGAAGCCTGTGCTAAGAACTGATCCCAGAAATAGCATGGAAATGCAATATACAGATGGTATGTCCATGGGGCTTGCTCGATCACAAACATAGCACAGAACGCAGAGAAGAACGACAGGCTGAGCAGGTGGATCGTAATTACAGCCATGAAGGATTGCCTGACGCCAGGCATATCTAAGGGTCGAAATACAAACAAAGACGCATATGCCGCCCATCCGGTATATGCAGCAGTGACCATGCTCCGAATCAACGTGCGTTCATAAGTTTGAAGATAGTGTAGGCCCTCAAGGCCAGTGCGAACAAGAGAATAGGCTTTTAAGCGCGCGGTGTTCCAGTCACTGGCAATGATGAATTCTTCAGCTGCACGAACTAACGAATCGAAGTTGTCTAGAGGAGCAAAAGGCTTGTAGAAGAATTTTCGTGCTCGCTTATTTTCTAAAGTATAATTAGACCTAGCTCTAGTGGTTAAAAATATTCCTTACCGTGTTGAACTCTATAGCTTTCTAAAATCATCTGGGTCGCCATCAGACTCGATTTTGAGGAATTAAAAAAAGCTAACCTTGGCGTTAACTGACGCTGCTCGAGCAAGCATCTGTTCGCCGTCTTCAGGAGCCAAGAACCCAGGCTTTGTCGGATCGATATCGGGAAGCACACCGACAGAATTCACAGGCCAATCAATACCCACAAGGCTAGCCATCAGAGGGGCAATATCTGCCTGCTCAACGTCTCTGCGGAGCAAATGAGATAACTCCCAACTCTGAGAGTATTCATCGTGCGACGACGGTGAGGAATCCGGGAGAGGCCCACGAACGCCCTTTCCCCATGTAACCAAAGGTGTTCTTGTGTTATCCGGATGACCGTCGCCGTGATTCCCTATAACAGACATGCCATGGTCTGCTGTAAACACATAACTTGTCTCCTCATCCCGATAGAAGTCTTTCATGAGTTGTTCGACTTGCTCTATGATGCCGTCTACGACCTGAATATTATGCATGTACTCCTACGGTCACGTCAGCACAATTAGTGGTCATAGCGAGGATGACACGTACTAACGAATGAGGTCGGTAAGAATGCCCTGTGGTGTCCAAGCCTAGCAGATGAAGGAAGAATATGACTTTATCGCCCCGCAATTGCGCGTCGAGCAAAGGGTCCTGGGTAGCATTATACAATAGAGTTTTAAATTGTTCGAGCACCCAGACATCGAGCGCGGTAGCATCTGGATGATGATTGAGACCCGAACTCGCAAGTTTAAAGCGCGTTTACTCATCTTTGGTGAAGTCCTCATCATCCTCGTGATAGCTCCATTCCCTTACCCTTCCCGGTATTGCGCCTCTTGTGAACATGGGTAAAATATCCGGAGACCCAAACGAAAAAGTATGACTTGACCGGTTGAACACAGAGTCAAAGTCAACCTAACGGACATGTACGTGTGAGGCTTATATGAAGACGAAGATGACAGGAATATACACACAGGATTTGTTTTCCAGCCTTTAGTCACAGCAGATACATCCTCATACATCCCCCCTGCACTATGTGTTACAATGACATTCCAGCACGCCTAGGTACAGAACAGAGAACGTACCGATGATGGCTACATGACCTGGTCTGCTCTCTGTCGGAACGCGTGTATGTGATACACCATAAGCACCTCTCTCTTGTATGATTGAACGAAGGTAGGGGGCGACGACTTCCGGAGCGTCGGGGAATTTGGGAAAACCATTCTTTTCGAACAGGAGATCAGCGCGAAGACCATCACCTGAGGCCAGAAAAGGAGGAAGAATTAGCGTCACGACAAAGCGCGATGCAATAAGCCACGTACCAACAATAAGCATCAGTCGCTTGGCTTCTGCGCGACCAACGTTGAAACTCTTCATGCCATGGACGACTGGACTAGTGAAATAGCAGTCGAAAACGGAGTATATGAAGACCACATGAAAGACAAGACCGAGGCTGAGCAATTTTGTCACATTATAGTTAGTTTTGGCCATGAATTACTGTATGGCAGCCCGAAAGCTTTCACTTTTATGGTCCAGAGCGGGGAAGCTGTTTCCCTGAGTTTTACTGGCTCTGCCACAGAGACAAGAGATATATTAGGATAGAGATGAATATTTGAATTTTGACACCACGGCCGAGGTTAGAGCTTAGCATAGAAATTAAAAGCTGACAGTCTGAGTGAGTGGGTCAGCTCTGGTCAGCTCCGTCAGGTCAGCCTGACCCAGTCAACCGGTCAGACTCAGACGTTTTCTCTCCATCTCTACAACCTGCGAGTTTCGTAATTGGACAACAGGCTCCGATTCTCTATAGTACACTAGCCAGTGCAGATATTTCCGTATGTCTAAAGATGCCAAGTGAGTATTTTGATCATCGTTTCATTCCAGCGTAACCGTTAAGATTCTATATCACTACTTTCTTTCCATAGATTCCTGACTTCAAGCACTGGCGGATAGTAAAACCAACGAGATATGGACTACTCGACCAGTTGTCTGGCCGGAACCACAGGGCAGAGACGATCCAGGGCCGCTCAAGCTTGTACAACATGTAGGAAGCAAAAGGTCCGATGCGAAGTACTGGATGATTCGAGCCAAGTGCTACGTTGTCATCGATGTCGGACCTTGAACATGCATTGTTCTTATGAGGAGATGGACAGAACCGCTCTCCAGGCGACTCATAAGGTTGCTGTCTCGCAGGCATGGGAGCATATAATTGACTTTGGGAACCCTCATCAAGAGGAAGTTTCGAATCGCTCTGCACAAGCGCTTGACAACCCCAGGCCGTCTGGAGAGGGTGCTCATCACAAGGACGATTCAAGTGATGGGACTTCAGGTGTTGTCGCGTCAACGCCCCTCCTCGAGTTAGATGCTCCCCCTCGGTATAGGTGGGATGCGCCAGGAAATTGGCGACCGACGAGCATTTTCCCGGTTGATCAAGGCACCATTGACTGGTCTTCGCCAATACAAGCATCACAAGAATTAGCATACCGATACTATAACCGAATAATCCAGCTACCCCCGCCACCTGCGATTGTGCACACTGCTCAAAATACTCTGGAGTCTATTATTTCTGAAGCTCAAATCCAGGATCTTCTCCAAATGTGCGTTTCTGACCAATTATCGACGAAGACTTTAATCTAACTATGATGCAGATTCAGGATTGCATTCGTTCCCTGGTTGAACTTTCATCCCATCCGTGGTGCACATAATTCCTTACTTGACTTGGTGTGCTGTACTGTCGCCTCCCGCCGCCACCTCGACAACGCTTTCCGAACACATGCTATACCCAAGCTGATAGACGCCGTTGAAGAGAACCTATCACGGATACTATTACATCCGCATCCTACTGATGCTCTGGAGTCGATTCAGAGTTTACTCATATTCGCCATTTGGGGACCTATCCATGTCTATGAAAAGTTAGACAGAGAACGAGATCCGCATGTAATGCTCTCGGCGGCCATCAGTATGGCTTTGAACATACGTCTCAACGAGTCTATCGACCAGCTTGCGACGCTGAAGAACTTACAAGCTCAAAACGTGATCGTGGATGACAGACGATTAGTTGATGTAACCGCTAAAGCTCGTCTGGTATGCCCTTAGTTCTTCTTAACACGGTTCTCAACTTACATTGTTCTAGTGGATGTGCATCACAAACATTGATTCAATATAAGTCCGGCCAAGTCTTTATTCGGTTTGATTGACCTTAGCAACAACGTAGGCTATGCATTGGAACCAATCGTACCCCAATTTCTCATCGAGGTGCTACGTACTTGTCTGTCTTCCCTCGTCCGACATGCTCTACTACAAGTGTTACCCAAGGCCGAGACGTGCGACTCAGACTCATGGGCGAAACTTTTCAGGCTGCAGAGGACGGACTGGCAACTACATTAGGTTCTCTCGCTGAACTTGATACATGGTACACTACATTAGACAGTGTTCTCAATCGATTGGATGGTACTCTTAAATATCTTTCACCACTGGCTGGTATGTGCTTACCTATCTGAGAGTCTTGCCCCACCTTCACTACTTGCATGGAATTAGTGTTATTAGATTTTGAACAAGTTCATTTCCGCGTGCACGCTATTATGGCTCGTTGCTGCCGCCTCATCGTGCTTTACCATGCCATCTACAGCGCTCGGATGCTGTCTGTTGTCGCCGGCACCAACGATCCTTTTTGGTTCAATGCTATAAATCCTCGTTCGATTGATGTTCTCACACCGTGGGGCAAGGACGCTATCTCTATATGCGAAGAAGTGTTAGTCTCCCTTCTAGAACTCGACATTGCCCAAGTCGCGACTGCGCCGGACCATTTCTTCCTGTTCATTGAATTCGTTGGTGCACTCTCTATCTGCTTTAAGTGCATAGTGTTCAGAGAATTCAATTATGAAATCCCGGGATCCTCCAATCTCGTTTTGCAGAGAGTGATCCACAAACTTGAAAGCGCTGTCGATTTGGTTGACCATCCTGCTCGGAGATGTGCAGGTTTGCTGAACGCAATGCTATCCCGATGGTTTGACAAACACAACGCCCTTTTTAGAGCCCGCTCCCAGGTTCTCCACTTCCCACTTCCCGTCCCCCCACATTCAACGGAGGGCACAATTACAGCCGGGTTGTCTGACACTACAGTCCCCTCAATCAGCACTTCCTTCCAAATGGCTTCGCCTTTCCCTTCACCTCTTGAAAATCTCCTAGCAGGTTGGATGAGCAATGCCATGTCTCAAGATATCAAATTTTGGAGTTCTCTTGCATACCCTCAGTTTTCAGAAGGGTAGATGTACGTTAGTAATAGGAGTGACACTAGTATGTATGTGCAGGCGTAATTCACGACATTGACAAGCGACAGCTCGTACATTGAGTCTGACTTTGGGCGGCGAATAACTCCATATTTTAGCAAATCGTCCTGCGGCCGCTCCTGGTCATATTGGGGCATCACTTTGCCAAACAGGTGCGGTATCATTGTTACTGTTTACAGCATGTTCATAGTAATTCACGGGTTTCATCATCTTCTCAAAGAAGACGACGTGATTGATACCTTACTTTCAGTGCACGAGACAATCAATAGCAATGCAGAAGTCTTTCTTTGTCATTCGCAAGCACACTTGAAAACAGGACCTAACAGGACCTAATACTCGTCTTCATCACTGTAAACACCGTGAATATCTGAAGAATGATCAGAATGGAAGTGGTCTTCATCATCGTCCAGAAGATACGCCTCATCTCCACCACTACTTCCTTGAGAGCTTCTGTCATAGTCCAGTGGCCAAGTTGAATCGTGAAGGTATTGTCTAGCATCACCGTCACCATCGTCTTCGTCTTCTTCAGAGCGGGAGCCGCCATCAGAACCATATCCTAGATCATCTGACTCGGATGCTTCGTCCTCAGTGAATAAGGCAACGTTGTGATGTCCCGAGTTAAGTCGAGTGCCTCTCCCAAGTCGGCGCACGGTTATCCTGACATCCTCTTCCTCGTCATCATCTTCGTCTGAGAACAACTCCACAACATGTCTGCGACGAGCAGGTACCAGTGATCCGTCCTCGTCCTCGTCCGTCAGTTCCTCGAGACGTCTTTCCAGATGCTCAGCCGCTGCACCATCATCGTCGATAAAGCTTTCCTCATACCCTTCCTCTTCCTCGTCAGATGTATGGTGATGACCAATGTGGTCCAAAAAATCCATTGCATGCTGCATGCGCGCGATCTCTACGAAGGCTGCAATGTGTCTCACTTCTCTTAATTCATCATCCGAGTAACCTTCCTCGTGATCTGACCCAAATCTGTACTCTTCCTCCCATTCATCTTCATCATCATCGGGGTGTCGGTGCCCAGGATAGATGCGGTCACAGTTCGAACAAACACCATCCCAAATCTCATGCATGCAGTCCACACAACGATAAACTCCACCATCTTCATCATCGCGCTTGCCAAACTTCTCTTCACCAGCATTCGCCGACAAGAAAATATCTTTCCACGGATCCTCTTGTGCAACGGTTTGGACCTCGAGCGGAGGAGCACCCGGTAGCGGTAACCCACTCTGCGCCAGATTATTGACGACACTCTTAATAGTCCAAACTTCGACGGGACGGTCTTTCACGACAGCACGGCAATGAGGACATGTCTTTTTGCGGCGGCTAAAATCTTGAGGTTGGTGGTTCGGGAAAGGAGTTTCTTGAGGCGCCGTTGAGGTGAACCAGGAAACCAAACAAGAGTGGCAAGCAACATGGCCACAAGGGGCTAGTGCATATGGTTTGTATAAGAGATCAAGGCATATCTGGCAAGTCACAGACTGTTGGATTTGGTGCAGAACATTTTCGTGACTGCTGATGAGCTACAGGGGGGTGAGCTAATAGAGAATGAAGACACGGAATTGTCACGAACTGTAGATTTAGCTTGAATGTCTTCCTTAAGTTTATCAATGGCAGTATTTGAATCTTCGTGGACAGATGGTGCATTCACAAAAGGGGCAGGTGAATCGTGTTTCGAACGAGTTGATGATGGTTGAGTAGGTGACGGTGTTTTCTAAGTGCATGATGAGGTGAAATTGCGATCGAGCACTAATATATGCTCACGGCAGATTCAGAAACAGTAGCCGCAGTACTATCATCAACTACATCCTGGACAGGCATAGGCTTTGTCGAAGTCGATGTTGCACTGACAGGCTTTGATCCTGCGCGTATAGGACCCGCGTTAGCAACGATAGATGTTTTCTTTCTCTTCTTCTTCCTTTTCTTCCTCTCTTTGTCTGATTTTGAGAGAGACTCAGTCTTTAACCTCTTCGCGCCTCGCCTCTCCAGATCCCCTGTATCCCCAGAAAATGGTCTTTTCGTGGCGCTGCTGGGTGGCAATAGGCTGGTACTGGGTCCAGGAGTTGCCTGACGCGTCGCTGTAGGCATTAAATTCGAGCTTCAATAATAGAGATGCTTGTAGTTCGAAAGAGAGATGTGACACGACACGACACGGTAAGGCTGACTCGAATGAGCTTCTGGTGTAAATTGGACAAAACAATGAAGCCACATCGCGTCAGCAAGCATCAACAAAAGCAGACAAAAGCACTATCACGTAAGTGCAAATAGTCCCGCGCCATGAATAGTTCTTATTAAACTCTAACATCTTCCTTCAAAAAAGTAAGTCGAAGCTTTCGTGTGTGTACCTCTTCGATGAAGCAGTAATTTTCAGGAGATCTCTCCGTCTTTCCTTTATTTTGGACGCGTCAGTGAGGTACGGGACTGTAGCACAACTTGCCAAGTAGCAACAGGGGAGGCCCTGAAAGGACCCTTGTATCTCGGTTAATTGAAACTTCATGGCGGACCGTCAAAAGGGAACAAACCGGTGCTCGCAATTTGATGTTGGAAACGGCATGGGTCGCCGTGAGCTTGGTCTTCGTGGACGTGACGGTGTGATTGACCCATTTGAACCAGAAACGTTGGAAATATTTCGCAGACCGGAATTTTACCGGGTTTCTTCATGCTCTTATCATACTAGTCGCGAATTTTCTTCTAACGCTGCTCGTTCCCCTATGCAAACACTTACCCTCACTGGAACGACCCTGGAATCGACTGTGCACAACGAGAAGGAGAGGGGCCGTCCCTCCTCGGGGCGCCTAGCTCTTAACCAGTTCCCAAAGGATGGCAAGGATGCGGTCAAGCTCCCGTCTTCCAAGGAGCACCTTCCTATGCGTTTATCTCCCCAGCCTCGAGCTTTTCACCAAGAACCATATCCCCCGTCTCCCGCTCACGAGATAGACTTCATCAAAGGCGCAGAGCTCCCCTCACCTTCCACTCACACGTCGCAAACGAGAACTCAATCGTTGATCGAGTCTGCGCGCGATTCCCGACCATTCTGGCTTGTGCTATATTTTTTCTTCAATCTTGGCCTGACTCTATATAACAAGGGTGTACTTGTCCGCTTTCCTTTCCCTTATACGCTCACTGCAATACATGCCCTCTTTGGAACCTTTGGGGGTGCCGTACTGGCTCGACTACAAGTCTTTGTCCGCCCAAAACTCCACCGGAATGAAACCGTCATCCTGGTTGCTTTCAGTGTTCTTTATGCATTGAATATCGTTGTCAGCAACGTGTCTTTACAGATGGTTACGGTTCCCGTGAGTCTTTGTAGTATTTCTGTACAACGGACACTTCGTTGACATTTCTCAAGTTCCACCAAGTTGTTCGTGCGGCCACCCCAATATTCACTATCCTATTCTCCGCTCTTTTACTCGGTCAGTTCAGCACCCGTGAACGAATACTATCGCTTGTCCCGGTGATGGCAGGAGTCGGTCTGGCGTACGTACCGATCATCCTTTCTCATGATGCTCCAACGCTGATTGTATTACAGCACTTACGGCGATTATTACTTCACACGTTGGGGTCTGATATTGACGCTGCTGGGCACGATTCTTGCCGCTCTCAAAACCATCTACACAAATGTCCTCCAATCTCCTGCTTCCCTTACGACACCGCAATCATGGCTTGCAAAGATCTACCCTTTTTCCATCATCTCTGAATCTCGATTGAAGCTACATCCTCTCGCGCTTATATCCTTATTATCGCCTTTGGCTTTCGTTCAGTGCATGTTTCTGGCATACTTCACTGGCGAACTGGACCGTGTTCGAGTATATTCTGCAAAAGAAATGTCGTCATCGAAGATGATGGCTTTGGCTTTGAATGGGTGCATTGCGTTTGGCTTGAACGTCGTCAGCTTCAGCGCAAACAAGAAGGTGGGAGCATTAGGCATTACTGTTGCTGGTGAGTGAGATCGGGGCGGCTTACACGCCCTCCTATCCGCTTGACTGTGCAGTACCTGACCCCTTTTCCTTGACAGCCAACGTGAAGCAAGTCTTGACAATTCTATGCGCGGTCTTAATGTTCCATTTGAACATCACTCCGTTGAACATGTTAGGCATAGTCTTGACACTGCTGGGCGGTGCATGGTATGCGCGCGTGGAATACATGGAGAAGCAGGAACGGAGAACCAGAGCCATATGAGTCTGTCCTACTGGCATTCTGGATATTGAAGTATCATCAGCCATAGACGCCATCTTATCTTATTCGCGGTTAGAGGACTCTGAATGTTATGAAGATAATTTATTAGCAACACTCCTTTAGTGCCGTGTGTATCATCCAACTGCCCATCCGTCTATCCTTATCACTACGTGGACCTCCACTTGCTGGAGGACATCCGTCCTGTCGCTCCTTTATTTGTTCGTTGCACGCAATCGTGTCTTGGGTCCCTGGTCGATCTTTCCCGGCGTACCTAGATGAGTGTCGCGTTGTTTATCCTACTGCACCCTTTATCGTACTGCGCTCTATTCTACACAATGTATTACAACCCATATTGGTGATATCATGCATTCGTGCCATACACTTTCACCGGATATATGTAGTGCGAACCCTACGCTAATGATGCGCCCAAGGGAATGATGTAGCTTCTCGCAATGTACATTGTAACAGTATATCATTCGCACCACTTCCTTTCGGCTTAACGTCTGCCGCAGGTTACAGCGCGCACGAAGGGTCGTTCTGAAAGCACAACACTGGCTAGTAATATTAGCCTGCCAGCAACACCCTCAACACGAGGACCACCGGATCACGACTTCGAGCCTTGCTGTCTCGGTATGCATCTTTTCTGCTTTTCAAAAAGTTCGAAGAAGTCACAAATTGGAGATGCACGCACTCACCTCAATGCCAAGTTCTTCTGTTCGATTTTCGGCATTATGACAGAGGAAGTATACACAGATCGGATCTTCAAACTTGCGGTGGGGCGACCGTAATTGAACTTGTCGGCACTTGACAGATTCACAGTAAACGACGACTGTACTGTAGGGTGACGTCGGCTGAAAAAACAGGCGATGATTAAAGCAAGTTATATTCGAAACGATGGCTTGTACTGGGTCTAATCTGTGGGCAATTTGAACCTGGTTGATAAGTAAGTACATATCGAACAGTGCATTGAGCTTCGACTTCAACGTACTGATGCTCGAAGGCTGCGATTTTTCTGAGCCAAGACGATGATTCATTTCAAATTCGAGCTGCTTCTCGGAATCATTTGAAATGCAGTTCAAGAGGATCGACACAAGATCTCCCCGTAAGTATTCTGTTCATGCCAAACAACCGCGTCGCCGAAGCAAGAACTCTGTAAGTACAAAGAGGCATGAGATGTTCTCGGCGCACTGAATCAGGTGTATAACAATGGGAAATTGGACTAATAATTCCAATATCTGTCCTGGGCGTGCGCCGTGGTTGCTCAAAATTCGATCTGAACTGAATTTCCTCCTGAGTCCTGACCGACCTCACCGTGCGGCCTGCATCGCGCACGTCAAGCTAATGTCAGGTCAGAAATGGGAGGACGGGTTGCTAATGCAGGTCCCGATGGCCCATTCCAGTCACAAACGGAATGAGAGATACATAGGAGGCGCGTTGCGAGGATATGCGCAGCAAAAATGCTAGACGCTTCAAGCCTTGCACCGAGGGTTGTATCAATGTATGGTGGTTGGACTTGATGCATGATGAACGACGTAAGTACATGTTGTAGGACTTGAGAGCGCGCTTGGACTTGAAGAATGATCACGAATACGACGGGCGGGTATCTAAGTATGTATACAAACAATGACAGTTTCAGAGAATGAGAGATCGTTTACACTTACCAACCGGGGCCAAAGCCTCACAGCCGAGCAGAATCAGAATCGGAGGAGTGTACCCGCCGTGTGATATTCGTCAGGGATACTTTTCATCGAGTCCTCCACACGCCGACACTGTCCGTGATTATGATCTGAACCAATTGTTCGGAAAGGCTCGGATAGTCGATTTAAAATGGTCCCGTTATCCTGTCAGTAAGTATAAGTACCACAGGAACAAAGTGAGTTCAGCTTCTCCAGGACCGAGATGATCGCACTCGAGAACTTGAGACCCTTCATTGAACGAGAAGTAGCGCAGGCTAGGAAATTGAGTGCTTCTCTATGTAAATCAGGAAGCAACTCCCAATTATGGTATATTCAACCATTTTCGTTTTAATCACCTCCATAACGCCAACTGCTGTCTCAAATGAGGAACGTGGACAGAAATGTCAACTCGAAGAGTGCAAAAACCAGAGCTTACATGAATTGTATACACATATCGTACACCATACGTACACGGGGCTATATCTACACCTGCTTCCTACTTCGTGAGCTGGTTCCAGAAAAAGCACCTAGATGACGTACAGAATCTTTGCTAAACCACAGACCATTCATCTTTACAATTGAATCTAAAGCTTGGTGTTGAGGCTCCATCGGGTGTGGACGCCTTCTCCATCCAGCTTCTTGATAATTCTATCGGCCTGCAGCTTCTTCATGTGAAGATCAACGCTACGAGCAGCAGGAAGCCAAAGAGACTCCGGGTAGTCCTTGTAGATGGTCGAGACGACAGTCCAAGTCGTCCACCCTGCTTGATCTAGATTGAATTCAGGAGGAGTGGACTGCAGCACCTGTACGATCTGGGCTTCCCGCTCTAAACGGTGCTTGATGTAAGTCTCGATGAGCGGCGGACCTTCCGTAACAACTGGTCCATGACCAGGATAGAGAATTGTAAAGGGGTTTTTGGACCCGAAGTCTAACATCTTCTGGAGACTGGATATATACGTGCCCAGATCTTCGAACACGGCCGTACCTTGACCTAGCACGCTGTCTGCAGTGTACAAGGCCCGGTCATCAGGTATGTACAAGCTTATAGAGTCGATGGTGTGGCCGGGGGTATGCAGGACATGTAGGTTTGTCGAGGATGCAATGAGTTCTTGGGTGTCTCGAAGATCATGAAACACCGAGCCTTGGGGACTCGGCGTGAATGACTCCTGCGGAAGAGACTCCAAGATTGATGGAAGAATATTGTGGGAGTCGTCAGGAAGTGAGCTTAGCGGAACAGGGAGCTTATGCAGTCGAGGAGGTTTGAAAGGGATGGGCGACCTCTTCTCGTCCCACATTCGACGGAGGAGTGCAAGGACGGTTGGAATGCCTCCCACATGATCTCGATGCCAATGTGAAATCACAATATCGGACACATGGGGCTCACTGGGATCAGTGGACACAGCTGTGTTGAGAAGTGCTGATTCAAGCACTGAGATGTATTCTTCCTTCCCTTCTCCAGTATCGATTAAAGTGAATGGATTATGTTTGCCTACAATGTACGTATTGGTGCCTATATGAAAGTCATTAAGCAACTAGCCCAGAAAATGCAAGAGATCCTTAAAAGCTCACCTTGCAAAGTAAATTTTCCTGGATTCTGCGAAGATGACTAGATTCCGGTAATTGAAGCTAAGCGGCAAGCGAAGAGAGATACCTGGCCTAGAACTCTGACGACACTGGGACTGATCTAAAGAGAGTAAAATGAGACAGGCATTATTGATGTATAGCACATACTCGTGTAATTGAAGCCAGAGCTTCTATCTTGTCCATGATGAAGCTTTCAAGGGTAGAATGAGTAAGTGGATAACAAGCGCTTGTGGTCTGCTCGGGCGTTTGATCTCGGCAAAGGTGTAACTAAACAAGGACAAGCAACAGTTACGGGCTTGAAGTTGTCTTCAACCACGACCACAGCGTACGACTAGCTGCACCAATTGACGATGTCGGACGTAGTAATGACCTCTGATAATGGCGACTCAAATAAAAGAAAAAGGTATGTCTCTCAAATTCAGATGTTCTCTCTGTCCTAATAAGAGTGTCACAGGTCTCGTTCTCCTTCGCAGACAGGCGACAATGCACCCCCTTCCAGCCGTCGCAGGTCCAATTCTCCTCCTTCGAGCTCTAGGGTAGAACTACCAAAAGTATCCGATGTCGATCCTGTGCGACGAGCAGAACGAGAGCGACAATTGGCCGCTCGCGTCGCCGCAATGGAGCTAGAGAAAAGCGAAAAACCAAAGGAGGATGCCAAGGAGAAGGAGTATGATGCACAGGCAGAGTTTGCAAAACTTCTCGGTACACGCTCGGGTGGTGTCTATCTACCTCCTGCCAGGCTGCGCGCTATGCAGCAAGCTGCAGCCAGCGATAAGTCCAGTGCAGAATACCAACGACTTTCCTGGGACGCCTTGCGAAAATCGATTACTGGTATCGTGAACAGGGTGAACATAACCAATATCAAGCAGATTGTGCCCGAGTTGTTCGCCGAAAACTTGATTCGCGGACGTGGTCTCTTCGCTAGGAGTGTCATGAAGGCACAGGCAGCCAGTTTACCATTTACCCCGGTGTTTGCGGCACTGGTCGCCATCATAAACTCGAAGCTTCCTCAAGTCGGAGAGTTAGTGCTTACCCGTTTGATTAGCCAGTTCCGCCGGGCATTCAAACGGAACGACAAGGTACGTCACGCTGTTCATGTTTTTTTTTTTCATACATTCTGATTCTGTGCTGTTGCCTGTTGCAGATTGTTTGCCATTCAACTACCACTTTTATTGGCCATCTAGTCAACCAAGCTGTCGCACATGAAATCATCGCACTCCAAATTCTAGTACTTCTCCTTGAGCGACCTACCGACGATTCCATCGAAATTGCAGTCGGCTTTATGCGCGAAGTCGGTGCTTTTTTGACTGAGAATTCCCCAAAAGCGAATGCAACGGTTTTCGAACGCTTCCGTGCCGTGTTAAATGAAGGCGCAATAAGCCACCGTGTTCAGTACATGATCGAGGTTCTCATGCAGGTGCGGAAAGACAAGTACAAGGACAATCCCATTCTGCCCGAAGGTTTGGATCTGGTTGAGGAGGACGAGCAAATCACGCATCAAATTCAGCTAGAGGAAGAGCTGCAGGTGCAAGAGGGCTTGAGTGAGTAAATTCTCTACGATGTGTGTTTGCCCCATTTAGGACTAATGCCTCCTCAAGATGTTTTCAAGTTTGATTCCAAGTATCTTGAAAATGAAGATAAATATAAGTCTATTAAGAACGAGATTCTTGGCGAGGATTCAGACGAAGAATCAGGGTCAGAAGAAGACACTAGTGACGAGGATTCTGATGAAGAAGGTATGTTCAATATCCTTCACTTTTCCTCCCCTGCTCACTGATTGATAAACTCACAGTGGAAGCGAAGGAGGGAATTGAAGACCGGACAGAAACCAACCTCGTCAATCTACGTCGTACGATTTACTTGACAATCATGAATGCGCTTAATTATGAAGAAGCTGTTCACAAGCTTCTCAAGGTTCAGTTGACTGAAGGCCAGGAGGTAAGCGATGACATTAAGTGCGTTGATTTCTGGATGATAAATGATTCTTTTGGTAGATTGAACTAGTCAACATGATCATTGAGTGTTGTTCTCAGGAACGCTCATACTCTACGTTCTACGGGCTCATAGGGGAACGTTTCGGCAAACTCAATCGCGTATGGACGGATTGCTTCGAGTCTGCGTTCACGAACTATTACACTACGATCCATCGGTACGAAACAAACCGTCTTCGCAACATTGCCCGATTCTTTGGGCACTTGCTTGCTACTGATTCGATTTCGTGGCTGGTTCTCGAGTGTATCAAGATCAATGAAGATGATACTACCTCAAGTAGTCGTATCTTTGTGAAGATCATGATGAACGAGATGATGGAGAGTATGGGGTTAAAGGCTCTGGTAGAGCGGTTCAAAGATCCCGAGGTCAAGAGGGGGTGTGAAGGAATGTTCCCGATGGACGTGCCGAAAAATACGAGGTTCTCAATCAACTACTTCACGAGTATCGGTTTGGGTGCTGTGACAGAAGAAATGAGAGAGTATCTGAAGGTAAATGTCACTTTTCATTCATCGCCTTTTCCCATTAGTTTAACTCTGCTTCCCATAGAACGCTCCCCGTTTGATAATGGAGCAGAGGCGTGCTATGTTGGAACAAGAATCTTCAAGTTCAGACTCATCAGACTCAGACTCTTCGGACTCGGACTCAAGCTCTGATGACTCCTCTGATTCTTCGGATTCTGGATCCGAATCTGATGGTCCCCGACGTGGCGCCGTTGGACGGCGAAGACACAGTCGCAGTCCTCCGCGACGTCGACGGTCTCTGTCGCGTGACTCTGAATTTTCTAGGGCACCACCCGTTCGGGGTCGCAGTATCTCCCGCACTCCACCTCCACCTCGTCGTCGACGTGACGACACCCCTCCTCGTAGTCCACCTCGGAAATATGGCTCTGATGGTGGCAGGGATGATAGACGGGATTCGTACGGAGGTCGTTCGCCGCCTCCAACCAGTGCTCGACGCAGGTCTCCACCTTCTCGCATGAAGCACGCTCGACGTGATTCACCCTCGCTTTCGCGGTCGCGTTCTCCTCCTCCACCTCCACGGTCGCGCTATGGTGGCAGAGCGAGACCAGATTCGAGGTCGAGGTCACCACCGTCCCGCAACGGATATGCCAAGGATCGTGATGTGCGACGGTCGAGAAGCCGATCTTTGCCACGTAAAGGGAGAGATGAACGTGATAGCCGCAGACGAAGGGATAATTCGATTGAAATGGACAGGCGACGGTCGCCGCCCAGAAGAGACGCAAGAGGAGAGACTGGGATTGTGTCTCGTGAAAAGGATCAAGGATACGAACGTCGCAGGTAGCTGACTGGCTATGCCAAATTAAATTGCCTCTGTACTTTTGTTGAGTGTGTCATGAATTTGTACTTCGTATCATTTGAATGCTTCATTTTCAGCGGAAGGACTTGAATATCCATTCTGTGGAACCTACATAAGAGCGACAGTGATATGAATAGAATTCGATAGCATCTAACAGGAATCTAGACCAGAATTACGACTCTACCGGTAACTTGGTAAGCTGATCTGTGCTGAATGTTTCTTTCATACTACTTTCATACTTATGTTCTCGCCTTAGCATCTCAATGGCCTCGAGTGGAAGTGTTGAGGTTTCGCGGCTACATATTGGTAATTGACGCTGTACCGAAGGCATTTGCAATGTAACCTCAACTGGTACCGGACGCAACCTGACGCAACTCGGTAAACTCGGCGCGTGACGTGCCGTGACGCTGGCTTGGATACGTTTGTCGGCTCAAAATTCTACTCATTGATGCAACGGTACCATGGAAACGCACACTGACTGAAAAGTCAAGACTCAAAACTCAAAACTGAGCTTTTTTGAATTGACTCACCTTTCCAGCGTACCACAACCTCCATAACATTCTTTTCCCCGGGCAACCTCCTCTCACTCTTCTCTCTCCACCGCTCTTTATTGGAATAATAATTATTCACTATGCCTGACGGTCATGCTGATGGCAGTCTTAATTTTGTGGCTACGTGAGTACATGACCTTCTCCCGTCAAACATCTCGTACTGATATGTTATCACAGACGCCATGGTTGGTCCAGAAACATTCATCTATCTTCCGACGAAGTCAGTACGATAAGCTATGCGACTCTCGAGTCTATACTCGAACTTAACACACTTAAAATTCGATCTATGTCCCTGCGCATCTTTGTGGAACATCCAGCCGGCTCTGGTACATACTGTAAGCTTCGGCCTTGGAAGGATGATGGTTCCCTGCAAAGCCTCCTCGTCAAAACCTTCTTCGAGGACCGCCTGAAGAGCGGTATCACTACCACTTTAGATATCCGAGATGGCCGTGCGGAAGGCGCTGGTGGTGAAGGAATGGAGAGTGCAAAGGAGTGGCTCAAAGCACATACTATGACAAAGGCGAGGAATCATGCAGATGAATCCTTAGACGCAGTATCTGAGGTGCATTCGATTTATCGTTCTGCGCTTTGTAACATGAAAACTGATCTATGTTACAGGATGGCGCTGTAAAACCAGCAGGAGGGGGGCTGTTGGCTGCGTTCGGATTCAGTCGAGCCTCTACAGCACCTTCGAAGGGTGAGGAAGCGGCTCCCTCCGGTAATGAGGACGATGCCCCTCCTCCAGTTCCCGAAAAACAAGAGGAAGATATTTTGCGCGAGGCAAGTCAACTTGATTTCTACGAGTTAACCAGATTATAACAGGGTATCTGCTTACAGCGTGGCTGGGTACCCCCAATCATCCGTCGATTGACAACGCGTGGCAAGTCTGTAACTCGGAAAGCTAGGGGTAAAGACCGTGAAGCAGACGCTCCTGAAGAAGCAGATATCACTGCTGAGGGGGATGGCGAGGAGATTGATATTCCAGATGGTGAAGAGGCCAACGGCGGTACCAAAACGCCAAAGAACGTGAGCCTAATTACCGAGCTTTTGTCAATACTTGCTCACACCGTCTCGGGGCGTAGGGTCGTTGGCGCAAGGTGCTTCGCAACGTCAGTAACGATTCGCCAAACTCATTCCTTGGTAAGAAAAATAAGAAGGAGAAGGAGATGACCGGCGCAGAAGTGGTCAAAACTCCTGAAGAAGCCCTCAATTCAGCGGAGGATGCCACAGCCTCAAGTTCCACTTAATGCCTTTTTAGAGCCAGATTCACGACATAATGCTCGTATGCTTCAAATTCCCAATCAATAAAACCTACTCGCTGTCTTTTAATCCTCCTATTTGTATCTTATTGTGTCGTGTAACTGTACTTGACTTCAACTTCTTATGGGCTAATTGTTGTATATTTTGCACACTTATACGATTGCCACCCTCCTTACACTCTACATTTCTCTTACTTTATGGGTGGCATGCTGATTCTATAGATACCATATATCACCATCTTTTTGATACACTTGAATCATGAATGTGCTTCGGATTTTTGGAAATCTTTTGTCTGGTCGGGACTCGGCCCGTTCTGGCACGCGTAGTGACTGCACGTTGGGTCAATCTGTGACTCTTGCTTGGCCTCTCAACTGTATCATATTTCACGACCGATTCATGTCATCCAGACCGTGATTCAGAGTTCTTTCAAGAATTGACGTCAAGACACTTCTGCGTATATTGCCTTTCTTCCATACGTCATGTCGAAAGCAGGACTAACCAAACTCGTTCTCCGAGTTCCTGCGGCAGCAAAACATTCACCTTCACCTGCGTTCTCAACTTCGATGGATGTTGATCCAGATACGGAGACGGACGATGATAACAAAGCTGAACGAGATCTAGATCCCGGTGATGGTGAAGGAGAGGATAGTATGGCTGTTGATGATGTAGAAGTCGTACCAGCCGCACCTGCAGTTCCCGTGAAACGAGGGCGAGGGCGTCCTAGGGGAAGTGGTCGTGCAGCTTTGTCTTTAGCTGCGAGTGGATCAGTCCCTGGTACACCAGGAACTAGTACCCCAAGGGGACGTGGTCGGGGACGAGGAAGAGGGCGTGGTCGCGGTCGCGGAAGGGGAGCTGGGGCATTGACTATTCGACTCCCTAAACGCGAGGGCGAAGGCGAGGACACAGAGGTCGATGACGAGGTAGAAGATGGAGAAGTAGGGGAAATAGATGACGTGAACACGAAGAGCGAAGAAGACGGAGAAGGAAAGAGGGCTCCTGTGGCAGGCGGAAGGCCTTTCCGGAAAATTCGAGGGCAAGTATTTGTTATTGAAGGCGACGAGTTCATCACAGATGAAGATCCCAAGGGAGACGAAAAGATTGACAAGTGGGGTAATTTGCTTGGAGGTTTGTCACCAATACTTTCCTTTATTTCCTTACTTGACATGATTCTTTAGGACGACGATTCAAGGCCCAAACGTTCGCACTGCCCAACAGGCACCCTGAAAGGCAGTATATGCTCGCCATTGAGGCTGCACGGACCTCAGGTTTCCGAGATTCTTTATATTACTTTCGACGCAATCCTCTGGCATTTAAACTTAATGCTACACAGCCGGAAAAAGACTACCTTATCGGGGAGGGCAAGCTCGGTTCACATCTTAGGACGCGCAGTGTCACCCTTATCACGGCTCGAAGTGCATTTAAACTTCACGGAAGCAAAATGGTCATAGGTGAGGCTGCAATTCGACGCGTTGCCGCTTTTATATGTGTAAATGCTGACCGAAACTTAGACGGAAGATGGGTAACCGATGACTACTACGAAGAAAAGGTTTTGGCAGAGATTTCTGAGCTCGGCCTCAAAGCAGGTGATCTTGTCGGTGACCTTGCAGATCCCAACGCCGGAGCTACCAATGACTCTGGTAATGCTGCCAATGCAGATAGGCTTGCTGCCGGAGCAGGGGATCGGGGAGGTGACAGAGGTGGAGGTGGAGGTATTTATCGCGCAGGTGGTCCAACGACCATCTTTGGAGCGAGCGGGTGGGGCCCGTACAGCGATGGCCCGTTGAACGCGGTACGAAAAAGTCTTTTGAGCAGGGATGGGGTAACAGAGGAGAATTGGATGTGGATGATGGCAACTAGAGTTTTGGACGCCGGGCAAGAATGGAAACGATGGCGTAGGGACAATGTAAAAGCTGCAGGAGGTGTGGGGCATGAAGGAATTGCGAACGTGGCCAATGCAACTTGGAATAACACTGGCGTTCGTACTAATGGGAATGTAAAAGGCAAGGGGAAGGCAGGAGCTGACGGGGCTGATGTGTCTGTCGGTGACTCTCAGAAGCGGAAGAAGCGGAAAGTAACATTCGGAGACGATGAGTTACCTCTTGGGATATATGAGCCGCATACTGGCAGCGTCTACTGTATGTCTTCCTTTCCTTCCCTTGTCTGCCATGCTTATGTTTTCTCACCTAATTCCTCAGATCGTGACCACACTCAGCCTACTCGGAGTAGACTAGAGGCTCTCCCAGATTCTGCTACGAAACGACGCGTACTTGGCGGCACAAAAACTGGCAACGGTGCGTGGGGGATCGCTTGGGTCGACACGATAATGGAGCTGCCGACGCCAGAGGAGTTGGAGGGACCCGGCAGGGACGAGAGAAAAGAGTTGTTAAAACAGGTTGCTTCACATCCAGAGCCTTTCGAGGGATCGGGGGCTGTGGCCCTCGCTGATGTCACTTGATAATTATTAAACCTCTGCCCATCATTCGTCTGACATTCAGCTTTATGTGTGAAATGCGGCAGCCTTGAACTCAGAGATTCGTTTCTTATGAGTGGGTATGTACAGAAATCGTAAACGAAGTGAAGTTCCTCGAATCCTTATATATGAATCAACAACCTATTTAGTGCTCGAGCCATTTGCACTCTGCACTTTACTTGAATTTTATTGTACCTGATCACTGGTTACTTAGGCGAACCTCAGCACGGAGGAAAACACACTTACTGCGTTCAGGTCCCTACGCCTGTCTGACTTTCTTCCAGCTTGCAGCAGTACCTCCAGCACTCCCGCCACCTACACGACCTTCAAGGACGTCACTACCAAAGCTGTCAGTAACCTCAGCGACACCCTTCGGGCTTCAGACATACGGTTCCCGCTTCAAGGCTTCAGGGGCAGCTGCGACGAACGCAATTGACATCATAATCAACGCGAAAGCCAACAGGGCGTGCGTCAAGGATTTCATTTTTGAGGTAAGTAGTGGGTTCGGTTGGGAGTGGGTTTGACGCTTCTAATGAGATTGGGCGAGGCTTTTGTACAATCCTAGTTGGGCTGGAACTTTCCGAGAATAGGTCGGAGCACAAGACATAGTGCCATAAGCGAGAATAGATCATTGTCGGTTGGTATGATCATGGTTCGTCAACCTGACTACGGAGTTGAGGGCGATGGACAATTGAGAAGGTTGGAACTGTTTGAACATAAAAGTATTCTTGGCTTTGAGATTAATGGGCGTGTTTCGACCCGGCGTACATATAGTAGACTGCGCAGTATGTGAGTACTTGCAGGTACTTAGCAAGACTTGGGCGATGGCCGCGATACCCATTTGGCTGCCAATACCTAGGAATCTTACGTTAGTTGCACGAATACAGATAAAGGAGGAAAGACTTATTCATACACCAGATCAGTCACGGTAAGCAGTCATCTCGGCACTAGGACTCGAGAAAGCGACCAGAAAGGTTCTGAGGGGGTAAACATCCAGATCTAGGGGGCTACCATAGACGTCTGTAGGTGCAATCGTGCCAGGCCAACATGCAAATAGCCTTAAGACCTTGTACACTGCGCATTCCTCTACTTCACCAATAACAGACCAAATACGTACGATGCCGATTTGAATTTCACAAGACTTTGTCCACCGATGAGCGCGTGCCAGCAGGTATGTAGTGGCATCTCATGACAGATGAGATGGAACCACTTGGGGCAGCGGGGACGACTGAATACCATTCCCGTGGCATCATATCATTTGTGGCTGGTAGTGCATGCATTGACAGATATGCATTTGAATACATTGAACGTTCTTAGGATAGAGCATTGCCTGGCGGAGATAGAAGCAAGAATTTTGGAATAGGCGCAGACTCGATGACATTCCAGTTGTCGATTGGAGGAGATATTAATCAAAATGTATGAGTGAGCGCTAATGACTGCGCAGAACTTGGGTCCCTATACCAATGACCAGAAAGACGGCAGATGTTGAACCTTGTCCAATGTGAGAAAGAAAGACCAGAGGTTGCTGAACCTCATGCGCCACGCGCCACGACCCAAGTGCGACCGATCTTCAAGCTCACAGGAATTTCACAGGTATAACGAACACAATTGAAATAGTAGCATGAATTGGCTTACCCTTCACTTCCGGTGCCAGATCCCATTCATGGAATTGCCAAAAGTTGAACTTCAAAGAGATTTCTGGATCCATTCGGCGGATGATCTTCAGGGACAACCGACCTCTCTTCCTTAGCAAAAGTGGGCATTCAAACCTTGAATGGAATCGTCCTGCTTCTGGTGCGCATCCTGCTTTTGAGATTCTTTGAGCCTGCTAACTCGCGACGTCTTTCCAGAATCATGAGTCGCTATCATTCCGGTCAATTTCCTGACTTCACCAATGAGAAATGGACAGGGCACAGGCACACAGTTTACTTTTGCTACGAATGTGCTTCGGACGAAGCGCGTATTGTATCTCCGTTTCGGGGGGCTAGTCTGTTATAATTGGCAGATCGGCTTATCACTATTTTTCTCAAACTATCATCTCCCAGCGTGCACTACAGTCCTACTTCCCCACATCCTTGACGCACTCTATGTCAGTTACTTCCTTGGAAATATCACCGTGAGCTTTTCGAATGAGTATGATCTACAAATTCTTGTTTCTCATTACTGTCGCAGATCCAATCCTATCAAGACTCGACAATGTACTTTCCATGCTTGACCAGAAGTTGACTTCCAATGACGAGCCTGAATATCTGGCGCTGTTACAAGCTTTACATGAATCAGTCGAGACTGTGAGAGTCAACTATCTAGGTGTATGAGTGCTTGCTTGGCTGAACAGAACACACAAATCTTACTTTCTTCCCTACTTTGTATGAGTATGCTAGTGTACTCCATACAGAACGGCCGCCACCTTCCTTACTCCTAGTGTGCTCAAAGGCGACAGACTTCAGGGTCCTATCAAGGTCCTACCCTAAGTGATAACACGCTGCGACGATTCGAGAAGAGTGAAAAAATCAGAACTCGAGTAGGCAACAGCGTCTGCGCCCTCATCTGCAAACACGACATAGAAAAGCTTCTCCTTCCCTATTGTCAAAAAGCACGAGACCCTGAATGCTTTGTCGCCCATATCACCAGTGGACGTGAAAGTGTGTCCGCTTAGAGGTTCCGGATTAAGTTGGAAAGAGGCCAATTCTTTTAGCGAGACTGATTTGCGAGGGTAGTGCAGAATGTCGCTCCAGGAGAATGGCTGTCCGGGAAGAGCGAGGGGATAATCATTGGCGGGGGGTACGGATGATGCCGGCGTGCTTGTCCTAGATGATGGGGGTATGTGTGCACCAGATGGCGTGGGGCTGTTTGCACTCGACAATGTCGGTGTGCCTGCGCCGGATGAGGTGGGCGTGGGTGCACCTCTTAGAAGAGGGTGCGGGTTTTCCGGCATCTGAAAATGAAATGGTGGGTATTGATGGCTCGCACTATCACAACGTCAAAATCAACACATGAAAGCTTGCGACAGTGGCGTACCTTTTAGTTGACACGTATTCCCCTATTGCCAGCTGTATCTTCAACCCCAAATCGGCTGCAAGCGTCAGCTGGAGCCGACAGAGTAATGCGAGTGTGTTAACAGCTGCGACATGACTGAAGGAAAAGCAGTTAAGAGACCGTGCCGACTGAAAGTAATATGTCGGCTTACTCGTAGATTGTAACACATTTCTTCTCAAGAAATTGCTCCCCTATCTGAATTTGCTCCTGGTATTTGTCGCGAGCCGGGACAGAGCCCATCGGCGGTGCCTTGGCGGCGTACTCCTGCCACGCCTCGGCGTACGCATTCGGGTCTCTTCGTAGAAAAGCGAAGTGCTCCTCGGTACGTACTGTCCACTCGAATATTTTCTGACCGAGTTCTTCAGCCTTGACACGTTCGGCAGCGTTGAGTTTAGACAGGAAGGTTCTGGTGCTCGTCATGATGGTTGTGGTCAAAGAAGCTGACCGGAAGAAAGGATGTACACGTTGTAACATCCAGCCAATGTCAATGTGCGTGAATTATGAATAACTCTATTTCGTATAAATGACCGACCGATCTCTTCACAGGCCTATTGGTATGCTACATGCACCCGAGGACGAGAACATTCGTTTCCCTGTAGGATTACAACTTGTGGGACTCGAACGATGCCGCGAGGTCAAAGCAGTCCGTACGATCACTGTGAAGATCTGAGCTATCCAATGCACTTAAGTATAACGCCGCGACAACGTAATTTCTCCGCTTATATGTACTCAAGACGAGATCATGCCAAAGCGGTTTTAAACTTTTATTTATGCAAAGTGTACATCAAAGCATACAACAAAACTTTTAATGAAACAACTCAAACGACAGCCTCACTGATCTTGACCAATTCAAGGCTAAATGATGTCCCATCTCATCTCCGAAAAAAATCGATGGTACAACACCGTGCGAGACAAATACACGACCTGCCAAAAGATGTCCTTAGTTGTGCACGAAGGGTAGGATTGCAGTTACGGGGCTGAGCCCGTTCCTGCCGCGTGCAGCGATTTCTGGAGCAACATCCTAGACAGGCAATGCGCAAGCCGGCACTCGTTTAATCGTTTACTCTGTTGTAATCAAGATTAGAAAAAAGGCCGAAACTCTAAGAAACTGAAAATACGAACTGGAACGAGCTCTCATCTTTCTGCGTTTGCGTCTGAGCCTGCGGGATCTCTTCTTCTTCCACTTCTCTCTCATACTGGAGACAAGGGATAAAAGTCAGTATCCTGTGCAGAAATGAACGACGGCAGCTCACATTTCTCTGAGTTATGGAAGGTACTGAGGAGGATAAGTCTGTACGGCGGGTCTGGGTTATGCGTGGTACTGTACAGTTCTCACATAAGGTACTCCCACGGTCGCGTGCTGGTGCTATTGAAATTTGAGGTGATCTCACGTAAGCGCTATTAAAGCGTGGCGCTCTTCGCACTTCGAGCGATGAGCAAGCGCCGACGTGTGCCAAAGGCACTACAAGCTGAATTGACAGAATATGCCTCCTTACTTCGTGCTCTTCGCGCCAATGACACCTTGGATATCACCTCGCAACTTACTAGATACCAGCAGAAAGGCAAAGCCAGGGCTTGGGATGAAGATGAAGATGAGGACGAAGATAATATAGGCATGGAGGATGACGACTATGAGCTGGATAATCGGCGGACTCTAACACCGAATAATGACGAAGAAGACGAGCTAGCCTCAGGCCGGAGTAACTACATGGAGCAGTCGCAGTCGTCTCGACCAAGTTCACCCTCTCAGGTTCCTTCGAAACGAAAACATACTCAATCTCCCGCCTCTTCCCGAGCGCGCCTGAAGCGTGCTAGGAAGACTCCGAGAAAAGCTTCTCCACGAAAGACACGAGATACTTGGACCCGATGGCCTCTTCTGTTGGAGGATGTTCCTGTACCGGAGTGGAGCCTCGAGGACGAAGTCGGACTCATTGTAGAGATGCTCTTCAAACAATCTGTTCAACAGCAGCGTCAGCCCTCTAAGGCAGGGTCTGGTGTCTCTGGGTCGCCTCGACACACCTCGACCTCCCCTTTTCCTTCCTCAACTCATGGCTCGGATATTGACATGGACGACGAGATCACATCTGACTCTGATCTAGAACTGGGTGGTGACTCGCCCTTCATCTCATCACTTGCTCTCTCTACTTCAAGTTATCTTCATTTCATTCTTGCTGCAGTTTCTGCTGTCCTCCCGAAACGTGCTCCGAGCATGCAAAATAGACTCGCACCAGTTGACTGGGAATGCGTTTTAGAGGCACTGGTTGCATGTGGTCGCGTCGACAGCTCAAATTCTAGCGAAAACCGCGTATCAGAAAAGTATGTACCGAGACTCTAGCTCGTGTGGTGTTAGCGCCGGTAGTAATAAACTTTCTTCCTTCCCTTCTATTATCCATGGACTGCAGGGTTCTGTCCAACGTTCGGTACCGAATGCAAGCTATCACCAACGTGACTTCTACCGGTGTTTCTTTGCCGTCGGTTGAGGAGCAAGGAGCACCGACAGCAGTAGTGTTGACAAGCCCTAGGGTTATAGCCCAACCTACAGCTGCTACCCAGCAGGAAGATACCGCTGTAACCGATTTCCTTCAGTCATCCCCAGTCCCTCCCACGCCTATCTCGCAGCCACTCACAAACAATTCTCCCCTGTCACTCTATCGTATGCAACGCGTTCTTGCCTCTAAACGAAAACTATCACAAGCACTGAGTCGGTACGGAGCGACAGAAGAAGCGATCTTGTTCTGTCCACCCTTCGTACCTTTCCCTGAGAATCATAAAGATGAAGTCCAGCGTCCAAGACGGAAGCGCGCGTATAAAAAGCGCGCGCCTAAACAGTCTATCAAAAAGCCTGAGGAGGCAGACAAGCAAGATAAAAGCACTGAGTATGCCGATGACTCGGATGAGAATCTTGAACATGCTCTACCTGAGGATGATGGCGTCCGCGATAATTCTGTTGGAGGAGATTCATACGCTGTGGACACGGATGACGATGAATACGACCCAGATGATGATTAGCGGCGGTCATGCTGATGATAATGGTCGGGAGGGCACAAAGTAAGGTTTCAAAGCTTGAATCCACATAACATGGTCTAACTGCCGCTCTATTTTCATAGTACAGTCGAAATGTCCATGCGATAAAAATGCACAAGAACATATACACCATTGTTAATCAATATTTCAGATTGCTTGCTTTGCGCTACGTCGGAAATGTTCGCTTTCGACACGACTTCGAGTTCGCGACTGTTTCGTGAATATCGGGACTAGGAAACGGAATCGCAACCAAAACCCCGTATCTCTTCATAATTGCCCTCTGGACCTCGGATGGATGGTCTGCCATCTCAGTCGTAATGATGCAAACACTCATGGAGAACGCTGCACTTGATAATTCTAATTGGCTAGATGGTCGAATGTGGAGGATCAGTTGCAATATGCTCAGACAGGCGAAAGACGTACTCTTCGACAGACACGATCTCCTTCTCACATTCTGCTTCAAGCTTTGAAAAATCCTTGGACCTTGCTTGTGGAGAGTGGTCAGGGGGTAGTAAGTTACTACGGATCTGCATTCTGGCTACGTCGCATTTCACACCAGCAAGGTCTTCCGTTATTCGAGTCAAATAGAAGCTGGTAGTGGCATATATTATGTGCAAGGGTTTTGATCGAAGTCTGCGTCTCCAGCGCAAATTGTTGTAATATAACTGTGTCGGAAGACATGCCACTGGGTAGGATCTATGTTAGCGATAGCTCAGCCCTCCCGTCTAAACAATATAACTTGTTCAAGGATTCAAGCAAGCTATCCCGTTTCTTCAACAACAACCACTGGCCCATTCACGGTCGTCGAAGAGTCTGATGCAAATGATCTTTGCCCATAATTTCTTGACGCATGAATGAAGGCGTTCTGGGACTTTCATCTAACTATGTAAAAGGAATCCTGAATGCCCTCTGAGCGCACTTTTACCATTCACTTACAACGCCGAAGTCATTGTGGCAGGCAACATTCCTTGAGACCGCCGGCAAGTGCCGTGCTTTGACCCCGCGACCGCACCCGCCCCCATACAATGGTACTTCCGTCCTTCCATATGATGCACAATATGATGCATTCGCTGCATCCCAAATACTTACAAGTCTACAATGGACGTCAACTGGGACAAATTAGATTCGTGTAGATCTGAACTTCCATGGTCTTTCGCCTTTGGCGAGCACTGAGTAAGTCATTTTTAGGAGTTGTCACTCTGTTCTTTGAAATTGGTACGAGCTAACCTCCCGCTGGTGTTGCAATACTATTACTCCAGTGATAGATAGCGGAAGTTCATTATGATACATAGTGCTTTCCATGTCTCTCGAAGGCACATAATGGTTGAACTTGCTTCCGGGTTGATGTTCCCAACCTTTGGGAGAGGGTCGCTTCTGGACACGGCTACAGTTGTCTAGTTTAGTGCGAGGTTGCCATGTCCTTATCCAAGTCTCCACAATACACTTCTAACTCACTATTTTCTTCTCAGGAAGCCTAATAGGATATTATAGGTCACCAGATAGTATTCAGATGAGCTGCAAGATGAAGTCACGCAAAACATCTGAAAAGAACAAGTTCAACCCAGTACGATGGACCTGGGCGCTCATGAAAACTTCCGTTCATATTTTTCAGTTTGTCGTTACTGCGCTTGAAGGGTGGCGTATTCTCTCAATATTATTTTCACATACTTAGGAACTCCTCTGATAGCAGATGAGCTGGGCCTGCGATATGCAAATGTTTTTGCACTGTATCATCAATCTTGGGCGAGAGATGACCCGCCTTGCGGTTTCGCTTATTCGCTGAATCGTCCACCATAGGCTTGAACAAGACAAGACAGGGGGCTTTTTTGGACTAGCGAATGTGGTGCGCATTCGATCGCCATCTTGCCTGTTCTTTCACGGATCTATCATGTTTTTCTCCCTTGATTGCGACGGTTCTAGAAATTCCGTTGCCAACGATTGGAGCCGTTTTTTTTTCAAAGTTTTGCAAGCTTTAAATCTGCACAAGTCGATACTACGTTTCTTTCGAACGTGTCCCTCTCCTTGTCCTCATATCTGTGCTTTACTGTATCATTGATGGGGTTTGATCTAAACTCAACTCTGGGAGTGCTGGAAATAGGGGTATTTGTTGCAACGTTTTTGTTTGGGTGTATCACTGTTCAAACATATACATACTATCGCAGGTGGGAGTCATTTCACGATCCGTAATTGCATTGCTCATACTGTTTGTGGTGTCGCTACAGCTCTCCAAATGATCCCTTGCTCATAAAGATTCTCGTGAGTGTGTTAACGATTGAACTCATCTTGCTGAACCCTCCTGGAATGTTGTACAGGTTGGTGTAACATGGTACGTATGTCCACTGCTATTAATGATGGGTCGAACTTCAATCATCACGAATATAGGCTCATTCAACTGGCGCTTCAATTTGCAACTTCAGAGGCCCTGTATAAACTTACTGTGACGGACTGGGGGCGACCGGTGATGCTTATAACACAGCCAAAGGAGATAATAGTAGCCTTCTTCCTAGGCGTGAGCATTGCGCCAGTCGTCGAAGTAGGTTTTCGGGTCAGTTATGAATCAGTGAACGGGGCTGACCAATACCACTTTAGACCTTTTATCTCTTTCGTATATATCGCTTCGCTGGCGTCAAGAGCATATACATCGTAGGAGTAGGAGTTTTTGTCGTCTGGTTGCGATTCGGCGGCTGGCTGGTCCTCTGTGTAGAGGCGTATAAATCTAGCCTACTCAACGGAACATTTGTCGAAGCATGGGCATGGCTCTTTTATCTTCAGCTCAGTCTGGGTGCATTGAATGACGCGATGATCTCGGGCGCGATTGTGTACTTCCTATGGCAGAAGAAGGAAGAGGGGGTGACCAAGTGAGTCGGAGTATCCTCAAAAGTGGTTCTCATTTTTATAGACCTTATGTTCAAGTTCGGCGAAAATCATCCAACATGTTGTCAAATGGGCTATACGTACGTGTTATCGACATTTCCTCTGAATCCGCATCGGGTATTGAAAGCATGGGCGGTTTGCAGAAACTGGTTTCATAGCTAGGTGCGCCATTAAACAGTCAAATGCAATCATTCTACTAAGACTCGTTCAATACTTACAGTGGTGGTTTTCTTATTTGCCTGATATTGGTTAGTTTTCAGGTGATCTGAAACCAAGTGCGATCATACTGACGAGTCTGTAAAGTTCATATTCAGGAGCCAGAGCTGTAAGCGAAACTGTCCAATCAGCCTGTTTCTATATTAACTAATGCCAATTGCTTGTAGTTACCTGGCTCGCCATTATGACGATGCTACCAAGAGGTAACACCTAATTATACCAAGTTCTGCATGACGTCTTCCTAAGATTTGTCTTTTTTTATCACTAGTTTTCTCCAACAGCCTTTTAGCTTCGTAAGAGCTCGCCCATTGTTTTTCGATCCTGCTACTAATCATTACCGCCAGTCTGAACGCTCGCCAAAGCATTCAGCAAATATCGCGTCCGGAACTGGAAACAGAAACGATCCCCCTGTCCTTTTCACGCAATGATACACAGACTCAGAGGTTCAGAACCACTAGCAAGAGCCGGAATAGTATTGTAAGCTCGTTTACCTCTAGCTCGTCAAGAGCTTTCCGTTAATTACTTATCCATCTATAGATTTCCGAGCTTCCCGAGATTCCCTAACGAAACAGACACGCAATAGCCCGACTGGACTCCTCTTTCGCAAAAAAGTTTTGCGGGATGATCGTGTTCCACCCAACCGCGTACAAAAAGGCCGACGGTTTGAAGGAACGGGTGCCTCAGGGCTTGAATCTTTTAACTGGCTAATGGATGACCTCCCGTGGGCATTTCTAAACTAAATCCTATTCTAAACTCATATAAGCGAGCTTAGCCGAGTCTCCGAATCTCGCCAACGAGCTCACATCAGCGGAGTTTGAAATTTTACTCATTTCTAAATTTTAATCTGGAAGGAGGGTACCCCCCCCTCTTCCAGACTAAAATCGTCTTTCTAAAAACATTTCAAGCTCCGCTCGGAGATACACCTTCCCTTTTTGTATTCGTCCCCGAGGGTCAGAGCTAGAGTTTTGCGTAGGGAGCCTTAGTGGTCACTTGCAAGTGGCCGTATTCGTCTCAAAAGGATGATATATTGTCAGCTGTACATACTTATTGAACTTTGAAAGAGAATAAACAACTCTGTGAGCCCAATCTTCTTCACCCTACCTAGTGGCTTGTGGGAAGAATAACTTCCCATTCAGGCTTTCAGCCGGATTATTCCAGACCAAACATTTGGTCCACGACTGGTCGACGGTTTTCTAAACTAGAGCTATCTTTTTTCAAAGTCCGCGTTTGATGGATTTAGAAAATAATCTAGGTTTTCTAAATCCACGGGAGGTCACCCAATAGGACATTGGACAGTCAACGTATTTGAATATGGCTTTTATTGACATGTATAACAAAAGTGGAACAATTTCATGAAATTCAAAGATCTGATACTATGTACTATGGTTGATGCCTTGATGCTTTAAAGCCTGGCCGCGGCTTCGAATTTGGTTAACTTTTGTGTTTTAGGCATCCCCGCGTGGCCCTAGCGGAGACCCTTTTTCATGACACGTTTTGCAAGGACGTTTTGCGAGATGATGGTAGTGCTCTGCCAAGTACTGTGTGAAATGGATCGGCAGTTTGGAGGAAGAATGGTGTTCTATGGCGTTATGCAGGTCAGGTCAGGGCACCACAATTCAAAAAGACTGGCATTTGTAGAGACTACTTAGTTCAATAGTTGTACCCGCTGAAGCTAAGCGCTAGCGCTGAAGGCTAGGTACTGCTGATCTATCGTTGGACCTAGAGCGCCAGCAGATTTCTGAGCCTTGTGCGCACTTGCCTTGATAATTTTGAGGTTTGTAAGTGAACAACATAACATCAAAATCAAGGGGCGGCGAAAGTTCTACCACTTGGCACTCATGATCTCACACGGAGACCCAGCGGAGACCCCTAGCTCCCTCCTTCTATATATAGTATATCAGTAGATAAGATTACTACCATGTGACGAGATATCGGTACCGAGACGTCCCCAGCCCCATCGACAGCGAGCGACATAACTTAATAGACGCCCCTTCAGAAATGTCAAAAAAAAAAAAGATTTCGGTCGAGACCCCCTGAGACCCCCCACCCGAATTACCCCATGTGCCAGATTTTCGATCTGCCACCCCCTTGCATATTTGCTTCCTCCTCAAACTCGTATTTTATTTACTTACTCCTCTGTAGATGGCACCATTCGCTATGTTCAACCCTTCATCCTGTACAGTATGAGCGCCACATCATATATGTATCTAGATATTCTCACTAGACTCTAGTGGGATGATTGTATCGCCATAGTATCCATACTTAATCCAAGATCCAAGCTGACCATTTTCAAGTTCAATGCTGACTCGTAAGTTGTAAGTATGTAACCTACTTACATCGTTACTGAGTCGAGTCTGACGCAACACTGCAGACCGCGTGAATCAGAAATTTCGTCAGATCGAGTGAATATTTTGCAATGCAACTCGTTTCTTGACTTGCAAATGCGAGAGGTGCTATAACTTAGTAGACTTAGTGGTACTAGTGGTAGCGATGTACTTAGTGGCAAAGCAAGAACCGCTCATCCGCTAACCGAGTCCCGACGTGCGAACGTTACTTTCGAAATCGAACGCCAAGCCGTATACACAACGCGTTGAAGAAAACATCAGGAAAACATAAGTAGACATCAAATTCAGAGAGATGGTGGCGGTATGGAGCGGTATGGTCATTGGTAAAACTGGTATCAGTAAAGCACAGAGCACGCTGCGCAACAGGCCGCCGGGATAAACATCAAGAAATTGACAACAGATTACACTAGTAAGTACTAGTAGTAGTACTTCCGTAGTATTCGATATTCGATTTACACCTAGACCGTCTTCTTCCACTCCTCCCTAATTATTTCTTCCTCTTTAACGATATCACCTCGTCTACCCGCAAGCACCTCAAGATGACCAAGAATATCATCCGAGTCGATTTCTTCTTCTTCTTCTTCTGCCTCACCATCACTGGTAGGTTTTTTGAACGTAGATATCTGTTCGACGATCTTTGTCAAAGAGTCTTGGGAGAGATTAAACAACATTCTCGAGCATTCCCGAAGACGTTCCTATAAAATCATATCATCAAGAACATACTCCCACGAATGAAAACAATGGCAGAAAGAAAACCAGCTCACCTGAACTTGTCTTGGAACATCATAAAAATCCAAATCATCCTTATCATCCTCCATCCCACACCCACCAAAACACGCCAAATACGCATCGTGAACCAACCGTTTCTCGAAAATCAATTTACTCCTCTTATTCATCGCTTGAACATAACAATGCTGTACAATACTCGCAGCGACGAATTCGTTCCCTCCACCACGAGGACCCATGTAATCATGAAGCTGGACGAAGATCATGCGGAGGAACGTCGATGTTAGGTTTTTAGTGTACCTGTGGATGTAGTTGAGGCGATTCTATGATATGTACGTTACGGGTGAGACGGATGAATGAAAAGATTCGAATAGGGAGCCTTACGCGTAAATCAGGTTCGAGGTGGTCTAAACCAACAAGTTCGTCTTTTGAACGGCTCTGGTCCTGGTCCTCTTCATCTTCATCGAACTCGTCGTAGAGCTCGTTCAGAAGAGACGCGTTGGTGTCGTTCGCTTTTGCAGGACTCTGCTTTTTTGGAGGTAAAGACGGGTCGTTGTCGTTCGCTTTTGGAAGACTCTGCTTTTTTGGAGATAAAGACGCGTCGGTGTCGTTCGCTTTTGGAGGACCTTGCTTTTTTGGAGGTAAAGACGCGTCGGTGTCGTGAGCTTCTGGAGGACTCTGCCTTTTTGGAGGTAAAGACGCGTCTGAATCCTTGCGCGTTCGTTTAACGACAGGACTTTTGGTCGGCGACGCGTCGACTTGGACTCGGCCGCGTTTGGGGGGCATAATAGTTCGAAGATTAAGGACGAGTCTACGAGTACAGCCTTAAACCTGAAGCCTGAGTACTGAGTGACGGGATGGGTGGCGGTAAGGAAGAAAGGAAGAAAGAATGTGGGTGTGTTGAGTTTGACGGGTTTTTATACTTGTGCCAAAGCCAGCTGCATTATAATGCGCATTGCGCGTGCAAAAGCCAGTCAGGCTGCATTATAATGCGCACTGCGTCTGTGTCAGGAATCAGGAAAGAAGTTTAACGTTTACGTTTATCATTGCAAATATTGAATACCCACCTTCTATTTATGTAGAACAGATCCTCTTTGACGTTGATCCGAATATGCAAACGGCGTACTGGGATGTGATGTGGATATCCATACATAGCGGGTGGGGGCGGGCATGAACGTTCGTTACAGGGCTACCGAGCTGACAGCACACGCCATGCCCAACCTATTCGAGATGATGTAGTTCCATATGATTCATGGAACAGGTATCATATTAGCTTGTATGTAGATCAGCATTCGCCATTCTAGCGCAGTAGTTATCGATCTTACTTACTCTACACACGCCCGAGAAACCTTGTCTGGCGAGTGTTGACAGGCTGATGTTTCGCATACGTCTTCAGGGAAATTTCGTATGTCATCGAGCTGCAACCAGCCCCACTAATATACAAGCGGGAGATGAGTCCTATGTACGTGCCACGGTCGGAAAGTTAGTCTGAGCTGTGCGCAGAGGTCCATCTCAGATGTTCAGTGCAATGACTGATGAGAACGAGTGTTAGTGGTCACCAGACAATACCACAGGTTCACAGGTGATCCTTAGCGAGTTTTTATGCGGGCTCTGAGGTCTAAACAGTGAAGGTGGTGATATTACCCGAAGGACCGAGAGTTCATCGACAATTTCGAGCCACATAGGCAGGCCACGAACAGAATCGGGTTGATGAATATAGGGAGGAACTAAGGCAAGTAAGTTTGTGAACCGTGCTAGACGCGGCGTGGAGGAGAGTCGAAGAGAAAAAGTCGTCACGAGAAGCCGACGGCCGACATATGCGACCGTGGGAATATCCCGCCGCGTACATGAATGCAACTCCCAATGCCCAATTTACCTGTTTGGCCAAACTTGGTTCTCTGAATTTCTGATGAAGTTCCTCTCTCTCGACATCCTGGAGTTTTCGCTGAATGTAGAGTGGAATTCGATCTCTTCTTCGGGGAACATAAACGCGATCCCCTGGAGATTTGGGTACGCCTTTGGGTCGTATTTGGATGGCGGAAGAAAGGATGATATGATTTCATGTTTCATTTCAGAATGTCATATCTGCGTCAATTCCCTGGTGCTAGGCCCTTCCATGAGAACATGATGTCACTCAATCCCACCACATAAAAATGTTCACATCAACTAGACCCCCACGAATCTCACAACAATGTCGAACCCATCCCAAGACTTGATACTCATAACCTGCGCCTCAGGAAAACAAGCATCTCATATCCTCCCTCTCCTCTCACCCACCTACACCCATCTCCGTCTAGTCGTACACTCCCAATCATCCGCCTCACGCCTCCAATCCACACACCCTTCCGCAGAAATCATAACCGCAGACCTATGTTCCCCAACCGAATGCTCAAACATCCTCTTAGGCGTAACCACCGTCATCCACATCGGTCCCTCCTTCCACCCACACGAAACCTCCATCGGTAAATTCATGATCGACGCCGCACTATCCGAATCCCAAAAATCCAGCTCGAAATTCAAACATTTCATCTATTCCTCCGTTATGCATTCACAACTTCAAAAACTCCTCAATCACGATTGCAAGCGATACGTAGAGGAATATCTCATTGAATCAGGGCTTAATTACACTATCCTACAACCAACTCATTTTATGGATGTGTTTCCTTTGGGTATGCTTTTGGCGGAAGATAACCCGGTTTATAAAGCAATGTGGAATCCTGAATCGAAATTCTCGTTTGTTGCTTTGGATGATTTCGCAAAAGCTGTGAAGAAGGTTGTTGATGAACGAGAGAAGCATTATCTTGCGACGTATCCTTTGATTAGTACTAGGACTCCGGTGTCGTATAACGAGGTATGCGAGCTAGCGAGTAAAGTCCTAGGGAAGAATGTTCGTGTGGAGAGGCTTTCGATGGACGAAGCAAAGGGGATTTTGGGGAAGGGTCTTGGGATGAATGATTCGGATATGGATCCGCGTGTTCGTGATGGTCTTGAGAGGTTGTTGTTGTATTATAATCGTAGGGGGATCACCGGGTCTGCTAATGTGTTGCAGTGGTTGATTGGGGAGAATACGATGGAGTGGGAACAGATGTTTGCGTTGGAGATGGAGAGGGTAAGGTTGCTTGGGAGAAAGTGAATGTATGCGTACTATAGGTCAAAGCACAATTTACACACGCCGACTTCTTATTCAGTTACCAGTTATGTCTACCCCAAAACCTTTCAAAATCGACGTATCCCCTTCAGAACTCTCCTGGATCACCGACCGCGTCTCCACTGCCCGTCTCATACCAGACATCACCCACCCACCCAACGAAGAATGGCAAGACGGTACACCAACCTCAGTCATGCAAGATATCGCAGAGTACTGGAAAACTCAATATGACTGGCGAGCAGTGGAGAAAAAAATTAATGAAACGTTCAAGATGTTCACTGTTGATATTGAAGAAGCAGGGGAGGTTATTTCGTTGCATTTTGTTCATCATAGGTCTACGAGGGAGGATGCTGTTCCGTTGCTTTTTGCGCATGGGTGGCCCGGAAGCTTTTTGGAGGTGAGGCCCAGTGGGTTACTTGCGTTTTGGGCATTGCTTAACTGACTTTGCTTTTTGGAGGTGGAGAATTTGCTTGGGTTGACTGAACCTGAAGATCCAAAAGAACAAGCATTTCATATAATTGCACCTTCAATCCCAGGATTCACATTTTCATCTTCTCCAACCGTACGTTCCTCCCCTCCCCTTCCGTCCCTTCCTAACCAACGTGATCCCCTCAGAAACCCGGTTTCGGAATCTCCCATATAGCCAACACCTATCACAAACTAATGCTTCTCCTCGGTTACACAACCTACACCTCCCAAGGTGGTGACTGGGGCTCATTCATCATTCGTTCAATCGCACAACAATACCCAGAACACTGTATCGCCGTCCACCTAAACTTTATCATAGCTCTTCCCCCTTCCCCGCTTCACAACCCCTTGACCCTGGCGTACCTCGTCCTGAGGTGGTTCACACAAGACCAAAAAGAAAGGTTAGGTAGGATGCAATGGTGGATGAAGAAGGAATCGGGTTATTCGAAGATTCAAGGGACTAAACCCCAAACTATTGGGTATGCATTTATGGATTCTCCAATTGGGTTGTTGGCTTGGATTAGAGAGAAGATACATAACTTAACCGAACCTGATTTCGTATGGGACAACGAAAGGGTTATCACTTGGACAATGGTGTATCTACTTTCGGGTAGTGCATCTCATGCGAGGATATATAAAGAGGGTATTGCTCGTGAGGATTCGGCGGAGAAGGTTTTGAAGGGTGTTTTGGGGAGGGAAGTTTGTGTTGGTGTTAGTTGTTTTCCGAAGGATGTTGGGTATGTACCTAGGTGGTGGGCGGAGGTTTCGATTGGGAGGAATATTGTTAGTTGGAAGGAACATGAGAAGGGGGGACATTTTGCGTCGGTTGAGGTTCCGGAGGTGTTGATTGGGGATTTGAGGGAGTGGATTGGGGAGGTTAGGAAGGGGACGGGGACGGGGGGTGAAGGGAGGTGGGAGGCGTTGGTTGAGGCGGGGGGAAATGGGCATTATTGATGGTAGCAAAAGCATACATACATTTGTACAAGTAGAAAGTTACATGAATCAACACTTTAGATATACAACGTCCGCGCGAACGCCTAATTATAATGCTTAACAACAACCCCATTAATAACCTCCTCCTCAACACCCTTCTCCTTCTCACTAGCCTTCAACTCCGATACCCCATACTTACTCGTCCTGGCTTTACGCCATTCACCCATTGTAGGTGCATCTTCGTCGGCGAATCGGCGGGTTATACCTATGCGTTGGAGAACTGGACTAGAGGAAAGAGGGAGGAGTTGGAGGGTATCGTCGATGGAGCAGAAGTAGAATACTCCGAGACGGGTGTGGGACTGTTGGGAGGGGGGAGGGCGGACGACTCTGTGAGTGAGGGGGTGGGAGCGAGGGGGAGTCAGAGGACGGATGGTTGGGATGGTAATGGACTGGACTGACCTGTGAATAGTAGCGCGATAAAGACCTCCAGAAAGAAATTCCATCGCGTCGCCTGCGTTGACGACCTACAATGACATACATATAAGTTTCATTACGTACACCGTAAAAACGCAATATGTCAGAACACCGAAACTTCGCACTCGCACACATACATAATGATACTTAAGTGGAAAGAAGTGAAGTAAACTCACAATCGCGTTATCAACATGTTTAACCCACTTCCACGATCCGTCACGATCGAGGATTTGGAGTGCGGAGACTGGTTGGCTGTATAGGATTGTTATTGTGCCAAAGTCTAAGTATAGTATTTCATTCGGTTAGATTTTTTTTTCTTTTTTTGTTTGAGGGGAAGGAGGTAAGGACTCGAACTCACCGGTGTGGCCTTTAAGCCAGACACCTTTTGATTTTTCTTCTTCTTCGGGTGAGCGGGGGTAGCTGTGACGGGTAGAGGGATGAGTTAAGTTATGTAGATGGTTAGGAGGTGTAGTACGTACTATTTCATGAACCTAACTGGGCGGGGACAGTAAGTACAACGTTTAATTTGGATCGAACGCCGTTCGTAGATGTGGAAACCGTGACTCACCATACGTCTCCGAACCACCTTCCCATTTATGTTTTTCGACGAATGTTTCTTCTGGGAGTTCGAGGCCTAGTGCTAAGAGGCTGTCGAGCGGATAAGCGGAAAGGGGATTTGTGTCAGTATCTCGTGTACCCATGGTGAAAGGACGCAAGTCGGGATCCTATCCCCGAGGACTCACCGTAAAATCGGATGAAGAACGTTCATATGAGTCTGGCGAGCGAATGCATCGATTTCTGGGAGGAGAGGTCTGAGAGCTGTTGGGTGAGGTCGTTTGGTTACGTCGCGGTTGACTGGGTGAGGGTACGATAAGGCCCGCGGGTAAGTAAGTAAGGAGTAGAGGCCCCTTACTGTTGTAGTTCTCGACTTGATCGCGTACGCCTCCTTCAATGTGCTATGTAACAACTCAGCTAAACTCGTTGAACCTGCAGATGAGGAACCGCGGCCATAACATACCCAATACTGTCGAGGTTTATACCCCTGATAAGACCCCGTAGTCTTCTGACTTCCCATATACTTTTCTTTTTCCTCTTCTGGAACTTGAGAAAAGGGAACGTCGGCGATGTCGAACATACGCTCCATCTGCAACCGTACGTGGGGTGCATTAGTTTAAATTTCGAACCCACCGTATGACGCAACTGAGAATCGGACTTTGGACGGACCTGTGCTTTTGAGTATCCATGATTAATGATATAGAAGAAACCCTGGTTTGACATCGCTTCGCGGACTTGAAGTGATAGTTCGAGGCGGCCTTCGGGGGTGTTGGCTTTTGAGAGGTCGATCAGGAGTAGGGACGCATAATCCACTAGAAGTACATGTTAGTTTGGTCGCGATGGAAGTGAGGATTGGGTTCGTACGAGGTTCTGTAGCCACTGGTGCAGGGACGTAGTGAGGGATTTGAGGAAGAGTTAAACTTGGCATGATATGATACGATATGAGATGAGTGTAGACTTGCAGGTTGTGAGATATCTGTATTTACTTACTTTATACGTGGAGAGTGTGAATGAATTACGCCATTTCAGAAGGTTTTGGTGTTGGGATTTGATCATCAGTGCTATGGAAGATGGCGTAGATGGCGTAGAGTGAGTATTATTATATGGATCGTCATCGGAAAGATGCTGAAATAGCATGACATTACTTGCAGTGACTACAACAGCAGCATGGCGCAGTGGTAGCGCGCGGGGCCCATAACCCCGAGGTCACTTGATCGAAACAAGTTGCTGCTATGTAACTCATGCACTTCTGTTTTTTTATGTAATCATCCGACGTCGCGTCGGTGTGTCGGGAGGGCGGGAATGTAGCTAGGATAAATAGAATATCGAGTCTGGACTTGAATATGACCCTGAAGAGCAGCAGAGACGTAAGACTGCAAATATTTCTAACGGACGAAATGACAATCGAATCGATTCCGAAGACTCTCATCCCCTCTTGATCTCAGATCTAGATCATCCAAATTACTATTCCCCTTGCCGTTTATGACCAACCGTCTCTTCTTTTCCGTATGTCTCTCTCTTTCCACTCTCCCAATTCATCCTCCCCTCTCCTCTCCCCTCCTCTCCTCCACCCAGGGAGAGAGAGGGTAGCCTGCCAGAAAAGGAAAGCACGTGATTCAAACCCTTTGCCCAGTGTAACAGTGTGACGTGGTGTGACAGATTCGTTGACTCGGTGAGTTGCAGTTTGTTGCGCCAGGCTGCTTTATCCGCACGCAAGCATTTTTGTCACTTGGGTGGTAAAAAAACAGTGCCTACTTTTCCGACGTCCCGAGTCCCGAGTCTGGTGCGTTGCCGTTCCGTCCGTCCTCCCCTCCTCGTCCCCTTCCTCCGTGTTCCTCGTTCCCCTTCCCCAGTCTTACTATTCCCACCCTAGCTTTCCGCATATTTCTTCATTTTCCCCCCAATCCTTTCTCCCTCGACTTTCCTTATATTCCCTTCGAATGTCATAACCTTACCGACATGAACGCAAATATCAACGAGATGGGCTTGAATGGCGTTGGCATGTCCGGTATCAACTCTATTGGTATCGGTATGGGCGGTGCTGGTATCGGCATGAACAATATCGGGAACATGGGTCTTGGCGGCTCAGGCGGCTCAATAAATCCAATGATAGCTATGGGTGGTGCTGGTGGTATGAATCCTTCTATGGGAATGGGGATGGGTATGGGTATGAGTGGTATGAATCGAGGCGCTACCGGAGCTGGTGTCAATCCTGCTCAGTTAATGGGTGCTATGAATGGCAATGGTGGTGCTGGTGGTATCCCCATGATGCCAATGTCAGGCGCCGGCATGTCCCCAACCCAACATCTCCAACAACAGCAGCACCAACGTGACCGCGAGCATCAGATGCAAGCTATGCAGCAAAGTCATCAACAGCGTGGTGGAATGGGCATGGGCCCAGGTATGAATTCAATGAATAGTATGGGTTTGGGAGGTTATGGTCCTGGTAGTGGTGGTGGTGGAATGAACTCGATGAACAATATGAATCCTATGGGTTCTGGTGGAGGTTACGCTGGGGGCTTGGGTATGGGTGGTATTAATCCCTCTGCTCTCGCTTCTTCACCTACGTCTACTTCGGGTGGTATGATGAATAACGCTGGCCATGGTGATTCTATCGCTCGTCCGGGAACTGGCATGTCCATGTCGAATAGTATGAGTGGAATGTCGGGCGGGATGGGCGGTATGATGGGTACACATCATCCTTCGAATCAACACGCACAACAATCACAACAACAACATTCCTCTCAGCAGCATCCAGGTTCACATCAACAACCAGGAGGCAACGTCTACCCTTCTTCACATGGCGGACAAGGTCAAAACCAATCGTCTAATGCTATGCATCCTCTAGGTGGCGGTGGCTCCTCTCATCCTTCTCATCCCTCTCAGCATCCTTCTGGTGGTGGTGGTGGCGTCGGCGGCGCAGGCATGAATCCCATGTCGGTTCTACAAGGTGTTGCCCCTGCCCATTTCGCTCAGATGCTCAACGCGATGAACATCTCAATGGAAAAATGGTCCTCGATGCCTTCGCAGGACAAACATACCGTACTCACCAAGATGGCGATATTCGTTAGGCAACAACAACAACAGCAGCAGCAGCAACAGCAGGCCCAACAACAACAGCAGGCCCAACAGAATCAACAGAACGCGAGTGGGAATAACGCTGGGAATCATCAGTCGCTTCCTGGCGCGCAAGGTCAGAGTCAAAGTCAGGGTATGCAAGGTGGTGGAGGGCTTCACCCGGGACAACCAGGTCCAGGAGGGAATTACTATGATCGAGAGGCGCAGCAGCAGGCTAGGGCAGCTGCTAGTACTGGTGCTGCTTCGCCTGATGGGTCTGCAGGTGGCGGACAGGGTCATTTAGGACAAAGGCCTGGGAGCTCGGCTGGTGATGGTATGATGGGACTTGGAATGAGTACGATGCCACCTCCGCCGAGACCTTCTACGGCGATGGGTATGGGTCCTAGAAATCCTATGGGGTTGGGTGAGTACCATAAGCAAGGTTTTTTCTTGGGTGGGTTTATTGACGAGTGGTTGTTTTTTGTAGGTATGCCTGGGACACCAAGTAATATGGCTAATATGTCTGGGATGAATAGTATGGGTGGCGGGATGCCGAATATGGGTAATGCTATGCCTAATATGGTCATGAATATGTCTCGTCCTGGGACAGCGATGGGTGTGCGTACGGGGAATATGAATATGATGGTAAGTCAATCGTGTCTTTCTTATCCTTCATTCTTATTTTCCCTTTTCTTTGTTCTTTATTTGCATGTTTACTCCGTGACTATTCATGGGCTAACCATTTTTTCTTTGTTCGTGTGTTTGTGCTTTGGTTTTGCTTTCATGGTCACGTTAGTCAATGGGTCCTATGGGGATGAACTCGATGGGTGGCATGAATCCTATGAGTATGGTGAGTGTAGTGGTTTAAATACGTGTGGTTTTACCTGGGTTCTTTTTTTTTACTTTGTGTCCTTTTTCCTCGTACTCTCTATACATATGCGTTTCATATCTGTATTTGTTGCTGACAATCGTGTACTCTACAGGGAATGAATATGCAAAACATGCAACGACACCCCTCCGGTTCTCTCCCCCCACCACCTCGCTCAACTGGTACCCCTGGCCCTGGCTCACCCAGAGCAGGTAGTATGCGGCCGCCTAGTCGAGCAATGAGCGTATCATCAGTCGGTGGTGTCGATGGCGGAATGAACGGATATCCCGTACCACCCGGAACGCCAAAACACCCTCAACAAGGTCCTCAGGGTATGCAAGCTCCTGGAACTCCACAAATGGGTCACGGTATGCCTGGTATGGGATCACAGGGTCCTCACAGTCTTCAGCATTCTCAGCAATCCCAACAACATCATGGGATGCAGCAGCAGTCACAACAATCGCAGCATCCTGGTCAGAATCAGAACGCGCAGGCTGGTGGTTCGGGAGCGCAACATCAGGGTAGTCCGCCTCCTCATACTCCGACGATGTCGGGTTCAGGAGGTCAGGGAGGTCCTGGATCTCCTGGTCTTGGTGGTGCGCCGGGAACACCTTATACGCGTGATCGGTCTGCGAGCGTTTCGGCACCGGGGATGCCTCAGGGTGGACCTGGTGGAGCGATGGGTACGCCTAGTAGACGAGGGACGCCTGTTCCGAATATGCTCAAGAGGAAAGCGTCTGGGATGGAATCGCCTAGAATGCTTGGTGCGAGTTTAAGTGGGATGGGTCCACCTAGTGGAGTTCCTGCTCATGGACTTGGACCGACTTCTGGGCCTGGGTCTGTACCGCCTGGCATGCAGAATGGGAGGCCGATGTCGTCTGGGGGTGGTCCGGGAATGAATAGTTTGAGCGGGATGGGTGGAATGAGTGGGAATATGAATATGAATATGAGTGCTGGTGCGTCGATGGTGAGACCTGGGACGGCGGGTGAACTGTTGCCTCCGATGCCTAATTCTGCGCCTGGGAGTGTACAGAGTCTTGCGCAGGCTCAAGCTGGACAGATTCTATCGCATCCGCCTCAAACTCCGCGACAGGCTTCGTTGCCCCCGCCAGGGAGTGTTGCGTCACCGCAGAAGGATGGAATGGGTTTGAATGCGATGGGACCTGTTGGTATGGGCTTGGGTATGAATGTACCTGGTGGGATGGCTAAACCTGGTTTACCGTCTACTCCGACAAGAATGGCATCTATGCCTCCGATGGGTACCCCCGGTCCTGTTCCCAACACCGCCACTCCAGGTGTCCCTGTCACTGCTGCATCTCAGGCTTCTGCCGGGCACTTGACTGGCCCTAATTCCGCGTCTCAACAACCACAACAACCCCAGGCTCCCGTTGTCGTTCCCCAACTTCCGCCTCTACCTGCTGGTGTGAAACTCAACCCTGCCGTTACACGCGTTCAGCCTGTCCCACTCGTCGGCTCAGACAAGACGATCCCGCTCTTGACTCCCGAAGAAATCGAGGACATCAAAAAGTGGCAAAAAGTCGACGCGTCTTATGAGGGGCTGTACAAGACCACGCGGGAGAAAATGGAGATTGAGTTGAAGGGGGATCCGAGGGCTGATCCAAGGGATGTGATGTCTGTTTTGGATTCGGGCGAGTTTGGGAATATTGGAGGGAAGGGAGGGGTGTATGGTAAGATGGGACTCAAGTGGTGGGAGAAGGGCGCGTTGAGTGTCAATCCTGGTGCGAGGTTTAGGAGGACGAGGGAGACTTTTGATATTAGGTATCCTGGGAGGGGACGGAGGGATGGACAGCATCATGGTAGGAGTAAGAAAGGGTCGAGGAGAGAGGGCTTGAGGATGTAAGTGGTTTCACATTGAACGGCTTTCTTTTTTGTTTAAGTGATGCTGATTGGTTGTTTCTTTGTTACCGTCTATCCCTTTTACAGTCCCCGTCGGTTGGCCCACGAAGACGCTATTCGCCCCGAGCAGCTAGTACCGATTCGGTTGGAATTTGACGTGGAACATCACAAGATGCGAGATACCTTTGTCTGGAATTTGAACGGTGCATATTCAAAACGCTTCTCATAATGCGAAAATCGAACACTGAACTTTGTTTTGTTATATTCTTAGATCCTGTGGTAACTGCAGAAGATTTTGCCCAATCAGTCGTTGACGACTATCAACTGGCACCTTCGTATCATGCGGTCATTGTCAAGTCTATTCAAGATCAACTGAGTGATTATAAGGCTCACTCGGCTTTATATGACGGTGAAGCCGGCGAGTATCATGACGACGGAGAATCGTCTCCGATAAAAGGGAGCTTGGACGAAGGGAGTGCTTCTTGGTGGGAGGCTTGGCGCAAGAGGCTGAGAACAGAGTACGGGTTTGTCAAGACCGGCAAGAGCGCTGGCAAGGGGAAAAAGAAGAGAAAAGTCAGTGGTGTCAAAGAAGAGCGACCGGAAGATGCGGATGTTGAGGATCATGACGTTCCCGACCCTTTCGGTGATGAGAAGCCGATGACAGTAGAAGAGTTTGAGTTGGACGAAAAACAGATGTCAGAGGAGATGAGGATATTAATCAAGGTAGGTTCTCATGTATTTTTCTTCTCTTTATATGTCTGTGGGAGATGCTGAGATGAGTCATTTGTTCAAGCTTGATATCATTGTTGGATCCATGAAGCTGGATGATCAGTTTGAATGGGACCTCGACAACTTGACGGCGTCTCCAGAGCAGTTTGCTGAGATTTACACGCAGGATCTCGGTCTTGGTGGCGAGTTCCGGTGAGCTGTGATTTTCAGATATTCATTGAATTTTTTTGTTCACATGCCACATTCTCTACAGGACGGCTATCGCTCATTCCATCAGAGAGCAAATTCAAACTTATCAGAAATCATTGTTCCTGGTTGGTCACCCCTCCGATGGTTCACCGATTCAAGACGAAGATCTACGCTCTGCATTCCTTCCCAGTCTAGTCGAAGGCGCTCGAGCGATGGACCAAGTCCAGTCCTACACTCCGCTGCTCAATTACCTTAGTGACGGGGAGTTGGACAGGAACGAAAAGGAACGTGATAAGGATATGAACAGGCGACGGAAGAGGAATACCAGAGGCAGGAGAGGTGTCAACTTACCTGATCGGGAACCTATCAGGACATACCGTACACCTGCCATTGGTTTCCCAGAGCTGGATGCCGCTACGCTCGCATTGGCTGCTGCTGCAAGTGCACCTATGTCTCGCAGAGCCGCAGCCGCAGCTGCCTCATTAACTATCGCCAATATGGTTGCTTCAGAGAACGGGACGCCCCTGCTACCTCAAACCCTTCCTGCAGCGCCTCAGCCACCTCCAACTGTCGTCAAGGAAAAGAAACCCAAAGGAATGTTCAAAGCACCGCCTGTTCCTCCTTCCGTTTTTCGGCCCCGCGCTCAGATCAGTACTCCCACGCCGACTACAGCTGCTGATGTATCGAGTCTACCTGCACCGTTAGAAAATGATCCCCCACCATCAATCAGTGCTCCTGATAGTAGACTATCGAGAGTTATTACTGCGAAACGTGCGAAGGAGCTCGAGCGAGAGGCCAAGGAAAAAGAGTTTGCTGATGGACAGCATCCTAACTTCATTGACGGTGTTTGGCACTGCTCCAATTGTGGTTGCCCGGAAAGCATTGCCATCGGACGGAGAAAGGGACCTTTGGGTGATAAATCGCAATGTGGTACTTGTGGTAACGTCTTTTCCTTTTGATTGTTCTAAAGTGAGTGATACTAAGATACCAATAGGTAAATTCTGGCATCGACATCGTCGTCCACGCCCTTGCGAGTACAATACTGACCCGGATTTCCACACCAATATCAAGCACGAAACAGATATCGCAAAGACATTCGCCAAGAAGAAGGGTGGAGCTGCTGCGCTCCGTGCTCAAAGCAACACTGTCGCGTCGACCCCTGCTGAAGATCGTTCCGAGCCTCAAACTCCGGGCCGACGGAAAGGGGAGTCTGAAGCACCGTCGAGACAATCACCGCCGCCCTCTCGTGCAGATGATGATAGAGCTGCCTCTCCAATGTCTACTGCCTCAAGTGCCTCTGAGCCTCCGCTTGCACAGAGGGTGAAGTTGAATGGCATTGCGAAAACTGGTACACCTCGCGCATCGCCTCGACCATCTTCAGAATCAGCTAAACCTTTGTCAGAGGCAAATAACAAAGAAGAACAAGAAAAGGAGAAATCTACCAGTCATTCTATACCCCCGCCCTCATCGACTGCCCAGAGTCCTCCAGTCCCCCCGATGTCACCAACAAAGTCATGGGTAAGCCTCCACGTTTGCTATTTGTATGATTAGCAAGGCCCTTATGTTGGTATTCTTAGCCTCCGCAGTGGCTCACTACCGCCATGCAAGGGACTCAAGTCAAATACCCCAATGATAAGTTTGAAGTTGTGCTGCGGAAGGTGAACGATAGTAACAACGCTGAATGGCGTATAAAATGTGTAGATTGTCCTGGGAAGGTATGCCGCGTTAGGTCCTATCCTCGGTCGGATCTGGAGCTCATATTTCTTTACTTTCTAGTTGTATAAACCGGGCCCAGGAGAGACCCTATCAAACTTTGAAGTACATCTAAAGAACCGGCAGCATCGCCAACGTGTAGATGACCGTGTTGGCAGATGATCTCCCATGCATTTGCTTATTTCCTTTTTTTTCCTTGTCTATCTCGCCCAAGTCCATGTCTAAAGTTTTACTACAGTGTTGTTGTCTCTTTCTCTCGTTATAATAAGCTCTGTGTATTGTTATCTGATTCGCTTGTTTTGTAATTATGAATGCAGCACCGGAATATACAGTTTCTTTCACACTCACGGACTCGGTTTTGGTTATGAACGTTGAACGTTCTGTTGTGGCTGTGTACATGGCATTTACTTCTCACTGCGGTTAGCTTTGCCTCTGTTCAGCTTGAAGCTTGAAGCATAAGCTTAAAGGCTCAAAATGCCTCTATCTGTGCTTTGCTATCGAGTTTTGCCGCTCTCTTTTCCACAAAAATGTCCCAAATTTCGACTCAAACAAATCTTTTACCTACTGTACTCAAACAGACACCGAGAGCCTACAGAACTTTTACAGTCACCGGGTGGCTAGCGACCCTACCTAACTCCCCAACCTTAATCCTATCTGTCATGTAATCCCGGCGGCGCAGGCTTATGTGGATTTTTGGTGTCTTCTTTGGTGGGTCCACAATCATGCAATCGAGTATAAAAGTAGACACAAACTCTTCCCTTGCGCACAGTTCTCACCCATCACTGGTATGCCCAAATCACCTTCCTATCGTCAGAATCGCGTCGAGTGGAATAAAGCATGGGAGAAAGAACTGGATATCATCTACGGAACTTCACAGGAGATACGTTTGCGACCAGGTGTAAAGCCTTCGAGCCTACTGGATTGGAAGAACCTGCCTTCTATTACTGATCGCGATGTACAAGTCTGGCATCAGTTAAAGGGTCAGCTGTGCACTCTTCAGCGAGACCTGTCCAAAAAGGTATCCCTCAGATTCGCAGAGAACGACTTTGCAGAGGTTTGGAAAAAGTGCACTGCCAAAGAAAGGGAGAAGTGGATGTTGGAGGGGTTATGTCGAACGTGCGATGCCACTTTCGATTTCGAAGACATGAGGAGACTCGCACCAGAGACGAAGCTGGCTAGGCTTAATTTTCAATCCGGACAAGGATTCCTTGATCTCATTGGGAAGCTCGTACTCCAGGATATCGAGACGATTCCTGAGGAATTCCGTACTGTTCCGAATGTCGTTTATGATACCCTGAATGGCCGTACGATGGAAGCCAATGACAGGCATCATGATCAGGCTTACCAGTATTTCCAGCGGGCGAACGACTGCCGCCGCATGCTGTTCCTCACTCTTTTTACATGGAAGACTCTCCTTGCATTTGTACGTATGTTTCTTGATTGGTATCGATTCCTCACAACTAATGTCAAACTTTCAGTATGGAGAGTCCGAAGAATGTGTCGTGATGAAAGTTCATGATAGTAAAGATCCCTACTCAGACGTCAAGAAACGTGCTCGTGAAACTGGGGAGAAGAATTTTATCAAGCAAATCCGGCAGGCAAAGCCTGCTTGCACTTCTTGTGGACGTACTGCAGAGCGAGCCGAAGTTTCCAATCTTCAGGCATGCCAGCGATGTAAAAGCATTGACCGCTACGTCTATTACTGCTCCAAGTAAGCACTGCTCAAATTCTGAGTTTGTTAACGTTTAACCCAGGTCCCACTTGACAGGGAATGCCAGGTGAAAGATTGGAAGACTGGACATCCTCCACACAAGACTATCTGCGGTGACAAAGCCGCGTATATCAATTCCATGCTAGAACCTAATCAGGCAGCGTCAGTTCCCGGCGGCAGCCAAGAAAGCGGGCAATCTTCTGACACTTCTAATGCCGATTTGGACGATGAATGGGGAAACGTAGAGCCTGGCTTCACTCGACTGCCTGCGCTACTGCATCAGCTCAAAGTCCTGAAGGAAAATCCCCATGCTGATTATATCTTCGTTCGACCTTATCCGCTGGAGGACGCGGGGTTTGTGGTACAAAATGCGACAGCTAAAGCATTGTTCAAAATGTGCTTGAAACGCGCGGTATGTAGCCCTGCGCCTTCCGCGGTCTTGGTTATGTACACGATACTTGAGAAAGCGGCGAGTAGTGTTGACAATTACGGGAAATTGGCTTTAAAGAAACAGTTACAGAGGGAATATGGTTTTGATATCGATGCTCTTGATGCGATAGCGAAAACGAAGTAACTAGAAATGCTAGGTCCTTTGCTATGCTATGTGTGTGTATACTAGGTTGCTTTGATGACAAGGATTTCTTCGCACTTGTGGAGTGCTATTCCCAATTATGACTTTGGTGTAATCCGCCTACGTGCCTTCTACTCAGCCTCACCTTAACAGACAAACAGGGCAAGACGCTAATTGTATCATGCCCGAGCACTTGATAGCGCGATCGTCGTGGTCGTACTTTAGGAGAGCATCGTGAACGTTATCCTTCCAACATCACATGAAGCTGTACTGGAGCGGGACGAAGACGTCTCTTAGTACTCGGACATTCATGCCGCACATTCCCAGTCAAGCAGGTCGAATGCAACGTATCAGCTTATAATACGCCTTGGCCGAGCGATCATCGATAAGACTATATAAACAGAGAACAAATCAAACAGAACACTGAGAAACATAGTACTGGTAACCCTTGTAGCTTGGGTATGCAGCCTGGTTAATCAGTGCATATGAGAAGCACTCCCTCTCAAGGCTATCAACATCGGGACAGTCAATGACCTGTTTAGCATGCAAACGCCTAACAGCCTCACGAAACCAAACCCGACATGTGAATTTTTCCTCTCGCTGTCTATCGATTTCTGGGACTTCCATCGGGATGGGCTCGAGGATACTCTGGAACACGTCTGTTGCGACGTGTAAGGGATCGAGGCTACCTGCAACGTATACCGTATACATCATTGATAGTCCTTCACACTAAATGTTCACGAGAGCTATATAACTCACCGATCTTAATGGCAGCAGAGACAGTAGCAGGCTGCTCATTGATGAGATTGTGGAGCGGAATGGGGTTCTCAAACCACCAGTGGCCAGCGCTCCCCTTTGCGTGGTACTTGGCTGCATTCTCGTCATTAATGGGGACGCAGATGGCCCAGTGAAAAGTGTCGGGGTCAGCGCGAGAGAACAAGACAGCTAAGATGTCGCCGACAACGAGTGACATGGTGGCTGGCGTTGTACAACTTGTACATTGAGCCGCCCACAAAGCGTGGAATCAACCACGACTCGGAGTGTGAAGTACAGCTTAATCGATCTAGAATGAGTACTTCTGGTCAGTAGAGGATAAAAGAAGTCAGGGTCGTCACCTACTGCTACTGAAAGGGGGATCGTTACTGGCAGGGAGTTACATAACTTTACCACCGGCAGCAGCTGATCATCTTACACAACAAGTTACTAAATACTCTGCTTTGACATTCAAAAACTACTTCTCACTTTTTCTCGGAGGTACTATCGAGTCCACTCATAACTTCATACAAACCCTCAACCCGTCTCCTACTCAACCTCTCACTCCAAAACCTCATAACCGGCTCCCATTCTTCTTTCGAGGAAGGCATTCCAGGGCCTTTACCAGTTCCACCAAGTTTCGTTTCCCTGACTGTCCTGTACGCCTTTTTGATAGCGGTTAGATCAGCAGGTGACAACGACGGTTCTGATGGTGGAGGTCTGTATAGAGCAAGAATGGGGGTAGGACTCTTAGAAGATAATGTAGGATAAGAGAGAAGTGGTCCCGAGATAGATGTTATCGAGCCTAGAGAGGACTCTGTAGCGGAGGCGGAGCTCGTGGTGTTCTGCTCAAGCTGCTGTTGTCTCCAAAACCTAATACCAAACTCAAGAGCTACAGAACCCCCTTGTGCGAATCCAAACAAATGAATTCTATCACTAGACCAAGAACAATCTTCAATGAGATGCTTGAATACTTTTGATATCAAGTCTATCGCAGGCGTTGGATTTGGTCGTTCGATTAGGTCGCCTAGATCGTCGAAGGATGTGTACCATTGATAGGCTTCTTCGTAGAGATATGGTATTCTGTCATCGGAGGAGGAGGAGGAGGAGTCAATGAGGTTAGATGCGATAAACCGAGATACTGACTTTTCAGGTGCTCTTAATGCGAGAGTTGCAGTTTGCGGGAGGTTGAGTTGACGTCCCAGTTTTGAAAATGGAATATGTGTATCGCCTGCATTACAGTCCGCTGATATAAGAAATCATATACATGCGAAAAGAATGTTAGAATACGCGCACCGAGCCCATGTAGAAGAATCAAAAGATTTTCATCAGTTCCATCGTCACTTGGTGCATATGAGAATGGAGTCGATATCGCTGATTGTCGTGGTGCTTTTTTCACCCTTGGCCGTATTTCAGATGGACCAGCTTCTTTGAGATGTATCTCTGACATGAAGAAACAGATTTGAAGGGGAACGAAACACAGGCTAGCGTTCAACCGGATATCCGGGCCGTAGACTAACTATTCATTGGGATTTCCTTCAAAATCTTCACCACTTCCTCCGCACACCCCCAAGATGACTGCCACCCAGCCCCAGCATGTCCATAATTATGTACTACAGGTATCGACGCGGACGCCTTATCATCCCCTAAAAGGATATCAGGACCTCTCTCAAGCCTCAATCCACTTCTCCTCGCCGGTCTGAACCCAACGACTTCTCCGACGACAATCGAATCTAAATCCTCAGGAACAGGTGCTCTATTCTCAACCCCAACCCGAAGATGAGGTGGGACGAGCTCTGGGTAGATTTCGAGCGCACGGCGTTTGATGTCGAGTGTTGTTGATGGAACTGGGTTTGCATTCCTGTGGTGATTATTAGAAATTATTAGAAAGGTGATGTGGTGAGATGGATTTACTAACCAATCATCTGCATCTCTCGTACCACCAATAACAACCTGTCCACTCTTCCTCGGAATAATATACGTTCTTTCACCTCCTTCACCTCCATTAAGATTCCCAACCTGTTTCGTACGTCCTTCCTTCACCCACGGCGCTTCAAGTACAACGACTTGCCCGCGTACAGGGTACATCTCCGTATCAAGCACATCCCCGAGCTTGAGTGAACCCAGACCTGTACAGTTGATGATAGCTGATGGTAATGGTGGTGTAGAAGAAGAAGAATATTGCAAAGCATCGTGCAATGAAGAGAGTTTTGCGCGATGGATAGTCCCGCCGAGATTGGTGAATATTTTGAGTAGTTTGAAGAGGTAAGGTGTGGTGTCCATAGTGAGAGAAGTGAATGACACGGTGTGTTTTGCGAATGGTTTCAATTCATCTTGTGAATACACATAGAACTGCAGAAGTTATCTTTATTCAACGACACACTGGCAAGTATAAAATCAATAAAACATACATCCGGCATACCCTCATAAAACCTCAAATGTCTCTCTCCTTCCGTCCCATAAAACTCAACCTGCTTCACCTTCAACAACGCACTCTCATCACCTTCCCTTTCCTCCTCCTCCCACATCACCCCAAATGTTCTTCGATCAAGACTTTGCTGTCGTAGGTCATCATCAGGAGCAAATGAAAGATGATGAGCACCAGCGGCAGTTGATGCGTAGATCGGTGTTAGAGGATCTCCGGGAAGATGTTCTGCGATGGCGATTACGGAGTAACCTGCTTGTAAGAGTCGGATTGAGGTGGTTAGACCGATTATGCCGAACCCGCAGACGAGGATAGTTGGCATGCTGGCTGGATATACTGAGTATTCCTGCCGGATTTGCGGGAATTAAGAGGTTTGTTGAATGTCGAGACCGGAAGTCATTGGTTCGAGGATGGGTCTAGGGAGATTCGCCGAGGGGAAAGAGTCGTTTCGGCAGCTTTGATCTTTGGCCGGGGCCAAACACCTCCAGACTACGACCGCTCTTGCTAGCATGTCGAGGTCGAGTAGGACAGTATGTCTCCAGCATCAATCCTCATCATAAATCCCAACTCTTCCCAATCTGTAACCGATGGCCTCATTGAAGTGCTAAAATCGCCACCCGAGACACATATCGACTTCTACACAGCACCCAGCGATGCACCCCCATCTATCAATGACATCGTAACGGCCAACTTGACGGCGACGGCATGTTTTGTTGAAATACAGGAAAAGAAATTGTTGGAACAATACGATGGATTTTTAGTATGTTGTTGTGAGTTTCAGAGTCCATGGCAGGTCAATAACAAGGCTGAAGCTGAGGTGAACAGTCTCCGACCATCCCCTAATTCATATGCTCCGTGAAGTAACATCTAAACCCGTCATCGGTATGTTCGAAGCAGCCATCACACAAGCGCTCTTAACCGGAAAGCGCTTCGGTATCGTGACCACGGGAGAAGGGTACAAGTATAATCTTTACAATGGTGTCCGAGCGTTCATGGGAGGCAATTCTGAGAGATTCGCGGGGATTGTAACGACTGGATTGGGAGTTGTTGAGTTGAGGGAAGGAGATAGGGGGAAGGTTGAGAGGAATATGAAGGATGCGAGTGGGAGGATTGTGAAGTTGGGTACGGATGTGGTTTTGTTGGGATGTGCTGGTGAGTGCGTTGTTCTGATGTTCGCTCATCACTGCTATGTTATTGCAGGTATGGCTGGGATGGAAAGACTGGTAATTCAAGGAGCAGCTGAAGCTAATCCTGGATTACCACCTGTTCGTGTATTGGATGGAGCAAAGGCAGGGGTAGAAATACTCGCTGGTTTGATTCGATTGTCGGGAAACATATAATAATACATACGCCTACAATCACTCCCTTACCTTCTCCATTTCCATCGCAAACATTTCTTCCCACTGCATCGTCTTCTCCCCAATCAACCATTCCAATACATTCGCAGAACCAACAAGACTATGGGTCTCATAAAGCCACAAAAGCCCAGAAAGATTATCATCCAACTCCTCAAAAAGCCCCCTACTTATAGATTCTTTCACCCCATCTTCATAAAGATTCTTCGCGAACTTCTTCTTCGCTTCGTCCGTCTTCATAACCTCCATTTGAACGTCCTTTCCCAACATCTCGCTCGCAAGCTCACATATCTCTCCAAACGAATCGGGGGTCCTAGTACTAACCAACTGATACGCCGCAAAGAAATGTTTTTCTCGCTCATCAAGCACCTTCTTCACAGCCTTTGCATAATCATCCAAAGCGATAAACGACGAGGGTGATGAAAAATTCCACATAGCCCTAAAAACCGGTTTTTCTTCTGTCGAAAGCGCTAACATACGAATCGGGAACAATTCCATGAAATGAGTAGGTTGTAGGATCGTATAGTCGAGACTAGACCAATCAACGAGATTCTGTTCGAGGATTTGTTTAAAATCTCGATCGTAGTCTTCGACTTGGTAATGCATACAGGAGGAATAGATAAAATGTTTGAACACGGAATTGGGTTTTTCAGATTCGGATTCTGCTGCTCTGATCATGTTTGTACCGATTTTGACTTCGTAGGGGTGGAAGGAGGGACTGATGTAGATGATGGAGGTGACGTCGGAGAGTACCTTTTCGCATTCGGTTTTGTCGTGTAGGTCTGCGGTGAGGACTTGAGCTGAAGGGAATTCGGACCGAAGACGTGAAGCTGATGATTCGGTGTGTACGGTAAGGCGGAGGTGAGGGTAGGTAGGTAAGAGGAGAGGGATTAGGTGTGTGGCTATTTTGCCTGAGGCGCAGGTTATGAGTATCAAGTCTTGAGATGGGTTTGAAGGCATCGTTGGGAGTTGTGGGGTTTGACTGAAGAGTTTTGTATTGACCAGGTGAATCATCTATGTCATTCTAAACTGAAACATGAAATCATACTTTCGCATCCCCTTCCCCGCAATTCTACCTAATTCTACCCTGCATCCTCCAGAATTCCGAGTCGGTGAAGGGCGGGGGGTTATCAACGTAACAGAGATCTGTTCTAGGTTGGTAAACGTTAAATTCTGCCTGGCTTGAAAGCTTCGCTTTCACATCTAATTTTGGCACGAGTATAAATTCCTGTCAACCCCACTTTTCTTTCTTCCTTACCACCACCACCCCGTCACTCAGCACTAGCAGCCCTAAAGTTATCCTCGTACACGTCGTGACTCCGTCTCAATCTTAAAACCATGCCTCTCAACTTGAAACGCGGCCGAGTTCAAGTCGACGCGTCGCCCACGAAAACTCCTGTTCCTAAACGAACGCGCACGGACTCGGACGCGTCTTTACCTTCAAAAAAGCAGAGTACTCCAAATTCGGACGATAGCGACGCGTCTCAATACCTGTATGGCCGTTACGACGGGTTCAGTGATGAAGAGGACCAGAGCTCTGAAGATGTCGATGAACTTGAAGGTTCAGAAGACCTCGAACTTGATTTACGCGTAAGCCTACAAAGCTAATTCCAATCCTTTCACTCACTTGTAACATGCATACATACTAGGGTCGCCTCAAATACATCCAATATTACACTAAAGAATCAACACCGACGTTCCTCCGCATGATCTTCTTCAGGCTTGATAATTACAGTCGTCCTCGTAGTGGAGGGAACGAATTTATCGCTGCGAGTATCGTACAGCATTGTTATATACAGGCGATGAATGGGAGAAGTAATTTGGTTATGGAGAAACGTGCAGTGGGTAATGCGTATGTGGAGTGTTTTGGTGGATGTGGGATGGATATGGATAAGGAGGATGATGATGATGAAGATGATCCGGATGTTTATGATGTCCCAAAAGAAGTTGAGGTGAGCCTGAGCTGGTTCTTCTTCAAGTTCTTCGTTGGAAAGATGTTCTTACAACATTGTAGGAACGTCTCACGGAATGCTTGAATATGTTGGAGGAACTCCCAGTAAACTCATTGAAGAAGATCGCAAACCAATTCCGATTCCCTACATTCGAAAACCCGTCGAGTGATGGTGAAGAAGAAGAAATTACCTTGGATGATTTTTTTGATTATCTTGATGTGCTTGCGGGGAAACGAGGTGATCTTGTTAAAGAGGAAGAGATTATTAGGGAGGAGTGGAGGAAGGTTTGAGTGTAATCTGTTGTTGATTTCTTGATATCTTGTTGTATAAGTATATCTAATTCGCGTTTGTGTACGCGTTGTTTGGCACTCGACTCTGGAAGTAAAGTTCGCACGGCTAGCTCAGTTCTCTCTACATACCGCCAGCACTTGCTATCTTCTCCGTCGAGAAACGAACTGCAGGGCTTTACTAGTACTCTATGCATCTCTCACTTGACGAGACTCAGAAAGAAATGAACCATAGCGAATGGAGCCATCTACAGAAGGTCATACATAAATACGAGTTCGAGGAGGAATCACACTGGCGCGCAATCGCTTGAAAACAATCACACATCTGACGACTGATAAGTACTGCCATCCATATCCTCGTTAGCATGAGACCAGCCTTAACTTATACTTGAAGGAACATCGCGCTTTTCTCAAGCGTCAATACTGTAGCCGAAGCTCGTGCAAGTTTACGAAATCATATTGAATCGAGTGTTCAATGAGCGGTCCTCGACCCGTGGTAAGCTCTTCCCCACCCAAGGAATGGTCAGCGTCTCAATCGACCTCGCCCAGCTACTGGACGAAATCCGACAGATCGTGATTGCTGTTAGAGACGAAAGAAATGCTGCAAAGGAAAGGCTTAAAGACGCCCAGATACTGGTGTATAAAGCACTCGCAGTACATCCAGCGTTGGAGTATATGCGCCCGCCGACAGGCTCATTGGGTGATATGGATTGGTATACCGAACTCAGATCTCAATGGAGTTCTGGTATCTTTCAAAAACTAGGTGCGGCCCTTGTCTGTTCTCGTGATATGAGCTTTTGTGTAGATCAAGATTGTTTTGAGTATAGGTCAAAACCAACATTTCAAGAGGACTAGGTTGCTTGGAGATGCTGGTTCGAGGACTAGGACTATGTTGTTGTTCTTATGGATTTTGGGGAATCGTCTCGCTGAAGATCAAGTTGATAGAATGATCTCGGTTGCTGTTGGGGATGGATTACGAGCGGCGGTTGTGCATCCTGCTGCGAGTGGATCGATCGATTCTCTGTCATGGTCGGGTTTGATTGCAGAGGAACAGGAGCTTCTTCAGCTTGACTCTGTGAAAGACGTGTTGATCGATCTTCGGCGTATGATCAAAACAAAGTTATCATTACCTGCAGGTGTGTTCCCTACCCTCTGTCTAAAATACATCATCTCACTCTTACATCTCAAATATCCAGACCAGAATCCATTTCTTAGTCGTGACTTTTGTGTTGAAGACGAGGACGAGAGTCTTCCGCGCTCTGAACTTTGGGGCTATCAGCTACCTGAGGATCAACAGTATGAACTAGACATCAAACGAAACCCAACGGGACTACTTAGATCTTTATCCGGAAAAGTCATCATTCCCCAGACAAAGCTTACCTTATTGCTTATCCATTGGGCAACCTGCAATTTTGGTTTAGGGAAGAAGGCGCATTCGAGAGACGACGTAGATCCTGATGCGTTTTGGAATGCTGATCCACCTTCTGGTGGTATCACCTCATACGAGATACCTCAAAGTGTCAATGGGTGGATTACGCGTCTTGACGCGCCTGACCTAGCACCGTATGCTCCTCTTGAGGAACTTCCTGTGGACGACTGGATCCATATTCGCTTTTGCGAAGTCTACGATATACACGAGTGGGTCCATGACAGCTTCACTCGTATCCTGGTCTTCAGCGCCTTCTGTGGTGCACTAAGTGCACAAAAATGGCACTTTCCTAGTCAACACGATATCCGAAGTACTCGTGGTATCGTGAAGTGGTTCCGCCGTAGAATGCCGGAAGAGATATGCAATTTCATCCAGTCTTTTGTTCTTCATTCTGCGGTTGCGCTCTGGAATGCTAATGATAAGTATGGTAATTGGCATCTTGAGCAGTGGTCGGCGGAAGAACGTGGGCTTGCTGTGATTTTCACTGATAGTTTCATGTATGCCCGCGAGAAAGATGTTGATGGGCTACCTTTCTTCGTAATGGTTTCCGAATCGTGGTTTATCATGCAAGATTTCTTTCGGGATCCTGCTAGGTTTTGTCCCGATGCGCCCGATATACTCTCGTTGCCTCTCTTGCACGAGACCGCCCATACCTCGAATCTAGACCCAGCGCCTACATTCCGTGATGATGTCTGTATTTGTGGTCAATGTCATCCTATCTTTGAGCAGATGCTCTCTCGACTTGAATGGTTTCGAACCAACTACTTCACGATCATCGACCGTGCTGTCTGTGAACGGGCTTGTAAAGCTCTTCAAGTATCTTGGGAACCTACTTTGCATGCTGCGGAACAGTGGTTCGAGAATATCCTCTATCGAATCGAGTCCCCATACCCACTGTTCCCTATGCTCACTAGCCTCCCCCGCCTTGGGCCTATCGTGTTGGAGGTGACTGATAGGATGGGGGTAAAGGTTGGGAGTCATCTCACCCCTCAGTCTCTACTGCGGTTCACTCTAACACTTTACACTGTAACCTCGGACTTTGCTATTGCCTACTACCCACCGTTACCAATGAATGCACTAGGCCTGCTTATCGCATTGCCTCTCATCGAAGATCGTGAGGATTATCTTCCAGCAGATCAAGAGTTGGAATATGCCGTAGAATACGTGCTATTCGCCATTGGAGATTGGCTATATGAACTCTCTGGTTCAGATGGACTCACACTCATATACTCTGATGATAACTTTACGATCAAACATTCATTGGATATGCTCAAGTGGAGAACGGTTTGCATGCCAGATTGTAAGCCGGATTTTCCTGGCCGATTTCCTTCTAGACATCTTGAGCAAGCGAAGAGGTTCCCGGTGACCATTGGAGACGAAGTAGAGGTTGAATTCAGGGATAGGGTGGAGATTGTGTTGAGTGACCGTGAGAGTGATGGGTTTCCTCTACTTTCCCTGTCTTCCGAAGCTTCTGAAAGCGCTGGCCGTACATTTGGCGATGTCGCAGCTCTCCTCAGGGTACAGAGCCTCGGGCGCACAATTGAGAGTGTATGGCGTCCCAAAGTCAGAATGGGTCAGTCTTGCGACCACACACATAACCACCAAGTGATGTTATTCTGTTCCCCGACTTGCCTCGAACTTTTAAACCTCATGGAACCCTCGGCCAACTGCGACATTACCGCTTCGGTACCAATTACGTGGAATACAAGGGTTATGCATGGACCTGTGAGTGCTCGAAAGGCTTTTGAACCGGAATGGCGACATGTGTTGAGTAGACGGATGAGTGAGTATGCGGAGAGAGCTGCACCGGTGACTCGAAGGGGTGGATATTTGGAGCCAAATCGGGTGTGTATTGTTAGGTGTGGTGTGCGTGAGGGTCCTATCAATGTGATTGTGGTTTTGGCTGCATCGCTGCGCAAGCATGTGTATGTCATTCATCGCAAGTGAGTTTGCTGTCGGCTTTGTGTTTATATCAGAGGTTTGATGCTGATATACGGCTCTGTTTAGTGAGTGTTGGGATTGTGCACTTTTAAGGATGGATGAGCTTGAATGTACTGTTGGTATAGCACTTTACACAAAGTATGTTACCCATTGCGATGAATGCGAAGCACAATGATTGTCCTTCTACTATTAAGAATCCAACTCTGCACACATTAAAAACATGCTATGTCGAGATTATTTACACCATACAGTAGACTAAGATGATTCTACTTATACCGTACACATAAATAAGAACCATTGTCTCTCATATAATGCCACCTCTACGCTTTGAAGCAGTACTAGTATCCTTCTTCAAAGTGCCGATCCATTTCACCTGGTACTAGGCAGAGCACTATCATCCTGCAAAACGTCTTGCGAAATATGTACGAAAAGGGGTCCAGTCGGGCTACTTGTACCCATTTGACCACAAGACGGGAACAACTGGACAAACGTGAATTAACCAAATGTAAAGCTACTGGACAGCCAGTGGCATGGAAACTCACATTGTTAGCCCGGCACTTTATATTGAACTTCCAGGGATCACTACGCGCAATGGACGTGGCCGCGGGTGGGGAAACAACTTCCATTCCCTGATGCATCATTTGCTGAAGATGTTGGCGACTGTTCAAACTTGCAGGTAAGATTAGTGGCGGGATCAAATTAATGGGAAGAATGGCGAGCGCTCGCTTACGAAGCTAAAAGGCAGTTGGAAAAAACTAGTGACGAAGGTAGTCTTAGAGGATATATACAGAATTGGTATATGATGAGTATGTATACCTTTGGGTAGAACCATCAGAATGGCGAGCCAGATAACTGCAGGTAATTGATGTCAGTGATAGAAATGCAGACTGGATGGATACTTTCACTTACGATTCTCTTTCCGGAACAGGAACTTCATGACATCTACATTAGTATAATCATACACAGCTTGAAATCACTTGACAACTAACAGAGACCAAACTAATCAGAAAAACAGCACTGTTGATATCACGCAGTGTTAGTAAAACTGTTGTAAGCAATTTAATTTTATTGAGAACGTACCTCGCTACGAAACCAGTTTCTGCAATCGACCCATGCTTAAACTTCAGTATGCACTGCAGACAACTTCGAAATGTTGAAAACACGCACGTATAGTCCATTTGACGAGCTGTTGGATAATTCTCGCTGAACTGAATCAAGTATAGATTGATCAGAATGATGGCATAACTTCTGAAGATACCGACTCACAAGGCCACCCCCTCATCCTTCTTCTTCCATAGCAGGTACACAAGTATACTCGAGATCGTCGCATCAGTCAACGCACCCAGACTTAGCTGAAGAATGATGAGCCATGACCATCCATTGATAAATGACCCGTCAAGGAGACCATCAGATCTGTATGCTGCTACACAGAGAACCAGCCAGCAAGCAAATCGCCCCAAGACGATGATAAATCCTAGTCCGACGGTGTATACGCTACTGCGACTACTGCGACCAGCAAAGCGATATATACGGAACAGATAGAATGTCTAAAATGGTGTCGGGTCAGCTGTCAGACTGATTTAAACTGTACCAAAAAGAAAGGTAGCCTTACTTCGACGATTGGCGTAATGGTCATGCTCAGGAAAAAGGTTGATATAATCTCCTTTGGCTGGGATAAAAGAGCAAACGGTCGTCCCCAGTCCGAAACAGTTATGCCATATTGAGAATGAGAACTTGTAACTTGAATCCCCAATTGAATGAGCCTATGTTCATGATGATTCAGGTTCTAACGTCACCATCTTCATGACTCCATGCATACCACGTTACACCAACCTATAGAACATTTCAGGTAAATCCAAGGAGTTCAGCACGACAAATGTAACCGTGAATGTACTTACAAGGATCTTTATGAGCAAGGGATCTTTTGGAAAGCTGTAAGGAAATCGCACGAGAATAGAGTGAGCGATGATCATAATGGTGGAAACGCTCTCACCTGCAATAGTATGTATACGATTGAATAGTGACACACCCAAACAGAAATGTTGCGATAATTATACCAATTTCCAGCGCTCCAAGAGTCGAGTTGAGATCAAACATGGGATCGGTGAAGCATTCCATGATACAGAGTCAAAGCAGAGATTTGAGGACAGAGAGGAGTGCACGGTTGTGAAGTTAGGAAGAATCATAGTGTCGACTGAAAAGATTATAAGCAAAGAGCAGCTTCAATTGTTAGCAACGGAACTTCTAGATAGTGAGAAATCAGCGGAAGACGAGGCAAGATGGCGATGGAGTACGAACATTCACTGGTCCGGCAACTGGTCCAATGATAGATCATCATCGATATCTCTCTGTCCTCTCTGTTCAAAGAAAAAATAGCACCGCAATTGCGGTCGTCTCTCGAGTCCAAGACCAGTGAGTCAATGAATTAAGTGTATCCCCAAGATCTCATATCCCAGAAATGAAAAAATCTGATTCATTGCTGAAACTTCGCTGTTGCGTCGGGAGGTCAAGGGAGGTCACTGGAGGTTTCACCGTATCAGAGTATGAGTGATACGCCTAGAATAGACTTACTCACTGATTGTCAAGGGCAATACTGGGAAATATATCATCGCAGTGAGCAGTGTGAACAGCGATAACTTAGTACATAGAATATTGCTTCCAAAACAGCCTTCTCTTTCTCCGATACGTGCACTACATGCTTGCTCTGCCTATCCTATTGCTGGAAATAAGGCATCGAGTTCTTCAAGGTTGCTGTTCAAGGAAGTCCGAGTCTGGCGCCCGCACTGGAGATGAGATGATGGTGCAATTCAAACAAGCGCCAATATAACTTGTGAACATGATTCTTCAACTTCAATCTCTACAATCATTCGTCAAATATTCTAAAAGAATTCTTTCACAATCTTGGCATGGATGCGTAGCTCAGGCCGAGTGCTGGATTCACAAAGAGTATTGCAAGCAATAATGGGATCGAATATCTTCAAGAACATCTCTACAGTACGTGATTTGCGTGCCAAAGATACCATTGACTGAATAGCAATGCCTGACAAGAGTAACAAACGCCAACCAATGAGTGCAAAAACGAAAGAACTAGTGCTACATCAAAAGCCGAATCTGAGATATTTCCGCTCGCGAGTCTGTAGACTGTAACCGATCGCGACTTGTACCGCTGGTCAAAGTTCCAACCTCATGCACATGCCTCATGCCTATGGTCATGTCCCGTGCCGTTGCTTTGATGCCTTGCCCCCTTCCTGAGCCACCCATTGACATCATCTCCTCGGGATGAATGCATTAGACTTGCGGGTTATAGGAGCAACAACAGCAGGCCCGGGCCCAACCCATGCTCCTTGCTTCTCCAAATTTACCGCCTGGTTGATAAAAAAGTCACTGTTACGGAGCAACGCGATACGCTCAGGAGAATGTCGAAATGCAACCCCAGAAGCAGTCGGCTGTTTTCTCGCAACGGACGTACGATTATACGCCGGAGGAGGCGTGACCGGAATGTCATATTCGGCTTGCAGTTGAGGTTCAGGGGGTACGATACCCTCAGAATCTTCCTTGCATCTACGCCAGGGTTTGATTCGCTGCGCTTGGATCCTCTCTTGAGCCCGGCGAACATAATAGTCGGCTGGTTTGGGCTCCGGTGCAGTGTTTGCGATTGGGGCCGAGACTCGTACCGGCGGTGGTGGTGGTACACTGTGGCCTGCAGAGGTATGACGGGCCGCGGGACCTACGCGTGATGGTGAAAATGGTAAAGGAACAGTGGCGCTATCAACTGGGAATCTCCTGGGTTGACCTCGTTTCTAGAATTGAAGGTAAGCAAAGCAGGACTTGAACTAGGAAGTTCACGCTAACCTTTTCCCTAGCCCCTCTTTGGTCTTCAACTTGTTGAGGAATCTCCTGTGATCCCCTTTCTGTGTTGTTGACTCGTCGACTGCTCTCCCGGAGGTTAAAGTATGGCGGAGGTGGGAATCTGGTATGAGTTGCAGTCTTGACTGGGCTTAGGCTCGTTGCTTCAAATCTACTCATGGCATTGCCCATGGTCGGCTGCACGGTTTTGGAAAAGGTTTGGTTTGGACGAGCGAACGCGTACGAGGTCGAGCTCATTCAGAGCCGGGACGGGTTGAACTGGTGGTTGGGAGGCGTTGAGAAGATTTCCGGTTCAGGGATTTATATTTCTTTGAAACGATGGTGTGTCCACTGTTTTGACCGCATTTAGCTACGCACGGTCCACTCGAAGCTATTACGCGACATGAATTCCCGTAGATAATGAGACACAGTTGCTTTTGTCCTTTCCACATGGTTTTGATGGTCCAAGCTCTTCGTGGCGTGTAAATGGTTGCCTTGCCTCATACCACCTCGTATGTCGTTTGATTCGACTCAAGGTCTATCAGAAAGTACCCCGCGCATGGAGTCATCTACTTTACTTGCCTTCTCGAGAACAATGTCCTCAGCTAGTTCATTAACGTGCACTTCGGCTACCGGGAAAAGAAACAAAGAGGAGACCGCAGCTTCAAACCCCTTACCCTTACCCCTCCTTCTCCTTGCGCAGTCACCGAAAGAATGTCAAAGGATATCATGATCAGTAGCGACAGAGTGTGGTGAAAGCAGTGAAAAACGCGTCAGTTGTGTGAGCCACTGTAACGTGAATGGCACGTGCGCGTTGCGAACGCTCTTTGACGATGAATTTCTTTTGAATCTTTCTTCATCCCGACAGACCTGGTTTTCAATATACTTGCCCACCGTGACTACCTCTCAGTGCTTGCCTGCACCTTGCGACAATAAAAGTGATATGCACGACACTGTATGATGTGAAGCTTTGAAGACCTGATAGAATCAAGTAAAGTTCGCCGTTCTTTCAGAATCCCACATGGTCCGCTCAGGATGGCACACCGACTCTGTCAATATCTGCTATCGGTGTGTAACAGCTCTATCCTAATCTTGGAATGATTTCTTTTCGCGGCTGATGTAAAACAGTTCGGTTAATCATAATGATTAGGAGAACCATGACTATCACTACGGCGTCTTCTGGTATACCAGCCAACCTCACAGCCATCGTCCAGTCTACACGAGCCACGCTTTCATTAATGAGCTTCACAAACACAGCTCAAGTACGAATAACATTACCCCATTGTGCCCTCATTGATCTTAGAATGCTGCTCTTAGAGGCTCTGCTGTATTCAGATCATTCGTTTGCAAGCGATGTTGAATTCCTATACCACAGCGTCGTACGAGAAGGAGACTCGAGAGGGTTCGCCGTGACAATGATCTCCCCTGGTGCAATTCCACGACTGTTCAATCAATGTGACTTTGGAAATTACTATATCGTCCCAGAGCGTAGAAGCTTCGGTGCAGTGTTGGTTGTCACCGAGTCCGGACACGGTCTGGCGTGGAATCTTCCGTGCTTAGTGGCTCTGGATAATTTCTTGGCAGAGCTAGGGTGGCGCCAGCATGCATGAAGACGCAGGACTATCGCCCTATGATATGAGATGCGAACTCACGTTCGACTCTAAGCCGCATCCTACCTCGTTCTTCTTCAAGCTTCATAGCCGTAAATTCTTGATATTGAATCACTTGGCATGGGTCCTCGAAAGACGAAGACCGAGTCTCTTGTGTATCGCCGCAAGATAGCCTCCTCCGATTCATATCACTGAAGGAAAGTGGACACTAATGTGATGCCCAAGCTGCCATGGGCTGGCCGATGGCCGAGTTACCATAACCGGACGTGCGTGGTGGCTGTGGCTGGGTTGCTGTAACGCGTCGAGCTCAGAAGTAGCCGCGTCAGGCTTGAAAGAGTCCATAATATTCCTCGGCGATGACACGATCGCTGACACAGATGCAGCTTTCATTTATCCCAATTCATTACTCAGTACTCACTAATCCCTGGCCAAATACCTGGCCTGCTCCTCCAAAAGTATCCTAGGCTTCATCGAGAATGCTATTTGAAGGCTCGTGTTTCGAACTTCATACACCAATATTCTACAAAAAATGGCACAGACTACCAACTCAAAGAAACTCATTCTCGTCATAGGAGCGACTGGCGCTCAAGGTCTTCCAGTCGTATCTGCTCTTCTCGCTCCAAGCAAGGACGGTGCACCCTCTCCGTACGCCGTTCGTGCCCTCACGAGAGACCCGACCAGCACTCAAGCGCAACAGCTGGCAGCCGCCGGTGCTGAAATCTTCAAAGGTGAACCTTTCCTTTTCCCCATTTTTCATGTCTCAATCACTCACCGATGGACTACAAGGTTCCTTCACTGATCTGAAAACCATCGAAGCTGCATACGAAGGGTGCTACGGCGCCTTCGTGAACACGGACAGTTTCACCGTCGGGCAAGAGAAAGAAATTTACTACGCGATCAAGATTTACGAGCAGGCGCACCGTGTCCCTCAGATGAAGCACTTCATCTGGAGTGGACTCGACTACAGCAGTAAGGTGGGTCCTTTTTCTTTGACTTATGTCTAATGTAAAATGTCTGACTGTCTGAGCATGAATTATCCACAGCTCGGAAAGTACGACCTCAAGTACAAAACGGTACATCTAGACGGTAAAGGGATCGTGAGCGATTTCTTGCGATCCCAGCCGTCTAGCGCAAGCGGCGAGAGCTTGACGTGGTCTATCATCACTACCGGGCCCTATCTCGAGAACCTCCGTTCTGTATGTGCTCCTCATGGCCAGCTCATTATTTTCTACCAGACCCAACACTTACTCCTTACTTCTTAATTAGCTCCTCCTTGGCCCGCTCCCCAAACGTGAAAACGGTGTAGTCGTATTCGCCACTCCACTCGGCGACGGCCATGTACCCATCATCAGCCTCGACGACATCGGCTGGTGGGCCCGATACACCTTCGACCACCGCGCCGAAACATCTGGCCAGGAGCTCAAGATCGCAACTGAGCATTTAACCTGGCCTCGGCTCGTCAAAACTTTCACCCGCGTGACTGGAATTCCGGCAGTGTACAAACGACTCTCTCTTGATGAGTACTTTGCCAACTATGAAGGCGTTGACAAATCGATTGTCACTGAAGATGCGAATGGGCCTACGATTAGACAGACATTCACTGGGCTGTACAATACCTGGAAGGATGATATAATTAGCAGGGATATGGAGTGGAATAGGCGTATCCATCCGGATGGGTATACACTGGAGAGTTGGATTCGGGAGAAAGGGTATGACGGAAGTTTGGCGCCTGGTTTGAGTATCTTGAAGAAGAGGGATTCCATCAATCAGAAAATTTGATCATACATGTGAGTACGTACTACTACTTGTCAGTGTCCCTGGATATGTACAATAGGGATATGAAGTACATGTACAAGTACTCACTGGTACTCACTAGTGAAATATTAACATTTTCAATGTACCTTACGATTCAGATTGAGTACCAGAGCCCAAACAGTCTATTGTCTATGAGGAGTATTGACCCTCCGTAAGGTCATACCATTAATACACATCCTATATGTAAAATTACTTTGCTCTACTGCATTCTCACACCAACTTTGTGGGCATCTTGACACGACACGTTCGAGCAAGTAGTGACAACGGGAGCCGTAGCTAGAAACGCGTCAAGTCTCGTCCGAATATCCCTGTCATCTCGCGCACATCAGTTTCTCTGAATCTTCATTAGCAAGAGAAATTCACGCACAATTGAGGAACCTAGTTCAGTGAACGTAGATGTGTTCAATGATCAGCAGGACGGTCTCACAAGCGAAGCACTTACCAGTAGAAAGGAACCAGAATCCTGCAAAACGCGAACGTCATAAATCCAGAAAAATTAGACGAAATGAGGAGAACTCACTTATTCCGAACGCTCAACGTCATCGTGAAATATGCAGACCTCCAAAGCAACCACGCGACACGTCCAGACTCCTTGGTCATTATATTATTTCCCGAATTGTTGGGACCGTCGTAGATTGCTTTCCTATAGCACAATCGCTGAGCTCATCAGTAGCAACGCAGTACTACAAACTACACACCAATCTCCAATATACGCCAAACTGCCTTGGTTATGGAACTGGAACGGGTTATCGTGGGATTTGTCCTTGACAATCCTGTTCAGCTTTTTGACGAGGTATTTAGCCTTTTGATTTGCCACTGTATTCATGATGGCGAGAAGTCAAAAATGCAGTCATGCGCATGTTAGACCTCATGAAACGAACGTACCTTGCGCTGTAGCAGGAAGAGGAGCATCCACTATAGATGCAGCATCACCAATTGCCCACACATCAGTATCGGGGGTTCCATCGGTTTTTAGAGCGTTCAGGTGGTCATCGGTGAGGATGCTGTAGTCAAAGTCTAGGTTGGAGTAGAGTCTTGGGACGTCAGTGACATACGCACCTCTTTGATTTAGAGTCCTTCTGGTACTCAGAAATTGAGCTCACGAGAGGGTTTGCGGATAAACCCGTAGACCAGACGAGGAGACCGAACGGGACTACGATAATGGGATGAGTAAGCATAAGGATATTGTACGAAGGAGTTTTGCTCTCACTTTCTCCTTGCTCTTTCACGAAGAGTTTACCCTACAACGCGCATTAGTACGGGGACCTGAAGGAATAAAACCAGAGATTTCACTAACTGGTTCAACACGCTCAACATGATGACTCGTCCAAATACTTATACCATCTCGACGGAAAGTCTTCTCCGCATACCTAAACAGACCTTCAGCCTGCGCAGAAAAAAGAAAAACAGGATCCCAAACTCACTGTGAAAGATTGATGTCAAACATACCCAATATCTTAGGCGCTACATCATAGAGATTGATTCTGGCCATCTTGGCCAAAGCCGGGTAATGTTCTTGAACTTCAGCATGGAGGAGGTCGTGCAACTCAGCGGCGAATTCCACGCCTGTGGGACCACCTGAAAAAATCGGGCTCACGATCAGCCTTCAGAGTGCTCCCATAACGAAAAGGCGATCTGGCATACCGCCGACAACGCAGAAGTTGAGTAACCGACGGCGTTCAACATCGGATAGAAACGGTTGATTAGCTTGCTCGAAGCCTGAGAATAGAGAGAAGCTCATCAGGAGAAGAACAGGCAAAGAGATCGGACAGACAACCGTACATTCAAGTATCCTACTCCGAATGGCTCTTGCATCGCGTACATCCTTCAAGAAATGTGCATGCTCCTTAACACCAGGAATATTGAACGCTGCAATGGCGACGATCAGTGACACGATATTTGCGAGTGAAGCAATCAGCAAAAGCAGAATTAAGGTTTTCAGCTCACTAACTCTGCGAATATGCTCCAACCGCAATCACCAGCTTATCATATTTGAGTGGGAAAGTCGGACCGCTTCCTGGACGTGGAGATTTATGATGGTCGTTGGGGGCGTCGGATGCGGAGGCTAGGGGGACAGGTGGCGTTGCAGGCATCTAGGAGATGATGTATTCGGTCAGTATGAGAAGGAGGGTACTTTCGAAAGGCATCATACACAATGCAACACCTTCTGTTTGAAATCTATTCAAAAAAACTGTAATCAGCAAAATATACTCGCACACGGTTCAAAATAACACACCTATTCGATCACACCACGCCTGGTATATAGCCTAGCAAGATGAATGACTTGAATCAACTTTTCAGCATGGTTTGCCGATTTATACGACTTACAACCGATGGAGAATACCGCCTGACCTAAAAAAGGAACATCAATTTCCATATATGTCAAAGATAATGAGAACTTTGGTTATGCGCAGGTGCGGCAGCCAATCGCAGGAATGCCATCATTCATGGTAAGCATAGGTGCTGCACTAGTATCACGGATGTATCGAGGAACAGACAAATCAACTCACAGGCTCAATAGCACACCTGAACTCCAATGTGCCGACCGCACAGCTGGCCAACAGTGGGGTAAAATTGAAATAGTTGTTAGGAGAAACAATAACGACATCTATGCGCCACGAAAATAAGTGGGAGAGAACTCAACACCAAAGCGATTATGATACATACCCCAACGTTTCTTATCCACACCTCTCAAAACCTCATATCCACCCCATCCTGAACCTAGAACCACCAGACGTTCTTTTTGCCTCTGAGCAGTAGCAGAAAAGTTCCGTGACGCGACGTGAGCAGAAAGCAACCGAAACTTGAGCCCACTACGCCTCTGTAACATCATTGACATTGCAGACTACTTGAAATTGGGAAATCTTCGTTCCGTTGGGAGTCAATGAATACGTCGGTAGTTTGATACCTCAGGTAAATATCGATACACCGATAGAAGACTGATACAACTTTGAACCGCGATTCGCAAGAAAGTCCGTACCAGCCGTGTTCGTGAACCTGTTTGTGCCAAAGCGGGGAGAACAGGGGGGGTTTTGAAGAACCGCGATTGGTTAGTATCCAAAATCGGATGCCGTCGGAGACAGTATTATCATTGCTGACGTCATCGAACAGAATGTCGAAAACACTTTGAGCCTTGACCAATACTATTCTTGCCATTTCTATTTTGTACGTACGTATGTATAGCTCGAAGAAAGCGGGAAAGAAAGCGAGGCGAAATACAAAAACTGTACCGAAACCTTGTTCATGCAATAAAAAGCTGGAATCCACAAAAACATTTCAAGTCCTTGTTCACATTACACTTTGTTCATCAAGAGTCCGCACATTTACCTCAGTTCTGATCCTCAACCAAGCTCTTCACAGTCTCCAAATCTGCTGCAACCATCTCCTTGACGAGCTCATCAAACGCGACACGTCGCTTCCACCCCAAGAGCCGTTCGGCCTTGGCCGGATTTCCTAGAAGAAGGCTGTAGAGCGAGTTAGTTAGCAAATGAGGGTTCGAGTCGAAAAAGTATGTAATAAAACCATAATTAACGCAAGGGAAGGATATAATAAAACCCGTCTGCAATCCACGGAATGTTAATAGGAGCACGGCTATCCGTGCATACATATATCCTCTTTCGTCAAGAAAAAACCCGCAAAAACATTGAAGAGATGCCGCGCGGCATTCCACCAACCATCTCTCATCCTACGCCGCACGATCGAGACAAGACAGCAGACGAACACGAAAGATAGACTGAATAAACGAAATTATGATGCAGCATGTCACGAAAGCGGATGCAGTGCGCACACGACTCGAAACGATAGACAAATGAATGCATGAATGAATGATGAATGAAGAACAATCAAATCCAAGAATAGAATTGAAGTCCTCGGCCTTGATCGCTCCACACTCGAAAGCGATAGGCACCAGTGCGAATGCAGAAACGACGCATATATGAAGGAAAATGAAGAGTAAATAGTGAATTACTCACTCGACTTCAGCAGGTCTAAAGTACCTAGGATCAACTTTGACGACAACTTTGCCAGTAGAAACGTCGCGAGCTTCTTCGTCCACACCAGAACCGGACCAGCTACGATAAGGTGATATTTATCAACAATCAAACCGAGGGAGAGGGAAGGAAAGAAGATCAAACTTACCTCAACTCAATCCCAACAGCCTTGAAAGCCTTTTCGACAAACTCCCTAACAGGATGGGTTTCACCTGTAGCGAGGACATAATCGTCTGGATTAGGTTGCTGTAGCATGAGCCACATGCCCTCAACATAGTCACGAGCTACCCGGACACCAAAAATGAGTGAGAAAAGAAACACGTAAATCGCTGAACCCACCATGACCCCAATCTCTCCTAGCATCCAGATTGCCTAGCCAAAGACAAGATTGTTTCCCTTCCTTGATCTCAGCAACGGCTCTCGAAATCTTCCTAGTGACGAATGTCCTACCCCTCCTGGGGCTCTCGTGATTGAACAAGATACCATTGCTGGTATAAACACCATAAGCCTCGCGATAGTTGACCGTGATCCAATACGCGTAGAGCTTGGCTACACCATAGGGAGATCGCGGATAGAAGGGGGTTGTCTCGCTCTGAGGGACCTCTCTCACAAGACCATAAAGCTCGGAAGTACTGGCTTGGTAGAAACGACAGTGTTTGGTGAGTCCGCAAGTACGAATGGCGTCAAGGAGACGAAGGGTACCGAGCCCATCGACGTCTGCGGTGTATTCTGCAAGCGAGAAGGATACCTTGACGTGCGACTGGGCACCGAGATTGTAGATCTCTGACGGAAGCACGGAGGCGATAAGAAAGACAAGGTTGGTAGAGTCTGACAGATCGCCGTGATGGAGGTGAAATTTGTTTGGGCGTTCGTGCTGGTCTTGGTATAAATGATGGAGACGACCAGTATTGAAGGAGGAAGAACGACGAATGATACCGTGTACTTCATAGCCTTTTGAGAGGAGGAACTCGGTCCTAAGGCGATATATGCGTTACAGCGAACGAGACACGACAAAGTAAGGCCAGACTCACAAGTAAGACCCATCCTGGCCAGTAATACCACTGATCAAAGCAACCTTGCGCTTGAAGAACTCTTCAGGTGGAGGCAAATCGAGCTTTGCGAAAGGGGCGGGCAAATCTAGAGGAGGCGAGATATCGGAGGAAGCCATGAGTGAAAGATGAAGAGAGTCAAGAGACACAGTTGGTAGTGGCAGCAAATATATATACCTCGACCGAGACCCTCTTCCTCCCTACTCGAATCGGGTTGGATCATTGTCGACTTCCCCTGCGCAGATTGCGTGGACTGAGACATGTTTGAAAACAGATTCAACTGACAGATGGAATATTTTTATTAGCGGGTGAAATAATTCCTGATCGATAAAGGTACAGTATGGCATCTTCGTCAATGTCAAGCGCGCAGCCTGCGCAGCTTTACATGCTCCTCGTTTCCAGGTTCGCTTGATGCTTGCTCATTTGCCACGATGCTTCCTTCTCTATGTCCTGAATACTGAACAAGCTAAATGAAAAATATACGCCACAAATATCAATACCAATGCAAGGATTTGTTGCATTCCAATAGATGTCTCGTCTCAGAACCGTGAAATTGCGTGAAACTCCAAACGGGTGCTGTGGGGCTGCTGTGGAGTCGGCCAGGCGTCGGCTCAGAAACGGAGGCATACCTAACATGCGTAGTGTCCTTAGGTAGTACTTCACTTATTGCTGGCTCAATGGCGTAGTTGGTTATCGCATCTGTCTAACAGAACCTCCAGAAGATGGAAGTGCACAGAAGGTCTCCTGTTCGAGCCAGGATTGAGTCATTTGTTGATGAATGTAAATTTTTTTCAAAGGTCTATATACTTTGCAGGTACACTAACATGAATTAGCACCTGCCTGACGCTTTGCGTTCGTGTTGTTCCGTTCGTTCTTCAATCAACCCTTGTCTTCCCTCATAGATTCCTCTTCGTGTAAATTAGTGAGTCCTGCTTAATGTAAACAACTATTTGCTACAGAATGATGCAACAGAAATGATAATCTAGACAACGCACTCGATGAAACTTTTTGGGTAAGAGTGGGGAAATTTTCAAGCTCCTTCACGCTTGAACAGGCACCATCCTTTTCCTTTCCTCCGCTGCCAGCACAGCCTCCTGAATTTTCCTTTTCTTGACATCTATCGCAGACTGGAACTCGATAGCTCCTTCCTTCGCCTTGGGTGACTCCACTGCCTCAATCCGACTATGTACAGCTTCAAGCTGAGAAGTACCTTCCAAACACCACTGTAAAGCTTTCTCGACCCTCTCCTTCAAGTCTGCGGCTGTCTCCGTGTCGCTAAACGCAACCGGCTGTCTGAACGAAAGCCAAGTGTACAATCCAATGCATCGATGGAAGTTCTCCAGACTAGACAACACAGTGGGTGGCGTCCTATATCGCTTACCGGACGCCATTTGCTCCTCTACACGATCGAGAACTTTTGTGAAATCCGAGCCCTGCACGCATTGCGATAACGAGACAGAATACGTGGTGGAGTACTTCCCCATCATCGATTCGACAAAAGGCAGACAATCGTCTTGCCTCCACGGTATGGGAGCCGTCATGAACATCACCCTGTCGGCCAAAGAAAGGTGAAGTGCTTTTTTATCGATGAGATGCGACATTTTGTCCAATGCAGCCAGCACCGTGTACCGACAAAAGGGCCTGGTTCGAGAAACGTACAAGTGTGCATTGTAGATTGTCCCCATGCTGGATTCTGGTGGCAGCGCTTGAAGAATTTTGCGCGAGGTGTCCGAGTCCGGTCCTAAGCGCGCAGTGACGAGGGGGGGTGGAGTTGATGCGAGTGCTTTCCTGATAAAACCCAGGCTGGCATCATGTAGAGCGCTCACGTATCCGCGTTGTTCTTGAAGTAACCCGAAGCGTCCTGCTCGGCCGGCTATTTGTTTAGTCTGAGATAACGAAAGCGCGCGGATTCGACCTCCATCAAATTTGGATATGCTTTCGAAGATAATTCGGCGAATTTTCCTGCAAAGAAGTTATTTCAGAGAAAAAAGACTCTGAGAAAGACTTAAAAAGTACGAACAGATTTAAACCCATTCCAATAGCGTCGCTGCCAATAATCACATCGTATCCACTATCAACGTTGTTGAAAAGATCAGCTTGTTCAGCCCGAATCTCCGGGGGAAGCCCTCCATAAACCACCGCGCATCGCATTCCCGTGAGCTTCTCAACCTGCTTTTTGACAGAGAAGATATTGCGCCGCGAGAACGTGACGATACAGTCACCCTTCTGAATGTTCTTGAACGACCCTTCGAGACTCTTATCCATCTCGAGCGGCGTTAAACGCTGATATCGATTAACGATGAGTTCATCGTTGGTGTCTTTGAGCAGCGCTTCGACGATAGGTACAGCTGTTTCCTCCCCGCACAGATGAATTTCCTTAGCACAAAGCCCCAATACGGCATTCGTCCAAGCATACCCTCGTGCCTCATCAGCAATCATCTGAATCTCATCCACGACGGCTACCTCGTACTTTCTCGAAGTGGAGAGCATCTCCACCGTGCAACTAAGCAGGGGAGAATTCTCTTCTACGATCTTGTGTTCCTCCCCCGTGAGCATGTTACATATCCGGCGATACTTGGGGTTGCCGCTGCTCCGCAGTGCAGGCGACGGTACCACAGCATCCAACGCCGTATCCGTATCCACATCCGCAGGCATCGAGGTCGCCTCCGGCGCGACGACGCTCTCCTCCTCAACGCCCAAAGGAACGATCTGTCCCAAATTCAACCTCTCCCAGATCTCATGCGCGAGCAACCTCAGCGGTCCAGCGTACACCCCCGAACTAGCAGCAGCCAGCGCACGCAATGCATTGTGCGTTTTACCACTGTTCGTCGGGCCAACGTGCATGATGATCTTTCTCCGCATCCGACGCGCCTCGACGTACCTGTCCCCCGGGTACTCCATATTCGCCGCGTCGAACAGACGGGATATGGTTCTGATTGTCGCACGGGGAACGACGTCTTTCAACTTCGATTTATTTATGGGGTTGGACGCCCAAGCGTATAATATACTCGTGTATACGATGTCGGAGTAGACTTCAGGCGTATCATGCTCGGGGGAGAACCTAGCAAAGCGTTCGAGGCAATAATAGTCGTAGGCTTCGTCGGTAGAAAGCGCTTTAGATTCCACGTCTGATGCGAATAGGTTCAGCAACGGTTTGATGTCTCTTTTGGGTACACCGAACGATTGTAGTCGTTCGGGAAGACCTTGCCTTTCCGACCAGAGTCGGACGTGGCCTTCAAAGTGTGCAATGATTTTGTCTCGGTCGTCTATGGAAAATCCGAATTTCCATTTCTTCGAAGACTTTGTCGTTTCTTTCGATCCTTCTGCATTCATCATTCCTTTGCTAAAGGAAGGTGAACTGTCATGTTTGCCCGCTGAGCGCCCACGTTTTGCTGGTTTGCCTGAACGAAACCTGCGAGTGGTATAAAGTAGAGAGGAAGTGAAAAGTTGTTGGGCTGATAATGAACTAGTAGTAGAAGCTGAAATGAGACATCTCGAACATGAACTCAGGGCATTGACCCCCAACATGAGAGGAAATAGCCAAGTGCTAATAAAATTTTGACACAGTAGTATGTTATGTAATCTGTGTCACTCTGAAGCAAACGGCCTCGTAGATTCCGGGGTCATGTCCTCTGTCCTCCCTTCGCGTCTAGCAAAACTCATAAAACTACGATGTTCAATCTTTCAAACCGTCTATAACCCCACCGGTATACGCACCGGTGCGAAATACCTTCGCGCGCGTCTACGCGGTCCTTCCATGATGACATACTATCCACCAACACTCAACCTTTCGCTTCTGTCGAGGCAGTATCCTGAGCTGGAGTTTACCGATGAGGATGAGGAGCAGAGATTCCTAGATATCGAGGATAGGAAGAAGCGCGGCAAGGGTGCTCCGAAGAAGGCCAAGACAAAAGGTCTGTCCATGGCATTCCAATACTGTTATTCTGGCGCTGATACTTTTGTACAGAGGAGGGAAGGAGAAACCAAAGACGGCGGTAGAGCTCTGGATATGTGCTCACATTTGCTATGCTTTATTGCTAGCCAGATTTTTACGCGACTCCGGACTAGAGCTATGGTAAATCAATATCTGCTAGTTGGAGTGTTGTGTTGCAGAAAAAGCCAGTCTTGTTCAAGGCTGCAGGCTATAGACAGGCTCAACTTTGTCGGATACGAACAAGGAATGACTGATAAGTAATAGAGTTAATCTGCGTGTCCTTCAACTGTGTTGTGAAATCGCCGCTCTCTTGTTGCTCCAATGCTTGTGCAGAACACGGGCACTCCCTGTCACCCTTGTCCATGCATTGGAGATATGTATACCTCAGAACGGTGTTTTACAGCCCTACTTTTCTCAGGTCAACCGCGATCCCTGGCTTTTCGCCTCCCAATGTTTTCAGACGTGACTCACAGTTTGGCTGTAGGTCGGTCGCTTTCCGAATAGAGCCGCTCCCTCTACAATTCTGATTATTTCAAAGGACTGAAACACTGTACGCCCGGTACGGTGCCGAAAATCTTTACTATGCGATGACAAGTACTCCAACTCATTTGTGTCTTCCCGCCTTATGCCCACTCAAATTCAAGTATCTCCGCGACCTCCTATGATAGAGGAATGCTATATCCCATTTTCCAAGTATCGAATGGTTTAATTTCTTCACAATGCAACATTCAGTTCCTGTATAAAAGCAACGACGAGCAGCATCCAACTCATCAAACCACTCTACTGGACATTCAGCCTATCTGAAAGTTTCCTAATCTTAGAACCAACAATGCAGTTCAAAGTTCTCGTCATCTCTGCTCTTATCAGCTTCGTTGCTGCTGCCAGCCCCGCTGCGACTGCTGCCAGTGCCCCTGGGACGACCAGCATCGCTAGTAGCAAGTGCAAGACTGGCCCACTCCAGTGCTGCCAGACCGTGCAGAAGGCTTCCGAGAAACCTGCCTCCGACATTTTGGGATTGCTCAATATTCCAATCCAGGATGCTAACATTCCTGTCGGCCTTACCTGCAATCCCATCTCCGTTATTGGAGTCGGAGGCCAAAACTGGTGAGCAAATGTCGTTCTAATCGCTTGATGCACCGAATACTCACGGAGACTCTTCATCTTAGCGCTACTCAACCCGTATGCTGCAAGGAGAACAACTTCAGTACGCTGCTGCCTTTTCTGCTTGTCCTTTCAATACCGGCCTTGGGACTAATGTTACTTATAAACAGATGGCGTGGTTGCCCTTGGTTGCACTCCTGTCAACGTCGGACTCTAGATAGCTGGATATTATACATCGACTCCGTTTGAGCAAGTCTGATGTCGAGTGTTACGTAGAGTAAGGCTTTGGTTATGCAGTGATGTTATTTATGGAGGTGAATACGGTTCGCGAGGACTTTGAGGCGGGAAATGAAGTCACCAAATTCCTGAACGCTTGAGCCTCCAGCGCTCAGCGCTAGCTCCCGTCCAGGTGAGTTTTCATCTATCCGCCAATTCTGCCAAGTGCTAGTTTCCGGCGGTGATACCACCTGATCTGGAAGGTAAACTACCATAAAGAGAAACCCGGTCCCCGATACGTCACGGCCTCAACGTCCTTGTGCGGTCATGCGGGCGATGATCTTGGTGGTCCGCAACCTCTATCTCCAGCAAGAAGGCTATCTGTATTGATGCACATTGTGACTTTGATGGTTGCAACGTTGAGGGTGTGTAAGTTCTGGTATACAAGTTCTGGACTAAAGCTTGCAGTGCCGGTCACGGTGGTCGCACTGGTTGATATCTTCATCAAGCCATTGAAATGGTAGGACTAAGGGTGTATTGATTGCAGAGGGTGTAGATGCACTCGTGTATTTCACTGGTTCCTCCCTGTCTGAATGCAGACCTGAAGCACGTCTCATAACAAGGATTTGCTCATAAGAGAATTTGGTAAACGGCTTCACACTTCCAAATATTTTTTGAATAGCTTCCACAGATACATCTCATGAACGGTGACACTACATTTGTCGTCGTGCACCGCCAAATCTAGGGAACGCAGAGAACCAAGCGATACAGCTATAGAGCTCTATCGTTGGCTTTCTGGAACCAGGAATTCCTGCCATCCTCCGAGACCTGTTCGGGACCATTATCTTGCCTCGGAAGCACCACCAGTAGAAGGATTCTGATTCGGGCGATTGTGGACGTACGTCGTAGGGAAGTTGGAAGTCCTCGTGAATCGTAGGCGAATAACCTATATTGTTATCTGGAGCATCAAGCCGCTATGTAATATTGCAACAAGGAGTGGACAGCTTCGTTTATGTGATAGGCGACGGACATAGTACCATTTATAGCAGTAGGACCTCGAACACCATGTAACTGTAAAAATAACATAACGCAACATTGGGAGATGTCACTGCTAATTGTGTGACCGCGACCTTATGCTGCACTGATTGGTGTAGCGTGCAGCAGAATATATATATTTTTAAGACTACTACCAAACCTTGAACTTACACAATTGCAAAGTCCAGGGGCCAGTGGTGACCACAGGGGTTGTGGTGCTGAGGTTGCACCTGAACGAGTAGTTAGTTGCAGTGAAGCAGGTACTCAGATGGTCGCACAGAAAGTGGGAAACATATGTTATATTGCATAGTACCTTGAGTGAAATATGATGAAGCAGGTACTGGTATCAATAAAGCAATATGGATCAAGGGGGTAAAACAGTAACAATCGAGAAACGAGCAGAATGGTTGGAACGGGAGTTCGTGTATCGGCATTTGAGAAAACACAATGCAGAAAATATCAGAAATGGTATATGCAGCCCTCCACTCCTCAGGCGGTTCCGCAAAAAGTGGCAGCGTTCTGGGGTGTATCGAGCTGCAAGCTATATGTGGCCGATGCGAAAAAGATCGGGGGGTTAAAACAGTAACAATCACAAAAGCAGTTGAAAAGGAATTCGTGTATCTATATTTGGGAAGGCATAAAAATAACAATCAATCAGCGTGATCAACGAAAAGGTATGCGCGGCCCTCCATGGGTGGGGATGGCAATGGGAAAGGACGAAAGGCGAAGAAAGGAATGGGAGATGGCAATGGGAAAGGACGAAAGGCAAAGAAAGGAATGGGAGTATTGCCAGCGAAAAACAGGCAACAAGTGCTATGGCGAAGGACGCGAGGCTAAAAAAGGAATGTGGATTTTGTCAACAAAGAACAGGCAACAAACGAAAGGTATACTGTGAGGAGGTACTCCTGGGTCAATGAAATCAATTAGGACAGGTGCCGAATAACACCACTCTCTTCTTCGGCTCGTTGCCCGCCTGCTGCTCGCGTTTTCTCAAACGCGTTCGAAATATCGAACATCTTGCAGAACTTGCTGCATTTGTGGAAGCCTTGTTCCATAGAATCATAGCATCCGGGGTTATTTCCACCCGCAAATGTATGAGCTAATTCCCTTCATCGCAGTTCAGCCGGCAGTCAAAGCACAATGCAGACCTCGGTGTACTCACGGATGGGTTATGATCTGTGGATCCGTCAACAGAGATTCGCCACCTGTTACCAATGCGTCAACAGGAGCTCTGAACAACCTGCACTTGAATGCACTGACCTTGGTAGTCGGTGACGAAAGCCATCTTTTGCGACAACAGGAATTGGCAGTGCTGCGTGTAACTCAAGAACTCTGCAATATCCGGATATTTCTTCAAAGCACCCGGCGACATATCCATGTTCGCGTTTGAATTGTATTTTCGCCACTTTCCATCAACCACTTCCTCAACCATGTAGTAACTCTTCGGCTCTCCCTTTTCATCCACCTCCCATGCCAGAGCTGCACTCACAAATCGAACTGAGGGCAATGCTTGTCTGGATATTTTCTTCATCTCACAAAGCCCCCACGTGGTCTCGTACACTGCATCAAGCAAGGCTGACGCCCACAGAATACATAGCAACTCTTGCAAGAGCATTGCCTGCTGCTCCAGAATCGGCACAACAACGGGCTTGCCAGACCGGTTCGACGCATAGAAACCCTGCTTGAGGCAAACATCGGCACTTCTGCCTTTGCCAAAGACTTGGTCAGCTCTTCCGAAATGAGCCTGTTTAAAACCCCCAGATTTGGCAGCAGTGTCTAGATTGAGAACAACGTGGAGGCGCTTTGCATCTAGCACGTCCACAAAGAACTTGCGCAGGATTTCAGTGCCATCCATCTTCGCACCCTTCTTCTCAGTGCCAACTTGAAGCAGCAGCTCCTTGATGGGAATCGTTTTCAGTGGCAAGACTATCAGGTTGAGTGTTTTGACGTCTGAAGTACTGATGTTAGTCGCAGCAAGCAGAAGAAAAAATACAGGACGGACTGAAGGCGTTGGTTCGAGACACACTTAAGATACTCTGCTTGGCCAAAGCTGATTTCCACTGGTCTGCATTGAGCCTTGGCAGAGAGCTTTGTCCTGAGGAGACTGAGGAGACACTCTCGAACAGTGGTGATTCTTCCTTTCGGCACCTCTTCGATTGGTTGGAAGAGGCCACAGAGATTTCCATTGCCATTGTTCCATCTGAAACAAGACTCGCAGGGCCGCGTTCATCCTCCGACAGCAAGTCTCCTCGCGCGCGCTTTTTGCCTTTGTGCCCGGTGGTCAAAGAATCTTCGCTCTCAGAGATCTCCTGTGTATAGCATCAGTTAACATGAATTCATTGGGCACAAGGTGCACGCACCATGGCAGCTGGCACTGTGCTCTCCTTGGCAGTTTTACCCTTAGTCTTGGCAGCTTTACCCTTTTTGCCTTTGTGCCCGGTGTTCAAAGAATCTTCGCTCTCAGAGATCTCCTGTGTATAGCATCAGTTAACATGAATTCATTGGGCACAAGATGCACGCACCATGGCAGCTGGCATTGTGTTCTCCTTGGCCGATTTACCCTTAGTGTTGGCAGCTTTACCCTTACTGTGCCCGACGTTGAAAGGATCTTCGCTCTCAGAGACGTCCTTTGTTCAGCATCAGTTAACATGAATTCATTGGGCATAAGATGCACGCACCATGGCAGCTGGCACTGCGTTCTCCTTGGCCGCTTTACCCTTAGTGTTGGCAGTTTTACCCTTACTGTGCCCGACGTTGGAAGGATCTTCGCTCTCAGAGACGTCCTTTGTTCAGCATCAGTTAATATGAATTCATTGGGCACAAGATGCACGCACCGTGTTCGAAGAATCTTCGCTCTCAGAGATCTCCTGCGCGTAGCATTAGTTAGCATGAATTCATTGCGCACAAGATGTACGCACCATGGCAGCTGGCACTGTGTTCTTCTTGGCAGCTTTACCTTTGCTGCGCCCGGCGTTGAAAGGATCTTCGCTCTCAGAGATCTCCTGCGTGTAGCATCAGTTAAACATGAATTCATTGGGGACAAGATGCACGCACCATGCCACCTGGCACTGTGTCATTCTGGGCAGCTTTACCTTTGCTGTGCCCGGCGTTCGAAGAGTTTCCGCTCGCATCAATGGCTTTTCCCTTGTTGGTATAGCCGTTCTGCCATGCCGCAGTCTCTGGCTTCACATAGCTCCCTTTGAAGCTATTGGTTTCGAATTCCTCCAGCTCCTCCTCCTTGTATGCCAAATCTTCCTTCCACTCCACCCACCGCTGCATATATCTGGCATCCACCACGAGAGTCAATTGCATTGGTCCTGCCCCAGCTTTGAACGTGAGCGTCGGATTCGGAGTGTTGCCCTTTTTCATGGTGAAAAAGTTCCCAATTACTTGGGGGATGTTGTCCGCCGCCCACTCTAAAGGAATCTTGCCGGTCTGAATCTCAAAGAGACTCGTCGTTAAAGGTTCGGAAAAGGGAGGGTTCGTCTTCAGGGATCCAAACCTCAGTTCGTGCTGCCAAGGAGACAGAGTGCCATCCGCGCCGTTCTTGATCATCAAGTCGTACGCAAGTTGCTTCAGCGCCAGCGTTCCGAGCGCCACATCGACACCGTCACTCGTTTTCCGGGCAGTCTATCAATGACATTAGCCTCAATCCAGAACTCGGTCAACACCACTCACGCCTATCACCTTTAATTGGCTTTTTCCTGCGGGAATGTACCTCATATCAAACGTGAATCTGGCCGTGGAGCCAGCTCCGCCCTTGAATTGGGTGTACGCCGCGTCGCGATGCCGCCTTCCCTCACTGTTGTGCGACGCATGGGCTGGTGTGTAACCAAAGGAGGTTGAAGATGACTTTCTTGCCGCTGCCGGGGCGCGAGAGAATCCAGCAAGCCTCACTGACGGTCCACCGCCAGTGCCTGATGCCTCGTGATACGCATCAGCGACGCGACCAGGCGCCTGGGGCGCGGCTGGTGGCTCCATGTTCACCGAACCTCTTGCAACAGGGGGAGCAGACGAATCTTGTATAAGCGAGGTTAATGAATGCACAAGATGCCAATTACGAATCACTTACAGCCCCTCTGGGCGTCGATGTTTGACCGCCGGATCATGGCCTGAGCAGCTTGCGAAACGCCCCTCGACGATTCAGGAGGCTGGCGGGTCACTAGCAAGTCACAAACTTCAGTCCATGCTGTGCTGTGCAAGTACACAGGACTCACTATCCCGGGGCATTCGAAGCGTGCTAGGCTTCGATGCACTGTGCTCATAGCACACAGGGCAAAACCGGAGCATTCCTTCCATGCCTTTCACCATGACGCTTTTAAACCCGGCATCAGAGCTGTAATAGTGCTCGCCACGGCACTGTCCTTTGCGACCGCACTCCACCAAAGAGCGCTGGTAGGCTGCGCAACTCAGGCAGACTCTGACAAGCCGACCCCCTGTCTCGAAGAGCTGAGCGGATCCTGGCGCGACCGTTTTATCCCCTCGGCAGCGCTCACCGAGAGCGCAGACTTGTTCGCTTTGCTGTCCAGTCAAGCTAACTAGGATCACGGGCTCTTCTTCAGGCATGATGCCAGGCAACAGACGAGAAAGCGCAAGACAACAGTTTTTTTCTCAGTTCCCACGAGCTCAAAGCTAGGGCTGATGCTTGCATGGTGAGATCACTAATTAATTTGGTGCTAGCTAAAACAAAGCCAAGTCGATGAACTCTCTCTCATCATCCTCATCGGAACCCTCTTCAAGCTCAGACTCCGGGTCAATTTCGAGCAGTGGTACACCAGAATCTACTGACTGAGTGGCGCGCTCGCGCTCGACCTCCTCGTTCTCCTTGTCCAGAAGTGTGTAGCCGTGCTTGCATTTCTTCTGGTTAGGCATGAGTTCCATCAGCACCTCAAACGAGTTCTCAGCCTGCTCCAGTGCAGCATTAACTTCAGCACTTGAAGTCTCTGGGAGTTCTCGCATAGCTTCCACGAGCATCTGGTATACCTCCCAGAAGGACTCGAACGCGATCGGTGGGCGCCCCAGCGCACCATAGACCTCTGAGATCATAAGTTGAAATGCAGGAGGAACAAGTTCGTGAACGGGGTCATCCTTAGGTGCATAAAGTGCCTCTGCCTGGTCAAAGAGTTCAGGTGGGACTGGAATCTGCCGGCCAGGGCATACTTGGTTAACCATAGAGGATCGCATAGGCTACTCGCTTCTCACCATGAAATTGAGGCAGCCAAATCGTTCGGGTTTCGCGTGGATCACATCCGGAATACCGTCTGGTAAAACCTTATGAACACTGGCTCTGCGCTTTGTGCTGTTGCGCGAGTCCTTCCAGTGATCCAGCTCTGCCTGGAAGAAAGGAATGGCGACCCAGCGAAAGACAAGCCTGATCAAACAGCGTCAGAATCAGAGCAGTCGGCGCGCAAACTGGCATACCTTTCCAAAGGATCAGGATCGTGGATATCGTATAGGCCTTCTGCAACCCCTCTTTCCAACAGGTCCTCGAAAGCAGGCGCCCAATTTCTGCGCTGCACCGACCAGTGCGCTTCTGGTTTGATATTCTTGGCATTTGACATCCATCGGTGCTGCAAAGTGCCAGCCAGTTCAGGATCCAAACTCTGGCGAATGAACGTCTGAATGTTGGCAATTCCGTAGTTTTCTGTCCCGCGATCGCTCTGCGTGATCATCGAGACTCCTGCTCGCAATAGTTTGAGCGCGAGTGGCAGGCAGACAATTCGAACAAACTTACCTCCGACCTTCCTGCAGAAATTGATGAAATAAGATCCAACCAATCTGGGATTCTTGTTTGTCCACCATATCTTCAGCCAGGCGATTAGACCCGTAAACGGATCTACTCCCACATGAGAAAACAAGCCAAACCGCATCCATTTATCGTGCTGGTCCATGGCAATGATATCCATAACCCCTGCCGCGTGAAAGATTTTGCGCTTGAACTTCCTGCCCTTGCGCGCTTGAACTGCCTCAGGCTCTAAAATTCTGAGAAGCTGGAGCATGCGGTGCCTGCGCGTGATGTCAGTTGAACGCAGTCCTCCGACAGAATGCAGTGACACACTCAGACACCTTGGTCGCGTAGTCAATCCTGATCTTATCAACAAGCGCGCGAGAACCCGCGTGAGGAAAGCGCCTCTTCACTGTTTGCACCAGAGTCGTGAGATCTTCCATTGAGATATCGCGCTGCCGGGCTCCCTTGAGGTCCAATGACTTGCGGATGCGCGCGACCGACTTGGCACTGTGCAAGTTAACAAGTTAGTGCGAAGGATTTGGGATACCGAAAGGAAGCCACCATACCTCAAACCGTGTTGTGCGCGGTCAAAGTGATCCAACACATGGTCCGCAATGACCTTATCATTAAAACCCAGTCGCCAGTAATGTGATACCCATCGCTCGAGCTCCGCTCGAGGAGCTGCATCGTTCGTTAGTCATGCACACCCTACTGACTGGAATTGAGCTCACGCGTAGGCAAGTGTTGATTGGCCCCTCGAGGCATGGTGATATTTCAGTGGTGAAAAAAAAGCCAAGCAAACAGATATGATTGGTCGACCTGCAGAGCGCCTCCAAGTCAAACATGGCCACACAATGCTAACCCCCTAAGTGAACAGAGAAGGCTATTCATCTTCCCCCGGCACTCTGCTTGAGCGCAAGTCGAGCCGCACCGCACCACAGCTTCTAAGTTCAGCGAGTAGCCCTCAAATCCCGAGACGAGCCGCTAAACTTAGTCGCCCGCGGCACGAATGCTGATCTGCAAGCAACGATCGGCAGTAGGTGACGGAGCACGGCGCAAGAATAAAATCGCCCAGTAAGGGATGTGTTATGAGTTCACTCAGTCGCGGTAGATGTCGATGAGGTGAGGGACAGACAATCGGGACGAGGTGAAGGCTGATATACAACCCATGATCTGCAAGCAACGATCGGCAGTAGGTGACAGAGTACGCGCAAGGATATCTCCTTGTAGACGCGAGAAGGAGACGATGGACGGATATAAACCGTCCAGCCTCCGCTCCGAGTGGGTCGTGGGGCGACAAAACAATGTTGACGAAGGGGGGCATTTGAGTGGCAGAGTAAGCGCAAGAATAAAATAGTCCACTAAGTAGCGAGTCGGCCTTGTGTCCGCATAGCCGTGAGGCGACAATACAATGTCGACGAGGATGGACATTCGAGCAAATTGGTCGCGGTAGATGTTGATGGCGAGAGGGCCAGAGAAAGGGAACGAGAACCTGGTGGGCCAATCTCGTTGTAGACGCGAGATGGAGACGATGGAGGGATATAAACCCTCCAGCCTCCGCTCCGAGTGGGTAGCGCGAGCTACGTGCACAGCCTGCCAGCGCACTGTTGCGTGCAGACCTCACGTCGGTGGGGCAGAAGAGAGACGTTGGTGGGGCAGAACAGGGCAGAACATGTGATTACTTACCTGTCTCGTTCCTGCACGATCAGCGGAAGCATTTTCAATATGTCGACGGAGGCATTTTTCGAGGGCGCACAAGATTGAAAACCGTGGGAACGAAATCTGCGGGGAAGTCACGTTTCATGCGCATGTGCTGCAAGCGCCCACGAAACTGATTTCAGCTAAGTTGAATTTCAGCGCTTCAGCCACCACTGCAGTTCTGCCGTGGATCGAGTGACAGGTATGTTCGGTTCTGTTTATCGGCCCTATTCATTTCTTACTTATCCGGTTGCTTCCTAGGCATATTCAGTGACTTACCAGTGCGGCAGCCTCTTTGGTGAGCGTCTCAGAGTGATACCTCAGAGCTCGTTCCGCCCAGAGGTTTCTCATCGTCCCCCCGCGCAGTGAATTGCGACACTGGATACTCCCCGACAGCGTCACAGACTCTTGCAGTCGGCCGTGGATAATCTTTGAGTGTCAGGTTAGTTCTGTTTACCATATTTCAATGGTTCTATCCATTGATCTGTTATTCAGTTGCTTACTGAGGGAGCTTTGGAAAGTTTGAACGTCTCAGAGTGATACCTCAGAGCTCGTTCCTTCCACAGATTTCTCAGTGTCCCCCGGGCGCAGTGACTTGCGACACAGGAGCTTTCTCGGCGTCTCAAACTTGTATACCTCCTTTACATTGCAAAAAATGTCTCAACAACCTGGGCCGAAGCGCGTGTCTCTATCATTGACATCGAACCTTCAACATTCTGTCATTGACAACGACCTTTTCACAATTGTCAATCGAAAACCTCTTGGATTTCCTAAAATCCCCCTCCGGTCCGAACATGACCCTAGCCCTAGGAGTCAGTCACTCTCGAGGGTAGCTCACCCTGCCTGGCTGACTGATTCGATGCCGTACCTCGCCTTTGTGCCCGCGCACGACCCTTTCAAAACAGAGTGGCTCGAGCCTCTGGACTACACCGAAGAGACGATGCCTGTGGTTGCCGACAGCACACCCGGTGCCGGTGGCATGTTCATCTTGGACAACGAGGTCATACGGCTCTGGCAAGACCTAGAGCGAGTGCTCAGAAAGTTGTTGCGGGCTTCGATGAAGCTAGCGAATATAGGCCTTGCCAGTGATTTCCGGTTTTGGTCATATCCGACGCAATATGGCTACAGCCGCCCACATTATTCAGATCCCACAGCGCGCCGCCATGCGGTGGCCTCTCGCAACGCGTTTCTTCCGCTGGCTGGAGCGATTTCGTACTTTGTCCATTCCATGAAATTGCAGGAAGAGGTTCGCGACGCCCAGTCGGGAAGAGACCTTCCCCGAGGTGTCAATCGCCAGGAGGTGGAAGAGCAGCATTGGAGGTATGTTTTGGACCTTCTGCAAAAGGAGACCGGTTTGTCGAGCATTTGGTTATCTTATTGGAGAAAGACTTTGCTGGAGACTACCCTCGTGGGGGCCTTTGTTGATACTCAGAGGTTTAAATATCTGGTACCTGATCTCATCAAGGCGAGGCTACCGCTGGCGCTGTATTGGGGTGATGCTCGAGAAAGTTGGAGCCATATGCCCCCTCTGAGGACTTGGGCTCCTACTGTGGCTGTGTTGAATAGACTCGTTCTAATTCGGTATGGGAGTGCCAGGTTGTCTGCCCCAGATGCCGAGATAGGCGGGTTGGACGAAGAGGTGCAAAGAGCACTGTCTGGGCAACACGCAGTTACTGCCATCGAAGGCCAACTATACGAACTCTCGATACAAAGTCTAAATTGTGAGCCGACTACACAGCGGGTAGATGGAGGTTCGGCTTCACAACCACTGCTCGCCACAGCACCGCTGTCTCGAAAAATTCCTGCTCTCCCAAACTCTGGACAGCGGCCAGATGAGGATATGAACACATTCTTCAAGAGACGTGAAAAGGAGAAGGAATTGTGTATTACTCGTGAAACAGCAGTGGACCGACAACGTCGTCTTCAAAGAGAGAGTGTAGCAGCCAAAGACCTTCCCCCCGGGAGAAAGGGTGCCACGGTGTTCTACTGGGAGCTGGTGGATGGGGTTAGGCGGCGGATGCCAGCGGGCCGCAATCACTATGAATCTTACTGGCAGGAATATGGGTCCCGCCAGAGAAGGTATAACTCAGTGCGCAATGAGTGGGATGTATGCACTGAGTTCGATCCAGACGACGCGCCTCAATACTGGTCCGATGATGAAGAGGAAGAAGTGCCTGGCTCTGAAGTGCTTCCGGACGAACAAGACGACCTTGACCTGGAAGGCGGAAGTACATCGGCTGAGTACCTCCGACATCTGCATGGTCAAGCGAAACCTACCTCCACCCATCCTCCTCTGGAAATATACGATCCACTTGAGGACGTCGCCTACCATCGCCTGGGATGGCTGGATCATATCGAAGTTGACGTGAATCCTGAGAAGGACGTGCACTGGAACAAAGTCCGGAATGTGTTGGGAAATGTCCGGTCTGAGCCAGCGCCCCAGCTCAAAAATTCCACTTGTGCCCTTCTGCGTCACTTCATTACTGCCCTGCTCGCTGCAGACGAGCTTGCCGATGCACCCAAAAATCTCGATTTACTCTGTGAAGATGCTGAGATACATGGCACATGGGGTTTCTCTGTGATTTACAAGGATGTCCTGGATGGCTATTACTTTATCCTGCCCGATTCAATGGATCGTGTGCGCTATCAGCTTGCACTGAAGAGTCCCGCTGATATTCTCGAGATTGCGCGTCGCGGATGGAGCCCTGAGCCAGTACACCTCATACCGAATCTGATGCGGCATGGTATTGCGTTCAACACATTCATTCGTGACACACCCAACCCATACGCGGTGCCAGGCATTTCTCGGTCTCGACCGTTGCTGGGGTACAGAGATAAAGGGTTCTTGCGGCAAGGATCTGAGGATGTGGTACGCGAGCAGGTGCTGGAAGAGTATCGGGCATATGCGCACCAGCGGGATCGTTTTTTGCAGACAGAAAGAGGTCGAGCGGCTATTCTGGCAGGTGGCATTGTAGGCCGTCTTGCACTGCATATAGTCAACGAAGACACTGTCTTGAAGGGCCCCACTGAGAAGGTCTGGTTATCGGGAGAGTGCGCTTGGGACGGGCACACAGACAGTCCAGGATATTGGGACGATGTACTCACCGAAGAGGAAATTGACTTGATTTGTGGAGTGTATGACGTGGGTACCGGGGAGCGGGACTATCGGGGATATATGCAGGTGGCTCAGAGGTCTTGGTGGCCCAGACCTGTGGCATGGAAAGTGAGTGGGCTCAGTTGTGGGTACTGGACTAGAGATGCAGAAGCTTGGTTTCAGCGCCGCCTGGAGAGCATTAGTGGTGGGTCTGCAATGGTCCTGAGTAGCTCAGAGTGGAAGCAAGCGATCAAGTTCACGAAGGATGCGTTCCGATTGGCGAAGAACACTGACAGAGTGGCAGAGGAGTATCTTGGCACGCGGTTTAACTGGCCACGGCGGCGCACCAAATTGCGGCGCTCTTAAACGTATTGCTTCATTCTTGAATGGGTATCAGCAGTTTGTATGAGACTTATGGGTGAAAATACAGATGTTTTTTTTGTTCTTCTTTAAAATTAGTGAATTGATATGTACACATCATGATAAGTGGTACAGTACTGCAACATGAGAGTTATTCAAGCCATTATCTCAAGATTATCAGCCTGGAAGCACTCTAGTGCTGCCTCATCAGCAGTCAGGGTCCCTTCTAGGTATTTCTCAAACACTCCTGGCAAGCGCGCCGACGTGACGAAGGACAAACCGCTCTGCATCGCAGGTGCGTGGCGATCGTGCGGTGATATTTTCGGCAGACTTGTACCGTGCACTTCTTTTGGTTTCCAAACGACTAGTGTGTTTGCCGCCGATTGCACCCGAATTCGCAGACTGCAATTGTAGAAGTGGGCACCATCGGTTAGTCCGCCAGTCCGGCCTGTGGTCCACGCTATTGCCCAGTCGTGAGGTTGTTTCTCAAAATGTGTAGCTCTGCCAATCAATGGTGAGCACCAATTGAGTACTTGATCTCGGAAGAATCATACCGTGAATAATTGACTGCAAACACTCCAGATGGAGGTGCCATGTTGGCATTGCGAAATAGAATGGTTTCTGGACCGTACTTAACTTCATACTGCTTTTCGGGCCCTCCAGAGTGAACACCAGTATCCATCTGATAGAAACCTCCATCGCGCACAAAGGCCTCGAAATTAGCTATGATCTTCTGTGGCACAACAGCTCGGCACAGGTTCCAGAAGAGTGCGAATACCGAAGCAGCTTCGTATTCGGTTGACTGCTTCTCTGCGTCGCTCATCGATCGAATGATGTTTCGAACCCAGTCGAATGCTGGTTTCGATCTCGCACCAGCACCCCAGCCACTGATAACAATGCTTCCCGTGTCTTCTTTCTATTGAGAGCTGTCAGTACTAGAAGTGCACCGGAAAGAAGCTGCACTCACTCGAACGTTCCTTCGAACCGCCACGTTTCTTTGCACCACACCATCTATCCACTCCACGATGCTCTCGAGTGGGCAAAAGTTTCGAATGACGATGAAAAGATATTCTCCCGTGGTCTCATGCACGAAAATCCTGCTTTCTTCCGGAGGCAGATCGAAAGCCAATTGCGACAAATTGACTTTGTGCAGTGGAGGGCGTTTCTGCCTGGCATCCGCCTGCTTCCCATTGGCCAAATGGTCTTCCCAGAGCGCCGCAATCTCGTCGGTTTCGTGAATCCAGTTTCCCAGCGGAGGATAGGGCTCATCGGGAAAAGTGATGGAGGAAATGGGAATGTTCTTGAGCAAGTCTGAAATTCGCTGATTATCCTGACGATTGTTCGGATTAAGACCCAGTTTGCGAACGAGATCTCGTTTAAGCTGCTGCAGTTGTTTTCCGCGCTTGCGGCGCTCGTCCAAACAAGTCTGTATCGGAGGCGGTAAAGACGGTTGCCTCCCGCACCAGGAGAGATAGTCTCTGAGGGCGCGTTCAAACAGTGGTGCTTGCGAATAGAATGGGCGGACCGAAGAGAGCAGGTTTTTCGCCAGTTTGCATCCCTTGCGCCCAGTTAAAATCGGTCTGGCAAGAGCAAAACGCATCTCTCCAGCTTCTTCACTGTCATCTGCGAGTGAAGCAGTAAAGAGATTAAACACAGTCGCGCGATTTTCGATATCTGACTTTCGAGTCATTGGCAGAGTTTAAGCAGCAGAATCGTGAGTTAGTCAGATGACCGCGAACCTAATGAGTCATCACTAAGAGTGAGATTAGTCAGATGACCACAACCAATGTTTTCAACTTAACTCTCAGCGACATGAAGCAAGAATGCACTGGACTGATCTGTATTCGTGGCATTGGCAGTCTAGTTCGGCGGCTCGTCTCGGGCTTAAGGGCTACTCGTTGGACTTAGAAGACGTGTCGCGAAGCAGGTCGAGCGGTGTTTTGCGGAGTGTTGCATGAGTCGAAGATGATAGGCACTCGAATTTGCCAGGTGCGCTTCGTTATATTTGTGTGCTTTTAGTTTGTCACTGATCACTGTCCCAGAAAGGCTGGGCATGCTAGCATGATTCTACGGGCCCAAACTCGAGTTGATACCTCGAGTCGCTGGGCTCATGATAGGTCTGCCGAAGTAAACCCACGCCTTCTCGTACGGCTCTATCAGCGGCGGAATTGACCGCAATTTGCCACGGCACTACGTGAATACTCGAGCCCGGGAATACTTGTAGCTGAGCCTGCTGCAGCATTCGCTCAAACACGCAGATGGCGATGACAATATGCGAAAAAGCGATTCAGCATGGATTGAATGCCAATTCAGCCTGTTTGCATGGATGGACAATGTTCGTATGGGTCCCCTTGGCCTCAATCAAGGACCGATGGGGAGTAGCATATCTTACCAAGCTACACCAAGCTACACCAAGCTATGGATCGTGAAGAGTATTTGGATGAGGAAACTGGCGGGGGCCCCGCTCTCTTTGCGAGAAGTGGTTGGATGTATGATGTTGGCGCTGATGGAATTACTAGTATTCATTCGCGTGAAGATTTGGCTATTGAATTAAGGACACCGCTCTTACAAAAGGAATTTCCTGTATACATGCCCTCTCTTTCCTCCTTCGCATGATGATGAATTATTTGAAGCGCGCGTAGAAAGAGACTGCACTGCACGAAATTCACAACTTAGGCTAGTGCGCGGGGGCGAGCTCGGGATAAAGCTATTGGCATAAAGCTTCTCAACACCCCACTTCCCGACATGCCTGCAAGCCTCTACGAGCCTTTGGTGTACCTTTACCTTTTGAATTCTATCCTGCTGGAAGGAATTCCAATTGAACTACGAGCTCGCAGTGTCATGTCCTTGCACCCAGATCTCAGCGCCGCGGCCATCTTCGGAGCTTGTTTCAAACGCGTCTTCTAGTCTTCTTCCATTTGCTAATCCAGTCTTCGACACTCAGCTTTCTTTGGTTCAAATCAAGGTTCACGATGTCGATGACGAACAAACCGATGATACGCAGACAATGCAGAGTGGGCAGAGGTTAATGGCGCCAATAGGAAAACAAGCAGCTACGTTGACTGGGCCTCGGGAAACATTTTGGAACCAATGACCATTCCGCCTGTCGGAGCGCCTCGGTCAAAACACAATGAAGCTCAAGTGCGCGTGGATAAGAAGGTCAAAGTAAGAATGATTCGCATTTGTTTCTTGATGAGTTTGCATTGACGTTGGTTATTCTAGGTACCAAAGGCCGTGAAGCTGTCATCTGCGGACCTTCTACGCCAGAAAATCAAACAAGAAAAAGAGTTGCAGAGAAAGGATTCTTCCTTGATTTGATGGAGGGGTCAACTGGACAATATGTCGAAGATGGACGCTTCTGGTCAGATCAAACACGTTGATGTGGTTTTCTACTCGTGAAGAACCGATAGGTGTGTTTTCTCTTCTTATTTTGACTTGGACGCGGACGATTGTTCACGCGACTGTTTCTGATAGTATATATCTCCGGACGACCTTTTGTACTACGCGAATGCTGCTCAGCCTCGAAGAACACTTTCAATATCAGATCGTACTGGGGGGCAGATCCTTGGGGATGAATATTCGACGCATGTTGTGAAGGTTGGTTAGCTCTCTCACCTTACTCTTTTGATACTGCCTGACCTCTTCAAAATTAGAATCGGAGTGGTATTATTTTACGAGAAAGGTTAGATGCTTTCCTAGCTCTATTGTACAGATATATCACTAACTCGAGATACGCGCAGCACCCTACTCAAATTGGACCAGTGGCTACGCGAGTCTCATCAAGTCTTAACGCTTCCCACTCTATGTCTATGACAGCTTTACCCAAACCGGTTGAATTGAAAGCAACACATCGGAATTCGTATCAAATCATTAATAGTACGTTTTATCTTTGCGGGATGTGCCGAGTACTTGCTGAGCGATGCTTTTCTAGATTTACTTCGAGTCGTACGTGCGGGTGTAACAGTCAAAGAGATTGTGGACACGGCGGTTGATCAATGCGACGTTGTCTACAATCTTCGAGACTCTATTGAGGAATCTCGCGTCTAGGCTGAGCAGGCTACGGACGACAAGCAGAAGCGGATGCATGCTCAAAAAGGTATGTCAATTGCACGTTTAGCTGAAATCTGACATGATGGTGATTTTTATTCTTAGCGTTACAGAATTTAAGGCGATACTTTGAGCTTATTGTTTTCCAGGCGTATCTCCAGTCGACAGAACCTGACACGATGCAGGACTTTGAAAGTATCGAGACGTTCGTCAAGAATCGACCAGGTAATTTGGGTGAAATCCAGCTGTGGAAGAATGCCACTGAGGTTCACTTCTTTTGTAGTTATCAAAACATTTGAGAAAGAGCTCATTGCAGAAGGAATGCATGCGCTTAAACCACTGGAACGCGCGGATATCGTAGAAGGCGTGGCACATCCAGACGAGGTGAAGCAAGTCGTCGTGAATCGTTCTGGAGCTATCCTCTCTGCGTCGACAATTTTGAAGAGCGATTTCTTCTCGAACTTACAGAAGATGACATTACCTGAGTGCGCTGTTTTTTCTTTTTTCTCTCGATATCAACCGTTCAAAGACGTATACAGACGAATTGAAGGCTCTCCTAATTTCCGGCGTGTACCTTTGACTCTGAGGGTAGAACCCTCTGGGAGAGATTCACCGACAGAGTACGAAGTGTGCCCTGTCGATGATGGAAGGATGGTGCGCGGAAGGTGCGCGGAAGGTACGTCAGAGTTGAATTGATCGTCCGTCTCTCAATGTACTGATCATCTGCAGTGGTATGCCAGCCGTTGATGGGTAGGTGTTGCCTTTATGCGCGCGGTTCCAGTCCAGCATTGATGGTTTGTTTACAGGTTGAGAAAAGCTTTATTACGAGTAGATGCAGGACCCAACGGTTTGAATCGAGTGTTCTGGACCTCCCTTCGACAAGTCAGTGGAACTTCTATTCTTGAATAGTCTGAGATATGAACCTTTTTTCTTTCTTGCAGGAACCAGTCATCTATGTTGCTGGTAGACCTTGCGTCCTACGGCTAGTTGATTAACCGCTTGAGAGCGCCGAGTATGTACCCGTTCGCTTTCTTATTCAAGCCAACTCACATGTTTTCAGAGCCACGGGAGTTACTACGGCGATGGTGGAAGCAATGGAGCAGAACTTCAAAAAGGATGTACTTCGGGAGCTCCGAGCTGGAAAAGGCAGGATTTTGTTACACGATGCAGTTGAAGAACGCCCGGGTGTTTTCTCGATTATCCCGATATGGGAGACAGCTTATGAGGGAGACATTTTGACGCCGAGAGATGTGCTTGATTTAATGGTAAAGGAGGGGTTCAAGGTCAGTTCATACCAGCTTCTTGAGAATGTGTAAGGGCTGAGGAGCTTTCTTCAAGATTGATTATGACCGTGTAGCGATAACAGACGAACAAGCACCCTTACCTGCCGCCCTTTCTCAACTACTTGACCGTGTCCGTTCGAACTTGTCTTGCGCTGGCGATTTCATTTTCAACTGTCAGATGGGGCGTGGGCGTACGACCACTGGGATGGTCACTGCTTGTCTTATTTCTACTGCCATGAATTGGAATGGACAGACTGAACAAGGAAATGGGAATAATTTGATGGCTTTGGCGAGAGATGACTTTGATGAAGGCAATGAAGGGATGTTTGATTCAATGGATGGTCCGTCGGAAGAGGAGGCGTACAAGCAAGGTCAGTTAGGAATAATATCTTGCTTCGCGGTATATTCCATGCTGATGCCTCGGTGCTCTGTTAGGAGAGTACAAGACTATCTTGCAGCTGGTCGGAGTCTTGTCGCATGGCAAAGTCGCGAAACGGTTGACGGATCGAGCTATTGATTTGATGCAAGATGTACAAAATCTTCGCAAGGCAATCTACGAGTGTGTTGTGCTATTCTCTAATATCTCTTTCAGATACTCAGTCGGTTCTCTAGTTACAAGCTTAAGGTAGATGCATGCGAGCGCGGTACCAAGAAAGAGATGCAGCTTCGCAGTATCACCGTGAATTACCTGCGAGTCTTCCCCTCCTGCTACCAAGGCAAATGCATATATTTAAATTATCTTTTCTGCAGATATCGTTACGGTACCCTGATTGTGTTTGCCAACTATCTCATTGAGATAAGGGAAAATCCGAACTCCGAAGTGACTTTCCCTAAGTGGCTTGAGGAGCATAGGGAGATCACCAAGATACTTGGAAGGCGTTCTTTGGATTGATTGAATTCGGATTTTGCTGGACCCTGACCGGCTTTCGTAGAACCTGGAGTTCTTTGTTTTATATGGACGAATTAGCCCATTTGTCGTATTTTATAGTCATTCTAATTTGTTGTCGTTTTGCTACTTAGCAGTGGATCCGTTACGAAGTTTTCTCGTTGTCGTCCTGAGTGCAAGGCTTAGACTCAGGCGGCCCGGTTTTCCTTCGACTCGAACTGTTCCACTCATGCATCATTCGACTACAGAGAGTTCGAAATGTCTGAGACATTGCATAACGTCTCACTCACAGACAATATCTTGGCGTCTTGACAGCACAATTCTCTCGCATTCCTCTCTCTTTGACACAGTTATCTCAAGTCTGTCGCCCATTGTTAATTTTGTCATTCTATACTAACCACCTCGTTTTCCGCATCTATGTTCAGTGTCTGATCAATTCATCAAGACTCAGAGTTCTGACGTTGGCCAGGAGACTAGTATTCCCTCTCTGGGGTTTGGCCGTGACGGCACTACTTCCCATCCACCCGATCCACATGCTGTTTCCGATATAGAGGCAGAGTGTTACTATGCAGGAATCCTATCTCGGCCCACATTGCTTTATCGAACAAGCAAGGAGCAGTGGGTTCTCCCTAGAGGATTTCAGGCCCAGTTCCGGATGAAGGAGTTGTGTGAAGTCTTCACGCATCCAATTTCGAAGGTCTGGAACGATGACTTGGCCTGGAAGGTTGTTGATATCATGGACGCTCACAAGGTCACTTAAAAATCTTGTTATGTTGTAGCGCTTGCTAACCGCGCACCAAGGGACACCGTTGCCATCATCCTCGAGCCTGTCCTCGGTGAAGGCGGATACGTCCCGGCCCCCAAAGAATTCTTAGAAGGTCTTCGAGAAATCTGCGATAAACATGGGATTCTCTTGATTATCGATGAAGTTCAGTGAGGTTTAGGACGTACAGGAAATTGGTTCTTTATTGAAGAGAGTGGTGTTAAACCTGATATTCTTTTGATGGCCAAGGTGAATTCGACACATGCACGCGTACCTTCTGGTGCGCTCGTTGGTGCGCTCATCGGTGCTCTGGGAGCGTATCTGATGTGGTTAACAATGGTGGCCCATTTTGGTTGGGTACTTGTTACCAAGCCTTCCGGTGTTTATCAGGGAGCCAAGATAATGACCATGTTCTATATCGTGCTTGTCGATGCGTTGGTGCGCTCTCTGGTGCGTTCGCTGGTGCGTTCTCTGGTTCGTTCACTCGTGCGCTCACTTTCGCATTCGCAGACCTTGGATTATTGAACACCCTGGCGCCAAGAGCAATATGGAACAATTTATCTCAGAATTCGACTCCCCTGAGTTCATCAGCGCAAAACTGTATCTTCGCGCGTTTGCAAGCGATTTTCAGATCTCGAGGTGTTACCGAGATTAATGGCATCTGTGCTCGAATAGGCCTGCGAAGTTATAGGTACTCTAACGAAGGATGGAAGAAGTGGGACTCGATATTCTATGAGATTCATGGAATATTTTATTCACCTAAAAACCCCACTTTTGTGCAGAATTTGAACGCGAACTCCCGTGCGGTTGCGGGTGCAGGCTGCGCTTGCCCTGACAGAGTTAATTCTCGCGCATGAGTCAAGTATCTCTTTGTTGATACTCAGAACCTGTGGGCGGCAAATTGGGATGTCTGAAAATAACATATATATTTGCTGCCTAGTATCCGTTTGCGTCGTGCGCGTAAGGTCCAAGGCCACTCCCTCGAAGAGCTTCCTTTCCGAGCAGAGGGTGGTGCTTATGGATCATGGTTAGGTGATATCCTTGTCGTCCTTATTCTCATCGCAAACCTGGAGAGAAGACGGGGTCAAGTACTGTACAGTTGTATCCATCCAATCAAAAATATACCGTATTTCGCGCGATCATTGTATTATAGTGGTCAAGTTTCTTTTTAGGTATGACAGGATATCTCGCGCCATACATCGTCGCGACACGGCGCGTTGCGGTGACCAACTGATTTCTGGCGCCGGCATCACCTTAAACGTCGTTCCTATCAGCCTCTATGAGCTCCCTACACACAGCTGCGGTGCATCCAATCAAAAACTCCCTTCCAGCCTCTGACAAGCCTGGGTGGATATATGTATATCACATCGACGGAACGCATCGGTACAAAGTGGGACGAACGATCAACGTGGAGCGGCGCAAAGGAGAATGGAACCGCCAATGTCGAGGGCAGCGGCACCACTGGTTCACACCCATTTCAACTCAACGGTATGTGAAAGCTGGTGAGTATTCTATTACCTACTGTTTCTATTTCTAATACTTGTGTAGAACATGATATCCATGTAGAACTTGAACGAATTTGCCTTCGGCGTCCGCGATTGCACTGCGCCCAATGTAATTTGTTTCTTTTTCTTCCTTCCATTAAACATTCTAAATTTACAGGATCTTTTTGAGGCGGACGCAAGCATCAAGAGCTTTTTGAGTTCGCCGGAGAGCCGTCTGAGGTGTATCAAAATATTATTGCGCCGCTCGTTCAGCGGATTTGCACGGAATGAATCAGTTTGCTTATATTCGTTGAGTTTACGCGTTGAAGTTCTTGTTCGTTCGCGAAGGCAAGCTGATCTATGTTCGTCTGTTGTTCATTTACGTTCGCTGACGTCTGTTCGTTCGCTCAACCTTGTTCAGATTACTTGTATCCGCGCAATACATGTTCATTCAGTCGACATGTTCATAGCCCTGGGCACCGACTCTTGTACAGTTGGTACAATCATGACTTCTATTTATTCCATGTATATAGTACACTAGGCTGTATCTACTAATGCTTGCCTGCTTTCTGTGTTCTTTAATTGTGTATCTTTATTCTTTACTTGTGTATCTTTATTCTTTACTTGTGTATCTCATACTTTTCTTTCCTGGTATCATAAATGTGACCTTGTCGAACTGAAGCTCGCACCTCTGCCCCTAAGTTACAAATATAAATTGAATGATATCAATTTAATATATAAAAGTATCCCAGCTGCGAGTCCTCGAGGTCCTATCTGCGTAATCAGCGGATCACCCTATAATGGTAGTCTCGTCCGTGATAAACGAAGCTGTCCACTCCTTGTTGCAATAATGTAACGAGTGAATGAGTGCTGAGTGAATGAGTGCTGAGTAAACCAAGCCTTCAAAAAATACTTCGCACCGCAGAATATGGACAGCCGGAACAACTGGTTATATACCGACTCGAGGAGGACGTGAGATAACCGCAAATCTTATTGGGCGCTTCCACAAACCGCATGCCATTACTAATTGGGATTATGTACAAAAGGCAATTCTAGTTCTCCATCTTTCTCCATCTCGACCAACGTTCCTAAAGGGATTCTTTTTTCCACCGCATTATCAGCTCAGAACCGCATCTTGCAGACGACCGCAGTTTTTGGGCTAGTCTCCACTTGCTTTCTATATAGTCTACACAGATGGCGCTGTCTCTTTCAAGTATTCTTTCGTTCGTTTCGCAAGGATGGCTATACCTCTGGACGCTGGTTCCATCGGAGTGACCCTTATCAGCTTGATTCTCGTCGTTGTGATCTCTCGCAAGATCAAGTCACAGAATGTGAAACTTCCTCCTGGGCCTCCCGGTCTGCCTATTCTTGGGAATATTTTCCAGATGGGACACAAAGTCTGGCACTCATTCCACAAGATGAAAGATACTTACGGTGAGTTGCAGTTTTGTTCGGCGTTAGTACCAACACTCAACCGCTATTTGTAGGCCCCGTCATGCATTTGAACATGGCTGGTACACCGTTCATTATCATCAACTCAAGTACCGCCGCTGCAGACCTCCTTGATCGTCGAGCAGCCAACTACTCTGACAGACCTCGTAGCATCGTCGCTGGAGAGTACATCAGTCGTGGACACGTTATGCCTTTCGCTCGATATGGAGACCAGTGTGTACCATCATTCCCCCTTCATTTCGACTGTTCTTACTCGTATTCAAAAGGTGGCGTACAATGCGGCGAGCTAGTCACATGGCTCTGAAGCCAACTATATGCGCTCAATACCATCCAGTTCAAACTGATGAAGCTTGTCTTCTCACTCATGACATGTTGAAAGACCCCGAAAACTGGCTGAGTATCATGAAGCGGTACGCAGGCGTTTCGCGGGGGTCACTTGGTTGAATTGCGTTGATGAATATTCTAGCTCTACGGCCTCCTTCGTGACTTCGACGATCTATGACATGCCTCCACTTAAAGACCCTGATGATCCAATCATCCAGGTTCTGAGCGCTACTGCTGGTCATTTGGCGGCGGCTTCGTTCCCTGGAGCTTACCTAGTTGAGATACTTCCTATATTGGACTATGCCCCAAGATGGCTGTCCAAGTGGAAGAGGGACGCAGAGGCTGCTTATGAACTGTATACATCTAGGTTCGAAAACTTTTACAACAACGTTAAGAGCAGGGTGGTGAGTGTATTTTACTCTTGGGTCTTTCGTATTTTCTGAAGTGTTCTCTTAGAACAACGGAGATCAACGCTCGAGCTTTTGTGCCACCTTGGCCGAGACATCCTCACAACATAAAATGAGTGACAGACAATGTGCTTGGTTGGCTGCTACGATCTAGTAAGTCACAGAGTTCTTCGCTTTTAGATCTGTGCCTGACGAAGAGCTCAGTCTAGCTGGATTTGATACGGTAATGAACCACAAATTGTCTTAACTAGGCTATCGCGGGCTAATTCATAAAAAAAGACCGCCACTGTCATGTCATGGTTCATGGCCTGTATGGTCTTACACCCAGAAGTACAGCAAAAAGCCCAAGCAGAAATTGATCGAGTAGTGGGCAGAGATAGGTTACCGACTTTTGCTGACCTTGAACTTCTCCCTTACATTCGAGCGATTATGAAAGAGGTATGGGTGATGTGTAACAAATCATTTGATTTTCGCCTCATTGACTATCAAAGGTTCAAAGGTGGCGACCAGTCACACCTCTCGGATTCCCGCATGCTACACTCGAAGTAAGCCAAAAACGGTTTTTTTGCACAGTTGTAACCATTCGGTCTGAATGCACGTTTGACAGGATGATTGGTACGAAGGATACTTGATACCTAAGGGATCTACAGTGCTGGCAAACATCTGGTATGACCTCCCGTCTAATCTCGGGAGTTCCCTTGGCCCCCTCAACTAATTGCATACTTCTAGGTCGATGAATCGCGACCCAGAAATTTTCGGCCCAGATGCAGACAAGTTCAATCCGGATAGGTATCTGGACGAGGATGGAAACCTAAAGAACCCACAAGATGAGGGCCATTTTACGTACGGATTCGGTCGGAGGTAAGTGGCTCATCTTTAGTTCAGAGCGTACGCACTGACGTAAAGCCGTATTATCAGAGTCTGTGTTGGCCGATATCTCGCCAACAACGCTCTATTCATCGACATTTCAACGCTTCTTTGGGCTTCGGTGATTGAGCCTACCAAAGGCGAGGATGACCAGCCAATTTTGCCTGATTTGGACCAGGAGGAAAGTGAGGGCGTGTTCACGTGGGTTTTTTTCTCGATTTTATGCATGAGTGAAGGTTATACTGATTATCTTGTTTTCTCTTCACCCGCCCTCTACCCTTCCCATGTAATATCCGTCTGCGTTTCCCCGATGCGGAGATGATCCTGCAGCAGGCTAGAGAAGCTGTATTGGTCAATCGGCCTGGGTAGATTTTGGGCTGCTGTACGCCGTGCATTGCGTAGAGCCGTAGCCTCGGGTTGAGAGGATGCATAGCTTTTTTTGAAGAACAGTCAGATACGTATATAGATTATGACTCGGTGTGGACACTGAACTGAATGCCCCGGGCATCATTTGAGTAAGAGAAGATCGACCACATATGGAGTCTTGTACCATACTTGTATTATTGACGTGAGTAATCCAAACGATTCATCGCCGTTTATGTCAATGTTGCTCTATGGAGGGATTTACTAGAGTCCCGAGCATCAAAAGCTGACTTAAAGCATTATAACCTGAAATGCTACAACAAAGAACGGGTGGTAAATGTCAAGGCACGTTTCCAGGTTAGCGCTTCAAGACGACGATAGTTAGTAATGTACCAGCCTCATACCCTGACATACATACATATGTACTGAGCATTGGCTCAGGCTGCAAGTTGAAGCTGTAGTACCGGATTAGCTCGGGGATACCACTACGAGATTCCAATTGTCCGCCAAGTAAGGTGAATAATCAGGGCAATATGTAGAACAACCGTATGTTTTGCATCGTTACCGGTACCCCTCATTACCCGCGCATCCGAATCGAGAGGGACTTACAAAGGACTCTAATTCAGAGGGAGACGGGCCATGGCCGCAACAGGAAGTTTTCCCCCAAGTTTCGAAAGCCATTGACAGTGTACGGCCCAAGCTGGGATAATGATAATCGGATTTGTATTCAATTTCGGGCGAAGGTCCCTGAGGCCTCCTTAGCTCTCTCAGTAAGTATCGAGTATGTAGTGCTATCGAAGGTATTCTGCCTTGAAGATTCTAGTTCACGGATAAACAATATTTCGCCGGGAGAGGGTTTGTCAGACAGTTATTAGTTCTGCTTGGTAATTGGATGGCTGAAATTACTCAGCTTTCAAATTTCTCTTTCGAGTGCTTTCGAGTATTTAATGCATTCAAATAATGTACATACCCACAAAAATCCAGTGTACTCTCACTATCCCTATCTCAAGGACTCATCCAAATGGTTGCCACTCTGCCTGCATCTGATTTGAAGCTTTTCCAGCCGATTAAAGTCGGCGACATAGAGCTCAAGCATCGCGTAGCGTTAGCGCCTTTAACACGCTTGAGAAACACCGCCGACTTCGTTCCATCCCCTCCTACTCTTCTGGAATACTACACCCAAAGAGCTAGCGTTGCCGGTACTTTGCTCATCTCTGAAGGTATGGCGATTGCTGGCAAAGCCGGTGGATACCCCAATGTCCCTGGTATCTGGAACGACGACCAGATATCTGCATGGAAGAAGGTCTGCATTCATCTACCAGAATGCGAACAATTAGTGACTTGATCTCGTGAACAGATAACGGATGCCGTCCATGCAAGGAAAAGTTACATTTACGCCCAACTATGGGCTTCAGGACGTGTCGCGAATCTGCAAGTCATCCAGTCTTCCGATCCGTCAAACGTTGTCGTAGGGCCATCCGACATTGCCGCGACTGGGTTTGAGGGTCCCGTGCATCCCCTCACAAAGGACGAGATAAAGGAGTATGTCCAACTATTCACCACGGCTGCTTCGAACGCGGTCGACAAAGCGGGATTTGATGGCGTTGAGCTTCACTTCGCCAACGGATATCTCGTCGACCAGTTCCTGCAGGACATGTCCAACAAGCGAACGGATGAATATGGCGGGTCCATTGAAAACAGAGTACGGTTCCCTCTACAGATAGTGGAAAGTGTAGTTAAAGCAATCGGTGAGAAGAAGACGGCTGTGCGACTTAGCCCGTGGAGTACATTTCAAGGTGAAGTAATCTTCCCATCGGCTCATACGGACGTGACTGACAATAACCCATGATTTCAAGATATGCGAATGACGGATCCAAAACCGACATTCACATACATCGTGGCAAAACTCAAGGAACAATACACCGACTTGGCGTTCATCCATATAATCGAGCCTCGTGTAAACGGTGACAATGACGGGTCAGCGCGGTCAGCGGACGGGGATTCCAACGACTTCATCAGAGAGATTTGGTCCCCGAGACCCATCGTCTCCGCTGGCGGGTACAACCTCCAGTCTGCTATCAAAGCTGCAGAGAAGGGCGACATAATTGCTTTTGGCCGATACTTCATCTCGAACGTAAGTGATGTTAGTCTTGTGTCAGGAACAAAGAAAGTGATCATATTCTGCCCATTCTTTGCATAGCCGGACTTGCCCTATCGATTATACCACAAGCTAGCCCTGAATGCATACGACCGCCCGACATTCTATATGCCTGGAGACCATACGGGAAAGGGGTACACGGACTATCCCTTCTCAAAGGAGTTTTTGGAGGCAGAGGCAGCACTCAGAAACTGATAGATATTGCTGACCATACGTCCGTTGAGCTGGCCTATACCAATTGCGATTCTTAATAGACTTTTGGATGCATATTCATTCTAGTGTAGATGAAAGGTAAAACACTGCATAATCAGTACTCGCAGCCCACTTCGAGGAAGTACTCACGGCGTGTGGATTATCACTACAAAGTGTTGCTAGTGAACGATGAAACGTCTAAAAAATCGTCAGTGTTCAGACGACATATTGGTGAACAAAAAATTATGTTACGCACAACGAAACCAGGACGAGACTGACTTCTGGAGCTCTGGAGCTACGCGTCACATCGTATGCTGCCAGAGTTCACACTGGCGACCCATCTAGTTGGCAGCCCGAGGCCTTGCTGAACATGGAAGTAACTTTATCCTGCACAGATAGGTCCCCTGGATGTTCAAAAAACAGCGAGAGATCGCATGCAAGGGTTACTGTGGCGAGCTTTGAACCATTAACTCTAAGAATTCGGAAAGACAGGGGACTAGCTCACCACTGCCTCGATGTCTATCTAAGCCTGACCCCACCTCTGAGACTGTAAGATGCACGACCGCGATCGCCTTGAAGGACTTGAAAAAAGTGGCCATGTCTGCCGAAAATCAGGTCTACTTCTGTGCGTTGCTCCGGTTGCTTCGACCAGTGGGTGTTCTTTAAAGTTCTCGACAGAGTTCTGTATGTGATCACTTGCGAACATTAGTACTGGTAGTTTTCACAGCTTACGATCCAGCCAGCCATTCCAAAGAAGCCAATTCGGTAAATATGACATGTTTGTGCTGGTTCCAGAAGAGTGCTGATGGAATTGAAACACGACACGAAGAAGTGGGGAAAGGGCAAGTTGTATGGTAGTCTGTAGAGCCCGGGGCAGGAGCCGGGCCGCAGACACCAGCCACTTTAGCTTTTGAACTTCACTTGAGGATCTAGGATTTCAGAACTTACAACAGTTCTTATAGCAGGCTACGAAGTCATTGAGAACAGGGTATACCTTTCAGAAAGTACTTTCTACATTGTGTGCAAGAAATAACGATACATACATTGGATAGAAATGACAATTTAGTCTATAAAGTCTATTCTTCTTTCTAGTACTTAAACGCCGACTTTCACGACGCAAGGGCAGCTTGACTCAACCCTCTCCCTGCCCTCTCCAAATTACCCTCTTTCAATTCGTACGCAGGCCGATACCGCTGATACGTCGAACCAAACGCCGCAACGGGAGAAGCAGACCGATCTATATTTGGGCTTGAGTCCGTATCATCAGCGTGCGTGTGTGTGGTAGACATGTAAGCTGATAAAACTCTGGTGGGAGACAGAACATCGGGTTCGGGTGTAGTATGAGTTGACGACATCACAGAGGTGAGAGCGGTGGAAGGTGTGACGATGGATGACGCAGATGGAGGAGAGACAGTATTGGAAGCTGCTGATGATGGAGATATGAGTAGGGCGGGGTTTGGGAAGGTGTTGTATGTTGATCCGAGGGAAGTGTAGCTGCAAAGGCTGTCATATCAGTCGGGCATCAAATAGTCTGATTGAACAACACAGACCCTTCATCATAGAGCTTGCAGTAAGGAACTTTCAATTGTCGTAGGAATGTCCACACATCACAGTAATCCCAATTGATGATAGGATTGATACGCTCGAAAGCGGGCCAGCCGGCATCCGTTGGACAGCGGTGCGAAAGCTTGGCTAAGTAAGCTAAGTCAGCATGGGAGTTTCGTTACGACGGGGAACCGAAATATACACGTACCACCATGAGGATCCGTACGACGTGTACCGATGAGAATGCCCTGAATGAGTGGAAATCGTACTTTGTACATTTCCAATGCCTGACGCATCCCTTCTCCCCCTTTAGCCTTCCCAACGGCCCTGGGACGTGGTAATGGACCCATGTAGTCACGACCTGTAGAAATATCCCCTCGAGGCGTTGAAATGCTCTCCACTGTGTCCTCCTGCGGGGGTCTGCATTCGAAGAGATCCAGATTGTAGTCTTTCGCTGCATGTTCAATAAATTCCTCTAGTACCGGGAACGGAGAGGGGACAGATATGTAGAGAGCTGGTATTGGAGCGGTACATTCGGATGAAGAACGCCTTTTCCCTAGTGCTCCAGCAAAGAGGTGTAGCAGCACTGTACAATCTTTACCTCCATTGAAGCTGATTGATACGTGATCCTGCCTTTGAACCTTGAGAGTCATATATACAGAGGCAAGATATACGGAATGACTACCCACCCGAAAGTGTCGAGAGCGTCGTCGATGACATCCAGAGCTTCTTTGATGAGAGGTGCTAATGGATCATCTGAATGTGCAATGCCATAAACTTGCTCTGCGACTTCTTCCATGCGTATCATCATTACGGTCAGCTCAGCAAACCCTTCCACAAAGGTGAAATGTTCAAAAACAGAGGATGGCCAGTTCAAGGATGGATTAGCTGTTATCTAATATCCTAGAACAGGAACTTTTGGACGAGCGTAAGAATGTCTTAAATAGGGATATCTCGCACGTGATACTAAGTCGAAACAGTGTGTCAGATTAATTTACTTAAATCTTAACCTCCCGCGGCGCACTTTCAGACTATTTCCCTTTCTTACTTTCTCTTTACCACAATCACCAACATGTCGACTATAATTCTTGTCACTGGAGGAAGTGGCCTCGTTGGTAAAGCAATCGAATACGTTATCGAGAACGAGCCCGCTGGATCAAGATTTGGCAAGAGACCTAATGAAACTTGGATCTTTGCAAGCTCATCTGAAGCAGATTTGAGGTGAGCCCCCCGTGCCTGTGTCTCAACTCGCTGCAAGTACTCAGGCATGAACTTAACGCATTGAGGGATCCTGAACAGACACGTAAATTGTACGAGAAATACAAGCCTACACATGTTATCCATCTGGCTGCGCTTGGTACGTTCTGCTGTATGTGATCACGATAAATATTCACGTTACCGCTCTCCATGAAAAGTCGGAGGTCTGTTCAAGAACATGAAATACAAGGTAACGTCATCTGAGGGCTGCGCTGCTGTTATCTCCTTCCTAAATTTGACCACTTATAGCTCACCTTCCTACGGGAAAACATCCTCATTAATGACAACATCCTCCATACCTCATACACGCACAATACGCATAAGCTCATCTCCTGTCTTTCTACTTGCGTCTTCCCAGACAAAGTTGAATACCCTCTTGACGAGCATAAGATTCATAGTGGGCCTCCTCATGAGAGTAATTTTGGGTATGCGCATGCGAAGAGAATGGTCGACGTTCAAAACCAGTACGACATTCCTTGTCATCTTTGATTGTCAATGCTAATTGTTCATTAGTGCATACAAGGAGGAGTTTGGTTGCAACTTTACCTCCGCTATACCCACGAACGTGTTTGGACCCCATGATAATTAGTCTGTTCTGCTCCTATTACTGTTGAAAAGAGGAAGCTAATGTCGCATTGTGTCCGCAGCGACTTAGAAGACTCTCATGTCATTCCTGGGTTGATCCACAAATGCTATCTTGCAAAGAGTGCGTACGCTGCTTGCCCTTCGCTTTGCTACTGTGCTGACTACCCAGAAATATAGAGAACAGCACTCCATTCGTTGTATCTGGCACTGGGAAACCCCTACGTCAATTTATCTATTCCCGCGATCTCGCGAAACTATTCATCTGGATGCTCAGAGAATATGATGATGTTGAGCCAGTGATTCTTTCAGGTATATTGCATTGTACATATTCTTCAGATGTGCATTGATAACATCTGATGACAGTGGGTGAGGATGAAGAAGTCAGTATCAAAGAGGTGGCGGATGCTATTGTAAAAGCTGTGGGCTTTAAGGGCAATTACTCGGTGGGTATATCGCGTCCGTTACGAAATTACTTTTGAAGCCTTGTCCTGTTTCTTTCGACGCTCATCTTCATTTCACTGACTTCTGATGGTAGTTCGATACTACACGGGCTGATGGTCAGTTCCGCAAACCCGCGTCGAACAAGAAACTTCTGTCTCTTATCGGAGACTTCCAGTTTACGCCTTTTGAGGAAGGTATGTCTGACTAATTTGCCTTTATTCTAGGGGCATGAAAGTGCACTTGCTCATGCACTATCGTGATTTAGCGCTGAACGAGTCGGTGACCTGGTTCGTGGAGAACTACGACACTGCTCGCACGGGAAAAGTCCCTTCGGCATAGATTGTGTCGCTTTATCACATCGTTTGTTTTCCTAGTGTCAATCCTCATCAATCTTTTCAGCAAGGACATTTCAATAGTATACACTAGGCTCTAGCTTGAGCCTCACGATAGAAAGCAAATTGTAACATAACTGAGATAGAAACGGACACAAAGTTGTGCTTTGCAGTGACATATCCGGATCCGGATTTTTCTTTACATAAACTATCTTTCTCCTGTCTTTTATACTTTTACTATGAATGCTTTGCGCGATAGTTTTGTAATGATCGTGTTTTCCACGCGCGCGGGACCCACTTAGAACGTTGTTGAGGCTCATCGACAATGTTACAGAGACTACCAGTCGAAATACTGCTTGACATTCTCAATGTTGTGCTTCATCAACCCTCTAGTTCAAAAATCGCCATCTTGTCCACATGCTCGCTTTGCTACCATGTCGGCCTTCGTATCCTTCACCGAGACCTACAGTTCCGCTCTTCAGTTCAACTACGTATATTTTGCGGTCTAATTTCTGCAGGGAGTTTGTCATTGGCTTATGAGCCACAGTCTCTTTCACTGGATATTGCTGGGGGTGACTCTACTGGGATCTTCGATACGCTATATCCTGCTTTGGCTGCAATTATCACCGACCCTAACGCAAGGAAAGATGAAGATGGGAGATTGATATTAGAGAGTTTTCAGCTTAGGTTGAACTCTCATCTCTATGATCGTCACCATGAACGCATCTATACTTGTTTATCTCTAGTGAAGTGCGTCTCGCTGCTGGGCTGTTAGCATTCGCTTCTCTGATACGAACCTGCTGAATGGTAGCCCAACAAACTTTATATGGACCGGCCCAGATCCACCACACCACTTCTCCATTGCTGTAAGTCTGAATAAGCTATACTATCTGATAGTTCATTCATCTCCTGCGTTCATACAACAGATTGTACCACCGGCCGTACCGTACCTATTCCAAGCCCTCGCATCTTATACCCGTCTAAGCTATCTTAAACTTACCAATATCGCGTTTCCGGTCTTGGGGGATGAAGCTACCCTCCGCCCCATCGAGTTACCCTATATCCCTACCCTTCGCACTTTCCATCTCGGACAGACAACCTTCTTGGCTGCACAAACCATCGCAGGCTTCATCCTTAACAGCCTTTGTTTTGAACATACTGAGAATACGGGTCAAAGGCATGATTCTCAGTTACAGCATCTTCAACTTGTGGATGTGTACGAGGGAAGCATTTGGGGCCTTAGACTTCGGGTGGCTCACATTGCCGCTGCTGCCATGATGATTCTCGCTCACCCCAGTCGTTCCTCGGGTATAGGGAAAGGCAAAGGGGAACTGCTGGATCTCATAGCGAGGCTGGTGACTGTGAATGCTCAGACAGAGAGGATTATGGGTGGTGATCGTGATACAACGGATTCTGCGGACATTGACACCGGCACTAGGAGCTTAGTAGATTCCGTTCATACATCCGGTCATATTTAGAGTGGTTAGCCAACAATACGAGATGGTATGTAGACAATTATGTATGGAGATTGTCCTGGTATATGTGCAGAGAAAGACGACATGGGTACGTCCTACTATTAGAAAATTTGAATTTCTAAGTATATTTTTCTTGATGTCCTGTCCTAAAGATGTGAAAAACGCAAAGGATTAAAGCAAATAAGTACTTGAAAAAATCCAGATTATCCACGAAAATGAGATCCATAACCCAAAGTACGAAACATTATTGATTTATCAGCGTGATTGCAGGATGGTCAGCTACATGGTACCCCACTGCTGCTGACCCTGGCTTGGTGGTTGTCCCCAACCTGCTCCCATGCCAGGAGAAGCGAACATCTGTGGCTGCGGTTGTCCACCAAAGGTACCCATACCCATCCCATTACTGCCATACTGAGCAGGAGGCTGCATCTGAGGCGAAGAGGTCATGTACTGATTCTGAAGTTGAGGTGTCGTCGTCATGGGAAGTTGTTGCGGCTGGGGACTGTGTCCTTGCGGCATGAACTGTGACTGCATCACCTGTGGCGAGATCATTGGCTGTGGTGACTGTACTGACATCTGCATTTGAGGCAGTGAAGGTGAAGAATATGTAACGGGCGACTGCATCTGAGTCTGGTTCGAGAATAGCGACTGCTGCTGTAGTGGAGTAAAGGACGTTGATAACCCGGTCGGCAATGATCCATAGGGCATATTCGGAGAGGGAGGGAAGGTGGAAGACAGCGGTGGTGCAAATTGCTGTTGCTGGGAGAAAGGCGTTGACGAGTATGGTGCCTGTTGGTATGAATTCATTCCTATTACCATTGAAGGCATACCCATCCCTGAAGAGTACGGCGCCTGTTGATATGAACTCATTCCTGTTCCCATTGCAGGCATACCCATCCCTGAAGACATTCCTGTCGGATTAATAGACAAGCCACTCATTCCCGTTAGCCCAGCACTGCTGGGACCAACCATCCCACCGAAAGCATTCGAGGGCGCAAACGATGCAGATGCAGGGGGCTGGTACTGTAGTGGTAGGGACGAGTTGGTAGAGGGCGCCTGTAACGATACGAGGTCTTGCCAAACACCATTAGCAGGAGCTGAAGCGGGAGTCACATTATTTGTTGCAGGTAACGACTGCAGCCGGGGGTGTAGCTGGTGTTGCTGAAGTGATGGCATTTGCGTTGTAGTAGAAGGGGCAAGAGAGGACATCGGTTGAGAGACTGACCGTGTTTGCGTCGTAGGAACATATGTGGATGATGGAGGAGCTGTAATGGATGGTGTTGATGACGGCGGGGGATTAGTGGCAGGCGTAGATTTAGGACGGACAGACAAAGATGACGACGACCGTGAGGGTCCGAGCTTGGAAGCGACAAGTGCAGATCGGTCAAAGAAACGCTTGTATTCATATTTCGCTGAATGGTGCAGATTAGGGGAGAAGTGAGGAAGCAAAAAGGAGAAGACGTACCACGAATATAGTGTTCCAATTCGCTATCTCTTTCGTCTTCCGTGTATAGGGGTGGAGGGGGGTGGCGAAGCTCATTGGGATTATATATTGCGTTGGAGTTTACATTCCCCATCTCTTTCATTCTCTGATATCCAGTGTGAGAAACAGTCTGAATATCTTCAATCGTTCACTCACCTCTAACTGTTCCTTCGTCCATGAATCTAGAGTCAAGCTCTTGCTAATTAAGATCGAACGTATCAGATCTCAGGAAGCACAGGAAGATTTGGTAGGGACGTACACTTTCGTAATATGTGTACCGATCTTTCGATGAATAGTAGCACAGTTCACACTACGTAAAGTTCTCGTCCATTAGAGTTGTTCTTCAGCCAAATTCTCTGTACTCACACATATGAATATCCCGAGATTATGAGAAGCCCATCGAGGGTTCCTAGCCTTGCAATCAGCGCACACATCTAGCAAATGTACGTTAATAGCAGCGACAGAAGTAAGAAAAGTGACAGACCATTTCCGGGTTTCTGCACAAGTTCGAGGAGTGCCTTTTGATTTCTGTCACTGGTCAGCTTGCTGACCGACGACATTATACGAATTACGAATTGCAGGGAGACACTCAAGTATCGAAACCGGAAAGCGTCTTCAGGGTCACCAGTTAAGTTTTGTTTGATGTCGAGGCCAATGAGCGGAGATACAAATTTTGAGTCAGCGTCATTTCTGTTAGTCCCTGAAAAATCTCTTGCTTTGACCTAGATTATGCATAGTCGACACCAGTAGTTCCTTTTATCAGCTTGTTCAATCACATCTCGCGAGGAAGGATCGCTTCATTATATTGTATAGCTACTTGCATAAAATAGTCTATGGTAATTGTCACAGCCCGTATAAATCCTTAAATACCATGATATGAATTATAACTCTGAACAACCAATTTTACCCTCATCTAAATTGTCTATGGCACCTCGATAAGTTTTCAGAGCTAGGGAGCTATTCGCCATTCACCGGACGTGAGTGTATAGAATCCAACGCAGACCGAGTCGCAGTGAATAGTCACAATGCAAGGGTTTACTCCGGCTTGGAGCTAGAATTCCTCCGTAATCCAGATTCTACATCCTCCATCTTGAGGCGCTCATAGGAACCCTTATGACCGTTTCCTGATGGCGGGGAAGGAGCCTGAGACTCAAGATGTTTTACCCATGTATAGTAGAGAGAACCGAAGAGAATTATAGCAATTGACGATGCACGGCCGCTACAGGCTCTAGTTAGTACACAATGGTTCAGTCAAGGCGAATACTACGCACGAAGTGATGATATCTGCGAAAAGCCACATTCCAAGGAGAGACGCTGCAACACCACGGACTGCAGAAGAGATCATGTGGGTGATAGGAGACGTCACTTTGATAGAGAGCAAGCTGGCAATGCTCATAGCGAACCCAAGGGCGCCCTGGATCTGAATGTGAGCAAGAAGACCTGACAAATTCATAGAGTGAACGTACAGTAATGGCTGAGCCCCATACAAAGGTACGCAAAGCGCTCATTTGGCCGTCAACCCTGATAAGTTCATCGACACCGAAGAATAGCTTTACGATCTCGGTTGTTTCTCCTGCAACCACAATGATAGGAACTAGGACTATGGCGCTCAGGAGATTGGTGTACCACGAAAGAAGGAGTGCACTGCCGTTTACAACGTTCAAGCTCTGCTTAATGACGACGGAATGGATTGCAGTGATGGCAGAGCTGACCACTCCAAAACCAACACCAACAAGAGATAGGGGGGTCCCGTCAAGGAAAACGCCAACAAAGAATCCCATGGTAACGATCGCGCATGAGAACAGAATTCGGAGCGAAGGGCGAGCGTGAAGTACGATGAATGAGGTGCAAACAGTGAACGGAAGAACAAGACCGCGTGCAACCTGGTAGAAAGAGGCATCCACGTATTTCAATGTGTAGTTGCTGAAGCTGTTGAACTTGTGTCATGATGTTGACAATCATTCCAAAGTTAGTGGAAATACCTCAGACCAACGACATTGAGAGCAACCATAGGCACAAGTCCTTTGCACACGTTGATATCGAAGGTAAGTCGGTCAGGAAGGAGCTTCATGGAATCTGAGACTCCGAATAGCACAACGGCAATGACGAGCTGCATGAGAAGGAAGAATAGGGGTGCTTCGGTTGCGTTAAGTACCCATTTATTACTGGAACAGATGCATGAGCAGGTGGAACAGACACTACGGGATACTTCACATACGCCATAACCATCTACAAGCGTCCCGAACGGTTTAGTTTCCCTTGCAATGCAAACAGATTCTGAGACTTACTGCCAGTGCCGCAACCAGGTAAAAGACGACGACACCAGTCTAATATATACAGAACGTCAATTGAGATAACGATGTAAAACTTTTCAACAACATACCACAAGGCCTTTTGAGGCTGGTTTCGCATTATTTTGAGGGGCCATTGGACTTGTCGTCAAAAAAGATAACGAAAAGCTTGAAGAAAGAAGAAAAGCGTGGAAAGACTGGACAGGTTACTGTGCCGTGGCAACAGAGAAAGAGAAAAAGTAACGACACCGCCTATAGGGAGGCGGATTGAGGGAGGCCGCAGTACTTCAAAAGATACGCTCGGGTGGGAAAATACTTCCAAATTTGATAATGACCATCACAAACGCGTCGCGTCCTTCGTTAGTTGCAACTTTCATCTGTGATTCTGAAAAAGAAAATGTCTCAAGGAGGGACCCAGCATGACTGTAAGCGATTCTAACTTGCTATGCTGCACATTCCTTTCATCTGCAAAGTATCTCAGTTTCCGACGACACCATTCGCATTCTGTTGGCAACGGATAATCATATAGGGTACAATGAAAGAGATCCCATTCGCGGTCAAGATTCGATAAATACCTTCAAGGAAATTCTTCAGTTGGCAAAAAAGCTTGATGCAAGTTGAACTGTCTACAAATTGATTCGTTTGCCAACTCGTGATTCATTAGGTCGACTTTATATTACTCGCTGGGGATCTGTTTCACGAGAATAAGCCTTCAAGAGACTCACTGTACCGAACGATTGCTTTATTGCGAGAATATACAATGGGGGATAAGCCGATACAGGTGGAGTTGCTTAGTGACCCAGATGATGGAAAGGCTGACGGTTTCTCGTACGTCTGTGCCACTCGAGTTATGGGTTTCTCTCTGAAACAGTTGTAGCTTTCCCGCAATCAATTATGAAGATCCCAATTTCAATGTTAGCATTCCCGTCTTCTCCATTCACGGTAACCACGATGATCCTCAAGGGGCCGGGGCGGAAGGAGCCTTATGTGCTCTGGACGTATTATCGGTGTCGGGGCTACTTAACTACATGGGCAAATTTGACCTGCCTATAGATGATGCTGAAGCTGCCAACACCGGCATTGCTGTTCGCCCTGTTCTCTTGCGTAAAGGCAACACCCATCTGGGCATGTACGGTATTGGCAACGTCAAGGACGCCCGAATGCATTTCGAGTTGAGAAGTAACCGTGTGAGGATGTTCATGCCGCGAGATAAAAACAACTGGTTCAATATTCTGCTGTTACATCAGAATCGGTGTGTGTGGACGGCGGACGAATACTTGTTGTCAGACCAGCACTGACGATTTCTCCAGAGTTAAACACGGGCCACAAGAGTCCGTTCCAGAGGGCATGTTTGACGACAGCGTCGACCTCGTCGTCTGGGGCCATGAACACGATTGCCGAATTGTTCCGGAACCTGTCGCCGGAAAGACTTACTACATCACTCAGCCTGGTTCGTCGGTGGCTACTTCTCTAGCTGACGGTGAAGCGCTCCCAAAGTGAGCTCCATTGTTATTTTCTTTACTTCTCTGATACCCTCTTAGACACGTCGCGCTCGTGAGTATTCATGGCAAAGACTTTGAACTAAAACCGATACCTCTACGCACCGTGCGCCCATTTGTCATCGAAGAAATCGTGTTGACCCAAGCTGCTGAAGAAGGAGGTTTTGATCTCTCGGATCAAATGGCGATCTACAAATATCTCAAAAACAAAGTCAACTCACTCATTGAGGAAGCAAATCAGCAATGGGACGAGCGCAACGCTGAAGCCGTCAATGATGGTGAGGAAGAGCTCCCGAGGATGCTTCCTCTAGTTCGATTAAAGGTTGATACTACTGGCGTGAGCGAGATGTCAAATCCAATCCGTTTTGGCCTGGAATTCCAGGGGCGTCTTGCCAACCCTCGAGACGTACTTACATTCCATCGCTCAAAGAAGGCAGGATCACGCGCGGCGGGCAAAGTCTCTGCTGACGAACCTGAGCTCAGTATCGACGACCCCGACCTCACTGTTTCGGAGAAGCTCGCCAAGGTTCGCGTGGCGACGTTGGTTAAAGAGTACTTGTCTGCTCAGGAGCTGCAGCTGTTGGGAGAGAATGGCATGTCCGATGCAATTCAGATGTTCGTGGAGAAGGATGATATCCATGCTATTCAGACACATGTAGGAGCGACACTCAAGACCATGATGAAAGAAGTTCAAGCCGAAGGCGAGATCAACGAAGCTGACCTGGACGATGTGGTCAGTTGTCATCTTTACTCACCTTTATTTGAAAACTGAGATGATACTTGTTGTCAGCTCATAAAAGCAAAAGAGCAGCAGGAAAAAGAATATGCGGAGAAAGCAGTTCGGGGCAATGCTAAATCGAAGGTTAGACAAATGTTGTCCATTCGTCGTCTTTTGTCCTGATACCTCTTAGGGCAAAGCCAAAGCAAATGCAGACTCGGATGCTCAGTCCGAAGACTCCATGATGATGGATATTGACGCTGGCGGCGGTTCGGACTTCGAAGAACTTGACTCTGACGATATTCCACCGCCACCGAAGAAGGCTCCTGCTAGGAGAGCGCCCGCGAAAGCAAAAGCCCCTGCCACTAAGAAAGCTCCAGCAAAGAAGACCACAGCTGGCGCAAGAAAAAAGAAAGTTGTCGTGAGTTAATCTGTCCCCCAGTTCACATCTCAATTCATTGGACTCACTGAGTATTTTGTGGATTGTAGAGCGAATCTGATGAAGACGAAGCCATTGAGATACCGGAGGACGATGACGAAGAAGACGAGCCGCCCAAGCCCGTCAAGAAAACAAACCGAGCTGCTGTTCTCAGGTGCGTCTTTTTAATGTCATCCTGTTATCGGCAACTTCGACATATCTTTCGTGGGGTATCCATAGTCAATCTACGACCAAGAAAGCACCAGCGAAGAAGAGAACGACGGCTGCCTCAAAACAAACCCAATCACAGCTTGCATTTGAGCCAGTTGCCACCAGCAGGTCGTCCCGAGCTGCTGCAACAAGAGCCAGAGGGAGAATGGTGGTATGGACGCCTATTTCTTCCTCTTGAAAGATGCTGAGCACGTCTCCAGGTTGACGACGATAGCGATTAATTTCTGACAATGCTTTCATCCCGTATCTAGTATATATCTGTGTACTCCTAATCGACGCTTTCGATGCATTTTTCCTCGATCCAGAACTTGGTCTCGGATGCGACTGCAGCGAATTGCGATGTCAGGATGGTGTGCAACCCTCATTCTAATTTCGTCAGATTTTCATCCTGCATATCCTGACGTTAGAGGCTGATGATCAAATCTATTTCTGTTCAGTCATCCCGTCGAAGTGCATGTTCTTCTCCTAGAGTGCCCGTCAGAGTACGCTGTTCGTTTCAACTCAGCGGTGTATTTGCAAGAGGAGCATCTCGGCTCCGCACGCATTTCCTCGAAAGGGTTGAAGAATAACATTAATGGTTGTATGTTGAAGTCGCTTCACTGAGAGGCGTTTATTTTGGCACTCCACTACAGGATAACAACCTAATGAAGTAGCGGACTGTGGCGTCCATCCTCTTGGAACCGCAACTTAGCTCCGCACTCGCCTATGTTTTCTCGATCTCAAACCGAATTGCCTTCGTAGATGGTAGCTGCCAGTGGTATAAAAGCGCATTATACAGAATATGATTCCTCACTCGAACACCTGCAGTCGTCGTTCAAGCCTCTTCACATTTTCAATATGCAATTCAAGCTTCTCGTGATTTCTGCTCTTGCCAGCCTCGTCGCTGCTGCTACTACCCCTGCTACTCCTGCTGCGGCAGGCACCACCATTAATGCCAGCAAGTGCAAAACTGGTGCTCTCCAGTGTTGCCAGACTGTCCAAAAGGCCAGCGAGTCCCCGGCCTCGGATATCCTTGGTCTTCTCAACATCCCTATCCAGGGTGCGAATGTGCCAGTTGGCCGTAGGTTTTTAATTTACAGAATCCTGCTACGGTGCTTGACAATATATTTGCCTCACAGTCACTTGCACTCCCATCTCCGTTATCGGAGTTGGAGGCCAGAACTGGTAGGTTTTGTTTATACATCTGCTACGAAACATGTACTCACTGAGATTCTACAGCGCTGCTCAACCTGTCTGCTGTGACAAGAACAACTTCAGTAAGTCCATTGTCCATTGTATTAAGCTCTTTGACAATCTTCTAACGATGTGATAACTTCTAAGACGGTGTGGTCGCCCTTGGGTACGTTCTTTTTGTCTTACTCTCGAACACATTCTGAAGCTAATCATGGATATCGCAGATGCACCCCGGTCAACCTTGGGTTGTAGGTGGTGTCAGTGGGACTTAGGACGTCTGGACTCGCAATCGAGATAACTGAAAGTCCTGGAGGAGGCGGATATCGTTCTTTGTATCCCCATAATATTTATCCCGTCCAAAGTATCTACTAGGTCTTTCGCCTGTCACTCGTTTTATAGTATATCGTGTTTGCCAATATTCGATTTGTTCGTACAAAATTAGTGTAAGTAAGGGGTGAGTAGTAGAGTGTTCCGGTGCTCTACGTACGTCATTTTTCCCCCTCCTTTCGCTGTTTCCAAAGCATTGTCTTGGACACTAGCGGACATCAAGCCTCCTCAAGATGTCAACTGCTCGATGATCCAGTTCGACAATATAAGAGTTTACTATCATCCCGGGCCTGTCTTCTTCGTGGAGGACTCTTTCCAAATTTTTGAGGCCCGGCTCATCAGTGACGACCGGTACGTTCAATGATTGGACACAAACTGCTACTGTAGAGGAAGAGTGGCTCCCAAACTATGATATTATATCTCTAGCATCCGTCAATACGACATCTTCTGATACATTATACATAAGTATTAGAACTGCTAGGAACGGACCTCTGTGACTACATGAGCCACTACTTTCCACCAGATTCCGTCGCGACCTTGAAAGTAAGCGTAGAATTGCTTTCGTCCTGGTACACCGGTACGTATCAACACCGTTGCATTCACCTCGCCTACATTGGATCGCGTCTGCAGCCTTTTTGACGTTTCCATAGTGCTTGTGCGGGACTCGACGTGTTCGAGCCCACTCATGGCAGAAAGATTGGATACTGCATCTTGAAAAGTCGCACCACTAAACTCGATAGAAAGAGTAAAAGTCACCTGAGTCACTACTGTGACTGTCTTCCCCCAGCTTCCCTCTTACGCTCGGCTCGCGATATCTTACAGAATGCCAGCACCCAAGGAGTTCCTCGATTTCGTCGATAGAAATGCAGACAGCTTCATTCAGAGGCTTTCTGAAGCTGTATCTATTCGATCGTACGCTATTTTGATAACATCGTATTTACTGTAGTTCAGCGATGTGATTTATTTCTCAATTAGTGTCAGCGGAGATGCTTCCTTTCGTCCTGAGGTCCTTAGGATGTCCAACTGGATAAATGAACGTTTCAAATCTGTCGGTGTGGAGACACAACTTGTAGACCTTGGAAAGCACGTTATGGATGGCCAGGAGCTTCCCCTTCCTCCTGCAGTTCTGGGACGATTGGGGAACGATCCTAAGAAGAAAACAGTGTTAGTGTACGGACATTTTGATGTTCAGCCGGTACGTACTAAATCATCAAGGTGATCTTATCTGATGCCATGATTATACGCATCACAGGCGAACCTCTCCGATGGCTGGGACACAGACCCATTCAAATTGACCATTCAGGCAAATGGCCAGCTTGTTGGCCGTGGCTCCTCTGATGATAAAGGTCCTGTACTTGGATGGCTCAATGTTCTTCAATATCATTATGAAAACAAGAAGGAGCTTCCTGTCAACTTCCGGTGTTGCTTCGAGGGCATGGAAGAGAATGGGAGCGAAGGCCTTGATGATCTCGTGAAGAAAGAATCTCAACCTGGCGGCTGGTTTGAAGGTGTTGATTGCGTTTGCATAGTGAGTAGCGTCTTTACTTCCAAGTTCTTTCAATTCAACGTTCAAGATAATGTCGTGTAGTCTGACAATTACTGGTTGAACACTCGCACGCCCGTCTTGACTTACGGACTTCGAGGACTTGCTTATTACAAGGTCACCATATCTGGTCCTGCTAGGGACTTGCATTCCGGCGTCTTTGGACGTACTGTTCATGAACCCATGACTGACCTGATCAAGCTTATGGGAACCCTTGTCGACGTAAAAGGAAACATTCTCATTCCTGGTGTAGACGACATGGTGTCAGTGGCAGACGCGAACGAAAGGTCAGTACTAGCAAAGTACTTTATTATTGAGACTCATTCCCTACTTCCCAGACAACTGTACGAGAAACTGGACTACAGCATCTCTGATGTCGAAGAATCTGCCGGTGCATCAATCGCCTTGTCTTCAGACAAGGTTGAGGTCTTGATGGGACGTATGAGAATGCCTAGTCTTTCTCTACACGGTATTGAAGGCGCTTTCTATGGTCCTGGTGCTAAAACTGTCATACCGGCGAAAGTCTCGGGCAAATTCAGTATCCGGTATGTATTCCAAGTTCTTGTCTTCTATTGTACGAAACATAGTCTGACAATCGTCTTCGTCGCTAGTTTGGTACCTCCGCAGAGCCCGGAGAAAGTGTATCCTTTGGTAAAAGCACACATCGAATCAGAATTTGGGAAGTTAGGAACAAAGAACAAGCTCACGCTGGAAGAATTGCACGGCGGTACACCTTGGGTAACGGATATCAATCATTGGAATTTCCAGGCAGCGAAGATTGCTACCAAAGTTCGTGTTTCTGCTGAACCCTGCCCCATTCCGTACTGATGGTTCCATTACATCAGGCCGTTTACAACAAGGACCCCGACATGACAAGGGAAGGCGGGTCCATACCCGTCACTCTGACCTTTGCAGAGGCTCTCGGCGTGAACGTGTTGCTACTGCCTATGGGTCGTGGAGATGACGGTGCCCAGTGCGTACACCTAATTGCTGAAGAAAGGTGTATTTACTCAAACAAAATTTCGTAGTTCGACTAATGAGAAACTTGACCGTTCGAACTATATTGAAGGGGTGCGTTCTTTCTTTTCGCCTAGTTGACTAGATGCTTATGCTACGATTCCCGTCACAGACTAAACTTTTGGGGACATATTTGTATGAGGTTGGTACGATTACTGCGCAGTGAGCGCTGACTCCTGAGACTCGAGTTGTTCTCGTTATTTGAAATATAAAATTTCGGACGCATGAGGACGCATGAAGTCTCTATTTTGAATAATGAAGCCGAGAACACGGAATGAAGAAACGGAATTCTCAGAAGATTTTAATTCAATACGGTGCGATCTTTGATTGATCTACATACTTAGTGTTTCAAAATCTTGCTCAGCTGATAGATGATGATTGTAGAAAGCTGCACGAGAACAGGGCGGCTGACAGGAAACACAAAATTTAAAAGCTTGAAACCTCGAGAAGCTGCTGAGGACCACTAGGCCTTCGGAGATTCGGACCCGTTTTCGAGACCCGACTTTCCTGGGCCGAGAAGGTCGTCAACATCATCTCGGCATGCTTCGGCCAAACGCGCCCATCACAAAGTCCGACTTGAACGACGAATTTTAAGAAACGACAAATTCACAGTGCACACTCACCACAGAAGGGCCTGGGACGTAGGTCAAGGCTGCCCAAGGGCGTTGCATCGGGTAACTTTACGGTCTCTCGACTTGAGGGTGCCGTCCAGAGCGCCTGTATACCTTTTGCCATTTGGTCACCCCGTCAACGGACAACCAGGGACAACCCTGTTTTTCTTGTGTTTTTCTTATGTTTTGGGCTTAATTTCATTTTCGAAGTTCATCAGGAAGAAAGGCTTCTGTCCGCTGTCACCTCGGGCGTCTATGGTGGTCTACCCTGACATGTGTGATCATGGCAGTATGAATGGATTTTCGAATCTATACGTAAGTGGTGTGTATATGGAGTATGTATGTGCACAGTTCCCCAGGGTTCTGACTTCGATTGTATTCTAGGAAGTAACCAGTGTGCACCCCGGAACACGACAAACCCACTTATGGGATTCGTGATATGTCGACCTGCGTCTCAAGAAACACCTCTCCAGGTCAATGAACACATAATCCAACGTCCTTTTTTGAGGTATCAAAGTTTTATTTCCTTCTTCAAGGTCTTCCTCGTCTTTAATCCAGAACAGCATCCTTGTGTATGTTTCAAGTTCTTCCGTAACCTTACGTCCACTTCGGGCTGGAGCAGTCCAAACACGAAGCTTCGTGTCTCTTTTCCCCTGGTGATTCATCGGAAAGTACTTCTGGAGACAGAAGCGCATGTCATGTCGGGAATCTATCTGTTCAACATTCTTCACCAGACCTTGACACATCCCTGAAGCGTAATACGATCTTCTGTAATATTGGACTGTCCAGATTTGGCTCAAGCGTGGTCGAGAAAAGATATAAAAACCCACAAGGCCCATCTCAAAATACCTCATTCGAACTTCTCGGTTTCATCTTTCGATAATTCTCTAGTCGCTCTCTACATCTCGTCTAACTCATCTCACCATGCAATTCAAATACCTCACCGTTGCTGCTCTGGCCACCCTTGCTGCTGCCACCCCTGTTCGCCGGGACTGTGACACTGGTTCTCTTCAGTGCTGCCAAAGCGTCCAGTCTGCTACAGACTCGCAGGCCGCTGGCCTCTTGGGCTTGCTCGGTGTCGTCGTTCAAGACGTCACTGCCCAGGTTGGAATCACCTGCTCTCCGATCTCTGTCCTCAGTGCTGGTGGAAGCGCCTGGTAAGTTATTTTCCCACTGGTAACGCAAAAAGACTACTGGTGTTGACTCGGAATTTTAGCAATGCGGCCCCCGTTTGCTGCGAGAACAACAGCTTCAGTAAGCTCAGGAAATTTGACCTATTTTATATTGGCTGCACACTGACTTATCTATATCAGACGGTCTCATTGCCTTGGGCGTAAGTAATCACTGCATTGTGAGAGTGTTTGATATTAATGTTCTGTCCGCAGTGTGTCAATGTCAGCCTCTAAAACATCAGCAGCACGCTTTTTCAGTGCTTGGAATTGGACTCGCGAGTAGGACTGGGATTTTGAGCTACCATAAATACCACAGATACATAATCGAGTCGTTCACGACACCTCCTGCCGTCGCTGTCCTCGAAGGGGACTCTAATATATACACATTCTTTTGTTTCGCACTGCTGCTCCCTTGAGAAATAACACTGGAGTACAATGCAGGTACAATGAGAGGTTGGTACCTAATTACTAAATGCTGTGCACATGCTGCACTCATTGTACTGAGGGAACGATGGCACGTATGGTGGTCTGCAATGTACGGAGTACAGTTGAGTGTATAAAAGCCTCAAGGCAAAAACGCATACAATGAGCCAGTTGTCTACCAAAAGTGTACAGACAACGTGCAAGGAGAAAACAAGAATAACACAGATCTGTATTTATACAAAGAAGAAACTGAGACGAAACTGGTTATCACATCAACGACAGCGCGGTCGGTAAACTATACGACGGGACGAACAGGAAGATCTACTTATGTAAGTACCCTTCATTAGACCCCGCCAAATTGAGTGAGTGAGCGAGCTACATCAGATATGTCAAGGACGTTTCATAGCCAGAAACATACGTCCAACCCAGTTGACGCTACACGAGCTCTGGAGAGAGGTATAAAGCAAAACTGATGAGTCACATCGCGGCTCCACCGTCAGGTAAATCATGCAGGGACAGAGAATAACTCTCTTTGAATGAGGCAAAAGCTCTTTGGGTAACGAAAAAGCGTGCATAAATGCATATTTCACCGTGAGATAATCATCCAGTATTTCCCCAGACTGAAGAACTCATTCTTGAATCGCGCAACGATAGGTGACGCGAATGATATCCATGAGGGGTTCCGATAGGGTCGAAATAACCCAGAGGCGGATCGAAAGCATGCTGCGCGTTCATATACGCAGTATTGAACACGCTTGGTTCTCCATTCTGAGGGCGTTGTTGATTCATCAATGAGGGAATATAACCGGGAGACCCGTTATTCTGAATGGGGCTTGAGGGGAACAATTGGGCTGCGACAGCTGAAGGAACTGTGCGATAAGTCGGATTCGCCATAGCTAGATGAGGAGCAGGGGCAAACGGCGCAGACGGTAGAGCTCCGACGAGATTGTGCTGAGAACCTTGACTTGCAGGATAAGACGACCATATCGATTGTGATTGAGAAAGGTCTTGCGATTGTGAAGCAAGGTGTTGCCTACCCGCTAGTGGCGCAGACTGGCCGCCGCTCGTCGAGAAACGGAGAGCCTGTTCGTCCTGAGCGGCCGACCAGATGTTGTTCCCAGGAAGCAAAGCAGGTGGTGCTGGAACTAGAGGATCCGACAACTTTCTTGAAGCTCTGGGGACATCGGTGGGGCGATTCGCCCCCATAAAACCTATGAGTAAATCTTCAGCCGTGGTTGGAGCGACACGTGCCGCAGGTCTCGGGGTAATGAATGGAGACTGAGCTGGTGCGGATGTTACTGCTCGTGGCGGAGAAATAGCAGGCTGAATTGGCGAGGGCACGGCATTGCTGGGTGCGGGCAAGAAATTCTTTGGAGAAGCTAAAACTGGAGAAATAACTGGAGACCCTCTGTTTGAATTATGTAAGGCAGCGATTTCAGAATGATCTGTAAAGAAATCACCTGGGATCCCATATAATCTCATCTTCATCATCTTCATCATCTTCATTCAGATGGCCGAAAGCATCACGTAGAACATCTTCGTCCGTTTTTGAAGTGAGTTCTGTCATGGCATCTTCTTCAGGTTGGACTGGGATATGAGGACCAATTCCAGAAAGGAAAGTGGGAGGAACTTCCAAGTCGGCTTCGGTTTCAAGTGTCGTCAATCGCGACGCTATAGGTATAGGCTGATCTTGTGCTTCGACTCCCTTCGTCATGAAATGATTCCCATAAAGGGCGAGGGGTGAATTCTAAAGGAACAACACAATCATATAAGCATTCAAATGTCACACCGAAAAAATATAACTCACCTCCATTTCAACCAACACCTTTGCGTCATTCAGGATGTCCTTGATTCGCATCAACTGAACATCGTTGGGATGGACCTCACTCTCAGCATGGGGAACACCATCAGAATCATCCCCTTGCTTCCTGGCCATAGGGTTCTGGTCGAGTGCATCCTTCAAAGGACGGAAGCCCTTCATCTCCGTATCCTCAGCAAGAATGAAGGTGAGGTCCGGCAACCGATCCGTTGGAAAATTGCGCGACAGACTCCTCAGAAATTCCGAGTATTTCTCCCAGAACTCGATTGTAGCAGTAGATGAAGCGCTGATCGTGGTTTTCCGCCTCTCCTTTGCCTTCGATTTCCCCTTCTCGACGGTACCCAGAGATTCAGGATCGCTCATCACATACGTGAAATTTGCCCGAAGCCACTTTCCAGCAATCCTGAGCGCAGGCAGTGTCCGTCTGAATTCGACGATGAGTCGCTGTGCTAAGTCATTTTCTGAATCCGGTGGAAGAGGCTCCTTCAGATTCTGTATACCAACTTCAAGTAAAGCGCGATGTAAAGAAAGCATATGGGTGTACACTCGGGCCTCGGTGACCGAAGGAGCAAGGTGTTCGGAAGAAGACTCCTGACGACCATTACTTTTGCTCTTAGGTCCCAAAGAGGATTCGTGGTACATGCGAATTTTCCAAAGAGCTCCTTGAGCAAGGATGATCATTTGTAGAATGAAATCTTCCGGGAGATGTCGTTCCGCCACGAAAGAGTAAAAATCTTCAGAGATGACCCTTTGTTGCTTGAGAGCTTTGGAATCATACCTGAGTTCATAGAATGAGCAAGTCAATTCAGACCACGATGAAAAACAACGTACTTAGCGAGCCCCAGCCGCCAAAGTGCATGCAACACCACAACCTTTTCTTTAAAGGCATCTATCTTGACTTTTGGAACGTTGGCAATTTCTGCAGGGACTTCCCTCGGGGGTCGAGACTTCCAATTTGCGAAAGCCTTCTGCAAAAGGGTGCCCATGTTCTCTGAGGCGGTATCGTATGGCTGCTTGACACATAGGGAACGATAATAGTGCACAAGGGATGTGAAGTCGTCTTTCTGATATTGTGCAAGAATGGCGAGCTGATGAGATGGATTTCCGTCGGAGGGAACAAGTCGCTTTGCTTGTTCATAACACTGTTTGGCCCGATCGTAATTCCGAGGCCTAGGGAGATCTAAACCAGCTGCTCCGCCTCTCTTATTCCGACCTCTTCTCCCGCTCTCATCGTGTCCAACTTGAGACCTCCCACCAGATTCGTTGTACAGCTCTCTGTACCGGGCAATGTCACCAAGGCAAATAAGCGCTTTGCTAAAGATAGCAATGCGGCTTTCTCGCTCAGCAGGTGTATTCGGCGCTAAGGAAATTGTAGGGTCTTCTGTTGGAAAGCGGTGTTGGTTTCGGCCGTTTGAAGTGGTATTGCCTGCCCCCGCTGTATCCGCGTTTTCACTTATTAGACTCAGAGAGAGAAGAGTTTGATGGACTTCTTCATCCAGAGCGAAAGAACGAGAATACCGCAAGAGAAATTGCGTCCAGAACTTCTCCTCCTCAGCTAGGAACTGACGGAAACGTTGCAAGAACTTGCGATGCTCCACGGATGGTCGTTGGATGGCTGCCAGTCGCTGCTTGTAGTCAGATATGAAGACATAAGATGTTTGCATCCACAAATGATTTTCCGCTCCCTCAGATTCCCTCGCGTATGGGTGAACGAGGAGCAGATTTAGATAATGTCGCCTTAAGCTACAAGCAGATCATTTGAGGCCGAGGCGCGGCTAATAGAATGCTGAGACTCACTTCTTCCTCATAAAGTCAACATCTTTGTCGAATGGTCCCTTCTCCTTCAATTGCACCTTCAGGCTTGAATGAATTTCTTTCGCCTCTCTATTGCCCAAGGTGAATCATTTAGCCAACTAAGTTCAACCAAGACTGACCGGGCGAGCGTTGACGGTTGTTCAGACATCATACGGGATTCAAATGACTAGAACTCTGTCCATCTAGAGGATATGCAATGGTTCCTGGTGTGTACACGGCTAAGAAAGAAAGGGCATCAGCTCGATTGAAAACATAGTGTGTCACCGGACCAAGTTGCGTGGGAACACAACATACACAGCCCAGTTGAGTTGGGCTGTGATAGTACAAAAAAGGCAAAGAAGAGTCGGAAGTGGGAGTCGCATTTCAATTTCGTATCCTTTGATGGAAAATGTACATGACCATGAGCTTCTTGCCGGACCTGGCGATGTATGTACTCGAAGCTCGTGTTACTTATAGGTGTAATTCTGCTGACTACATTACTTGATGTAAGCCGCATTATGTCCAAAAAAATAAAGCAAGAGTAGTATATGGAAATCAATCATCGTCTCCGTCTCCTGCACCTGGCCTGAAAAGTGCCAGAAGATCATCCATTCCAAGGCGCATGTTCTTTATTTTGTCTCCGCTTAACGCAGCCCGAGCAAGCTCTCGTTTCTTTTCCTGAAGCTATGTCATAGTATCTGTTGAGTACAGACACAACAATGGATTCAAGTTACGAAGGGCACACCTCAAGAATCCGATCTTCGACAGTGTTGTCGATCTTGAGCTTGAAGATGTTAACATCGAGTTTTTGACCGAATCGATGTGATCGATCAAAGGCTTGGTCCTAAAAGGATTTTACGTTCAGAGATCGCCACGATGCAAGCTGTTCAACTGACCTCAAGAGCCGGATTCCACCAAAGGTCAACGAGAATGACATTGTTGCATGCAGTCAAGTTTAAACCTGAGTTCAAGGTGAGAACGGTGTCAGGGTTGTCAAGATGAACTGTGAGTGCGAACCGGTACTCCCAGCCTTGAAAGAAATCAGTATAACTCTGACATTGTCGTTGGTCTTGATTGTTTCAAGAGACTGTTCGCGTTCCTGAGGGCTCATAGAGCCGTCATCTATAGACTTGTCAGTCCGATAGCAACCGTTAATGGAGGGAACGTACATCGAACATATCTCACTCCATTGTCCCTGAGGAATGGCTGAATCAAATCCAGCATAGATGTGAATTGAGAAAAGATGATTGTTTTTTCTTTCGAATCCGAACGCTCGTCGACTTCCTTGAGCAATTGCAGAATCTTCCTAATCTTTGCTGAATCTGGACGACTCGCTTGTTGAGCTTGGATGGCAATGACAGCGCAGTCATCACAGTGATCTTTCAGCTGCTGAGAAGTATAATTGTTTGGGGTGAGTCTGTAAAAGAACTGTAGTTGGCAAGCCATCAAGTGAGGGAAAGTAAGGGCGTACTCAGCCGTGCACACTCTGCATTTACGAGTGACACCAAGCTGCCCGAACGCAGCAACAAGGTCATCTCCGTCGACTTCGTCAACTCCTTTCTTCGCCCCGTTCGACTCTACAGCATCAAAATCTTCCTTATAGTCCTTCGATACCAGCACAGGATGATTGCACGCTGAAATACAGGCAGCATTAGACAAGCTAGTGCTTCGAAAAATCTCACCAACCTTGACGAAGGCGGAGCAACAGCAACAATACAGACATGTAATTTGCCTTGCCTCCCGTTCTTTGAGCTTCCTTCACTAACTTATCGATGACACTTTCCATTTTAGTTTCAAGAGAGGTATAAAATGCTTGTTCTGAAGGAGAGAAAGCACACGAGACGACATTGATAGTTCGCTTGGGCAGTTCAATAAGAACTTTGCCATTTAGCATGTCGTCTTTGCGTCGACGAAGCATCACTTGCTTAAGAACCACTTAAAGGAAGAATAGATCAGAAACTTAGACCTCGCGCAACACAGAAAGAACCACTTGAAGCCTCTTCATCGCCCTGTTAGCACCTCGCCCGTTCTTTACAGGCTTTGCAATTTGCTCATCAAATTTCTCCCAGAGGGAAAACGGTTTGATTCGCAGGAACTTGAAAAGAGAGTATAACTCCGTAACGTCATTTTGCCTAGTGAATGACAGCTCTCAGTCGCTTCGCAATTCACCACGAAAGGATATACATACATTGGCGTTCCAGTGAGTGCCCAGCGGTATTTGGCTTCTAGTTCACAGCACGCAATAGCAGCGTTGGTTTTCCTATTCTTGATGTTATGAGCCTCGTCTGCATCGAAACGTTATACTTTGCATGAACTCCAGCAGAAAAGCAAAGAATCAATTACCGAGAACTACTCGAAACCACTGGACATGAAAAAGAGCATCTTTCTTCTTCGCTCTGGATTTCTTCGGCTCATCTTTCTTGAGAGTTCGGCCAAAATGCTCCCCTTCGGAGCTTTCGTCGTCATCGTCAGCAACTTTCTTCGATTTAGATTTCGTCTTTGGGGCCGACTCGTTCTTGGCCGGGTTGTAAGCACCACACTCCGACTTCAGTGTGTCGTAGGTAGTAACCACGACGTGAGCTCTCTTGAGGACTCTGGGATCTGTTCGCCAAATGAGGATCGGTGTAAATTCGACATGAGACTCGATTGGTCCCACCTGCTGTACGAGAAGTCCCTTGGTGCTTGATGACAGTCAGTCCTTCCGTCATCCTAGCTATTTCATCTGCCCACTGGCCGACAAGAGCAAGAGGACAGACGACCCTACCGAGTTCAGTGTCAGTATTGACAAAGGGAAAGCATCAGTTGACGACCAATGTAGCAGCATCCCACCCAGCCTCTTTGTCACTCTTCTTAGGTCTACCATCTACAATGCGCGTCAGCGTTTGGATCGTCTTGCCTAATCTATCAGGAAGCAGTATAAGTGGGTGTTCGAGAAGTCATGCTATGGATTTCTCACCCCATGTCATCCGCCAAGATACCACCCATTCTCTTCGAATTTGGATCTTCGCGACCCCTCATCCAAGCACGGCCAATGACCTGGTGGGGAAGGAGTTTGAATCCTTCCTTAAATCCCTTCACATAGGCGTCATCGGGGTTAATGTCGACTTCAACATCTTCGTTAATAGCACCACCCATCAGGTCTCGCAGATCTTTTTCAGCTTGTGCCGGAGATACATATCTATAGTCATCTTCAAAGTCGGGAACCTTGACAACCTCGCCATCTTGGGCTTCATCCTCGTCGTGCTTTTCAAAGGGAGGAACCAGGCGATGATCGGAGGGGATATGCACAGGGACCACATTAGGTACAGGCTTGGAAGGTTGTGGTTGAAAGAATGGGTAACCGGAAGCTTTTTGAGCTTCAGTAGATTTCACTTTCATTGTGTCACGAGGCTGGGGCTTATCGAAATTAGATGGCTTCAAAGGAGCGGCCTTCACATGAGAAGTATCGAGTTCGTCCACTTCATCTTCTTCGTCTGAAGATATGATGATGGTATTGCGATCCCTGAACTGCGACTTCTTTGCAGAAGATGAAGAACTTGAAGAACTTGACGACGATGAGATTGTCTATAGAGGTGTAATTAGAGTACGAGATAAGACACAGACACTGGATCCGCACAACAATGCTTGGAGCTGTGCGTCCCTTCACACCAGTCAAGTTAGGATAGAAGCTCGCCGCGTTTTCTGCTAATAAGCGTTGCCGACTTCCTGGGGTTTAATGTAGAGCCAAGAAGAGACACAGAATCTGACATACATATTCTCCATGGTATCGTTGTGCAAGTGTGAGGTTCGCTACGCGTCGTCGTTGAGTGTTCAGCAAGGTTCTGGGTTGACTATGTAAGTTGAGTGAGGAACTGTGAGGTTGAGTGGCGTCGCGTATTAAACTATCCACGTGATCAAGCACGTTACCTAAGCTGCTTTTGACTAGACAGAGTCTCAGTCAAAACGTTCGGATAGCATCAATTACATAATCGTGGCTCTTATTTCTGTAGCTTCCATGCTGGCTGCTGAAGATTCTGACTGGGGCGAGGTCCAATCGTTCGTGAGTTTCACAAAATGACGTTCGATTTTTATTAATGTACTTCGCTATATATAGCCGGATAAAAAGCCCGCTGCTGTTCTAGCAAACGCCGTACGCGACGATTGGGAGGACGATGAAGATGATGATGAACTGCCAAATGAAGAGCTGAATAAGAGGATATGGGAGGAGGCGTATGTCTGAATTTCAATATTCGAAGAGCCGGTCAAATCGTTGAGTTTATTCTTGATACAGTAACAGTAAAGCTGCAGCCCCAATGCCTTCCTTTATCTTATCATCCTCTCGACCAGCTGCATCACCTCCGCCCCCTGCTGCGTTTCAACCTGCGCTCAAGATACTCAAGCGCCCCACATCCGCAAGCCCCTCAAGCTCTACGGCTCCTTCGCCTGCTCCGACAGAATCATTGAAGGAGAGGGAGGCGAGATACCAAGCTGCTAGAGATAGAATATTCAGCGAGACTTTATCATCGAGCGAAGCTGAAGGAGACGCTACCTCCCAAGCACAATCGATATCGAAGAAAGAGAAGATGTCTGTAGCTTCAGATACCACGGCAGTATTTGTTGTACGTAATCCATTAGGTCCGGAGGGAGACTCTAAAGAGTCTGTGCCTCGTAAAGGATTCGGGCAAAGACGGACAGGGCCGCCTCCAAGTCATAAGCCTACAACGTCGGACGAGACCGTAGGATGATTTCTGGACTAGCATTTAACGTCTAATATTCGTCTTGTTTTTGGGTTTTTAGTGTATCATATTGTATGATTTCGAATCTGCTATAGTTGCTCGCAAATGGTCTTTATTGAAACCGCAAAAAGTTTGGGAGACGTGGGGTGAGAAGAAAGCAGCCCACATCCTCCGAGTCGTGGATTGTAGGAATCTGAAGCGCCTGTTGGTTGGGTAGATGGAGATAGATGTTAGACAATACCACCGTAAGAGCCCAACTGAACTTGACATCTAGGGCTTAAACGCGAACTGTATAGCCGTCGCGCTGTCATTATTGTGTCCTTCACTAAGTAGACAGGCTGGACAGCTCATCCGATGAAGAACAATTCTCAGGAGTGGTCTCGACACAGACAATTCCATCAGTCAGAATAGAAGTGAGAGAAAGCGAATAAAATACAGAAGTGGATTTTCATCATTCCAAGCATCTATCCTATGAAAACGCTCGTACAAGCATCGCCATCGCCCTTCCGGCAGAGTCGGGATCGTCTCCACCTGGCAGAGGGATATCTGCACCAATCTTTTCGATCACGTAGTAGTTGAAGAATAGAACTTTGAACGACAAGGCGAGACCTGCATGAAGGAGGGCGATGACCACGATGATGAGCCGGGTCGCTTTTGCTTCGGCCTAGAGGAATACAATGATTACATACGACGTGTGACGAGATGCGTTAACCTTACCGAGGCAAGAATTGGGTATACGTTTCTAACTAGGAAGTACCCAGATTGTGCGAAAGCAATGAGTACCAATGCCCAACGTACAATCGGTACAGGAATTACACAAAGGATCTGAACGATTGAAATCAGCTCGATACTGAGAACATTGGTATACATAACTCACAGATACTGGTACCCAGATGAACATGGCATACCCCCATATCGCGACCGCCTCAATGACACTCCACTCACCGACCCCCAGATATCTCAGCGCTACCCATAGAAGTACAGGAAGCCCCAAGCCGTACGCATAGACTATACCAACAGCTTGAGAAAGTAACTGGAAATCATAATCATATTCTTCCCCTCCGCCGGCCAGATAGAATGAGATGGAGGCAGCTAAACTTGAAGAAAGGAAGAGGGTGAAAATGAGTGTTGTTAAGGTCCAAAACGGTCCGTAGAGGTCAGGTGGATTTAGGTGTGTTGAAAGGTAATTTGTGGATGTAGGGAGAAGTGTGGAATAGCAGCGTTCAAGGACCTATTGAACGTTAGGACACGGATGTAAATTCGAAGCTGTCAAATCCCACCATCTTCGTGTCTACGTCAAAGTAGGACTGGTAATATTCTATGGTCCAGAAACCTCCACTTTTCCGCTGATGGGGCTGGTCTTGCAGGTAACCTAAAAGACTTTCGGTTTCGGGGGCAACAGTGGACATCAAGGGAGAACATACCTCGGTCAGTGTTTCCAACACCCGCTGAGTTATTTCCTCTTCGCGATGAATCCTCATTTCCGAGAAAAGCTAGACAAGAAGGTTCGTTTCACGATATCAACTTGAACAGTGCAGCAGTCACACACATTTGAACTGTAAGCCTTCCGGCCCTTCTTCGAGACGCTAAAGAGTTAAGTAGATATAGTTCAACAAAGAAAATTTAGTTCAAACCAAACTCACTTCATCAGCTTCTACAGCCACATAGGCCATTGTGTTGTACACAAGTTGTATAGGTCAATGTCGAGTTGAATGTTCCCGAGCTTGCACTCTGTGGTGGCAGGCGTTTTCTAGCAAGCACTGGTCACGAGCATAGGTCTATCATCCATCCTAAGCCACGTGGACCCAAGGAATTCAGCCTTTGCACTGTAGTGAGTTGGCACTGTTCATTCATAATAATAGATATCGATAAGCTTTAGCCACTTTTAGCCTTCGCAGCGATGTTCAGCTCATTCGTGCAAATACACCAACAATCGGCAAGAGATTTTTACCGGGATGGGAATGATGGTCGCTCACGGTGTGCATGCATTTGCTTCCGATCTTCGTTTCATCCTGTATCTCAAAGGTTGTTACGGTGTTACAAAGAATTTTGGCTGTCGAAAAGGTTCTATCTGTATTGCAACAATCTCTCCTTTGTCGGACCCACATCTGGTGTGACGGCAATTAATGTCAAAGGAGTCTCATGCAAGATGGGCCCAACCTGTCCTCAATCATTCGAGTACTGCAGAGGAAGACGTGGCGCCAGATATGTTTCCAAGCGAAAATTGGATTGCAATCGAACCTATGCAACGCAAGCCGGATCTACAATGCGCAAGTGGAACTGGTGAGTGAGACCTTTCCTTTGAGCCTTTGAAAGGATGCTGAGTTTCTGTACAGTGCAGCAAGCAGCTGCAACCGATTTACACGAACCGCCCTCATTCATCGAGTCGCAATTCGACATCATCTTGCGTCGCCAACGCATACGACCCCCCAACTCACTCAAAAGAACGGTTGTACCATCCCGTTTCCTGAACCTGCCTAACGACTTTGAATTCGCTGGTTGGGGTTCTTTGCTGAAACTCCGGCTCGACTCGGAAGACCGTCGGGTGGGCTCGAACAATTTTAAAGCTTTGCAAAACATGAAAACTCTCGGACAATTCACGGCTAGCGCACTTCCAGGAAACGCGGTTCTTGGAAGCGTGTTTTACGCGCTCCCTGCGGTTGTGGCCGTAGCCAGTATATAGTGAGTTGTTAGAAATAGTATGAATCTCCGTGTCTTCATGCGTGTACAGTTCTCCGATTTCTTTGTTCATTTCTGCGTTGGTACTCTTTCTATGGCGTCCAATAATGACAGAACTTGGTTCTGCTCTTCCAATCAGTGGCGCACCCTACACTTACATGTATGTGCTCTGCTCTGTTCTCGCTTGTGTGAAGTCAATAACACCTTCTTTATTAGTCTGAATGTATCTACGAAGTCGTTGGCATTGGCCGGATCTGCACTTCTTCTCCTTGATTTCGCCTCTACCTCGGTCGTTTCGGCGGCAACAGCAGTCTCGTATCTTGCAGGCGAGGTGACGCTGCCCTTTCCGAGCTTTGTAGGAACGATCCTCGTGCTCGTAATTTTTACTGCCGTCAGCCTGTCTGGAATCAAAGAGAGCTCGCGGCTAGCACTAGTTGTTCTCTCCTTACACGTCACAACAATGATCGCATTGGCTATCGCAGCCGCTGTGCATTGGGCCAGAATCGGAAATGATCAAATAAGAGAGAACTGGCATGCTGGACAAGCTTTCTCTGCTAATGCAGTGGCTAGACAGATCTTTAACGGATTTTGTCTTGGCATGTTAGGGCTCACTGGTTTCGAATGTGAGTTTCTTTTTTCCGCAAACTCCTACGTATCCTAATAATTGCGGTTAGGCACTCCCGCCTATATTTCGAAAATCAAACCTGGCCGTTTGCCGCTTGTTCTTCGCAATCTTCATTATCCGGCCATCATCCTCAGCTGTTTGATGATGACATTCACCCTTGCCATAGTGCCATTGGCGACTATCTTAGAGGGCGACAATGTCCTCAGTATTTTAGCAGAGAAAGTTTGTCTCATGGTTTCAGTCATCTCAGAATCTGCGTTTAATATATTCCTTTCGACGATAGTCTGTGCACAAGTCTTTCAGAATCTACGTGGCGATAGATGCAATTATTGTTCTCTGCGCAGGTGTTCTCACAGGTAATTCGGCCTTTCTTTGCTGCATATCCAGCTTACGCGTTATCTTATTTTAGGTATCCTCAGCGCATGTGAGTTGATGGAACAACTTGCTCGTGACCGCGTTCTTCCAACACCTTTCCTACACGTCATGCCGGTATTCAAATCACCATATGTTTCGGTGCTATCCTTTACTGTTTTCAGTGGAATAATCTATGCTACTACGGGCGCTAGTCTTTCCATCGTATCAAAAATGTAAGCTGTCTGTTTACTAGAACATAGCAGCAAACTCACAATTTCTATTGCTTACAGGTTTTCTCTTGTGTGGCTAGTTGTCATGTCGCTATTTCCTATCTCCCTCGTCCTGCTTAAATTCAACCGAGGTCGACTAAGGAGGGAACCTAGGACACCGTTATCCGTCGTTCTCCTGACCCTTGCCGTGGTGCCTGTAGTCTTTGCTGGTAATGTGGCCGTTGACCCGACCACAGCAGGGTGCGTCTGCTTCTTCTTTGCTCTTCTCACTCAAGTGATTCTTCTTCAGATATTTTGCTGCATATCTTGTGGCTATCTTAATCATATTCTCGCTGTCGCAGAACAAGGTCCATGTGTTACGGTGGATGTACTGGATGTACGATCAGTATCCACTGCTACATCGTTTTGCTCTCACCAAAACGTGGGGCAAGAAGCTCATAAATACAATGACTAGAATGAGACGTCAGCCTGTGTGCATTCTCGTGAAGACTGATGAGGTATGTACTCCTTCTGATTCATATCGGAAGATGTCAAATGTGTATAAATATTAGATCAATCGATTGTTTCGTATGCTCCTCTATGTCCAGATAAACGAGGAGACATCCTGCGTGAAGATCGTACATTTTGTTGATGAGGAAGTGGGTATACCGTCAGAACTGGAAGCAAATGCCAAGAGTGCGCGGTTTCATTGACATCGTCTTATTGATAAATTTATAAATGAATTTTTAGTCTTGGACGAAGCTTTCCCAGAAATAACTGTAGATTTGGTAGGTCAAAGTCATGCTCCATAGTCAGCCTGAAGCTAATGTACTACAGATCATTGTCGGGGATAGCTTCGAACCAAACAATGTTGCCGGTCTTGCACACCGACTACGAATACCCACCTCTCTCATGTTCATGAGTTGCCCAGGACCAGAATTTCCATATAACGTTGCTGATTTAGGAACTCGAATTATCACCCTCTAGATTTGATTCCAGATGGGCTAGCACTCGAACCGCAGTTTTCAGACGTCTTATGCGCTACGTGGTCTCGTGTAATATTACCCTCACGATGAGTTATTATGATTTTACGAACTGTCTTGAATAATGAAATCATTTTACGAACGGCGGTACAGAGAAGGAATGCGCATGCCACCACGTAGATCTTTGGATCAATCATGTTAAGAACATTAGGCTATCCGTTTTTCAAGCTTACATATGGTCGTTGGAAATTCCAAGACTTCATCCTCCCTCCCATCCACCTCAACAAACTTTCTACGGACTCTCATTTTGCTGCTGCTCAGACATTTCGTTCGTCGCAGTTGTGTCCTTGATTTGAGCGACTGCATGTCGCTTAGTCCCGGACTCGACCAAAAATGCTGTAACATTGAATGAAGCCATCGTCAGACCTTTGCGTGAGCGGACCTGCGGCTCCCAACCGTCAGGAATGCGTTCATCAATCAAAATTGACTGCAGATCGTTGACACGCCCGCCGAATATTCGAATTAACGTCGCTGAGCTATTGTCTTGTGGTCAGACAAGTGCGAAATGCAGGTTCAGATGAAAATCGTACTTCATGCACCCGAAAACTTTGTGAATGGTGCTTGTGGTATACTCAGGGTTAGTAGCTTTTGATAAAGCCCGGTGGTGAGCGAGTGAGCGAGAGATGTCATCAATGGTCAATGACGGATTGCCGTCCTTGTCTTTCCCACTTGCAGAGTCCAACAGCTCCTTGACAAATGGAAGGTGCGGCTTTGACTGGTCTGGCTGGCGATAGACATCCTCTCCTGTAGTAAGAAATCCATCAAACTCTGACCTAGACGAGTCTGATTGTACCAACTAGTCAAAGATCCGTCGTGTTCAATTCCATTGTGTAGACTGATATCAGCTAGATCGAAGGTACCTGAATCACGACATTGAGACTTGTTTTTAAATTTGAAGACAGATAAGCACGGCACCGTTGGAATAGCTACGCTTTAACATCTGTGCACTGTAGTTCGGCACGAAAAAGCAGAAGGATGGAGCAAAATTATAGGATGTTCGGACTACTTGATTCATTTCCTTAAACGTTATATTGCGTCCGTCCCTTGGGAATATTCCTATCGACTCGGAAGCTGTCAAGAGCGTTGTGGGCAATTGAGGAATGAGACTTACCGTGGTTGGCCAGTGCGTTGAGAGCTGGACAAGCACTCCTACTGTCGCCTTCCTTAGGAGCAATGTACTCCGGCCATTTTCCATCTGCTCCTGGGTGGTTGCGGGGTACGACATGTCCAGCTTTCAGATTCGGAGTGAAGACATTGAATAGGAACAGAAGGCCGTCCCAAACGAAGACATGGACACTCTGGAAAAAGGATAGAATTGCACCCATGGCTTCAAGTAGAGCGAGGAGGAATGGGTTATAAAGAGGCTTTCTCTTGCTGGAGAAACATACTTATACTGGCCACGCGACGAGTTGAAGGGCCGAACAAGACGAACGTGATCTTGCAACCATTCTTCCTGTCGAAAAATTGGCTATGTTTGCTAGACAGATGATGTAAGTATGTACAGAGGCAATTGCGAGGATCAGAGCCGAATACATATAGTAAGTATTGAAAACGGACATACTTCTCCGAGGGCTAATCTTAACCTTTTTACGTAACAGACCTCAAATAACTCCACCTCTCCGTCAAAAGGCTTTGACACCGGTGCCATGCGCATAATCCGTACACATACCTAGATAATGCCCTAGTCGATGCTTCAGTATGTAGGGTTATCCGTTCAACAAGCTTACATATAGTCATATGTAGTACATTCCAATGAGCGCCATCGATTACCGACTTTTTTTACCCTCCAATCCATTCAATTTTCAACAGACTTTCTACGCCAACTCGTTCGTCGCGGTCGTGGCCTTGATTTGAGCGACTGCGTGTCGCTTAGTCCCAAACTCGATCAAGAATGCTGTGGAATTGAATGAAGCCATTGTCAGACCTGTGCGTGAGCGGACCTGCGGCTCCCAACCGTCAGGAATGCGTTCGTCAATCAAAAATGACTGCAGATCGTTGACGCGCCCGCCGAATATTCGAGGTAACGCCGCAGAGCTAATGTCTTGTGGTCAGACAAGTACGAAATGCAGGTGCAGACAAAAACCGTACTTCAGGGCACCAAAAACTTTGAAAAGGGTTTTTGTGGTATACTCGGGGTTAGTAGCTTTTGATAGAGCACGGTGGTGAGCAAGAGAGCGAGAGATGTCGTCAATCGTCAATAACGGATTGCCGTCCTTATCTTTCCCACTTGCAGAGTCCAACAGCTCCTTGACAAATGGAAGGTGCGGCTTTGACTGGTCTGGCTGGCGATAGACATCCTCTCCTGTAGTAAGAAATCAATCAAACTCTGACCTAGACGAGTCTGATTGTACCAACTAGTCAAAGATCCGTCGTGTTCAATTCCATTGTGTAGACTGATATCAGCTAGATCGAAGGTATCTGAGTCACAACATTGAGACTTGTTTTTATGTCTTCAGGAAGACAGATAAGCACGGCACCTTTGGAATAGCTACGCTTTAACATCTGTGCACTGTAGTTCGGCACGAAATAGCAGAAGGAAGGAGCACAATTATAGGATGAACGGATTGCCTGACTCATTTCCTTAAACGTTATATTGCGCCCGTCCCTTGGGAGTATTCCTATCATCGAAATTGTCAGAGCGTGAAAGGCAATTAATTGGCGAGGAATGAGACTCACCATGATTAGCCAGAGCGTTGAGAGCTGGACAAGCACTCCTACTGTCGCCTTCCTGAGGAGCAATGTACTCCGGCCATTTTCCATCTGCTCCTGGGTGGTTGCGTGGTACGACATGTCCAGCTTTCAGATTCGGAGTGAAGACATTGAAAAGCAACAGAAGGCCATCCCAAACGAAGACATAGACACTCTGGAAAAAGGATAGAATTGCACCCATGGCTGTAAGTAGAGCGAGGAGGAATGGGTTGTAAACTCTAGCTTGAAAAGCATACTTATATCTCTAGCTTGGGAAGCAAACCTGTACAAGACACGTCAAACGAGGTTCGGAGAATTGGAAGTGAGTCGAATAGGGGGGTTCAACGTTCACTTGATCAATGATTCTTCCTATCAGGAAATCACCTAAAAGGCTGCATGAAAGTGATATTTAAACGTATCTTTGTCAATGATACTATAGACAGTTGCGAGGATAGAGCTGAATCTTGGACTACAGCGGACTACCCAAGTTCCTGTGCCCGCTATCTCAGGTTCGAGAATGACTGCACTACCATCTATCGTAATCGAACCGCCCGTGCAGACGCGTAATAATTTTCATATAGTCTGCTTCGTTATCGGGTGTTATGTATCCAAGTCTGATGAATAGATCTATGATCACTGAATTATGTGTCAGACTGCAGTCACAATGAGTACAGCTTGAAGTTAAACACCTAAGGCGCAATTTGGTTTGAACAAACCTTTGCGCATCCTTGAGATGACCTCTGCTTGATTAAGGAGCTGTTTTTCTAGAGTGAGAGCTAATCTCAACGAATTGTGTGGACATAACAGAGCTCAAATAACTCCACCTCTCCGTCAAGGGGTTTGGGCATAAAAGGACTCGGGTCGGTGCCAGGGGGTACCCGAATATCGTACACATACCTGGATCGCGCGTTAGTCGGTGCTTTGTATCGTGAATGTGCTTCTTACTCTATTTCAGGCTGCAGCCACCCTGCAGAGGTCCTGGGTGGATTTAACTTAGTATACTACAAGGATAATCATGGTTAGAATGTCACCTAAAGAAGTAGCTGATAGATCCAGTAGCACGAGCATATTTTCGTACTACGTCTTCAGATATGCTTGCTTCTTCCATGCATTCTTTAACCATAGAATCGAACGCAGTCATTCCGCTAGGTATACCTCCAGCAACTGTGTTGTCCAGATACCCAGGCCACCTGGTGAAAACGGAAAATTGAATGACCTTGATCGTGTGTACAGGAAAACTGGATACGTTGGCTTCGTTCGCGCTCGTGTGGGCACCCAGATTCGGAGACTACCGTCCTCGAGTTCGTGATACAAAGACATATGCACACCATATGTCACGATGCCGAATAGAGCACAAGCCGATCGCTCCATCTCGAATGCGTAATTCAAACCTTGGTCAGTATCTTCAAGTTTTCCGGGATAATCATGAGCACCAAAAGGATCTCTGTACACTGGGTACATCTCCGCCCTCCATTTCTTCGGACCACAAACGTCTTCAAAGAGGCCAGTGTCCCGCCATCGCTCGCAGACTTCTTTCATAGCGCTCGTACGTTTAGACGGGGTATCCAGCCAAGCTGCGAAACTGATTCTTGGTTTTCCATCCGTATCAACTACCCAGAGCTCTGGCAGATTCTCCTGGCGACTTCTTTCGTTTTCAAGTTTCAACTGATCAACGATAACAGGCCGTAGGAGACCAATGGCTGCGTTGGACGCCGGAGAAAGGTATAGCGGTAAAAGTATTTCTGAGTCAAACGGGGAGGAAGATGGTAATTGACGATTTACGACCGTATTATCGCAGAGATCAACGAGTTGTAGAAAGGATAGCTCTGACATGATACCTTAAAGTTAAGTTACAGTGCAGTGGTGTGACAACAACGTGTGAGATGGTGTCGTGTGACTGTCACAATGAACTCCGTTAACTTTCACTCTCATAAAGTCCAGTTGCTAGCTGTAGCTGCAGCTGCTTCGGTGACGACGGCAGGACTTCTGTCGGCTTACAACTCCTACTCGAAACGTCTAAGAAGGAAAGATCTAGACGAAATTGTTCTTCAATCTATTCAATCAAAACCAAGCTTCCAGCAACTCCAGGAACCTTCGCTCAATTTTCAAGATGTACGAGCAATAGAGAATTTGCCATATGATGAGGAGCTTATAAGAGAACAACTCGCACGAAATTACGCGTTTTTCGGTGATGAAGGCATGTCGAAGATTAGAAGTGCCAGTGTAGTAATTATTGGATGTGGAGGAGTCGGTAGCTGGGCAGCTGTAATGCTGGCGCGATCGTATGTGTCGGTTCTTGTCATATGAATTTTTGCTCATTCCCCAGTAGCGGCGTCTCGAAAATTCGACTTGTTGACTTTGATTATGTTACACTGAGTTCACTCAATAGACACAGTACAGCCGTACTGAGTGACGTTGGAACCCCGAAAGTGAAGTGTATAGAGAGAACGCTAAAGGACATCTCAAAATGGATTGAAGTGGATGCTCGTGTGGACATATGGCGCAAGGAAGAAGGTGGTGACCTACTCGAGGGCGCAGATTGGGTCATTGGTATGATTAAATTTTCAAAACTTGAGCCTGAACCCTGATCATTCGGACAGATGCAATTGACAACATTCAGACAAAAGTGGACCTCTTGAAATATTGTCACGATAATGGGATCAAGGTATGCACCTTTGTTATATTCAAAGGTACACGGATTGATTTTCGCAGGTTTTTTCTTCTATGGGTGCCGGAGCGAAGTGCGATCCTACTCGTATCCAAATCAGTGATATTTCTTACACTGTCTATGACCCTCTCGCTCGCTCAGTCCGTCGGCGACTTCGTCTCCTTGGCGTATCGTCTGGTATCCCGGTCGTCTATTCTACGGAAGTACCCAGCGATGTCAAACTCCTTCCTTTACCCGAAGAAGAATTTCAAAAGGGACCCGTAAAGGAGCTTGGTGTCTTCGATGACTTCCGAGTGCGAATTTTACCCGTCCTAGGTAGGTATTGTCATTGTTCCAACGGTTCCTATCCGTACTCATTCGAGTTAAGGACCTCTACCTTCGATCTTTGGGTTGCATATTGCTACCTACATCCTATGCGAACTCGCAGGCAAACCTATCCTGAACCCTCTTGCTATCAAGAATCGTCGTAAGCTTTACGAGCGTCTGTGGCGTGACCTCCTTCATCGTGAAGAGAAGCTACAAGGACAAACCCTGAAGTAAGCGCCTACTTGTTTGAAGTATTTCTCTCCCTCACCCCCAGTGCAGCCGAATTCCGTTTGACGAAGACGATGTCGCACTAATCTTCGAGGATGTTCATCGTGGCCGATCGGTTCTACCTCCTCACGAAGTACCAACGAAGCCTGCCCTCGTAAGGTGGAACCTTTCGCAGCCATTGACTCTCGGCAATTGTGTCGTCATGGAGGAAAAAGATGTACTCAAGCATGTTCAGGCCTCCCGCGATTCTGAGGGCAAATTGATCTCTCCGAAGGAAGTATGGGGAGATGAGGTACAAGAAGTTGTTAACAGGCGGGAAAATGAGATCAGACGGATTCAGGAGTGGATAGCGTAACAGTTTCTTCGTTACCAATTCTCATACGCTGACATGAATTGGGGTCCTATGACAGTTTCGAATGAAAAATGAATGATTCGCTCTAACCCATATCGTGCTTCAGTTCTACTGCTCTACGTCTCAGAGTCGGGTCCATTGTTTCTGATCGCACCTGACAGCTGTCATTTCGGAGAAGCTTGTGGGGTTTTTGACATATTGGCCTCAGCCTTTGAGACATCTTACCTTCCGAGGTGCCTCACCGGCAACACTAGCCTCAGGCTTACTGCCTCGTGTTCGAGCCAGTCCACGTCCGTGATAGGTTCGGTTAACGACGCTTCTTTCGTAAAGTGCAATTGTACGGAAGGACTGTCTATGTCGCGAAAGGAAATGTTCATCCGTAGCTTCGCTCCATGCTGCATAGATAGATGTTCAAGGTTCATTATGTATTATTCCCGTTGTCAGGTGATCCTATTCTGCTTCTGCGTGCGTCCCAGGATATAAGGTCGAGGAAGATGGTATCTACTTTCTCTACAGCCCGTAATGCAGATGCAATCTGAAAGTGTTTTTTACAGTCTTTGCTTTGCTGTTGTCCTTTACACTATCTCTCGTCGATTTAGGGCACGGAATTTGAAGCTTCCTCCTGGACCCCGAGGAGTTCCTATCCTCGGAAACGTTTTTCAACTTCCTAGCACGAAAGCATGGTTTACCTTCGAGAAGTGGAAAAGCGAGTACGGTAATGTCGTTCGCCTTCCAAATGAATTTCAGTTTTGATGCAGTCTACAGGCCCAATTGTGTCCATAAATTTAGCTGGACAAACCGTCATCGTTCTCAACACAATCGAAGTCGCTACGGAGCTTTTGGACCGTCGAGCAGCCAATTATTCTGATAGACCAAGAAATATTGTCGCTGGAGAATATCTTTGCCGGGGGCTGATGCTCCCTCTCGCTCGATATGGATCTTTGTACGACGTGGTTCAGACTTCAAGCTGTCTGCAATATGTTACTCATAGCACTTTGGCAGATGGCGTATAATGCGCCGAGCAAGCCACTCGGCCCTCAAGCCGAGTACATCCAGCCAATATCATCCGGCGGAAACTGATGAAGCAATTCTTCTCGCACTTGGCATGTTGGAAAAGCCCGATCACTGGCTTGACAACATTCGACGGTTAGTTATTAATGTTATCATAACACATCATAAGTGCGGCTCACACCTGCTATATTAGTTTCACGGCTTCTTTCGTGACGTCAACGGTATACAACATGCCTCCTCTGAAATCCGAGAGAGATCCTGTAATTGAGGCTCTTAATGACATGATAAGTCGTTTCGCACAAGCCACATATCCCGGAGCGCATTTGGTAGAAGCATTACCCATTTTGGACTATATGCCTCAAAGGTTTGTGAAGTGGAAGCGAGACGCCGAGGCGCATTTTCATTCCTACACTGTAAAATTTGAAGAACTTTTTAGGAAGGTGAAGGAAGACATGGCTAGTATCTCTTAATTGTCTAACTTATCAGGAACGAAGCTTATATACTATCCAGTTGAAGGGAGAATATCGCGCAAGTTTCTGTGCTAGCTTGGTTGAAACGGAAGCACATCATGGCATGAATGATCGCGAATCTGCTTGGCTGGCTGCCTCATTATAGTGAGTCACTTGCTCATTTCCGCATGACAGTTCTGTGATTCACTGGCACTGTGTTTTAGTCTTGCAGGCTACGAAACGGTGTGATAGCTTGCTAGCACCGCAGCCAATATTTACACCGCTTTGCAGACAGCTACTGTTCTAACGTGGTTCATCTATTGCATGGTGTTGTTTCCTGAAACGCAACGTCGAGCTCAAGAAGAGCTGGATCGAGTTGTTGGGCAGTCTAGACTTCCAACATTCTCTGATTTAGAACACCTTCCATTCATTCATGCCATTATCAAAGAGGTCGGTCCGTGTCGGTATTTCAATCACATAGAGGAGGCTCATATTCCTTTTAGGTTCAGAGGTGGAGGCCTGTACTTCCTTTCGTCATTCCGCATGCATCATTAGATGTGAGTCGTTGATTAATTTATTTTACAGTACTGCACTTACCTGTCGACAGGACGACTGGTATGAGGGCTATTTCATCCCAAAGGGCTCTATCTGTATCGCGAACGTTTGGTGAGGAAAACTCGTTATCAAAGATATTCAGTCTGACATAAATATACATATTGTCAGGTCAATGCATCGCGATACAGAAACATTCGGGCCAGACGTTAATGAATTTCGTCCAGAGAGATACCTTGATGAGAACGGAAATTTGAAGAACTCTCAAGACGAAGGACATTATACATATGGATTTGGACGGAGGTAAGATCCTAGATCTCGAAGCGCCTACAACCACAAGATCAACGTATGTATCATACAACAGAATCTGTGTTGGACGGCACCTAGCGAACAATTCGTTGTTCATCGCAATTTCTATACTGCTCTGGGCATTGATCATTGAGCCAGCCAAAGACAGTAATGGGAATCTCATCAGGCCAGATATCAACACCCAAGACAGTGATGGTGTCATTGCGTGAGCTGTTCTGTCTATTCATATGCCATGACAAGCTAACTTCTATATGTTCGCTATACATGTAGCCGTCCACCTAAGTTTTCAAGTAGCTTTCGCCCTCGCTTTGCAGACGCAGATGTAAGTCTGCAACTTGCCAGAGATGCCGTCTCAGAACATCGAAGTGGATGATCCAGTAACAAGTGTTTGCGTTGTACCGGAGTTTGTATATTAGGTGCACGGAGCAATGGTGAAACCAATATCATGATAGAACGAGAAGTAATTGGGAGTTGATAGTCAGTATACGCACATCAACTCAAGGCTTATCAAAAAGCCAACATGTACCACCGCGGCACCTGGTCCTCCAAGTTCAATAGCTAGTTATACCTAAAAGTCAATCAAAGAAAGTTGTGTTTTACAGCAGGCAAACTCGCGGGCTCGGAAAAGGGGTCAAATTGAAGGGTTTGCGACACGTGACCTAGGCTTGCTGAAATTTCAACGCAAAAATCGATCCGTCGAGCACTTTGAGGTGTAGCCAGAAGCGATGGTCAGTCTCAACTCTAACGATATAGCGCCCGACTGAACCGCAATTCAACCAACAGTGGTTGTGTCGAGTCTAAACTTGAGCGCTGAGCTCGAATAGCCGCCGATGCGATGCATGATCCACATATAACCTCCACCAAGCAAACACCCTTCATTGTACGTATTGTTCCTGTGGCATACTATACAACCTTCTGATTATGCGACTATTTCCAGCCAGGAGTTCCGGTGAAGATCGTGGAGTAGAGCTGAACGATGACTACGACAAGTTCGGTCCATCAGATAAGCAGTTCGAGGAGACAGGACCTGATGCTCGAGTATACCGCGTGTACATGAAGGAAGCTGCAGCGTTTGATAAGAATCTGGTGGATGAAAATAAGGATGGGTTAGATGTAATCCTAGTCTTCGTGAGTGTTTAATTTGGGTCTTTTCTGACGAAATTGTACTCAACCTCGCATAGGCAGGTCTTTTCTCGGCAGTGGTGACTACATTTCTTGTTCAGGCGTCTCTGAACCTGCAGCAAGATCAGACAGCCGTATCGTCTTCACTTCTGTACGAGCTCGTACAAATTCAGCGGGCAAGTGCTCAGGGAGAGTCGGTTGATAACGTGCCAACATCCTCTCTGCAGCCAAACACAGATTTTACTCCCGATACTATTTCCGCTTGGGTCAACGGACTCTGGGCTTGCAGTCTTGTCGCAAGCCTCTGTGTAGCGCTCTTTTCTGTCCTTGTGAAGCAGTGGCTACATCACTATGACTCATTCTCTTCTGGTGATACACGCTATCGTTCTCATCGACGACAGTATCGGTATCATGGATTCGAGCAATGGAGAGTGACAACTATCACTGGCCTACTACCGATCATCATGCACGGCTCTCTTGCACTCTTTCTAATTGGTCTTGTCATCTTTTACATCCCTCTCCTGCTCCCTCTAGCTGTCGCTATTGCAGTGATCACTGCTGTCGCTTTTCTGCTTTATTTCATCAGCAACATTCTACCAATCTTCAATCCCCAGTGCCCGTATCAGACGCCATTGACGCAGTTCCTTTGCTTTACCATTGCATTCACGCATAGGTTGTTGCTGACTCGACGGCAGGTACCTTTTAAACGCCTGTTGTCGCTGACTCTGCAGCACATACCTTCACCTAAGCGCCTGTTGTTGGTCACCCAACGGCACACTCGTCTTTTATTCCACAGATGTTTCGGTTCTTCTCTGCCACTCAATTCTGATTTGAGCACGATCCGCGAGAGCCGCCACCCCGTCGCCAGCCGCAGATTTGTATGGCATCCCGTTTTCACACAATTCCTTTGCTTCGCGAGAGCTTCTACGCGAAGGTTTCCATTGTTCAGCCAACATCCTCTGTTCCGCAGATTTTTTATTAGCTCTCCGCTTTGGGTGTCCCATGCAATCATGACTTCTTTTCATAGTGTATGCTCCTGGTTGCAACACCTGTCTTCAGGGGACTCCTTCCTCCAACCCATGAAGGAACGTGAAAGTAAAGAGATCCAGGATAGGTGTCACGAGCTTGCAGTGGAGTCTTTGCATTGGCTGTTCACCACCTCTCCCAATCCGAGGATCCACAGTATCGTAGTCCAGGCGCTCGGCGGGCTAGATCCTGACAGCGAACCATGGATTGAGAATATCTTCACTTTCGAGACGTTGAACGATGTCTATGCTGTGCAGGAATGTGTTTTTGGCCAATCCACTCTGGCAACACCCAGGCTCGAACACAGTGTGCAGCCTGGGTGCGAGGGTGATGTTGAACGCATCATGCGCTCGTTCACGGTTTTGCCTCGTAACAAGAGCTATTTTGTGGAAGATTGGCTTATCGATGTATCTGCATTGACCCCTGCTATCGCGGCTTCTGTATATACATCCACATATATCCATTTCTCAGAACAGCAATATTCCCTTTCATCTGCGCCAGAGCCTAAGGTTCTTCTGCCAATTGTGATCAGTCCCAACTTGGTACTGAAGACAAATCAATGGAAGGCCGCTTTTTCCATACTGTTCCAAGGTCATTCATTTTGGGATCTCTTTCAATCTCAAATTGCTTCGTTCTTTGTGTTGATTCTTTCCTCGCCCAAATCAAACCAAAGCCTTTCATTCCTCCCCAAGTCACAATCTACACAATCTGTGGATGTAGCAGCATTTGTAAAAACCAGGGATGACTCATTCTGGCATTTGTTCCAAAAGTTGATGGATGTTTTCACGAGTGCCCAGTCTGCTGTGAGCCCTGTGCCGCATTCTTCAGACGCGAAGGTGTGCACTGTGATGAGGATTGTCGTCTTTGCTTTGAATGGCTTGTGTCACACATCGAGCGCAGATACGGCGGATAGAGCAATGTATCTTAAGCTGCTAGCCGAGTCTTTGGACCTTTTGGAGTCTTTACTACATCCTGGCTTGATACGTGATATGTTCGAAAGTTTTCCTTCCCTCTGTACAGTGTTAATCAATCGGGCAAAAATCCTGGAGACCGAAGAAAATGTTGACAGGCAGGTTCTCAACCTGATTCGTAAATCCTTTCTGGAATTCTGCGGACAAGTGTTGAAACCCGCTCCAGATTACGAACCTCCGCCATCGCCACCCTTATTAATCCACATGCTGTTGTTCTGTACTCGTTCATGCATCATGAATAGTGACCATCCGCTGCGGAGTATGAAGCAAGAAGAATACAAGGCCACAGTTCTTCGGGCACTGGATACCATGTCAAGTGTTCTTCATTCAGGGTCTGAAGACGCACTTGTTACCTTTGTCCGTGAGGACTGGATTCAGTTCCTATGCGGATGGGTGTGGCTAGATGAGAAATGGAGCCATAGTAATTGGCGCTTCCCAGCACCGGCTCTGAAGCTGATTGATGCGTTCATCCAAGGACTCAATAAATATTCAGATGTGCACCATCAGTTCCCTATTCACAACGGCGAAGACATTTCCCATTATATCTTTAAAGACCACAACTTATTGTTCTCCATCCTCTTTCTAGTCGTTGACTCTAGGCGACGCAACAGCCCGAGTCCACGAAGGCAACTGAATCAGATGACATCCTGGTTGGCACGCCTAAGACGGAGTATGACACAGAGTCAAGTTGCATCAATGCAACCCGATCGTGTTGAATGGGTGGACGTTCTGCGTGCGTTGAAGGACACTTTGTCTTGGCTGAAGATCCCTCGGGGGCGGGGCCAGTCAGACGAGTTCCCGCTCAAAGAGATTTTCAGGGATTTCAGGGAGCGGACAGATTGTCCTGGTAGGAGGCTTACAGGGCATTCCACTAGTTCAAATGCTGAAGAGGTTTCATTGGAGGAATGTATCGAACGAAAACTGGTTGGTGATAGCAACTGGTATGCATCTCGTTTTGAATCTGGTATTAAATTTATAGAAGACCGCCCGGTCACAAGTAATTCGTTATCCTGAGGGTCTTTCCTGACTCTCCGCACAATTCGAGGTTCAAATGCGGAAAATGGATTGCACCTCATTTCATGTATATCTACACACTTGAATGGAGTGAACGCTGAGCGCTGATGGCTAACAGAGCAGCCTTTTCATTTCATCAAGTAGGCATGGCAGTGAGACATTATTGAGCCCTCGTCAAGATTCAGATATTCGCCCTTGATGCTACCTAACCACAGTACATTGATTTTGATGAACAATTATGATTCATTAAACAATATTATAAGTGTAAGCTTCCACGAACCAAAGGTATCATATACACATTCGTAGCTTGCCATACCGCAATCTATAAAGTAGGGCATTGAGCAGAGCAGATTAATATACAGGTCCACCTCCTGACTTGCAAATATTCTGCGACGGTAACGGCACAGCCCGACCGCTCCCTCTATCCCTTCCTCTCGGTGGCCCACCCCTCCCACGTTCGCTCAGCATTCAAAGAGGGCCCAGATCCTTTCTCCCCTGCACAAGTGAGCAGGGACCAAACTTCGGGTGAAACAACGAGGTGTCGTTCATATGCATAAGAACTGGGACCGTCCTTGAACTCGATGTGACGATTGAGGCTCAGACAGGCTGAGGTAGCGGATTCGACTGTTGACCGTGACCCTTCCAATACTGCGAAAAATCATTCGTAGCTCAGGAGGAAGCCATAGACAAAATTTTCGAGCTTCCGTTTTGCGATGTACAGTGGGGGGTCTGATGCCGAAATAAGGTGGGGAGAATGAAAACGCGAGAAGAAGGCGAGGGATGGAGAGGCAGTTGAGGTGTGAAAGTTAAAATTGGCCGGCCAGATTTGCCGGCAGGTTCTCAAGCGCTTCAAAGCGCTCATCTGCCTCCTGCTTACCTTATCCGCAGATACGCTCGTGCCACACTTATCACGGACTTCACTGTTTTAAAATGACTGCATGGAGCATCGAGTTTAGTGCAGCGACTCCTCAAGAGCAAGATGCAGTATCCAACCTTTCCGCCATGAGTGGGCTCGAACACGACGTGGCTCTTCGAGTCTTGCGCAAGCACAATGGAAACGTCGAAAAGGCTGCAGACGCGATCCTAGCTGGAGATGTAGGCGAGGTGGATGCAGTACCAGTCGTCACTGTTGCTCCGTCCGACACAGTGATTGATCTTACTGGGGATGATCATGATGATGAGATGAAAAGAGCGTTGCAGATGTCGATGGAGACGGAAAATCAGACTAACTTTGGACCCAGTACGCGTGCTCCTGACCCTAACTGGGCGGTCGTTCCGTCAAATGTACGTTTAACATGCAGCTACAACACAATACATTCATTCTCCTAATCCTGTTTAAAAACAATTGCAGGTGCAGACGCAAAGGTCTCATGAAGACGAAAGTATGAGGCAAGCGATTGAAGCCAGCCTTGCACTCCCTGAAGAAGAAGATAAACTACCTCTGGACGAACTACCGCGGCAAGGAGGTCGGTTGGTACCTCATATATACTCTTAATATGAGCTTCCTTTGATACATTTTCGGAGAGCAGACCTGTAGCCCTTCGTCCGCAATCTGCCAATATTGCCTACGCTGCCCTTGTAAAGTGGGAACTACCGCTAGCATTACTTTCTCATTCAGATATGCACAGGTTCTTCACGCCTTATTACACGTCCCCCAAGTCAGAGAGAAAGTCTCTCAATACCGACCCCCCAACGGATATGACCCAAACAGTGAAGGTTGTTGTTTATCTCCCTCTTGTGCGACCCGCGCTAACGGTCAACTATGAAAGTTGGGATGATGATGCGCATTTCAGAGACGCTCACGAACATGGAACTCGCTGAAATAGCCGTAATCGTTGACGATAGTGTACTGGAGTGTCTCAAGGCAAAACCTGCCATTATGTCAGATCCTCCCGGAGAGCAGTCAATAGGTATGGCGTAAGAATCAACGTTTCCTGACTCCATTCCCCATTACTGTGCTTTAGAGTTCTTCAAGAGTATCGCCACTCTTATCGATAACTGCCTTGAGACGCAAGGATCACAGGAGAACCAAGAGACCCCCAGGTATCCAGTTCGCGTCTTACCGATTACCTCCTATACTTACGCCGGGTGCCGCGGATAGCCTTTCTCTTTTCTCCTTCACCAGTGCTCAAATAGAGCTTCGTCCTGACACCTCTCCCAACCCAGTGTTCAATCAGAATAACTTTGTGATTGTCGAGACTGGCGGTAACGACTACAGTTGCCCGAATGAACTCTTGGCGCGTCTTTCGAATGATCTCACACGCTATGAAGGTGGTGGCTCGACCCATAATGTACTGGCCAGACCCTCTGAGGTAGTCACATTCAACCTGAAGAATCTCGACCGAGTTCTATCTACTACTTCCACACCCGATGCCTTCGTCTATCCCAAATCAATCTACATGGATCAATTCATGTTAGAAAATCTGAATATTGCTAATGAAAAGCGAGCCCAACAGAAGAACATACAAGCCAAGGTGACGGAACTGGAAAAGACGAAGATGAATCTTTCAAAGTCGGATGTGAGAATTCCCTCTTTGCATAGGGGGCAGCCGCTAATTACAATTTACATTACAGGGTCAGGACGTCTGCAAGAATTTGAAAGCTACAATAGATTACTATGAACATATCGCCAAGGCTGATACTGCGGAGCGACGCCTAATTGTAGAGACTGCCACAAAGAAATTCAAGGCTACTCTCGCAGGAATCGAAGCTAAACTCGAAGGTCAGCACTAGACGCATTGTAGCACAGAATGTTAGCTTAATCGCTCTTTTGGTGGCAGAGATTGACATTCAGATGTCAGCTCTCCAGACCGAGCTAAATACTATTTTCGATTGCCCTGAGCTTCAGAATCATTGCGTGTGTGGATGAACTGCAATTGCAATTCAGCGTACTGATGCTCCTTTCCAGTATGATTTACGTGCGGTGTTGATACATACCGGTATACCAGGACGAAAGCAATTCTACTCTTATTTTCAGGATCGTGACGGAATCTGGTGGAAGACAGTGGATTACGCAGTCACGGAGGTCCGTTCCAAGCACCTTGTATTATTCCAATACTAATGCATAAGTCTCACAAGGTATCAGAAGAGGTCGTATTGACGGATGCTACCGGACTTCACCTCAATGCAGGCCCGTACATGCTCATGTATAGCCGTAGTTTGACGCAAGAACAGCTGCATGCGCCGATATCGTGGTATGAGCCATACTTTGTGGGTTTTATTGTCGTTGTCGTTGTAGGTAATCCGTGCGCTGACCAAAACTAATCAAACAGGAAGCTGTAAAACAAAACAACGAGAAGTTACTTGCGTCGTTTCCGACAGAGCTTCTTGCTAAATCCAATATATCCGAAGAGTCTATGTCGAAGTTGAGCTCTTCTGAGGCATCTATGCGTGTAATTGAAAAGAGGGAAGATGTTTCCATGCTGGACATTATCAATCATTGATTCACTACACAACGCAATACATGTATAACCCATCAATCCTACTGTGTGTTATGTATACTTTTGAAATTGACAAAATATAAACTTGAGTGCCTTTGACGTGACTTTGGCCAGAAGAAGGCAATCAAAAAGAAGACCGGCGATGATACCTAACGCGCGACGCCGATAACCGTACCGTACGCTACGTCCAAGGCTCATATACTCTTTTTATTCTTCTTGTACAGCCTTCCTCTTTCAGGCTGTACTTCAAAAGAGCTTGAAATGGTCACCGCTGATAATCTAAATCTGGATGTCCTCGAATTGATCTTTTTTTATTTGTCTGGTAATGATTTGCCGTCGGTGGCACTTGTTAGTCGTTCGTTCTTCGCTGCAGTCATCCCTAGGCTATACCATACAATCCTGTTTCGTCTCAGCCATGCCAAAAGGTATCCACGCGTGAGTCCTGCTCATAGTTTGATCTCGTGTCGAATACTCTAATTCTACATTAAAAGGTCATTTCGCCATTCGCTGCAGTCTTAGCCCACCCAGCCTTGGCCATCCACGTTCGCCGTGTCGACATCCGAATCATTCCTTCTCAAAGCCATCCCATCTTCCTATCCGAATGCACTCAAGCCCTAGATTTGTGCCGCAATCTGGTATCCTTCAAATGCCCGGTGCATCATGCGCTTCCACCATTCCTGAGCTCTTTGCAAGGAAAGGAACGTCTTCAAGAGCTTCGCATTCATGCCAATTTGACCACCCCACAAGCCGAAATGCTTACACACATTCGAAACTTGAAAACGTTATGCCTTGATTTCGGTTCTTGGAATGTTATAGACGTGTTACCCAGATGGACTCCCAACTTTTGCAAGACCCTGACGTCTCTGTCCTTCTTTGTGGGTGACAAAGACGTCTCTTTCTCTAAGTCTCCTCACGTTGCACCTCATTTCTTTTAGATGTCAAACCAGCTCAACGAGGGTGTTTTGAGTTCTGTTCTCCAGCAATTACCAGGTCTAACGGGGCTCCATGTGATTCGTTGCCCACAAGTCGATCATGTAGCAGTATTGCGACTAGCCTCTCACACGCCTCTTCTGGAGAGCCTCTCATTAAGTACAACAGTCAGTCAATTGTTTAATTCATTCTATAAACTAAACTGACCATGAAGTCGTTACATAGGAATCCTCCCGACCCCTCTGCACCCCTCCTCCGACTTTATCACACCTGAAACATCTTGCACTTGACACGCGTTATTGTATGATTGCGTCTCCTGCCCCAGCCGTATTGACTTCAATATTGGACTACCTGCAAACTTCCCTCGTGTCGTTTGTTATGAGGCTGCCAGAAGTCAAAATGACTGTCGCACATGAATTCATTGAGCAACTGGTCAAGCTCCATGCAAATACGCTGCGCCATCTCGCATTCGTGGATTGCACGCTAGGCGTAGAGTCCGTAACTGCAATATGCAAATCCTGTACTCATCTCGAGCGCCTGGAGTTGCCCATTCCATTGAAGGATATGGCGAGTTCTAGTCGGCTTGAATTTGCTATTCGTATTCACGTTTTTTTAATATGACCGGGTTCGTGTTCTCGGTAGCTCGTTCTTCCGCCTTGCAGACGCTTGTGGATACAAACATGCATTCTGTTCATGGCCCTCATCAGTCCTTGACACAGGACAACGTGCGCTATCTGATGACTCAGTGCCCTAAACTGAGAAAGGTAGTAAGCGACAGGCGGGTGTGGAAGGTATGTATTATTGACTCATTTGACGCTTTCTCGCGCTCATATAAGTTTATTGTTTCGTTTCAGGGCAAAACCGATGACCAGGGAAGAGTACAGCTGTCTTTCCAGCGTTTTTCCGGGAATCTTGCTGGTTCTTACTGGTTCATGTCTCGAACCGCTGAGTAACGAACTTGCGCTGCCCTCTATGATAACAGTATGTCTATGTATTGTACAATTCTTGCTGCGCTAGATGTAATATGTGTATACTGAAGAACTTAATCTCCCCAAAAGACCAGAACAAAGATGAACCCATATCTATGCTACCTGCGAATATCGTGGCTTGTCAGTAAAAATTGTCTATGGAAGAAGGGAAACAAACCATCAACATCTATCAGGAGACGGTGGAGTCCAAGTCTAAACCTATAGTGCTGGCAGCCAACAACCCAGCAATACCCACAACTGCGACAGCAGTGACTCTATTGCCAGAAGACTATTGAAGCACTTTTCAGAACCAGATCAGAGGAAGTAACAAACTCAATACCCTTCCTGAGCCGCTCCATGAATACCGGCTAATGCGAGACGGCCCCTCGAACACTTTGAATGCCGTGTCTTCTGGCAGAGATCTAGGTATTGCGGACATATGAATTTGGTGTGTCGAAAGAGATCTCCGAGGTGAGGAGGTACGATGAAGGCGGGCTGATGATGGAGCACGAGGTTGAGCAGGTCCCTCAAACACAAGAGGTGAAGGAAGAGCAAAAGTGGTCAACATGGACCTCGACTGCTCATGATCCGTATGCGATCGCAACGGCCTAGGAGCGGAGAGAAGTATTTCGCGCCTAATGAGCTGAGCGGTCGATGCTCCTAATGTAGCTGGACTATCGAAGATATCTGCGATGGGAGCGATAGTAATTGCCTCGATATCTTCAGATTTGAACATTGTCGATGGTAGATGAGTGGTCGGTGATGTCGACGTGAAGAATCTGCTCGCAGTTCTGGACCTTGGTCGCAAAGCATTCATCGCAGGCTGTTTAGTGGCGATCGTAGAGGGTGCGCTGAGCAGATACAATGTGCTCCCGCTAGGTTTGTGCTGTTTAAAGAACAGTTGTTGATCCTGGCTTGTACGGTTCCAAGAATTTTAAACTACCATTCAGGTTTTCCTGGTTGATGGCGGCCGGTGGCTCTCAGCCCGATTGTGACACTGCGACTGGAAGGTTCATATGGCTCATGCCAAGAGCAGCTTCAGTGTATTTTGCGGAATTGGTGCGGACTTAATTGTAGGAGATATTGGTACTGCTATTCTAAGACTGTCAAAAACCCACGACAACTGCTGTTGTAAGAATTACATCTGACGCCTGTCATACAATATTATCGAGAATTGTCCGAATATGAAGTAAAATCAGTGGCGCCGAAACCTCCAACAGCTACACCAAAAAAAATAAGTACGTAGAGGTTTGACAATGTCACTCTGGCTTGCGGGTTTAACTCATATTTGGCAAAAGCCTGGTGCGCAAGCTTGTTCTTGCACATACTACTAGTCTTAACAAGGTGATAGATCGTTTCTAGACAATACTATGAGGATATTACAACGGATAGTGAAGGAAAGCGAACCGACCATACTGTAGCGATAGAAGTGGGTACAGGGTTTCGCAAGGGGTGCTAAAGAGAGTTGAAAAAGATTTCGCGCGTCTTCTCGTTGCCTTGATAGGGGTATGTTATTCGAATTCGTCTGCCACCTCGAATAAGGTGGGGCTTCCGGAAGTCACCCCAGTCGTTGAAGACCAAGAGGGATACAGACACATCGTTTGGTAGCCAGGTGAGCCCCTCTTCGGAGTCTTTCGAGGTCTTCTGGAGTACTGTTGATATTAAAGTCAATCTTACAAGCACAACGTTTGAACATTTGTCCTAATTTTACGTTCTTCAAAATTCTCCGCTTTGACCTGGCTCGGAGTGACCGGAAGTGAAGGACATCAACGGAGTTTTCCGAGTTGCCGACGCTCCATATAGAGAATTCTCACGGACACATATGGAAATACTGCCCCGAGAACTCGGAGCCGCCCTTTGACCCCTTTTCCGAGCCATCTTCTCCTTTGCTCTTCACTGTGAGTTTGCCTGCTGTAAAACACAACTCTCTCTTTGATTGATTTTTTTTCGTATACTTAACTAGCCATTATGCTTTCTCCGAACACTACCATAGTCTCTCCAAACGCGAAATGGGATCCCAACCACGTACCAAACCAGCGCGGCGCTCCTGATCAATGTTTCGGTTTCTACATTCCTCGAGATCGATATCTCAGCCTAGGGGACGATTTATGCGGTCCTCTTGACCCTCAAGCTTCAGAGCATGACGCGCTACGATATTATATGTCCCGTCGAGTACTGGTGGCTGCTTTGCTCAAACAAGCATGTCATGAAGTGTGGCCCATAACTCATGACCATGACTGTTTGATTGGTCGTGAGGAATTGGTGGTGATCTCGCTCAACGATAATATGTCCTGGCGCAATCGCGTTTATAATAAGCCGATAACTCCAGATGTGATTGAGAAGATTGGAAAGATATTGAACTTGGAGGAACAGGTGCCACGGTGGTACAAGTTGGCTTTTTGACAGTTGTTAGTCTTGTATGGTTCTAAGAATTTAAAACTACCATTCAGAATTTCCTGGTTGATGGCGGCCAGTGGCTCTCAGCCTGATCATGACAAAGAAGTTGGTGACACTGCAACTGGAAGGTTCATATGGCTCAGATAGTATGCCAAGAGCAGCTTCTTTTCTTTCTTGCGGAATTGGTGCGGACTTAATTGTAGGAGATACTGCCATGGCTGTTCTAAGACTGTCAAAAACCCACGAAAACTGTTGTTGTAAGAATTACATCTGACGCCTGTCATACAATATTATTGAGAATTGTCCGAATATGAAGCAAAACCAGTCGCGCGAAACGTCCAACAGCGAAGTACACAAAAACAAACTAAAAATAAGTACGTAGCGGTTTGACGTTGTCACTCTGGCTTGCGGGTTTAATTCATATTTGGCCAAAAATTGGTGCGCAATCTTGTTCTTGATTATCCTACTAGTCTTCACAAGGTGATAGATCGTTCCTAGACAATACTATGAGGAGATTACAACGGATGGTGAAGGAAAGCGAACCGACCAAACAGCAATAGAAGTGGGTAGGCTTCCGAAAACCACCCCAGCCGTTGAAGCTTGAAGCTTGAAGACCAAGAGGGATACAGAGTTTGGTAGGCAGGTGAGCCCCTCTTCGGAGTTTTTCGAGCTATTCTGGAGTACTGTTGATATGAACGTCCGTTTTACAAGCACAACGTTTGATGTCCACGTTCTTCAAAATTCTCCGCTTTGACCTGCCTTGGAGTGACTGGAAGTGAAGGGCATCAACGGAGTTTTCCGAGTTGCCGTATAGAGTTCTCACGGCCATAATTATATGTCAGTGCTCGTTACTCATTCTCCGTCAGCGAAACGTTTGTTTCGCGTGCTCACCTGCAGGACAAGAAAAAAGGGTGAGCGCAGCCTTACGGTCACGACGCAGACTCGGAGAGAGTGGAACTCAAATGTCCCCAAATTCAACATGCGGAATGCACGAGGACTCAATTGCATCACTGGTATTTACAGACCGTGCAAACCTCGATAGCGCATTCCCTTCACTCGCTTCGCCATGAACTGTACTCGATCGAAAGTCTGCGATGACCGACCTTTTCTCCCTCAGCTTGGCTTTGGCCAAGATGTCGCTTTCGACAGCATCGTCCGATGCAATCGATTCCTGTTTCGCGTATACACTCCAAGGACTCTACCAGCCGTAGAAGATGATTCGGTGTTCTTCGTAGGGCCTCGTTTTAACGAGCTGTTTGCTCCTAGGACACCTATACTTCACGAAATGTATACCCCGGCTGGGGGACCACTTTGTGAAACGGCTACTTACGAAGATTGTGTCCAGCATATGTGTTGGGAAACACGATCCGCGTCTCCGTTCGTCTCAGCTTCCTTCAGCTTTACCTGGGCTATCTGGGATGCTGTTCGCCGTTTCGAAAATGGAGTCAAACATAACGTCGAAATCGCTGTCATCGATGCTGCCTCCCTTTGCGGTAAGGCAGTAACGACTCTGCAGCTATTATGCAAAGATCCTGCTAAGGAGTACGTCACTCATTTATCGTGCGACTATTTGCTACTTACGCTACTCGGTAGAAAGCATGCCCACCATTTGCGTTGGTGTCGATTTGCGAAAGAAGCCCAGTCAGTGTTGGTACACGGATTCATTCCCCGTTCAGCAGTCCTCGCGTCAGTTCCACTGCTTTCTGTACTGGAACAACTACCTTCCTATTTCTTGAACCCTACTCCGCCAGTAAGGCATTCATTTTCCAGCCTGCATCAGATCCTCGCTTGGGATTTCACTGCCAAAAAGTCGAGCTATCGAAAGTTTTGCCACGATATGACTGATAGATATCTGCAGTTGCCTCTTTCAACTCGGACTCGGGACGTCGCGGTTAGCTCGGTACACTTAGCTACCACCTTCTTGCAACCATGGCTTCTAAGAATGATCGAGGACGATTTTGAATTAGCAGTTGCTCGCTCGCTTGAGCTTTCTTCATTAATCGCTCTCTGGCCTGAGCGAGACGAAGCTCGAGATTGTGCGGAAGAGATTGGCTTCATGAAGACGCTGATCAAGATGATAGTGGAGGAAGTGCGGGCTCAGAAGCATGCTTGCCAAGTGTCAAACGAAGCACCGCGCTCGCAGGCGGTAAATGACATTCTTTCTGAACAGGAACAACAGGGTTCTGTCGAGGAAATCGTGGAGTTAAGACACCCATTCTTCGCGTCGAATACCCTTCATCTCGTACCAGGACACCCAGAGAACATACTTCCTGTGTCTTCCCCGCGGTCATCCTTGAAGATTGCTATACCTGCGTCACCCATTGTCTCTTCATCCTCTAGTGCTTCCTCTGAGGTATCGCTCATAACACCAACGACTTCTGTATCGCTAGAGCCGTCGCCATCACCGCATACGTCGACCAAAGTCTCTACGAGACCTTCCCCACACAACCCACCATCTCCAGCATTCTCATCAGCTTCCCCGGATCCCTCACCGCCGCCCTCACCTATAATCCTACCCTCTGCTCATCCTTCCTCGCCTGTATCTCCACTCAAGATACACATTCCTTTGCCCACGACCAAGTCCTGCTCATCCATGACATCACTTGCATCATATCATACGGCGCAGTCACCTCCTGCAGTTTCTTCGCCAGAGGACGAGTATGAAATTCTCTCTGGCTCGGACTTTGAGTTAGAAGAATATCCTTTGGAGGACGATTCAGATTGCAGTGCGCACCCTTCACTCCCAGAAACTGTTTCTTGTGTCGTCACCGGGTTTTTGGTTGGGGCATTCATTACACTTTGCATACTGTCGTCACAGCGTCGGACACTCATTCATTTGACTTGATCACGTAGAGTTTCAACCATTTATTTAACGATGAAGATCACAAATGAAGCTATAGCCGTAGTTCTGAGTAGAGATTTATGTATATATTCCAAATATTTATTTACATTCCGCATTGGATTGAAGCACGCTGCGCCAAGGTCACGGTTCGCCAGCCTCCGCCCTCCGCCCCTGTTTCAATTTGACCCCTTTTCCGAGCCATCTTCTCCTTTGCTCTTCACTGTGAGTTTGCCTGCTGTAAAACACAACTTTCTTTGATTGATTTTTTTAGGTATACTTAACTAGCTATTATGCTTTTTCCGAACACTACCATAGTCTCTCCAAACGCGAAATGGGATCCTAACCACGTACCAAACCACCGCGGCGCTCCTGATCAATGTTTCGGTTTCTACATTCCTTGAGACCGATATCTCAGCCTAGGGGACGAGTTATGCGGTCCTTTTGACCCTCAAGCTTCAGAGAATGAACAGCTACAATTTTTCATGGACCGTCGAGAAGTGGTGGCCGCTTTGCTCGTCATGAAGTGTGGCCCATAACTTATGACCATGACTGTTTGATTGGTCGTGAGGAATTGTTGGTTATATCACTCAACGATAACATGTCCTGGCGCAATCGTGTTTACAATAAGCCGATAACTCCAGATGTGATTGAGAAGATTGGAGAGATTTTGAATTTGAAGGACCAGGTGCCGCGGTGGTACAAGTTGGCTTTTTGATGAGCCTTGAGTTGATGTGCGTATACTGACTATTACCTCTCAGTTGCTTCTTATTATATCATGATATTAGCTTCACCATTGCTCTCAAGTGCACCTTATATACAAATTGTGACCTTATAACATTTTGTCTGTCCACCACAAACATGTATATGTAACCTTCTTACTTACTGAATCATCTGCTTCAATATTTCTCTGGCAAGTTGTAAACTTACATCTGCGTCTGCAAAGCGAGAGCGAAAGGTACTTATAGCCAACATAGAAGTCGGCCTACCATGGCATATGAACGAACTGGGAAGAACAGCTTACGCAACGAGACCATCACTGTCTTGAGTGTCGATAATCTGGCTTGATGAGATTCCCATTGGCTACTAGCTCAATGATCAATGCCCACAGCAATATAGAAATTGCGATGAACAACGAATTGTTAGCTAGGTGCCGTCCAACACAGATTCACTTGTATGCATGTACGTTGTACACCAAGTTTCATTTGATTACCTACTTCATCTGAGCTACATTGAGATAAAAGCGGTTACTAAGTACTAGTGAATATCAACCTTGACTTTCATACGCGTTGCTTTTATGTTTTGGTGTAAACATAAATGCCTCGGGAGCAGGGCCCAAGAACATTTCAGAGATCTTCACCCAATCTTGGCTGTTGGGACTCGCAAGCAGAGTTTCTAACAAGGCAGACGTGAGCTTTCAGCAGGCTGTGAATGAATGTCAACATACCTAGTTCATCGCGGCCGCGGAAAGCTGGAGCGCGGTCATTAATACGTGCGGGCAAACGTTCCAAGATACCAATCGGCACATATCGATATTGAAACGATAGGGATTCACACAAATAACGACGCGTAGCATTGATACCAGACGTGTCTGTGCCGAAATGGCTAAAAAAAATTGCGAGCGAGCATGAACATTTAGATCAAGGAGGAAAATCTGAAGTCATACCAGAGGCCAAATTCCGCGAGCTGTGTGAATTGTGAACATTTGTGTGGGAGAACGAAAGAAAGTTCACTTACTTTTCGGATTCCTTCGAGACGTTCTCTTGCGCTGATATCCCACTCTCGTTGCTCCTTGATCTCCGTGAAAATCCAAGGCTTGATGAGAGCGCCTAAGTAGAGAATCGGTGATGCAAACAACATGCAGAAGTTCTAGATCTCACCGCGACCGATCATCACTCCATCCACGCCGCTGCTCTCGATACAAGTTCGATAGCCTTCATAAGAGAAACAATCTCCGCCACCAAAAATCGGAACAGGAGGCACTGTGCAAAGAAAATCAAAGTCTATGACAAGGAGGACGGAACGTAACCTACGATCTTCTTCAGCCTCTCGTGCACGAACAGCCTCCACGCATTGTCTGATGTAATCCCAGTCCGCGAGTTTGGTGTACCGTTGTTGGCGGGTACGACCATGTAGCTGAAAAGTCGAAGGTTCGCATCTGAGCAAAATCTATCAGAGTCGACTCACTGATATAAAACCGGCATTCCATTCGCAAGCTAGGCGCGGCATGAGCTTGTGAGAGGTATTTTTACCGTCCTTCACGCCTGCCCTGAGCTTGACAGTAACAGGAATTTCGCCAAGGGCCTTGTTCATTCCAACGATGATTCTACCTAGTTTGCCAGGTGCGTCTAGCACTAATAGCACGAACCATGTTAATGAAACTCAGCAAACGGATTATGGAAACCTCACGCGCAGAACCGCTTCCTGTTTTGAAAACCAGGTCAATGGGACAACCACAGTTGATGTCGACGAAGTCTATGTTCCCGGCACATTCCTTTGCGATTATCTCTGCTGTTGGTACGAGTGTGTTGGGTTTATTTCCTGCAAGCTGCACGCCGAAAATCTTTTCTGAGGGATGTCTTCTAACTAAAGACCACTCTTCCTTTGATCCAGAGAGAAAAGACGTCGCAAGGCCCACTGTAATGCCGGAACATTAGACTAGAGACCCTTAAATGAATTCTCTGAACTCACTTTCTCCGCAAGTGATATCAGCGCCGTACGTTACGCACAGACGGCGAAATGGCTAGTTGCGCGTGTTGAGAAACACTAAGTTCTCGTTATCAGTCGACATACCAGATTGCCCACAGTCGTCAACGGTGCAAGGTCTGTCATAACGGTTAAAAAGAGGTCAACGACCGGAGATTGAATGCGCGTATTCACAGGTTTTGCCTGTCCAATTTAGCCTCTTCTTCTCTTGAAATCGTAAGGGCACGTCTGGAGTGTCATCGGTGTGTTCCAGAGCGGTTGCCTTGGCTGGAGTTGAAGCAATCTGATTTGCATCGGTTTCTTGGATGCCTTCCATGACCTGTTCGGGTTCAGGAACGACGATAGTGTCTGTATTCTGCTCGGGTAAAGAAACCTCGGTTGTGCCTCCCTGGGGTAATTCTGAAGCAGACCTTGGCTCCGCCTGCTTGCGCTTTTCTGTCTTTTCCGCTTCTTGCATTTCACGCAGGTAGGCATCGGCAATGGGGGTGGGATACTATGAGAAAAGAGGTTGGCAATCGTGCGCACAGGAATGAATCAATGCATGCCAACACCTTTTTGGTGCGTAAGAGTCTCTGGACATCAGGTCCAATATAGTTCATTTCTGTTGCACTCAGTGCCGCGTTTGCTTTTTTCACTTCATCTTTGATGAGTGACAATTCGCCTTTGTCATCTTTATGAACATGAGCGCTAAGGTAGCGACATTTAAAACCATATCTGGAGGAGAACTCTTTGAGATATGTGCAAGCTAGAACACCAAGGTCTACCACGCACCTACATTCTCCAAACTCCTCAAAAACAGGACAGAGAATTGATTTTGGCTGCTCAGCATCATCCCCTTCTATAGGTGTACGCAAAGCATCGGCAACTGTGGGCATACATAGATCTGGTGGTTTTGCTTCAAGGTATGCCGAAATATCATGACTGCGTCGACAACTAGCAAGTAATATGTGTCAGATTGTTATAACATGAGCTGAAGAGGCGACGCACTCAGAACCAAATTCACAGACAGATCCACTCGCGATCTTCCAGCAAAGATCAAGTTCGTCTCGAACTTTGCCGAACTTCCTGTTTTTATTCTGGCCTTGCCGGGCCTTTTTCTCCTCCTTGTTTCGTCGTTTTCGTGCTGGGCCGTTACCTCGCGAATCTGAAGGATCGTCGTTTCTTCCTGTCCCTACGTGACTTGCCCCACCTTCGGCAGCATCATCATCAGGAACTACGAAAGTTTGTACGGACAGAAGGAATCTGAAGAGAGCATATTTTTTTTTCCAGATAAGCATTGTCTTGAGGACAGCTGCTCAATCACTCACTCTTGCTTGACGGCAGCGGTTCCAGCGGGGAAGTCCGACATCCTCAACAGTGGTCTTGGGGGTTAGAATCCGGTGATAAGCCGCAACTTGTTTTGAACCCAATGTTTCTGTGGTTATTTGAGTTCGTTCGTACATTTCGACGAAACAAAAAAACTTAACTCACTCGATGGCAGTCAAATTTCAAGTCGGTTTGACTGGGTTGCAAGTACAAACTCAGTACTCAGCTGCAGTTTGGCTTTGGTTCAAGGCTGGCTCAAATATGGCACAGCCACCTCCTGTAAAATAATAGTAACTATATGTTCCACGAGAGTGGCAGGTGCTTAGAATGAATCCATATATCGATATTCTCTGATACTTCCCCATGACAATTCTACCTATCCGGCTCAACCTTCGAGCCTGTGCCACAATCGTTCTGAATTAGCACCTTTCGAGCAATCCATGATTTTGAGCATATAAATCATTAACAGATCATAATTCATGAATAACGTGTCATACAAGCAGGTTCTAAAGGAATGTTACAGATATATTGTATCGATGGCCCAGGACGATCGAGAGCTGAAGACCATCAACCGACTTTCGATACAGGTATTCTTGAATCGAACCGCGTTCACCTCACCCGACCTACAAGCTGATGGAAATAGGAGTGCATCCGATGGCGATAACGCCGTTCTAAAGTGTCCAAGGTAAGTCGTGATACATTTAGTGTTTGCTATGACTTACGAAATTGTTGTTCTGGCAGCAGACTGGCTGAGCTGTGCAGCTGTTGCCTCCCACACCGACAACGGAGATCGGAGAGCAGGTAATACCACTGCAAGACAGCAGGTACGGGGTTTCAATAAGTTCGCAGACTGATAATCTGAAATATGAACTTACATGGGAATGTCAAGGCCACCGAGCACGACACCAAGAAGACCCAAGAGAATACCGAGCGCCGAATCGCTGGACTGCATACCAGGTACATCAGGCTCCTTTCCACTTTAGCACTACATGTCTATCTTTACTCACTGATTGAACCGACTGGCAGCATTGCAGTGCGCCCGTTGTGCATTGGCCATCCTGGCGGGGGACTACGCTGGCAGCTGCAACGAATGGAAGCACCAGGAGTGCAAATACACAAAGAGAGACGGAAGAGGCGCGAGCAAACATGGTGAACTGTGTTGAAAGGCTGGGGTGTAGAAGAACTGGATAAGGTGTTCGACTGGAGAATGAGGATAAATTTAGCTCCATTTTATAGTTGTCGAAGGACCCATTGCCGATTCCGGATGTTGAGCACTTTAAGATTGAAAAATATTTATGGTCTTTATCGTTCTGTTTGATTGCGATGATACTGGGTTCATATTGAACTTTGAGGTGCCCAATTCATAGTTTGCAGGTACTCTTTTTGGCTTCTTCGCGACCCCAGGAGCAAGCATGTTCAGATCCATCCATGTCACTTCTTCTGCATCCAATGAACCGTTGGGACCAGAGAGGTTCCTACCGCCATCATTGATTGGTTCTCGCTCTTCCATGAATACTACAATCCAAGTGAGCATACACATGCAAGGCAAACAATTGACCGCCATGATAGCCCTCCATTGCAAACCAACTCCGAGCTTCCCTTGAACGCATCCTGGATCGTTTCTATATTGCTGCCATCCAAATCGAGATTTATTGGTGCACCTGCTCGTTTGATAGATGTATATAAGGTAGGCATACACATCTGGGTGGCCTAATTTTCTTCCTCTCGAATGTTTGTTTTCTTGTGATTTCATCTATCAAAGCAGAGCGAAATCGAACAATAAACGTTTCTTTGATGAATATTTGGATAGAATCCTGACTATGCAGACATACCATTTTAACAAGACTCATACGAACATGCATAAGTTGTGGGGGCACCGGAGAAAGGTGGTGGAGGTGAGAGACCTGGCAATCAGCCGGGCCGGGTAAACCGGTTCTATTGACTTCCGATCACCGATCGGTTACAGTTCTACTGAGTTCAGCTTGCTCATCGCTACAGTTTGTACTTATGCCGTGCATAATTACTACACACAACGGTCCTATTCACCTTTCACCGCTATTGCACGTCGACCTCTAGGCTTCAAATTCTTCTTCAGATTGTCACAACTGTTCGAACCCCAGTGCACCGATAGCGAGGAACTCGCGTCAGCGCGATTGCAACTTTGGAGATGCCTGTAGATACCACAAAAGCACCAACGAGACGCAAGGAGAAGCATTTGAGTCCGGAAGAGCTTAAGGATATTGAACAGAAGCGTCTTCGTGGTAGGTAGCTTCATCTCACACGTTAACCTTCGTTGACTTGCAGTTCAGGGGAACTCTCTTGTGCTGAATGTCGTCGACTCAAGTTACGCTGTGACAAGAAGGTTCCATGCGGTTCGTGTGTTCGTCGAGGATGCGACAGTATCTGTCCTTGTGGAATCCTAGAAGCTGGCGCTGGCACTAGATTCATTCTCGCTTCAACAACTCAACTCCATTCCAAAATTACTACCATGTCCACCCGGATACGAGCGCTTGAAGATGCCCTGGCCATCTTTCAGGCCACCGTATCGTCAGAACGCCACCCCCTCCTTGAAGACGAGCTCCTGAAGATCAAATTTGGTCCTGAGGTTCTACCTGAATCTGGCGGAAATGCTACTGTGGGAGACAACTCCGAGTCACAGGTGCACGATGGCTCTTTCGTAGAAAATAAAGAGGTACCCACTTTGGATGCCCTTGGAACTTTGACCTTGGGAGAAGGTGGAGTGACAAGGTACTTTGGCAGATCAGCAGGAAGCGAGACGTTGATCTTGGTAAGCCGTAAATCATTGCACTTGTCCTTATTAGCAGCCAGGGTTAGTTTCTACCAAAGACTAAAGGCAGACCCTGATCGAAAACTCATTCAGCTTCGACATCACTTGCATTGCTCGCGAAATTCCTTCAATCTATGCTGATTGTTGCTATCCTGACAGGCAGGGGAACGATATCTCACTTCCGACGACATCTCGGACAATGAAACAACCAGTGAAGAGGGTGAAGCAATTAGCACTAATGGTGTTGTGTACACTCCGGCCGCTGCATCCGCCTCCCAAGGTGGATCTCCTAGTGTAAACGAGCCTTCTCCTGGGATCTCTACGGCCACTTCTTCCGCCCCTTCAGGCTCTGTTTTCGCTGCGAGACCTTCTCCCTTTGACGCTCTACCCAGTGAGGTATATGCACTCAGCGTCGGCACAGCATATCCCTCTACTGGGCTTACAATTGGGCAGCTCCTTAGACATCTCCCCTCGCCCGCTCGAGCCCAGGTACTTGCTCAATCTTATGTCGACCATGCGTCTCTCTTCTTTAGACCAATGAAGAAAGCAGAGCTTTTTGATACAGTGCTACCGATGGTATATTCGCAGAATGGCAAATCTGACGAGCAACGACCACCGCCTCATTCCAAGCTTGTCCCCGAGGGTGTCGCGCTTGATTCTACAAGTGCCGGTGACACTAGACCCTTAGCAGGGCTTGATTGGACATCCGCAGGATCACCGGCAGCGGGAGTTTCTCCCCACTTACTCGCTGCGGTCTTCTTCATCTTCGCCCTTGGTGCCTTTTTTGACCTGTCATTGCCAGCAACCGATTACGGAGCAGAAGGTGAAAAATGGTTTGGATTGGGGAGGAAGGCTTTGTCATGCTCCAGGGGAGTTCTTCCGACATCAAAGACCGAGGATGCAAACCCGAAAGAGTCAAGTCAAAGTACCACCGAATGCTCCTCGACAGCATCGCCCATTTCGCCTGACCTTGACTCCCCTTATCCGGATCCTGCCGAGACCACATTCGCTGCTCCTCCGTCTAGCGCTGAGGACACTATTCGTGCACTAGGTCTGATGGCTACCTATTGCAGCATGGCAGGGACATACTCGAGAGACAGTGCTTGGAGTGGAATGAGCCTTACAGCAAAAATTGCTCAGGGCGCTGGCTTCCGTTAGTCCATTTCTCTTCTAGTGTTCTAGTGGTTGCTAAGACTTACACCGATTAACCTAGATCGTGATCCCGCAAGGTGGCACATGGATCCTACTACGGTACAGAGACGACGTTTATTGTGGTGGGAGGTATTCACTGCTGATATCAGCCATGTGAATTCGTTTATCGTGATTTTGCCAACCGTTTACTAATATCCCACCTCTAAAAATTCAGAGTCTTGCGGTGGGCCGCCCTCCATCAATACATTTATCCTTCGTGGATTGCGAGTTTCCGACAGACGAAGAGGCAACCTTAAGTGATGACGGCGAGGAGGTCATGGGCTGTATGTGATATGTCTTTCCATCTGGAATTGGAATGGGACTCAAACGATGCTATTTCAGTCTGGAGAATGAAATATACATTTGCTCGAGATGCTTTCCTTCCCGTCATTAATACTACGTTGACTGCCAAGTCTCCAAGCTATGGAACAATCTTGGACCTTGATCGCAAGGTGCGTTTCAATATTCTTCAGATGTGATAAAGCTTATACCTCTACGTAGGTTCGTGAACAAGCCCCGCTCACTGGATTCAAGCGCTATGTAGGACTAGAACAAGACGGCAAAGACATTTATTACAACAGCGGTCTTGGTTTGCGGGATTTCTATTCCAGCCAACATCGAACTGTCAGTACGTGCGGGCATTTTTCGTCCACCTCTAAAAGATACAGCATCGTTAAAGCCTATCCTTGACAGCTATGCTCTATTTGCATCGCTCATTCTTTGCTCATGCTATGCTAAAACATCCTTCAAATCCTTTGATGTCTCCTTTCGCGCCTTCGTTTCTTGCGGCATACCGAGCTGCGAGCGTTATAATCAAAGCGGCCATCCATTTCTTTGATAGATGTTCTGAGACTGCTGGACGTGTCTGGTTCCTGACATACCATGTCTTCAGTGCAGCGGTGAGCTTCGTTTGCATTTGAATTCGTGCTGCAAAACTCATTCTTTCTAGATGACGGTCGGTACAGTGGTTCGGCGTTCACCCAACTCGAGTATCGCCGAAAGCGCTCTTTTTGATCTCAGTCGGGCTGTTGATCTTTTTGAGAAATGTGCCCATATATCTCACCGGAACAAAATAGCCTTTGTGAGTCCTATCGGCGTCTCTTCCTTTATGTTTGTGCTAACGCGACATGTCGGAAAGACACTCCTTCGTAAGCTCAAAGAGAAGGCAGTTCGGTCATACACGGAATTCAAGGCGTCGAAAAGTTCTTCTGAAAAGGCTTCTCCGGTGCAAAGCGAGACACTCGACACTAATCTCTTCACTCACCCACAAGTAGGGGATGACGAGGACTCTGAATTAGCCATCTTCGGGGGTCATACTAGGGTGCTGACTAAAGTAACGAAACTCAAAGGGAAAGGAAAGGCTCGAAAGGGATCCCAAGGGAGCCTCAGCGCTAGCAGCCCTTCTTCGTTCTCCGTTGCGGATGATTCACCACCACCCCTCTCTGACCTCGCCAGCCACGTAGAGAGACCCCCCGTGCCTACGGACGGTGACCATTTCAATGGGGATTTGAATTTTGATTCAGTGATGATAGACGTTAATGTGATGCCTTCCGGAAACTTCGACGCTGCCCTCGACTTCGGAGCAGGCACTCTGGGTACAGGTACCGGAGAGCTTGCGAACATGGCATTAGAAGGCATCGGCGTGGGTGCTGATATGAGTCGGCCACAAGCTCTCGATGGCTCCGATGCAGCATTTATGACGCAGGTACCTCCCTCATTGATGGAGTATCTTAGTGGTACCGAGACCAATGTGAGTGGACCCTCTCAACCCAGCTCTTCCACAGCAGCATTATGGCCATCAGCACAAGAGAACACTCGGAATCAAGCTTTCACCGCTTATAACATGGAGACCGGTCCCAGCCAAAGGTTAGCTGCAGAGTGGGCGAACTTCGAAGCAAAGTTTACCCCTCCTGTTCCTCCTGTGTCAAGCAATACGCTCCTGTCCCGAGCAGCCGATCTACAAAATCGATTCGAAGCTTTGATAGCTGAAAGTCGATCCTTGAGCGCTCAAACATCGCTACTTTCAAGCCTACGACAGAATAACCTTGAGCGAACGTCGGCTGCTATGAATAACATGGATACTTCATCAACGTGGCCTGCACAACTACCTCAGCATGGTCAGCAGCATTCATGGGGTCAACTAGGCGAAGCGAAAGGATTTTCTAATCCTGGTGGACGATATGGTAGTTTCGAGCAGTTTCCCACACTATCTGAGCCTTTCGGTCTTGACGCAGCGACTTCTTCGAGTCAAGGCGGTTGGAGTAGTGGAGCTGGAAACAGTCAAGGTATGGCTATAATTCCTGACATGAGGTTGGATGGTAGCTGGACAATGTTTTTGAGGAATCTGGGGCTAATGGACACAAGCGGGGGTGGAAGCTGAGTTCATATTTGCTATTAACGTTTAACACTTCCTTTTGTCCTACTGTATCGCTTTCGATGTATCCGATTTGTACTTGTAAAATTTAACGTTTCAAGATCGCCAGGCGACTGTAAACAGAATACTAACCACCTTGTACGAGATTCGTGTCAGTGTTCGTTTGTCTTTATATTTATTCAAATGGTATCTAATAATATACGTGGTGCGAAATGTCAGTGATAGATTCCAGCCATCTAGCGAGGTCCAAGTCAGATCCAGTTCTTGACTTGGGAAGACTACAATTGCCCTTCCAAGTTACTTGTGCCAAGAGTCCAAATCCCTGATTCAATGTTCATGATCAGGGATATGGACCAATTCTATGGCCCTAGAAGTGACTTCATCAATCGTCCACCTCTCGCCCTTCGGAATACCATGCTTCAAATCCAAGATATCACCAATCTCATCACATGCCTTCATTACGATATCAATATCTTCCTTCGTGTGCGCCGCACTAACGCAGAACCGCACGCGAGTGGTTATGAGAGGCGTAGCAGGATAAGCGACGACGACAGTAATGATAGGAGTCTTGCGATCCTTCATCATGCGGTGGAACATCATCATCTTGGCCGGATTGAAGATGAGCAATGGCACAATAGGAGAAGAGGGGTGCCCGTAAGTGATGAAACCCAGCTTGTCCAATCCTCGGTGAAGATAGTACGAGTTGAACGCAAGACGGCGGAGACGTGTCCGACCTTCACTACCTGATGCTAGTTCAGGGGGCAGATTCATCCAGGTAGGAAGATTCTTGTGCGGAACAGGACCAGGGTGGTGATATGTGTCCATTGCTGAAGAGTGGCCGTTTTGAAGCTGCAGAGACGAAGACGTGTCAATACCCATGATACTAGCCATGCTGGCCAGTATCTGCGTGAGGACAGGGGGTGTCATGGCTTCCGCGTAGGGGCCGGAGTAACCTCGTATCCGGAGACGGTCGATGAGAGTCTTTTTCCCAGCAATGTAGCCACCAGCGGCACCGAAAGACTTAGTGAATGTGCCCATTAGGACGTCAATTGAGTTGGGGTCCACACCAAAGTAATCAGCCACGCCACGTCCGTGAGGACCAACAGCTCCGACAGAGTGAGCTTCATCCACGAAAAGGTAGAACTGAGTATGGTGATCAATAAATCTCGAGCCATCATTGTGCAATAAGACGAACCTTATACTTTTCCTTAAGCTTCATGATGCCAGGCAAATTGACCATAGTTCCCTCCATGCTGTACATGCCCTCGACAATAAGCAGAATCTTTTTCCAAGGACGGTGAGTCTTGGGCTGGCCCTGACTGATAACCTCGCGTAGTAAGGCTTCGAGATTCTCCATGTCGTTGTGCTTGAACATTCGGACATGAGCACCACTATGCCTAACGCCAAACCGAATTGACGAATGATTGAGCTCGTCGGAAATTACCAGACAACCTTTCGAAACCAAAGCAGGAATGAAAGTCGAATTGGTAGCGAAACCCATTGAACTGATCAAGGCATCCTCAGTCCCGACGAAATTGGCCACAAGCGATTCAGTGAGGGTGTGGAGATCGCTGGAACCGCCTTCCAGACGAGAGCCACACGTGGTGACGCCATAATGTTTGATACACTCTTCTACAGCATCCGCGCAACCTCCTCGAGCTTGTGCAAAGCCAAGGTAATTGTAGGAAGAAATGTTCAGCGCTCGTGTGCGAGTACCTAGTGAAATTTGGGTGTGGTTGTAGTCAGGCGAGATGCGATCAAGAATTTGAATAGTTCGTCCAGCAACGCCAGTAATAGGTTGAGAGAAACATTCATCCATACGAGCCTTCATACGACGGGTATAAAAGGAGTCAAAGTCGGAGTTGAGAGGTGCGTAACCCTATAAAAAACGACATATTAGCATGGGACAGATGTGGTGGAAGGGAATTAACCGGGAAAAACAGGAGCAGTCGCAGATACTCACATCATGAGGCATTAAATGTTTGAAAGCAGATGGGGTGAAGCGTTTTCCAAGGAAATCGCGAACATGGCCCAGAACAATTAGAATGAGGTAACTTATGTACGTTGAAAGAAGGATGTAATAGGGTGGGTCGCGGTCAACATGCCGAGCTATAGGTGCGCCTGGGGTGTGCTGTGCAATGTGCCTAAATTCCTCGTTCGCACAATGTCCAAACTCGGTATGAACAGTAGTGAACACCTGTTCAGAGGTCGGTGGCCGTGCAGGTAAGGCAAGTCCATCACTGTTGTCGAGCTCGTGCTCCTCCAACAACACAGAATCTTCCGTTGACGTTGTGACCGAAGAAGACATTGACAAGGCTGGTGTCGCCGTCGGCGTCGGTGAGCGACCAGTGCTCCTTGCCCGTGCATCTGCTTGCGAAAGAGCTGAAAGATAAGAAGCAGCGGAAGGCATGGGCGACAACGACTGGATAGAACGTTTCTTGAAAATGGACTGAGTCGGTGACGAGCCTCTATTGAACGCCATAGGAGACGGTAAAGGTGAACCAGCAGGCATTTCGAGAGCTTGTTCGTCCAGGGAATTAGGAGAGCTCTCCGTGCGCCTACGCCGTCGTCGTGGTGTTAGATATAAAAAAACTAGAAATTGCTCATATAATAACCGCGTCGTTTAACCTGTGGCGTGGAATTTCGTGTATGTATTTACATAATACACCTTACGACATCTCGTATTACCTCCCACGGCCTTCCCGCGACTCACTCATCTTTAATGACAAACTCGTATACCTGAGGCCGAATGAGAATCTGAGACGCCGTGCCCCGTATTCCCGAATGTTTTAGGTGGTTTGTATTCAACGAAGCGGCTCCTTATGTCTATCCTCACCTGATCTTCACCGAACTCTAGGATGGATCGATACACCATCGTGACGTTCTACAATCAAGAATATTCAACCAAACTTATTTGCTTCATCAATCAGCATATGTATGTACATGAACAGAGCGCTTAGAGCGATCTAGACCAGACTTTGAAGTTAGGAGTAGTCGAGGAAGACCCCGGGTCACCGTGCGTGCTGTGTCAGCTTGTCGTATCGAGCGGGGACTATAGTAGTCGAGCGGACAACGTATGACAGTGCGTTCCACTCATGATTGAAGCAATGCGCTATCCGGTGCGTGTTCATATATACTGTACTCAACGACATCAGGAAGACTCCAAAGGCTAGATACAAACGTCAACGAGTAGCTGAGAATTACATGAATTACACCCGCCTATCTCTGTCACAATGAACAGTCATATTTTGCATAGTCGGCAGGCAACGTTTGATATGTTGCGGATACATTAAAAAAGAGCGAACAGAAACGCGTGAAATATAGCATTAGAAAGCGATAGGACCTATAGACAATTTGATCAAAGTGGGAATCGAGGATATTCAGAAGCCGCTCACTCTGATAGAATATAAACCAAGCAATCAGGAAGGCGAATTAAGCATATCTAAAGAAATCACTTCAAAATGGTAACTCATAGAACAAACACAATCCGATACTCACTTGTACAAGTGTTGAATTCTTTTTCTTTCTCAGAAAGCCAGTTTTCATATTATCCCAAAAAATACCGGACAACTCGCGTTTGACGTAAAGAGTCCTACGACAAGCTTCAGCAACTTGGCATAAGGAAGGCAATGGACGAGCAAGTACCATACATCTCTGAAATAGTGTCCTTGCCGCTGGTAGTTCTTCAGCTGCGTTCTGGTGCAAGACCTGTCCAATCTTCGCGGTATGTCAATATTAGAAGGCAAGATACGGGGGAAACTTGGAATTCACAAGCTGGGCGAATGCAGCGTCAGCATTTGGTAGCGCAGGTAGCGGCTGCAAGAGGCAATACATTAGCTTTCGTGACAAGTTTCTGCCATAGCACACCACATACCTCAAAGGTTTCCTTCTCCGAGTCCGGGATGTATACGCGTCGTTTATAGGGATGATAGTGAATTCGCCGCTGTGAAAACGCTGAAGGTTTCCGTAACGAAGATTTGGGAGGAAGAATTTTGTAATTCATGAAGCGTGAACCGAAACCAGGAGAAAAGAAGCAGACTGTTTGAACGATGGATAGTATAGACACCGATACAGGCAGTAGAAGGAAAGCAGCTCGATAAAAAGCGCGGCGCATGTGAACCAGGAAGGGGGCGTGGTAAAATATAACTGGACCATGCTGGGGCAACGCAGTCTCAGTTCATGTCCATTCATCTTCATTATCAGGATGAATACGACAGAAGCCATCCGATTCAAACGTCTTCCCACCAACTGCTCAAACCCCGTCACAACAAACAGCAAAGAGGAATCCTATACATGGAGCGAACAGCAAACCAGGTTCGCAGAGTACCCCAGCAGGACGGTCCTTGATTATTCCGTATCCGCTCTCTACGTGAAGATTGAGGATAGTTGACTGTTAATTCGTGTCGCGAGACCGTTCATTATCTCAAGTTCGATACTTGTATGGCACCACTAGTAACAATGTTTTAATTCCACGCAGAACATTGGATGTCAACAACGAAGTGTCGACTTCCTGCCCTCGATGATTCAAACGGAACCACGGAGCAAGAGTCAAGAAGACAGCCTTCGTGTTTCGATGGATGATAGCCAGCCTATTTCATGCGCGCGGACGGTGGATCACGAATTCGCTAGGTTGGTGTCCGAATCCACTGTTTTCGATCCCATTTGATCGCGAGAACGAAATTCCGTGACCTGCGCTCTTCATGATCCTCTACTAGGCCTTGGCATCTTTTGTCAAATCTATTAGGCCCCAGCATCTGTGTTCAGGCTCCAGAGCCTCCCTCGGGTCGTGACACCGTGACGTCACAATATAAGTAGAGGTGATGAGTCACCACTTGACAGAGTGACGCCACCACCACCCTACTGTCGTTGTCGAATGAATCCAATATACATATTCGTTCCAACAGACCGGTGTGACCAGAGGACATGGATATGCGACAATTCCAGAAGCAAGCGCTGTGAAAACATGGAAACCTGTCCAACTTGCTCCTCAGCGCATGGTAGTGACCACTCCGACGAAGCATCAACATCTGCAGGCAAAACGCAGGATCTCAGACCGACAATCATGTTTGAACCCCTGCGGCGATAGCCCATGGTGTGCGCCAGACAGAACCCGATCTTGAGCTCTGCATCACAAGCATCTACCGCAGTTTGTATGTCGAAACGGCCCCAGAGCACCGTCCATGGAAAATCTGAGGATGGTTTCCGAAGTGTGATTTTCAAGACTGGGTATCCAACAGACTCCAAATCCGTACTGTGATTCGAAGCGGGCGGACCGCAATGAATGACACTCCCAGGCCAGCATTGAAAACAGTTTTGTCAATAGTAAAAATTGTGGCAGGACTCCCTTGAGGACCTCGGAGCAAGCGAACGAGACCAAGCATTCGTCATTCGGGAATGGCGTCCTGACACTAGAAACTGCATCAGGACCATACGATATTCGCACCACCACCAGGACGCACCAGTAATGATGGTACAGGTACAGGTTAGATCGTTCATGAGCAGAGCAGTCGAGCGATGCTTGAGATACGACTGGTCGAAAACAATTCGTCCTTCTTTCAAAAGGTCTTCTCTGCTGAAAACCTGAGAAATATTGACGCGAGATGAAAGAAATTTGTAGCAGGCTAACTCACCTTTCCTGGTCGCCAAAATTGTCCATTCTAGAATGTCTACATTCTGCGCTCCTTCTCCATTCAGTGCCTCCAAGTATGCCTGGATATACAACCTTCAAAGTGCCGAGTTAGAAGAAGAGCAAGGTGGATGCTCCACTGCACAATATATGGTGGTGGTCCAAGACAATGCAGCCGATCGGGAACACTCAGAGCAAACTTTGGCCCAATTCGTCGGCTCCACACTTTTCTGCTCCTTGGCCAGTGAGTCTTCCTGACTGTCAATCAATGCATTTCTACCGCACTCATTCAGTTGACATGACTTTCAGCGATAAAATCAATGCTCAGATGCATCGCAATTCTTACTGTCATGATCATAATCAACAAGGAAACTGCTACACAGGTGCCCAAAAATCATTATCTCATTCAGTTTGGCACCAGCATGTTTCTGTTCTCTATCCCGGACACTGGGCTTGCTCGTATGAAGTCAAGAGTGTAATATAATCTAGAGTTGAGTGGAAGCCGCCTTGGCGTCCTATCTGTCGAACGCTAGCTTGCCGCTCTCCTTCAAGCCGTTTTCCATGTGGTTCACCGCCTATTCACGTACTCACTTTTCTTCGGAACCTAGGCATTTCTAATACATCGCGTGTTCAATCCAAGTTACACTTCAATGAGAAACCAACGAACCTTCAAATCTTGCCTCTGATTCAATTTCACTACTGGTGGAGTCCAAAGTTCGTCAAGGACAAAACCTGACAGAACCTGACAGAACGCGTTGATCCTCCCGATAGTTGGGCCCAAAATTCTTTAGTCAGCGAGTTAGGGTTTTTTCTCTGTTCGAGATGGACCGATCCAGCAACTGTTTCTTCCGATTTAATATTTTATTTGAATCCACTGCGTCGAGAGTTTGGAATTCAAAGACTGACAACGAAGACGATTCGAGGACCCCGCCGGGATCGAGCGTATATCAGATGGTCATATTCGCAGACGAGGACAATCTGAAAGGTGATCTGACTCATGACGAGGACGTCGTGGAACTGGAATTCAGCCTCTCTGAACTTCCAGATAGTCACTTGCTGCCGAAAATAGATTGTGGCAGACATAGTTGTCCATCGACAAGAAAGCCTTGAACGAGGTACCTTCAACGACATGGCTTCTTCCCTAGAAGAGCGTATCGGATCAAGCTCCTTTTTCTCGGGACTATGACATGACGCCTTCACGACTTTAGGCTAAGTCTCCGCTTCTTGTACAACACTTCGCGATCAAGCTTGTAAGCCATTGAAATTACTGGCACCGAATTTCAAGGCGACCATGCCACGGGGTCTCTTGTATTCAAGAAATGAAATTGGGGCGCAAAATGATTGACGTGTAATTATCTTGCCCAGAATTCAGATATTTGTATGCTAATCCTGGAGGGCCGGAATTTGGGTAGAGATGAGAAGAAAGCCAATGAAGTGGCAACGGTGTCTCATGATGGCTTGTAGCTAGCTTAGTAGGCTGCTTGGAGGCCAAACACAGTGAGAAAGATTAGTTTAAACTCGAAAGCGTTTGCGAGCATCTTATCGAATGATACGATATGAGTTCCTCGTAGGCTCATACAGACGTGCAATCTGTTCTTCTGATTGTATTCATCTGCCCGAGTAAAGAAAGAAATTTCACAAACAGTCTCTCAAGAGGTCGAGGTCAAAGTAATTTCACCACGGTTTACAGTCGTTTTCGTTCAGTCGAGACGTTGATATTCCCCTACAAATCACCTACCCCAGTCGGCGTTCATAATACTGTACGTGCTCTCTTACGCATATATGCAACTAACTTATTACTGTATTATGAGGTGGACAATTGTATGACAAAATCTAATTAAACGTGTTCACAATCTGAGCGACGCGCTGATAGCGCATAAAAGTTCTACAATTTCATGTCAAGTTTCCGAATGCAGTCCAAACGAGGCCGGCGCGTTCAGAAAGTAGCGCCGCGACCAATCGTAGTGACCTACAATGTACGCGTCAATATCGCTCGGTATGCGACAAAGTGGTGAAAAAACCTACCTGGAAGCCAATTGTCGTCAACTTCTCCGCGTCTACAAGTAAACGACCATCAAACACGAATGCGGGCTTGTTCATTCCTGCGTAAACCTTTTCCCAGTCAATCTCCTTGAACTCTTTCCATTCCGTGGCAATGACAACAGCTTCGGCGTTTTTGCATGCCTCGAAAGCGGAGGGGGAAATCGTTACGTTCTTCTGAACTGATGAAAAGAAAATTACCAATTCAGCGAAGGGAAAACCAAAAGCGTTATGCAATACATACTGGTCTCGAGGGATAGATGAGGGCTTGCTTCTGAAAGGTCAGCCCAGATTTGTGCTTGAGGAACCTGAGGATCGTAGAGGGTGATGTTGGCCCCCTCATTCTGGAACTCGCGAATAAGAGTGATTGCCGCGGACTCTCGTGTATCTCCCGTGTCAGCCTTGAAGGCGAAGCCAAGAACGGCAATGCGCTAACAAAATCTTGCAGTCAGATACAAACTTGATAAGATATATATGGAGGCTTTACCTTGCCAGTGATGGTGTTGAATAGTGTGTCTACCACTTTCTTCGCGAATCTCTTCTTCTGGTACTCGTTCATCTCCACAACCTGCCTCCAGTATGCTGCTACCTCCGGCAAATGCAAGCTCTCACTCAAATACACGAGATTGAGAATATCCTTTTGGAAGCATGAGCCGCCAAAACCGACACTAGCCTTGAGGAATTTTGGACCAATACGGGAATCGTACCCGACGGCGTGAGCTACTTCGTCAATGTTGGCGCCAGTAGCTTCACAAATGGCAGAGAGCGCGTTGACGGAAGAGATACGTTGAGCAAGCATGGCGTTTGCTGCGAGCTTGGAGAGCTCAGAAGACCAAAGGCCGACAGTAAGAATTCGTTCTTTACTATAAAAAAATGAGCATCCAAGTAATGAATTGAATGAGGTTTCAACATACGGTATCCAATGAGCATACACTTCAGCGAGTGCTCGAGAGGCATCGATTCCTTCAGGGGTCTGCAGCGAACCGATGAGAACACGATCCGGCTTGTGGAGATCGTTGATGGCAGTACCCTCGGCCAGGAATTCGGGGTTAGAAAGAATGTCAAAACGGCAATTGGGTTTCGAGTTGGCTTCAAGGATAGTTCGCATGGACTCGGCTGTACGGCATGGTACAGTAGACTTTTCAACAACAATCTTGTTGGAAGTTGCTACGACAGCAATGCGACGCGTGGCGAGTTCGACATATCTGTTGTTCAAGGTCAGACAGGAAGTTTGAGGATGGACAGGTGGATATCGCACTTGAGATCAGCAGCGAATCCCGCACCAACACCGCTCTTCTTGGTGGGCGTGTTGACACTGACAAAGATCAGGTCGGCTTCTTTTATAGCTTTGTCGACATCCGTAGAGAAAAAGAGGTTTCTGCCTCTGCAGTCACGAACAACGCCTTCAAGTCCAGGTTCGTAGATAGGCAAGTTGAAATCCTTGTCATTCCAGGCGTCGATACGCGCTTGATTGAGGTCAACAATGGTTACTGTGATGTCTGGGCATTTCTGGGCGATTACAGCGCAAGTAGGTCCACCTGGAAACAGATTCGACGCCAGTCCCATGGAGGTGAACAAAAAACCCTACCGACATAACCAGCACCAACTACAACAGGTGTCAGATCAGATACTCCAAAAGGCGAGTCTTCCGAACTTACTGCAGCAAATCTTTTGAACCTTCACTGGCGCCATAGTTGTAAAGGACGAAAAAAGAGGACGAAGGGTGGTGGTGGTGGTTGGAGAAAGAAATAGATCTGCGTCCGAGAGCCCTGCCAGCTTGGCACCCTGATCGAGTCTCGACTACATATATGCATGTAGTGGGTTAACTTTCTATATATGTAATTGCAACATTTCACGATGATTACGATAATGAATTTTCGTGTGTAAATGATGAATCTAAATACATCGATAAAAAAGTGGAATTGCGTGTGTCTTTGCCTCAGTACTTTTCTGGTGGTCTAGTCCTCTCAAAGCCTCTAGATAAATCTAAAATGGGGAATATTCACTGCGGCCATCATCCGCGCGAGCCCCGCTGACCAGTGTCAATTGAACCGCGGCTTTATAACTTCCAAGTTCCTGAAGAGCCTGACTGATTTTCTGCTGATTTTCAACAAACTGTAAGGCTTCGTTGGAATCAGTACGGATGTCTAGACTCATGGAACTGAACCGATTCTCTCCGGCACGAATACATGAAGCATACAGCTTGAAGGAAGGTTTGAAACCGCTTTAGGGGCGAGTATCGGCAGGGTCGTAACTTGGTACATGGCATAGGAGGCGATAGGGCGACATTGCTAACATCTTTAACGTCTTCTGGTTATATTGAGGTCCGGTGCCTTTACGACAACCAGATTCAGAGCTCGCCTTGTATTCCAGGATCCAGATGAGTACATCCATAGCTCCGCCGCTACCGCGGCCCGTAGCCTTTGAAGAGAGCAGCGGAGCCGCCGACACAGATGGAAACTGGCCACACCCTGTAAGTAATTATTAATTAGGAGTCATCTCAAGTACATGCCAGTGCCACTCTCGAACACACCTTGAAACAATATACGCCCTAATATCACCACTATCTCACCTTAATCAGACCAATTCGAGATGACCAAGCGCTCGCCGAACGATAATGGAGCGGGCCAATAGGGAACTATTTCCGTACTTTCTCCTAGAAAATACCAGTCAAACGTGCATATCGACGAGGGTGCCCCCCTGTCTCTCATCTTCTTGGTTGCGTTTGTGAGTTTGTCTTCTTTAGCTGAAGATTTTGTTTAAATAATAATTTGTCGTTCCGAACGTGAAAGTGGACTCCAACTACGCACCAGTCGACCGCGGCGAGTCTAAACAAGTGTTTCCTTGAGATCGACATGTCAGCCTAGGTGGTATGCGGTCCTCCTGATCATTACCCTCAAGCTTCAGACAATGGCGAGATCAATTATTATATGAAACGACGAGGGACGAGGCCTGGTGGCTGCTACGCTCAAGCTCAAGCATGATGTGTCCCATAATCTACGACCACAACCTGTTTGGTATTAGGTGGCAAGAAGGTGCTGGTTATATCGCTCAACGATAACATGATGTCCTGGCACTCGAATCGAAACAATACAATAACTCCAGATGTGATCGAGAAGATTGATTGAAGTTGGGACCAGCAGCCGCAGTGGTCGCAATAATCTGTTAATAGCACACTCTGAATCAGCGGCCTCTCGACTATTCCTGGAAAAGCGCATTTCGATAATACTTAACTTTGATAAAAACTTCATTTCCTGTATACGAGTTCCTACGAAGAGAGGCATTCTTCAGGCTTCTCAGTGCCTTTTGTAGTTGGGACTTCATGATGATGTTGAAATTGTCCACGTGCTTGCACATTGAGCAACTTGAACAGTGACTTCCAAGTTCAAAATGGATCGTCAGGAGGAAGCATCCTCAGATGCTTTCAGTGCACTCTCTCAATATTTAGCCTATCCTTTTTATTCAGACGAAGCTTTCAAGGTGCGATACCTCTCGTTGTCGTCGCGCAGGCACCCGCTCCAAGTTTCATTTGCTCTAGAAAGAAGGGCCTTGTTGATATTCTATCAAAAAGCTCTATAGATGCTGCTGACCTCGACAACATTCCGCCAGATATCATTCGTAAAATACGCGTATTCTACTTCAATCGGTACGTGACCTTGACTTTCTGAGCTCTCACCGGAATTGTTGATGCATCGAGACTCCTCTAACAGAATGACTGGGAGTTCACTCACAGAAGATGAGGTCAAGGCACACGAGGAAAAGGATGTAGAGTCCCTTGCTACACACTCGGCGGATGCATCGTCTGGCTCTTTGGCTCCTACGCCCGAGGCTGCCGAAACACCCAACACCTCGCAACAACCATCCGTTCTTTCCTTTGCTCAAATTAAGGCTCTGATCGAATCCGGAAACGTTGATCAAATTCCCAATAACAAGGTCATCCCAGGAGATTTGAATGTCAGGTTCCTCGTTCTTATGATACATAGCAGTATCTCATAAATTTCCTTTCTATTGCAGGACGCTCCCCAGAGTCAATCTGTGTCTTCTGTCCGGAAGAAGCCTTGGGAAGTAGAGCAAATGGCGTCATGAAGCGAAGTTCCTCAACTGTAACAAGATAGTGTAATTATATTCAACATATTTTGATTCATCACAACTCCCCGATGTTTCAAAGTTCACATACATCTTTGCTGACCGAAGAAAATTCTTATGATGGGAATATCACGCTAGTCCTATGATACATTGCCGCTGAGAATGTCATCTTTGGAGCCTAGATAAAACACTGGAATTTCGTCGAGCCCTGCGCTCACGTTAACGAACTCGCCACCTGTTCCAAAATTCGTATCTGACCACCTATTTATCCCACTTGTCAAAGAACAGCGGGGATAATGAAAGAACTTGATACATACCAATGAGTCCAGGAGAGAGTTCGACTCGATGAGAGACGTGGCAGATATACCTGCTTGGAAGTTGCCCCGAGTTCGCCCACAGGTGAGACTAACAAACGAGGTCCTATGCGATAGTACGAAGTAAACGTTACGCGCGACGACGAAGGGAAAAGTCAATACACACCCATCATGAATTGATGGACTATGGCGGGGTCATTGATCTGAGTGCTGTTTGCGACGAATGGGTCTGACAACGAAAAATCGTAGTAGAGTGGCCTCATGATAGTCTTGCCAGAGGATTGCAGCATCTCAAATAGCTTTTTGACGTAGGGCACGAGCTGATACCGAAGGGCGATGTACTGTAGTCAACCCGTCAGTAGACTATCCTCTACGAGTCACCTTTGTTATACCTTTTTGATGATTACGAAGTTATCCTCTCCGTAGGACCATGGCTAGGTTGGTGAGAAGGAAATTAGGGGATATGAAACCAGGAGCAGTCGATATCCAACAGACCTCGTTGGGACACGGATTAGCGAACAACTGAGTCGAGTTTGTAGTGATGTTGCAAACTCGATCTCTGAAAGCATACGTTCAGTCATAAGATAGGCGTCAAAAACACCCGATATACATACCCATGAACTCGCATCTATTGAACCACCAATTAGGAACCTCCTCTCTCGGAAAACAAAGGATAATGAATACAACACTCACATAAGGCAAGAAAACACCCATACTAAGCCACCTCACAAATAATTCACGGCCCTGACGATGACAGACTGAGTGTGCAATCCGAAAAAGCAGTTTCCAAACCAATCACCTCGTCAGAATCCACGTCCAGGCCTGTGAACCCCCCGATGTCCAATGTCCACGATGAGATACCCGAGGCAGCAACGGAAACGCCTGTGGTGATTTGCTGCAGCAAAACTTCAAATCTGGAATCGGTGTCACCGCTCCATAGGTACGAGCAAAACCTCTGTCCGCCGATAAACGTGCTTCGCGTCAAGGACATATGCTCGCATGAAGTAAATGTCTCGTTGACACCAGTAAGGTTATGGAAGCCTTCGTCAATCGCTTGCTGATGAAACCACGGATACATCTTGCCCGTTCCTTCTTGCGTGCCAATGAAATACTGCGTGAACGAACGAGAATACGGAAGGCTGCTGATGGTTTGTCCGTCTGTGAGACACGTTAGTAGGGGTAGTATCTGCAGAACATAAATTTCTCAACTGTTTTCGAAGGCCTCACCAAGAGTGCCCCCTGTAAGCGTCAGCCTCAGGAACATTCTAGACAGTCATGATGACTTACCATCTGCTTGATCTATCCAGAAATTATGTATGCCAATGGAATAATAGCTGTGATTAAGTCGTCTCCCTAGATATATTTCAGCTTGATCTCAATATAGATGTCTGTATAGAACTTACACAGAAACTCGCGTGAAGCAGGGTTTGTCGAATCAACTAGTGAAGAAGATACTTTGTCAGAACCAAGGCCCTGTGATCTCAGAGAACCCGTACTAAGACGTGTATAAACTCCACCAAAAGAATCCTGGACGCCTGTTCCATCTCTGGTAGTGGCAAGCAGCCCCTGTTCCTGCAGTGCAATGTAATTGACCGAAAGATCCTCCACACTGGGCCACAGAGAGACCATCATTTCAGCACCAGTCAGTGCCTTAACTTGGGCGGCCATGCTTTCCGGGTCTGGCCAAAATTCAGAGTTGAAGGACCTATACAAGGGTAGGTCTTGAGGAAGGTTGATTTGAACTGTGTATGCGAGTACGAATTACCAGTCTCCTTGGAATTTCCACGCGAAGAAATCTAGAGAGAATGTGAGAGCCAGTACTTTCGATACGTCTGATCCACCAACCAACGACGATCATCGATACATTCACTTGTTCATCATGAAAACGCTGAGCAACATCGAGCACTTGGGTCTGATTGAAATAACGGAGCTTGGACTGTTGATAGCCTAGTATGAAATCGGGAGGTGTAGGTTGACGTCCTACAACAGTTTCAGCGAGACTTTCGTAGCGAATTGATTTATGCAAAGCATCAACGAACCTGTAACAGCGGTAAATTGCTCTTGTAGAGAATCATAATCACCCGGCTGCGCCGTTGTACTGTATAGATGCACGATGACTTTTAATAGATACAATCAAGCGAACATTGCTTACATGTAATAATCCACTACTGTAGCCTCACTAGCTACGTGACGCGTACGAAGAGGACTGAACTCTGTACGTCGTACATCGTGATCAGCCATTGGCACCTAAGCAGACAACGAGCACTTACCGATTCTCCCTTGGCTCGGCATATTGAAAAATTGCAGATATCCCTAGTCAATCAAAGATTTGAGAAAAATGACGGTACAAGAGCAGTTGGACAAAACCTTATTCGACATGTAGATTGGGAGAGTAACATGAGAATTAAAATTGATCAAGTCAACAACTTGCCCCTTCTTGTTTACCGAGTGGTCGTTACAACAAGCCTGCTGGCCCGCACCATAAAATTGCTCATCTGGATCGGACGAGAAGACAAAATCCGAGGAAAAGCTGTTCGATCGAAATTCCTGCGTGTAGTAACGCGGCACAAAAGCTTTCGTGTCCGTGTACTCCTTGGTCAGTAGAGAGGTGGATCCATCAGGCTCGACGCGTAGAAATGAAATGACACCGTTCGTCACTTGCGCCACGATGTTTCCGTTCCTGATGGTAGCGTTGCCTAAGAATGGAACAGTGATATCATGAGATAATCCCGCTGCGCCGCCTGGCCCTTCAAGTGGAGGATCAAGTAGAGCAGACCATTCATTGCCCGTTGGATCTCGCATGATACTAGCGCGAACGCGCATGCCATGATTGCCGTATGGCTGTCTGGTTTTTAAGCAGCAGCCAAAGATAAAGCAATTGTGCTACATACCTGTATGTATACACGTTCAAACCCATTCTGAAGCTTGATACCAGTAGAGTTGGGCTGGAAGTAAGATGCGTAAGTGGACGCAACCAGTGCACTCGCTACAGTTGTCCATAGATGTGGAGATTTCATGGACATAAAAACGGGACTCAAAACCTCCATAGGTCTGATTCTTAAAAGAAGAAATTGAGGAAGAAAGGAACGAGTTTCATCGGATAAACCTCAATGACGTATTCTTTTCGTTCTTCTCGAGCCTCATGACCTCGAATCCGAACGCCGTACATATCTTATGTTGTACATGAGTTTCCAGAAATTCCCCTGTAAATCATGGGTGAGAGAGGTAAACCGTCACAACAATCTCATACGCACCATGAATACGTCAAACCTGATTCTTGAGTCCATTACTTGTCCTGCATCGTCTTTCATAGTGGGTTTTGTATCGCGTATTACGGTGGCCAGAAGATTCACCCTAGCCTGGATGGCCAGGCAAATGACTGCTCACATGTTCTGGACCGGAACGCCGGGAAGTCTGACGGGATATCGAAGTCAACTCCTTGGTGATTGATAGGCAGAACTGACGTTCGACTCGGATACAAAAAGAAAAAGTCAACACGGAGTTCCTATTGGGAACATATCCCGGTTCATTATTGTTCGCAAGTAGAGAAAGAAAATTGGTAAGGAAAGAAAGGTTCATCAGAACAGATCATTGTAGCACGCGCAAGTATTTGCGGTGATCATGATATGCCGAAACGAAAAGACGAAAACTGGAAGTTGGAGACTTGGCAAAACCCGCAACAGCCTCAGGCGTCTCCTGGGCGTCTCTCTACATATGTGAGCGCTTAAAAACGTCCTGCACGTGATCTATCGACTCTTTGCGTTTCTCTACCATCGCACAAACTCGGGCAACTGTCTGGAAAGCGACCTTTTTTTTCTAACACTTTCACCATGTCGGATATTGAGGACAATGTGGATGCGGATGCGTTCGGCGACAATGAGCGAGATGAGGAACCAAATGAAATCGACCACTCGCATGATGATGAACCACAGCGGAGACATTATGACGAAGAAGAGGATGAGGAGGACGAAGACGAAGACGAAGAGGAGGAGGAGGAGCATTCAGGCAAAAAGGGAAAGAAACGGACAAAGGTAAGTGCACACTTCGCAGGTTCCATGCAGTTGGTAACGATTTGGCATTTAGTATCGTCATAAGCGCGACAGAGCTGCACGTTTCCTTGATATTGAAGCTGAGGTCAGTGACGAAGACGACGAGGAGGAGGACGAAGAAGAATATGGCAATGGCAAGCTCCATTTTGACATCCTGCTTCTGGAGACTGAGTAGGCTACTTAGATGGATTCATTGAGACCGCGGATGCCGAAGACGACGATGCCAGCCGGCGACATCACGCTCGACTTGATACTCGGAGGCAGATGGAGGAGGAAGAAAGGAGTCCAGAGCAGATTGCTAGGGATCTCAGTCAACGCTATAGGGCACCTGTTCGATATACGGGAGACATGAATGAAATTCCTCAACGTTTGTTGATGCCTTCGGTGCGGGATGCTAGTCTTTGGCAAGTCCGGGTCAAGGTGTGTCCTCCGCTTCCCTATCTATAAGTTATCATCTAAATCCGCTTTCAGCCTGGCCGGGAACGAGAGATCGTGTTCAGTCTCATGCGCAAGTCAATAGATATGGAATACACCGCTCGACCGCTACAGATTCTTTCTGCTTTCCAACGGGACTCTTTACCCGGGATGATATACGTCGAAGCACGAAGTTCCCAGCAAGTCAATCAAGCGTGCAATGGATTGGTGGGCGTTTACCCAAGTCGTGGAATTCAGCTAGTGCCTATCGAGGAAATGGCTAGTCTGCTACAAATTAAGAAGCAGGATTTGACAGTAACCCCCGGTAGTTGGGTTCGTATACGACGCGGGAAATATCAAGGTGACCTAGCTCAGGTGGTGGATATCACGGAAAACGGTGAAGAGGTCGGATTGAGATATGTTCCCCGTATCGACCTAAACCCTCGTGACGACTCAGTGGATGGACGGAAGCGAAAGAAGGCTGCCGCCACCTCTACCAACATCAGACCACCGCAACGACTTTTCAATTTTGAAGAGGTCGTAAAAGTACATGGTCGAGGTTCAGTCTCAAGGCGAAACAATGTGTTCGTCTTTCAGGGAGACACATACAAGGACGGTTTCGTTGAAAGAGATTTCAAACTGAACTCTCTGATTCTGGAGGACGTCAATCCCACTTTGGATGAAATCACACAGTTCTCGCGACGACAGGACGGAATCGAAGATAGCATGGTTAATTTGTCGATCATTGCCGAAGCTTCACGGAAGGCGGCTGTCTCTGTCCTGCAGCCCGGTGATCATGTTGAGGTATTTGAAGGAGAGCAGTCCGGTGTACACGGTGTAGTGGAAGAGATTGCTCAGGATGTAGTAACAATCACCGCAGTGGGGGTAGACATTGACGGTCAAAAGATTGATCTCCCAGCCAGAAGTGTGCGGAAACGCTTCAAACCTGGTGATCACGTCAAAGTCATGACAGGGAAAAACGCTGATGAGACTGGTCTCGTTGTGTCCGTGGCCGATAATGTGGTGACATTTTTGTCAGATATGTCGATGCAAGAGGTTCGTCCTTCCTTCTTCTGACCAGGTATTCCGTTTTGCTTACGTTCAAATGCAGGTTTCGGTATTCTCAAAAGATTTACGAGAAGCTGCTGAAGTCGGCTCTGGTACGAACATCGTCGGTGACTATGAGTTGCATGATCTTGTACAACTAGAGTAAGTGTGTCATGAAATAAGCTTTGTCGTTGTAAACTTATTGTTTCCAGTCTTCAAACCGTCGGTGTCATCTACAAAACAGAAAGGGACTCTTTCCGGGTATTGGATCAAAATGGGCAAGTTCGTCTCGTTCAGCCTCACCAGATTTCTATGCGTCGGGACTCCAATCGTGCAATTGCTACTGACTCGGAAGGCCATGAACTCCGTATAAATGACAATATGAAGGAGGTGGATGGCGAGGTAAGTTCCATTTGTAACACTCCCAATACATGTTTTTCAGTGTCATTTCAGGGCCGAAAAGGTCGAGTCTTGCACATTCACCAATCTTTTTATGCGTTCCTACACAACCGGGAAATCACTGAAAATGGTGGTGTTTTCGTAACCCGTGCTCGGTCTTTAATATCAGTCGCACCAAAAGGGAACTTGATGAAACTCGCCAGTGCCGATCTCTCGAAAATGAATCCTGCAATGGCTGCTCCCACGGGAGGCATGGTGGGCTCTGGAAATATGGGTCGCGGTCCCAGGGATCGACTTATTGGTGTTCACGTCTGTGTCATCAAGGGTCCACATAAAGGTTATGTGGGTATCGTCAAAGATACCAATGGTCCAATTGCACGGGTGGAACTGAACACAGGCAATAAAATTATCACCATCGAGAAGGCAAAACTTCATCGCCGACTGTATGTTGGTTCTGTGTTTGTTTTATAGTCTTACTCAATGTTTTCAGGCCCAATGGTTCGACTGAACCTGTTGAGGGACCTGGAGCAAGCTGGGGCAGAAACAACAACAACTCGATGGGTCCTCCTTCATTTGGCGGCAATCGTACCAGCAACCCTTACGCTTCCGGTGGTTCGAAAACACCTGGTTGGGGCGGCGGACGTACACCCAATTATCCAGACTCACGGACACCGGCGTGGAATGCCTCGTCGAGGACACCAAATCCGTATGCCAGTTCACAGACTCCGGCCTGGAATGCATCTTCGCGTACTCCAAACCCGTATGCAGATGGTGGGCGTACGCCAGCTTGGAACGCCTCATCGAGGACACCGAACCCTTACGTATCCGGGGGTGCTACGCCCGCACGCAATACCAGTTCTTGGGGTGGTGCAACACCTGGACGGTCGAGTGCTTGGGGCAGTGGCGAGGCGGGCGGATGGGGCTCCCCTGCGCGCGCAGGAGCAGGGTGGGGATCAGATTCATGGGTACGCGCTTTTTTTTCTCACTGAATTGTGCGGATCTAATATTGGCTTAGAATGCACCGACACCTGCTTCAGCGGCTACACCAGCCTCTGCACCTACCCCCGCGGCATTCCCTGCTACGCCTAACTATAATCCTTATTCGTTAAGTATGGGAGGTCTGTCGGCGCCTACGCCCGGGATCATACCAAACACTCCGATGTTGTCAAGTTATGATGAAGGAGTTCGTGAAGCGTACAGTAAGTTTTTCGTCTTGGATACGCCTTTCGCGCAAAACCTGACATTGTTTTATTTATTACAGTCTGTCCTGAAGATTGGTTAGTAGACGGGATCATTTCGGACTACTTTTCCACTCTGCGTGTACGCGTCCAAGGCACACGTACGGCGAACTATTTAGATGGAGCTTATGAGGGTCAACATGCACATGTGCTGGCCGCGTCGAAGACAGGAGCGAATCTCGAGCAAACAGCATTGCTTAAATTTGAAGGTAGCAATGAAGAAAGGTCGATTCAGATGAAGTATATAGTACCTGTACTTCCGTCTGCCCAAGACGAAGGTGCGGTTGTGTTATGTGGACCACGGAAAGGCGAGACGGTGAAGGTTAGACAAAAACCGGATGGTGGAGGAGGCGGAGATACTACAGAGCTGGTTGTGGTTCAAACGACGACTTCGGCTTCGGGAGAGTTTTGGGAGTGTCAGAAAGATTGGATGTGTGCGGTTTGGCAATGAGTTTCGAGTTCGCTTGCTCTACTCACTTGATATTTTGTTGAATTCCGACGTTAGCATTTATGTTTTGTTTTTTAGCTTTCAGGAAATACGACAAAGTACATTGTATACTACTTATTTACATAGTGTACTAACGCTGCATCTTTTTGCGATGATTCGCCTGAATTCGAGCCAGTTTCGCGGCGTCTCTGAGCCACGGGCCGCGGGGTATATTTTTCCCTCAGAGTCAACGCTCACCTTGATCAATGGCTACGCCTCCTCCACCCAAGCAACCTTTGACATTACAACAGAGACGTGTACGAATGATGCTTGCAACGTTTCCTATGATTGTGGTAACTGGTTGTAAGTAGTACTTGTGAATTGTGTTCCCGGCTCGTCGCTGAATAGCACTCTCGCTTGCCAGTCGTTTTATACAAACGTCTTGTCTTGGGTGAACCTCAAAGAACGTTGTCGGGACCACCTCCAGAACCATTGGGTGGGTGGAAGGACGAACAGGATGGTGGAATAAGGCGAGAGGACATTGGCAAAGACAGTTGAACACGAGGCTTAAGTACAACGTTGGTGGTTTTCTATTTATGATATAAAAAAGGTCTAAATGCGAATCAACATTGTAGTACTTTGTACTCCCCAGCAGACATGAACAGTACTGCAACCCTAAAATATTCGAGGGATTCCAGAAACCACCCTTCCAACAACCTGTCCTGTCTGTGCGCGTGCTGAAAACCCCCACTCATCCATCCTCAAATTACAGAAACGCGTGATTTTCAGCTACTGCTTGCTAGCATCGGAGGCAGGAATAATACGCGTGCCGGGTATTCTGGCTGGGTTGAACGAGCGGTCACAGTCAGCGTAAGCTGCACCGGCACCGAAACCAGTAGAGAGAGCAATCGGCCATGTTCGTCCTGTATGGTATACGTATGTCGATGAAGAGTGTTATTGCAGAAACCGATAAATTGAAGTTAGTTTGAGTTGAGATTGAATACGGGAAGGTGAGACGAACGTCGGAAGAGAATGACGGACGCAACGACGCCAACGCTAAAGCCTACACCTCTATGAGCAGAGATTAATCATAATTGCACAAGACGAAAGAAGGTGTTGGAGACGTACGCTTTTACAACAAAATCTGCCACTACATGAACTCCGTGAATTCCCGCAATCGGTATGAATATTCAAAATAACCTACAGCAGCGGTCGTACTGAAATAATACAGAATAAGCGGGAATCTAATGAAACTTGTAGATGATAAAGCGTACCTTTTGACCAACAATGTCCTCGCTAGAAACAGGTTTTGAGGACGACATGGTGGAAGAGAGAATTTGAGAGGCTGAGTAGTGACATCACGCGGCTTACACTCTGTACAATTTCAGCTGTGCACTTTTTGACTCTGTACCATCATCACTTCGCTATGGCTCACCAATCACCTATGATTTCAATACCACGAAAGTCAACAGACGAAGTTGACTGGACTTCATCTATTCGCAATCTCATCGCCCAGTCATACGGAGAGAATCCCGATAATTATTCTACTGAATGTGCTACTCTACAAAGATGTAGACAGGACGCTGTACGTGGTGCTGGTAGCGATCTAACAGGTGAGCACCGTGTTTCGTTAGTATCTTTTGTTCGTTCCTCACGATGGTGAAATAAACAGCCAGGGATCTGTTGTACAAGTACTTTGGTCAGCTCGAACTACTCGAGCTGCGCTTTTCCGAAATCCGAGTCGTGTTTCCATGGCGGGATGCGTTCACGAACAAGCTCATAACACAGACTTCTATTGCATATGAGAAAGCGTCTATATTATTTCAGATCGCAGCGACGCATTCAGCTATCGCATCGTCTCAGAGCAGATCAGACCCAGAAGGCCTCAAGCGCGCTTTTCATTACTTCAAGAGTGCTGCGGGTATGCTCACGTATATCAATGAGAACTTCCTGCATGCGCCTTCGACGGATCTGAGTAGAGAGGTCGTCAAATTTCTGGTTTCGATTATCCTGGCTCAGGCGACGGAAGTGTTCTTCGAGAAGACTACAGACGAGAAGAAGGGCGCGGCGTTGGTTTCCAAGATTGGTGCTCAGACGGCTTACATGTATACTTCTCTCACTGAAGAAGTGAAGGAGTTCATGGGTAAAGGTATATTTGATAGGAACTGGGTCACACTGATACAGGTAATTCTCTCACCACGAAATCATAGACGTATTACTCATTCTTTGCGATTAGATCAAAGCAAGATACTTTACCTCCCTTTCGCACTACTATCGCGCTCTTGCTGACGATACCGCTGGAAAGCACGGAGACGCCCTCGTACGGTTTACCCTTGCTGAAACAAATGCCAAAGAAGCTTCTCGACTCGCCGGAACATTTAATTCATCTTTCATCTCTACAGTCTCACCTACCCTCCCTGCCGACGCGGGCTCCTCCATCGTAGAACGCATCAAAGCCCATCTAGCCATCTGCACCGACCGTAAAGCCGAAGCCCAGCGCGAGAATGATCTAATCTACAATGCCGTCCTACCTAGCCCAGAGGCTCTACCACCTATAGACAAATTATCCGTCGCGACGGCTACACCGATTCAAGAAGTGTACGGTACACCAGAAGTACAAAAGACAATCGGACAGGATATCTTTATAAGGCTCGTACCACTGAGCGTGCATGAGAGTGCGTCTGTGTACTCTGAAGAAAAAGCGAAACTCGTTCGGTCGGAAGTTGAGAAAGCTGAAGGTGCAGAGGGAGAAGCGCGGTCTGTTCTTGATGGGATGGGCGTGAAGGAGGGTTTGACGAGGTTTAGGGCTATGGCTGAAGGAGAGATTGGTGGTGAGGAAGAGGTTCCGTTGGATGTACGCCGGTGGAAGGATGATATTGCGCTTATTGAGGGACGTGAGCCTGTTGAGGGGCTTATGGGGCAGTTAACAAGGATGAAGGAGAATGTGAAGAGGGAGCTTGATGATGTTGCGCGTGAGCTGGAGATAGAGTCTAGGGATTGTGAGATGATGAGGGTCAAGTATGAGCATCGATGGACGCAGGATCCTTCGTCTGGGTTGACGAAGAATTTGAGGCAGGATTTGAAAAGTCATTTCGGGAGCCTTGAAGCTGCTGCATTGTCGGATCGACAGGTTGTTGCGTTGTGGGAGACGGTCAAGGGTGATGTGGGTCTTTTGATGAGTAATGAGGTTGAACAGGTGTTTAGGGCAAGTACGGAGAATGGTGGTGGTGGTGCAGCGGTGGAGAGTTTACTTGATTTGGATGCGGGTAGTGAAGGAGATGATGCGAATGAGAGAGCAAAGATTGGTGGGCTTGTTGCGGAGATTGATGAGCGGATAGGTCGGTTAAACAAGATTTCGAGAGAGAGGAACGAAGTGGTGAAAGATCTTAAAGAAAAGGTTGGAATCTTTCCCCTTCAAAGTGTGAACCCCACATTCATCTTTTCTTAGATCCAAACCGACGACGTCTCACATCTCCTCCTACTCAACCGTCGTAACACAGGTGTCGAACCAGCGCTCTTCGCCGCAGAACTAGAAAAGTTCCGGCCTTACCAACAACGACTAGCGGCAACGGTCCACCACCAACAAATCGCACTGCAAGAAGTAGCTGCATTATGGAAAACTTTACGTGGAATTGCCGGTAGAGGTCCTGGTGCGCGGAAATGGGAAGAAAGAGAGAAAAGGAAGAATGAAACTGTCAAGAGGTTTTCTAGAGCTAGAGATGGGTATATGGAAGTACGTGATGGATTAGCGTGAGTGTTCTATTCTGAAACCCGTGTGGTATTACTCTAACGCACGATGTAGGAAAGGACTTCACTTTTATGGTGAATTGACGGAACTTACGACGACGCTTAGATCGAGTGTTAAGTCGTTCATTTCGAGTCGGACAGCAGAGAGGGAGAGTCTAGCTAGTCAGTTGGAGATTGAGAAGAGGTTGTCGTCTTCAGCGGCGATTCCGTCTAAACCACCACCCCCGCCCCGACCGACGTCGGGTGGCAGCGCAAATGATTTGAGTTCATCGTTTGCGTCAATGAACTTGATGGGTAGAGGTTCTGGTACGCCTTCAGCACCAACACCACCACCACCGACGAATCAATGGCCCCCTCCACCTACCTCGTCCCAAGGACAAGGACAAGGACAGTATTCGTCATACGGGGGTATACCACCGCTGAGGAATTATCCACCGTCTTTTTCGGCTTTTTCTGGGAGTCCTTCGCCTCAGCAACAACAGCAGCAGCAGCAGCAGCCGACGCATGTATCGAGGGGTTCGTACGGACCTGCATCTATACCGGGGTTCCCTCCTCCACCTCCACCGCCTCCCTCGCGTTCACAAGCACAAATACAACCGCAGGCACCGTATAACTCGTATTCCTCATCACTACCACCGCCCCTGCCGCCTCAGCAGCAGCAGCAGGGGCAGGGGCAGGGACAAAATGATCCGTACGCTAGTCTAGGAATGTTTAACACCAATCCGTCATCTTCGTCTTCGTCGTCGTCGTATATGTCAGGTATACCTTCTCCCCAACAACAACAGTATCAACAACAGCAATATTCAGTGAGCTCGCCTCCTCCTGTACCTCCCGCTCCTCAAGCACAACCGCAGAGACAACAGACGTATGGGTATGGGTTTCCGCCGCCGCCGCCTGCTGGGTATGGGGTGTCTCAGCAGCAAGGTGGGGGATATCAGGTGTTTGGTACGCCTTTGTCGCCACCGCAGCAGCAGCAGCAGCAAGGACAGCAAGGACAGGGACAGCAGGGGCAGGGGTATGCTGGATGGTAGGGTTTCTCAATACTCTTGTATTGGAATGACGTATATATATTTGCGGAGGTGTCAGAGGTATGTTATGTACATACTGTAGGTGATACATAGGTGGAATGGAGAACTCGAAAGTGAGAAAAAGGAGGGAGAAAAGTCCATGCGATGTGATGAGATATATGTATATTACATACTATGTGGAGCGTCCGCTTCAGTACTCAGGAAATAGTCCTTCGTACACGTGTATGTATAGGTATGAGTTATTCATCCTGATCAACGTCGTGCAGTCACTGCGACCTTAACAACAACACGGTAGAGGGATAATAAAACAACATCCACCGTCCTAAAAAGAACCGGTCAATCTAAATACAAAACACGATTGTTTTGTGTGAACTTACAGGACAAGGTATACACCCTCCTCTCAACCTCATCGTTTGTTCTTTTCCATCTATACTTTGCTCCTCCTCTCCACCCTTCTTTATATCCTGAGACTGCTTTGAATCCTGCATCTGCTTCGAAGTCTGATTATGCGGACTCTCGAGAACCATAGCACTCGAAGGCGCAGGTTGATTCGCAACATGTGCAGTTGGTGGGTATGTTACGGTGGACATCGTTTTGTGTGGGTGTGTGAGGTGCTGAGACTAAGACGAACGGAAATACGAATTGTGAGACTTGGAACTGCGGGGTTGAACGGGATTTATATGGAATTGGGTAGAATTATGACGTAGGGACCTCTGACCCTGACCCTAACCCTATTACGTGGGTGGGGTGTCTAATTAAGGAGCGATTCGTTATCGGGTACTATCATCGCCTTTGTCTGCATTGCCATTGCCATTCGAATAGTTCTAGTCTCACAGTCAACGTCAACAATTATGGCACCCGCAGAATACTCTCTTCGTCTCCAGAAAGGTACGTTACACCATTACCTCAACAAAGTACAAAAGTGTCTTTATCATAAACACCCCCCGTGGCGTTAGGCATAACAGGTGGATTCGCACCTCCAACACCCAACGCAATCTACACCCTCACAAGACCCTTGAACCAATCCACACTCAACATCACTTCTTCTATCCGACCTAGCGGTACACCTTCTTTACAGGATGCTGTTCCAAAGACTTTAGAGTTATCCAAGGACGTTTCAATTTCCTCCTCCTCCTCCTCCGGAGCTTCAGCAGAAACTCTCATAGACGAACTACACAGTATCCTCCAAACTCTCCCTACAGAGTCCCCCGTGGGCAGCGAAGACATCTACGGACTCGATACGAGTATTGCATGGGGTAGTGATGATTTGATGTGGTGTAATGGTGGACCTGCTGGGTGTGGTGGTGGTGGGAGTTCTGTTAAAGCTAGTGAGGATGATAAGAAGAAGTTTAGGAGGGCTGTTGAGATTGTTGAGGGGTTGGTTGGTGGTGCTGCGTAGATATAGAGTATGAATGAATGAATGAATGAATGAAAGAGTGTATTATGCCTTTGTCTTGAATGTTTAAACCATCCTCTCAGCCTTCTTCATCATCTGCATCTGCAAACCATAGGCCTTATACCCCGAACCCTCCAACCCATCACTACCCCAATACAACCACAACTGTAACCCCAAAACGGCATTCAACACCGCAGCTAATAAAAATCCAGCACTGACTAGCCAATCGCCTACTTCAACAGCGGTAGTAAACAATCTCGCTATACACCCAGCTACTTGCGCTCCAACAGCAAACGCAGATAACTGTCCAGTGGATTTTGAACGGTAATTTTGTCTTATTTGGGGTAACTTTGAAAAGAGTGATATTGGGAGTGTTAGGAGTTGGAGGAAGGATATAAATGGCATTGGGGTATATATGAGGGTCAAGGATATGAGGAGGAGGGTTATTGAGGCGTTGGTGACGGTGATTTGGTTTTGTTTTGGTTTTGGTTTTGAACGGAGTGCGGGGTGGGTGTAGATGATGATAAGGAATGTTATGAGGATATTTTGAATGGTAAGAAAAAAGTTTTCTCCGTATGTTGAGAATGGGAACTCGTTTCTGTAGTTGTATACGAGGTTTATACCATATGCGAGTGTTTCGAGTGAGAATGAAGTTAATGAGAGTCCTCGGGCAGAACGTGCGCGTAGAACTGTGTATATCATATAAGCACTGAACAGAACAGGATAGATATAAAGCAAAAGACTCAACTGAGAATAAGCTGAGGCAACTTCATAATCGAACCACCTATAACAAGACCTATGCCAAGTGCTTTTGAGAATGCGTATTTGAGACAGTCGACATCATTGAATAGATTCAAGTCTTGTATAAGAGATACGTAGCATTTCTCTCCGATTATCCATGTACTTGGTTCTCGGATGAACCAAGGGAGGTTCCGTGTTATACTTGTCATAAGTCGAGGTGCATTCATTGCTTTGACAGGCTTTGACCCGCGGAAGTTTTCCGTGTTGAGCTTATGTAATACTAATTCTCTCCTCAACGCTCAACAGCAGTGCAAAGTCCCACTGCGGTTGAGGCCAATCTCACGAGTTCCTCTAATGACATATGGATCTGGAGGAATGTATAGAGCAGAAAACTTATTTATGGGAATCTCCGGGCCGGTGCCCAATGATCTATCAAGATTGGTAACTTTGATAGCATCTCCCTTCGTCCGCAGTCCCAGTCCAACGGAGACCATGTTTTCAGCAATACCACGCCCGATAGTCGTGCGACACTTCAGAACGTTCAACCTCAAACTCAAACTCAACAGTTCCAATCGGACTTTAAAAGGACCTAATCTCATCGGTCACCTCATGCCGCAAACTCAAAGCTTCAAACCAACTACAATCGAGGACTGGGCTCGGTCAGACCAGTACCACAACTCCTTCCTAATTCCAAAAGACACTATCTTGGACGAAGCAGCGGTAAATAGCACACGGAATGGGTTGCCGGAAATAGCTGTGAGCACTGCTCAGGGAAAGTTCCTTTATCTTCATGCGAAAGCTATTGGAGCCAAGCGTGTTCTAGAGGTTGGGACTCTTGGAGGGTAAGAGGATTAAAGCTTAAAGCTATGGGGATTTGATCAAGATAACACCACTCTGATCACAGATACTCTACGATCTGGTTGGGAAGAGCACTTCCAGAGTCCGGCGAGCTGATAACACTTGAAGTGAACAAAAAACATGCTCAGGTTCGGTTTCGTTTGATTTTTTAATATGCCATCTTCTTTTCTACGCCCCTTACTTACGAGATATTATATTAACATCCCCGACAGGTAGCCCAAGAGAACCTAACAAACGCCAACCTTTCCTCCAAATGCAAAGTCATTCTCGGTCCTGCCATCGATAGCATGACGAGGTTACGAATCCTAACGAAGTGGATTCGTTGTTCTTGGACGGTTTTGGAGCTCGAATTACTACCATAAAAGGGTTATTCACCCCTAACCCTACCACTTTTTCTGGTTGCTCATGTTTGTGCACCTCGCCCCATTGTTCGATACGTACGTTGTCGCTTATTTGGCCAAGAAATTGCATTGTTCTCTCTCGCTGGCGAGAGCAGGTTGCGAATATACAGCTATTTCATACTCTATCTAACTTCCTTCACCGTCCCTGTCGCTCTCCACAGTGGTGAATTGTGTCGCTTGCAGTGAGTTACGCTGGACAACGCGGTGAGGGCAAGCTTCTCTGTTTGTTTCTCTGTTAGTGCAGATCTCGTCGTAAGTGTTTCAACCTACTCTCTGAAATATTTGTACAGCTTGCGCCCGTCCCTCCCGTCGCAGCTCGCCGGGTACTGTCCGCGTGCTTCGCTTTCGCGGACTGCGAAAAACGTCACCCGCCAGTGGATCTCTCGGGAACACGGTCTTCTCTCGCAAATCGACGCTGCCAAGGGCCCCCACTCAAAGCTATACAACCTGTAATTGTACCGCGGCTCACACCAGTTCACGTTCACGGGAAGTGTCACCCGGTTCTCTGTACGTAGGTCTTCCCTGTTCTCTGGCCCCAGCCCCGAGTGAATGAGTGCCTCCTTCACAGCTTTCCAAATGTCATTGTCCTTCTTCACAATCAGCGGTATCAGGAATGCCATTGCATGGTTTTGAAGGAATACCAGAACGTTGAGTCGCTTTTCATTTTCCTATTGCGCTGTAAGCTCCTTTGTGTACCCGCAGAAGAATGTCTCTCACCTCTGCCTCCTTCCTCAGCCCACGCACATGCACCCTCATTGCTTCCTCAATCCGCCTTGCCCGCTCTTTTGGGCTTAGGATCTCTGCCATTATCGAATCGAGGTTCGGTACTATACATTCGATCAGCCATATAACTTCCCAGAATATATATCCCTCACTGCTGCTTTGAGGATGCCAGTGCCCACAAGCCATCCTATCTCGCTGTGAGTCGACTGCCATATGTCTTTACCATCGCTACTCACTCGCGTATGATTTCTCGTATAGCGTCTTTTTCCTCCTGCTCTGCGTCTACCACCTCGAGTTGGTGGTTGAAAACCACTGCAATTGTCGCTCCCGCCCAGTACGTCGTGAAGTCATCTCTGTCGCATTTCCCTGGATAACACGGTGGTAGCGCTATTCCACTGTCGTTCGAGCTGAACATTATCACTGTTTTGATGCTTCCGTCGCCGGCCGTGTATGTTTTCGTAGCTGTCGTCGTGAGCGGCAGCTTTGTATACGGGTTCTCACCCACCGCTCTCTCGACCATGGTGCATGTGTCCTCAACGTCGACGGGGGGTTTCATCAGCAGGGGCACGACAAACACGAAGTTCCAGTGTGGTTCCATGTACAAAACCTTTTTGATGCTCGTTCCTTCTCCCTGCCAGCGCTCCGTTAGCTCGGTCTGCTGCTTACATTCTTCCACGTACCTCCGTTGCTTGTTCCACCACCTTTTCGTGACCGATCGTCAACAGCTCTCTGCGAACTCGTACCATCCCGTTCAAGTCCATGTTGTCGTGGTTCAGATGGGTACTGCTTTGCTTTCGTTCACTTCTTTTATCTTACTTCCCCGCCTCCTACATCTGCTTTCCCGAATTTAGGTATCATACCTCCTCGCCATGCATTCGTTTCTTTCCCAGGGTTCTGTGCTTCTCGCCACTTTCCATGCTTCTCTCTAAACACCGTCTGACTTTCTCGTTGCTTAGCTCAATGTAGCGTGTTTTCTTTGTATGCACGACACTACTGCAATGTAATCTATTGTGAAAACTTAAATATATTTTTTTTACGTGCTGCGGATGCTGTCTAACACTCGGAAGACCCTCCACTTCCCTCGCTAAGACTGAGTTTTGTCAGTTTCTTTCGGGCATGTTGTACATCGTCGTCTTCGAAACAAGCAGTTCGTTTCACTGTCGCCTTCCGCCTTGCCTCGTTTGCTCCCGCCATGGTTCGATTTTTGAGTGCTTGCTGCGAATAATCAGCGCTTCTCGTCTCGGTCGCTGCTGCCTCGTCACTTACCTGTGCAAAACTTCCATTCAGCAGGGTGATACTGCGCAGCAGCAGCAGCACCTTGCTGCTGGACCCCTTCGCCGGCACCGCAATCATAGAAAATCCCACTTCAACTATGTCCCCTACAATGAGTCGTTGAGGACTCATTGGAATAGTGCTGAGCGCCAATCGTTAGTGAATGCGTGATTTCTCAGCTTCAAAATTCTCACCTTCGTTTCCCGTCCTCCACCACACTCTCCCTGTAAAGTACCTTGTTGTCCTCCGTGTGAACAAACTGCGTGTTCTCTTCGTTGACTTTTGCGATTGCGCCGTTCTTGTCGGTGAGCAGGTTGACATCGGCTGGGGCCGCGTCTGGCGCATCTCGGCGCGACGTGAAGTATCTATTTGAGAATTCGAGTGTGGCGTCCCCAGGTTGTCGCGGCAATTCGAGCACTGCCTCCTCTTCAAGTTGCCGGTACATCAACGTGAATAGTTCCACTACGCTATCAATGTCGGTGTTGTATTCTTCAATCCCGAGTCCGGTGACTGTGATAGATTGCCTGAGGTGTCTCAGCTCTTTCCCTCCCGTGCTGCATCCCTGGTTAGTTCTGTCTCTGTTCTATGACACGACATACTCACACTTGTCCCAGCCGCAGCGGCGGTAGATCCTTTTTCTGTAGCACGCCCACAATGAAAACGGTCACTTCCTCGTCACCACCGTGGTTCGGCCCATCGTCCCGCCACATCATCCTCCAACACCTCGGCTCCTGGAATTGGGTCACTTCAACCTGGCTCTCCCAATTCGCTTGCTGTTGTCATGGGTGAGTTGTGTCTTCACTAGCCTGCAATCGTGCTGCTCACCTTCACCATTGTCGCGATCTGGGTTCTTTTCTCTTCCTCACTGCTTTTCAGCTCTCGAATCTGCGTCAACGCCACCTCTGCCACGCTCGTATGTTATCTGAGTGCCTTACGGAATGTGTGTGTTCACTTACTTGCTTGTTCGCGGTCGTAGAACTGATCCATGGTGCTGTTTGTCTTTGAACTAGATCCTGCCACCCTTCTCTTACTTATGTCCAATTTCACCTCCTCCGTTTCTTCTTCTCTCCTGGCCGTGCCTTCGCTTCGCGAAATTCCGATTGTATGTTGCATTGGCTAGTGTCATTTATCGCAGATGCGGTACGTCCTTTTATGGTTATGATAAATAGCGGATCCTGGATCTCAATTCTTATTGCTTCTAGTTGTCCGTTCGCCGTGTTTTAACTTCTGCTGCCTTTTTGTCCAGCTACCTCTTACGTTTTCGTACTTCTCCGTCCTTCGTTCTTTCGACCTATTTTTTCGCCAATGTCCTCCGTCTTTTAACTTCCTTAACCGCTGTTTTTTCCCTCTGTTTTCTCCCCGTCCTCGTCTCTTGCACCTGCTCTTGCAGTTGAATCCGATGTCTGGTACAAGACGTTCTTCGCGCAAACCTGCTGCATCCCGACGCACAGTTGCAGCTCGAGGTTCCCGAAAAAAGGTCTCGTCTGATTCCGCCGCCAGCTCCGTACCCGCCGTTCCTTCTCCACAGTCAGAGGCGCAGCCTGTCTTCGATGTGTCTTCTTCCTCTCCCACCAAACGTGCGGTGTCAGCGTGAGTGCCACTTTCTCTTGTTTACTCTGTCTCCATTAACTCTTCGTGCAGCCCATCTTCGCCTTCACCTTCCACGCCTAAAAAGCCTCGCGCTAGCGCGAACTCACCTCCTGCGTCGTCGACTGCAGTGCCCACCCCAGCTGTACCGCCTGCAAGTGATAAGTCAGGCTTCTCCCTTTTTACTACTTCCGTTCTTCCTGACTTGCTGCTTTCCAGCATTGCCTCCTCCCCTCTTCTCCCTTCGTCTGTCTCAACTTGCGGTTCCCCTCTGTCTGACGTGTCTTCCGTGTCCGCAGCGTAAGTGTTTTCCTCTCTTTCCCTCTTTCGCTGCTGACACTATTTTCCCACCTCCTCTAACCCCTGCTGCGTACACCCGCTTTTTGTCCCTTTTCTGCTGCCAGCGATGTCTCCGTGGATACCAGCCGTCCTGTCGCAGCTCCCATTCTGCCCGCTGCTTCTGCTGACTCCGCTCCCCCCCCTGCTGCTCTACCCGCCACTGCGTCAGTTCCGTTTTTGTGGGTCGTTGTCCGTCTAGCTAACATTCTCACGTCAGATCGGCCGAAGACGACGACGACCGTTATTTCGACCACGTTGAAGACTTTTCTTTCCTTGCCGATATCCCGGTAATTCCTGGCTTGGAGTATGTTTTCTCCTCCTCTTAAACAAGCCTTATTGACCGTTGCTTTTTTGTGCTTAGCTGTCCCCTCGATGCCTCGTGCGCTACACCTCCCATTGGCCCTGCTGCTTTAGACAACTCTGCAGAATTGGGTGCCGATGTCTTGGGGAGTCCCGTTGCCCTGTCTGCCGATGCATCCACCACATCTCGACCTGTTACTACTTCTCTCACTGCACCCTCCACTGGATCCGACACTAGCCTTGCGTGCGTACTCTCTTCAATCACCCCTTCTGATGTGCTAGCTAACACAGCATGCCTTTCAGGCCTGCCGTCGTTTCTCCCTTGTCACTGGCTCAACCTGTCACTCCGTCTACTCCCGTGACTTCCGGCGGGAAGGCATTGCGCTTGGCTGCCATCATCTCGGCGTTGGAACCCTCCCCTGCGTATGTCTCGTCGTTCTCTTTGCGACGTGTTCTGACTCGGGTCTGTTAGTTCTGCTGTGTCGTCTTCTGCTTCCTCTACTACTTCAGCCAGATCTGGTTCTACGACGCCCACCCCTGCCCCGCGCAAAGGCACCCTTGTGCAGGCTACGTTCCCTGCTGCTCCTCACGCTTGCGCTGCCCCTATTTTCGACACCTCCCTTGTCGCAGAAGGGTGTCTAGTGCCGCTCTTGATGGATGACAAGCTTAAATCTACCTACGCCTCTGTACTTAATCTCCCGTGAGCTTTTTCCTCTGTGTGAATCACCTGTCCTTCATCTGACTTGCTCCATCTAGCCCAGTCACTCTCTTTGTCCTTTCGGTGACTGACCGTCCAAGCACTGGCGAGTGGTGTACTTATTCTACGGTATCCAGCGCGCTTTCCTCGGATGCTCAGAGGTGCGTCCTCGCCCTGTATTCCTGAACGTTCGTCTCCGTTTAATGGGCTTTAGGTCGGTCTTTCGATGTGTGACATTTGTTGAAAACGGGGTGTTCATCAACCCGTCCCGTGCCGATCCACGCAATGTCAGGGTTATGTCTGGTCCGAATGCTGTTGCCCGAAATACCTTTCACCAGCGGCGTGACTTCCTTGGTTTGAACGCTCTTTTTCTCTCTCTAGCAGTGACATCCTCATGCAACATCGTGACACCCGCCACTTTACCCCTGCCCGATGGTGCTAGCTACATGGTTCGCAGATTTGCAGGGAGGCTTTTTCAACAAGAGGCGCAACGCTTGATGGCGTACTTTGGTTATGCCCATGGCTTTACTGAAGCTGCGTGCGACATCGCCGATGACGTGGTGTCCTTTACTACCATGGCCAGCCAGCCAGCATCCAAACTCCTGAAGGGTTCCAACAAGCGTGTGTATCTCTTTTTGCCTGTGATTGTCCCAGTCTCATTACCCTTCTAGTGTCTCCCAAGAAGAAAAACAAATGGTCAACTGCAGTTAACCGGAAAGCTGCTTTGCTGACTGCTTATCCCTCGGCTTTGGCTTTCAGCTCAGATGGTAATTTCTCGTTCCTCACTAATATATTATGTACTGATGCCGCTGGTTTGTAAGTCCCTATATATGACGGAAGACAGCGCGGCGCTCGTTCACCATTCCTGTTCAACACGTATGCCCTAGAGGAGTTGGCCATGCGTGATTTGCCTCTCTATGAAGATGGGCTTGCCGATCTACCCACAGACTCTGTGGTCTGCGTAGGATATACAGCGCAGTCGCTCTACCCACCGACTCCGCATTTCTTGGGCAAGTCGGTGACCCTGACTTTCAACCTGCAATTCTTGATCCTTCTTGATATTCCTCGTGTCGTGTAGGTCTGCCGTGTTTGTACGTACCTGGTTGAATACATATCTTGTTTCTTGGTAGCTCTGTGAATGCGTCTGAGCCTTCGCGTGGTTTCTTTCGGTAGCGTCTAACTCACTTTTCTGTTTTCTGTATGTGCTCATGTGACAAACATGTGACTTGACTTGGTGAAATGTTGAAGACAGGTTTGTTGATACTGTTTCAATCTAAAACACCCACCTTCACTCTGGCCGCCTACCGTACGTTCAGGTTTATTTCTCCGACTGGCCGCTGTGTTGAGCTGTACGCGCGCCACGTTCTGATTGATTCGATTCCCGGATCTAGAGAACTCACGGCACACGCACCTCAATGCGCTCCCTGGCTACATGCTGCTCTACGTTTCTGCCCCTCTGACTCCTCCCTCCTCACTGTAGAACCAACGCCATCTGCCACAGCCCGGCTGACAATGCTAAAAATTAGTACGTGTTCACGCGTCGTTTCTACCCGCCACACCCCCTACCCACTCCTCCTACCCACCGCCGCGTTGAAGGGCACGCGTGCCACTTTCTGGTTGATTCGACTCCCGGATCTAGAGAAGCAGTGGCACGCGTGTCTTGAGACATTGTCGGACACTTCGCGTCACCTACCCCACACCACCCCTGCTGCAACACTGATACATGTATGCCGCTCAAAGTCCGTGCTCAGCGTTTGTCTTTCCAGGTCCTCCCCCCGTAAACGACAACAACTGCGCAAAGATTTCTGATTTCCTCTTCCTGGACGCGCAGCCAGTTGAAATTGCCGCAGACATCGACCTTGACAAGCTCTTGGATGAGGCCCTCGAGCGCGAGCTGCAGGGCCCTGAAGACGACCTCGAACAACCGACTGCGTGTCCATCTGCCGTTACGAACCCTATTGCCGATATGGCCCTCGAGCGTGAGTTGCAGGATCTTCAGAATGGCATTGAGCAACCGACTGCATCCACCTCTACCAACCCTGTTGCCCACGTTAAGCATCCAGATTCACACTTACCTGCCTCTACCCCTGCTGCTGGCCTCAAACGCCCCCCGTCCCCAGCTCCGCATGCACCGTCAAAGCGCCAAAGACACAGCAATGCAAAGCGACGTAGGCAACGCGAATCTGTGTACGAGTGTCGTGGCCACTTGGGGGGCCACAACTCTGCCGTGGCTGCAACTGAAGCGTCTGACCCGTCTCGCCCTATCCAGGCAGATATGTCATGCGAGGATCTCCCTTTTGCCGCTGGGTTCTATGTCGGGGTGGACTGCAAGCCTTACGGGAGGACGGTCAAGCGGAATAAGGAATACCTGGCGCGAAAGGGTTTCCGCTACGTCGAGTGGGAAGGCCAGTAAGTTCCCTCTATTCACTTCCTACATCTCCTCCAGGTTATTAACTCCAACTGCAGCCAGTCCATTCCCATTATCGATAGACGCCAGCGAGTGATCGTTGCTGCCGTGAAGAAGTGCACAGCCAAGGGCTACCAGCAAGCTTTGGACGAAGCGTTTGCTCTCATCGCTGACACGCAGAGAAACGTTAAGTTTGAAAAGGAGGAGAAGAAGCATCGACGTGGAGAATTTCCTGCTTTTGCATACGGCATATCTTTTGGCAAGGGTCAGCCGCATCCAATGCGTCTGAAGGGTGCGCGTGATGATATGATGCAGGCTCTCCTACGTCGTCCCTGCTTTAGACGCCTGGCTGCCGCACAAAGTGGTGCGTATTGCTTTGCTTTCCAGATTTCAGTGAGCTTACAACATGTCTAGCTGCATACGCCGCATGGTCTCCAAAAAATTACGAGTACTATCATCGACGCAACCGCGAATTGTATCAGCGACTTCCTGATCTGCAACCTAACTTCCCAAAAAGTGTATTCTCCTGCATCACTGTCAACTTCGGCCCGCAGGTTCAGACCCATGTACATATCGATTCGAAAAACACCGCTCATGGCATGTGCGCTGTGACGTCAGGTGGATCGTACAACCACAAGCTGGGAGGCCACTTAATCCTTTGGGATTTGAAAATTGTCTTGGAATTTCCACCTGGCTGCACTATTCTACTTCCGTCTGCCCTTGTTCGTCACTCTAACCTCCCCGTTCAGCCTGGCGAGACTAGATATTCCTTCACGCAGTATACAGCCGGCGGTATTTGGCGTTGGTTGGACGCCGGGGGTAAAACCGACCGCTCCATCAAACTGAACGGCTCTGTTGACCAGATGAAAGAAGTTCTCGAAAGGAAGGCCAGTCGACGTGAATGGGCCATGGCTATGTTCTCAACTCTTGAAGAAGTTCAACGACACGCACCCTGACTACATATGCCCCCTTGTGCTGCACTACTACATACATCTATCTACCTCCGTGTTCACTGTACTCGTAAATATGTGCTTATATAAATCTCCGATTCCGATACATCGCGTGTTTTTTCCTCTCGTTTTCGTTCTTTGCTCGTTCCTTTGCAGAGGCGCATACATTCACCTTGCCACCTTTCAAGCTCTGTCCTTTTGTGTTACATCCGCCTACGCCAGTCCTCTCTACATACTTCATTTCGCAAATTTCACATCCGTGTACAAATGCAGTTGGCATGGTTTTCGTGTTTGTTTCCGTCCGACCTTTCCTTACATCGAACCATTCGCGTCAACAGAAGTCCGTCACTCGATCCATCCTCTGCGACTCAGGTCCCCGTTAGCAGATGATGAACTCCAGACGACAGCCTTGAGAAACTTGATGCATCTCTTGCCGCTCGAACACTTATCCCTTTTGTATATGCAAGCACGCCTTACCTTGCTTTTTTCCTATCCTTTCGCTGCTGCAAGCCCTGCATTGACCTCGCCTTTGCCTGCTCGCTCCTCCTGTGGCCCCCTCGATGTGTGTTTTTTGTCAAACAGTGATCTTGAAAGGTGCGTCGCCTTGTTCTCGCTCAGTGCAATATTCATTCCTTCTAACCTCTTCCACTTGTAGTTCACAAACCTTTCCACCACCCTATCTCCCAGCCTGAAACCCTTGCCAGGGTTCTACAAACACCGTGCTCTACACATGGTGAGTCTTCGCTGGCTTCTCCTTTTTGTGATTATAACGTTTGTTGTCCAGGTGCTGGCTCTGTTACTGCGAGGTTCATGCCCACGCGCGTCCTTCACCTGGGACCCACCCACCCCGTTGAAGATGTGTCTTTGGAGAACGCCCTCTGTGTGGTTAATTCTGCACATGGATGCTACTCTGTACATACGGCGCTGTATTTATACGCAGTGTTACCTTCCGCATCATCGAATGTGTTGTTACCTGCATCTCTGGATGTGTTCTCTGCGATTGACGCGTTGTCTGCGATTAACGTGTTCTCTGTGTCTGCCGACTCGTTCTTTTCCGTTCAGCTTCGCCCTGTTCGTCGCACCGCAATACATGTTTACCGTGAAATATTGTGTCTATCTGAGCTGCACCCCCATGAATTCTACATGGGTTTTGTATTTGCTTTGTCGTCTTTGTGCCGTTCGTACGTTAACTGTACGAACTTGCGCGTTCGAAAGATTTTGTTGCGTCGCCAACAAAGCCTGTCTGAGTGCCCTTACACCCCCGCTGTTTGGTGTAATGCGCGCATGTCGTTCGATGACTCTCTGGAGACAGAGTGTTTCATCGGGTTTCCCATGCCACCAGCGCCGTCTCTTGCTGGTCGAGCTGCTAGCTGTGATATGCAAAGTTATCAGCTTCTTTTTGACGAAGGTCTGCGATGCTGGTGCTCGCCTGCATCCACCTCTCTTTCTGTCCAGATAGGCGGCGGGCCCCGCGGCAACGCTCCCACTCCCGTCTACCAGCTCGAAACAGTTAACGAACTTTCCTTTCCACCACCTGTGTCCTCTACTAGCTGCTTTCATGTATTTGATGTCCTCGGTGGTGCGAGACGAGGGCGCAAGCCAAAGGTGATGAAGGCAAACAATAAAACGGTCAACAAAACAACCTCTTCAGACTCTGACGGAGGTGCTGGGAAAAACGAGTCTTCTCTGCCCTCGACCCACCGCGATCCAGATCCTTTTCCTCCACCGCCGCTGTCTCAAGAGCTGGAGGATAAAATCATTCGAGGGTGGTGCACTGATCTTCACCCGTCTAAAATCGAAGAGGCTGGATGTGCCGTGTGCGGTCGTCTCACCTTACTTGTCCGCTTGTCTAACCTGAGACACGTTAAACGATCTCTTCATATCTTGGAGGTCTCGGGTGTGACTCGCCTGCCTAGAACATCGCCTACTCAGGCGGTACACATGAGATGAAAGGCCCTGTATTGGAACCTGGATGTAAATATATTTGTGATACTTGCCGTGAATCCATTCGCCGTGTTCAGGTCCCACGAATCTGTCTTGCAAATGGCCTGTGGATAGGTGCCGTCCCCCCTGTTCTTGCAAAACTGCGCTACTTTGAACGCTTGCTAGTTGCGAGAGTACACCACTCTCGAAATTTTGTGAAGATCATGAACGGTCAGAAAAAGATGGTCGCAAATGTCATTTGCCATGCTACACCTATTCAGAAGATTTACGACCAGTTACCTCCTCCCCGAGAGGACATGGAAGACGTTATCGCTGTTCTGTTCAGCGGACCGTCGAAACCTACCTTGAAAGATTATCAGAGGACTCCACTCCTTGTTCGACACAGAGAGGTATCTGACGCTCTTCAGTGGCTCATTTGTAATAGCTCTGAATACGAGGACGTGAGGTACTCTCCCGAAAACCTTCTGGAATACCCTCAGGATATACCGGCAGTGGCTGTCGAGTATGTCAAGGGACACACCACGAAGGTGCCTGAAGGCGTCAGCGTTTTCGATGCAGGCGATGAAGACGGCACTGAAGAGGGCCAATGTCCGATCATAGTTCATGGCCTTGTCGGAAAAGACCTGGAAACGATGTCGGTGGATGCACTAAAAAGCCAGGCGATGGCGCACCTTGAAACTGGCGGTGCTTTTCTGCGAGTCTCCAACAATTCCTCCCCGGCGTCTTTATGGAACAATCCTGGTTTATACGCTCGTATGTTCCCTTGGCTCTTTCCGTATGGAGTAGGTTCACTTGGCTCAACGAGCCTTAGTTTTGAAGCTCATGCGAGCTACCTCCTTCACTATCACGACAAAAGATTCCAGACTGATCCTACGTTCATGCTTGTCGCGTTTAGCCACATGCAGATGAAAACTGCCGCAACACAAGGCTGGCTTATGACAGAGAAGAAACAATTTACTCAGATATCTGAACGCATGATGAACCTTGATATTGGCACACTCAAAGCCCTGTCAACTCGTATGCGTAATGGCGAACATGTACAACCTGCTTCTGACTCTGAGCAGGCATGCTTCGATTTAATGAAGGACCTAGATCATGTTGCAGGCAAAGTTCCGGGCTCAATGACAAGCAAGAAGTACATGAGGAATGAAATATGGTCGTTGATAGCACACAAGGGTGCTCCCACATGGTACATCACGCTTGCAATCGCAGATGTCAGTAGTCCAATTTGTATGTATTACGCAGGCTCAAAGGAGAAGTTTACTCTAGAGATCCCTGACTGGAATGCACGTCGTCATCTCCTTGCTTCGAATCCAGTCGCTGGTAGCACCTTCTTTCATCTTATGGTGACAATGTTCATAAAACACATCCTTGGTGTCGACTCGGACCATCCTGGTGTGTTCGGTGAGACATCTGCCTTTTACGGAACAGGCGAGCAGCAAGGGAGACTTACCTTGCATTTACATCTGATGCTGTGGATCATGAGTGCGCTCACGCCGCAGGAGATACGAGATCGCTTGCTTGATCCTGCCTCCGACTTCAAGCGCCGGTTGATAGCGTACCTCGAAAGTGTTCGAGTCGGGGAATTTGTAAACGGCACTAAGTCAGAAGTGTTTGAAAATGTGAACGAGGCTTCCGCTCACTCTGAATACAGCAACCCAATTGAAACACTCCCAATTCCACCCCCGCCTTCTTGCTCGTGCGCGGTACCAGGATGCTCGCGTTGTGCCGAATACGCTGATTGGCGCAGGCAATATACGTTCACCGTCGATGATATACTGTCGAAATCTAACTTGCATGACTGCACCAGAGGTCTCAACAAGGACGGAACCCCGAATAAGAAAAATTTTGCGACGTCCTGCCTTAACAATGTGTGGAAGAAATGTAAGGCACGTTTTCCTCGCGCAATTGTTCCCAGTTCATATGTGGAACAAGATAGTGGCATCGTGCACTTAAAGAAAACGGAGCCGTGGATGAACGACGTTTGTCCCCCGTTGAGTTATCTCTTTAGGTCAAATACAGACGTGACGTGCTTGTTGTCTGGGACTGCAATCAAAGCTGTTGTGATCTATGTCTCAGATTATATTACAAAATGTGGGTTGAAGACTCACGTTGTATTTGATGTTATTCGGTCCGTCTTTGAGAACAACACGGAGATCCTGGACGGTCCCTTCAAAGCTACGGAGAAATCAAGAAGCCTAATGACGAAAATCGTGAATTTGTTATCCACGAAACTTGAACTTGGTGCTCCCATGATTTCCCACTACCTTATGCAACGACCAGACCACTACACCGACCATCAATTTGTTCCTTTCTACTGGAAATCATTTGTGAGAGAAGCTCGCAGATTTTGGTATCCAGAAGAGAACGCGGCTGAAGACAAGGTTGTATTGGTGAAACAGCAAGGAAAGTTTATTGGCCTCTCTTCAGCGTACGACTATACCTGCCGTCCTGTTGATCATGAGCATTACTCCCTATATGATTGGGTCCGAAGGTTCTATCGCGAGAAGCGAGGAAAGCGGAGAAATGGAACGACTAAGACTGAGCACACGTTTACTGATGATGAAGAGGACGACACGTACCCCAGTCTTCCGCTCGACGGAGACGAAAACTCGGTGTTGGAGACCTTTCTTGATAGAGCTTGCCTACATGGGAAAGACTCGGATATAAACCTCCCTCAGAGTAAGAACCCGGGCCGTGGTATCCGTGACTCCGAACGCGGTGCTTTATTCGCTACCAACCACCCTCTGTACAGCACGCATCGTGTTGCGGAACGAAGAGACTGGAAACGCACTGTTCCCAACTTCCTAGGTGGTTCTCTACCTCGATCAGATCTTGGCGACAGGGAATATTACTGCTGTGCTATGTTGACGCTGTTTCGACCATGGAGGACAGGCGAAACTCTAAAGGGCCCCCAGGAGACTTGGCATCAGGCATTTCAAGGTTATACGTTCCACCCCGAGCACTTGCTTTACATGAAATATTTCAATATTCGATATGAATGCCTGGATGCGAGAGACGATTTCCGTGCACAGCTCAAAGCTGCCACCGGGACCAGCGCATTAGTTGACTCTTGGGATGGACAGATGCTACAGGTGCTTCAGGCGTCAAATGATGATTTCGTTGCCAACGACTCGGTCGACGACGCGACACTTGACGCAGAGACAGTCGTTCTGTTTGACCCTGCAACAGGCATCCGCTCTGGATCGAAGTATGCACAGATGCTGAATCAAAGGGCTGATGTTCGCAGGCTTTTGCATAGTATTGGTTGGTTGTCACAGTGTGCCTCCCCCGTGAACGGTATGTTCGACTTACCTTCTGTCCCTGCCATGAGCGGTAACCAATGGGCTTTGCACACGAAGATGCTACGAGATCGTGAACTACAATCCCGGAGAATACCACCGCCACTTCCAGACGCTGGCAATAGCGATGGAGTTCAGACTGCTCACACATTGAAACCGAACAGGGTCGAGATATGTGACAGATCTTATTTCGAGAAGCTTGGGTGTGAGTTTGCAGATACTGGGTCTCTAATTACGAGTGTCGTTGATAGTTCTACTTTAAATGAAGAGCAGGAGCGCGCTTTCAGAATTGTAGCTAACCATTCGATTGGTGTATCACAGCAACCTCTACAGATGTACATTGGCGGTATGGGTGGCACTGGTAAATCAAGAGTATTGCACGCGTTGCTCGATTTTTTCGGTCGCAGGGAACAAAGGCACCGTATCGTTATCGTTGCACCCACTGGGAACGCCGCTGCTTTGCTCGGCGGTTCAACGTATCATTACTTGCTCGGAATCAATGCAAGGCAAGAAGAAGCCACCGCAACAACTCTCAATCAGGTTTATACACGCCTTGAAGGCGTCGATTATCTCTTTCTCGATGAAATTTCTATGCTATCAGCTGTTGACATGTACAAGATTAGTGAAAAGTTAGCAAGAGTCAAGGGTAAACCCGACGTTTCGTTCGGCGGGGTAAACATGATTGTCGCAGGTGATTTTGCTCAGCTACCACCAGTGATTGGCGGAGAAAGTTCGTCACTGTATGGTCGGAAAATTGGTAGCATTCATACTTCGCTCAAGAACCAGCAAGCCGCCATAGGAAAGTCTTTGTGGCATCACTTCACCACGGTCGTTATACTTCGGCAGAACATGCGACTTAAGTCCTCTACTGAAAAGGATCTAAAGCTCAGAAAAGCATTGGATAACATGCGTTACAGAGCATGTACGCCAGAAGATATCACGTTCCTCGAAACACTTGTTTCTTCCAATCAACAGGGGAGAAATAATATCGGTGATCCCTGCTTCAGGAATGCAGCTATCATCACTGCAGAGAATCTCCACAAAGACGAAATTAACGAGCAGGGATGCCTCCGTTTCGCACAAGACACTAATCAGGAACTTGTACATTTTTATTGCGAGGACTCTGTCACTGACAAGGATGACCTGCAGTCTTCCGGTAAGCGTAGGAAAGCTGCAAAGTACCACTTCATTAACGAAGGTCTCCAGCAGCTTCTATGGTCACTTCCGCCTGCGATGCACGAGAATCATTCCCCCGCAAAACTTTCGCTCTGCGTCGGCATGCCTGTGATCATTCGTCACAATGCTGCCACTGAGCTCTCCATCACGAAAGGGCAAAGAGGAGTTGTGTACGGGTGGTCAGCCTCTGTTGGTCACTGGGGTCAGCAAGTTTTGGATGTCCTATTTGTATCACTTACCAATCCTCCATCTCCTGTACAATTTGACGGACTCCCTCTCAACGTTGTACCACTCACGCGTCGCAAAGCGTCTGGATACGTGTATCTTCCTGATGATACAAAGCTCTATATTAGTCGCGAGCAAGTCGATGTCTTGCCTGGATTTTCCATGACAACACATGCATCCCAAGGACAAAGTCTGACACCGAACGCAGTTGACCTCAACAACTGTCGCACTCACCAGGCGTTCTACACCGCCCTATCTAGAAGCACGTCGGCAGACGCAACTATCATACTCCGTGAGTTTAGCTCAAAAAACATCACGGGCGGTGCTAGCGGTGCACTTCGAAGGGAGTTCCGTGAGTTAGAGCTGCTTGACGAGATAAACAAGCTGAAGTACAACGGAAAGCTAAACTCTTCAGTCACAGGTTCGCGCCGAAAAGATTTGGTCACTACCTTCAGAGCATGGAAAGGGTCGAGTTATGTTCCCAAAGACATTCATCCTGCAGTTAGGTGGAGTTCGCGAGATCCATACCTCCTTGACACAGAAGAGGACAAATTGTGGTCTATTGTCGACAAGAAAACCTTCAAAAGGTTGAAAGAAGTTATAGACTCGGCTCGCGACGGAGGAACGCCAGGAGCTACCGCTGCCACTGCAGTCCATTCAGGCGAGCTCCCATTCGGCACCGCACAATATGAAAGCGAGGCCACATGTACCGATGCTGCGTACAAATGCAACAAGCGAAAGGCTGAAGATGAAGGGTACGAGCCTCCTTATGCGAAGAAGCAGAAACTAGCGTCCCTTTACGGGCTTGGCGGCCCACGAAAGCCGTCGTCATTGTCAAAGACAAAAGGCCACGTCTCGAGTACACGATCTAACGCGTCGCGACGTCGACGCACAAGTAACGAGTCAACTCGTACGGGCACTTCAGCCCACTCGTTACCGTTGGCCTTGGAGTGGTATCGCAACAGCTGCGCCTACGATGCTTTCCTGTGTATCCTTCACAACGTATGGAAGACGGACGTTGTACGTTGGCAGAGTTACTTCGGTGAGATGGGCCACACTGCGTTGGAAACTGTTGCCATTGGGTTTGGACGAATTTCCGACAACGAAAACACCTTAAAAGACGTTCGAGAAAACCTGCGTCAGGAGCTCGCACAAGAGAGCCCGACTATCTTTGGGTATGGTAACCTCACCTCACTCACCGAGCTACTACAACGGCTTCTGCGGTCATCCAAAGTCATTGTCCGCGCTAGCATAACATGTCCTTCGCTACACCTCTCGACGCAACCTTTACCCTCTGCTACGCGAGATTCCTGTACCGCTGTGCTGGAGCACCGCGCGATCGATATTCCTTCGACGACAGCTTGGGTGACTGAACTTCCGCCTGAACGGACTGCGTGGAGGTGTGAACGCTGTGGAGAGCGCTGTCAGTTTTCCTTTGCCATGGTTCACGTTCCCGAGTTGCTTGTCATGAACTTTGACCCTGTAACGAACATGTGCATTGACCGTGTCATTACGACAGAAATACACGGGGATGAGCAGATATTTTTCCTGTACGGCGTCATTTATTATGGGGATTACCACTATACAGCGCGGTTCATCACTGAAAGCAGACACACCTGGTTTTACGACGGACTTCAGAACGGGGGTAGGCCGACCTTCGAGACCTGGTCGGACGAGCTGGACATGACGTTATGTAGAGGACGAAGGGCAACAGCTGCAATTTATGTCAGAACTAGGTAGAAGATAATTTACGCGGCTACCTTCGTCTCGAGGTTCTCATCCCCCGGCATGAGCTTTGTGTAGGCTTGTCTGGGTCCCATCCCTACAGCACGCGCTTCATCTCATTCATCGTAGACAGACATGGTGTAAGTCACGGGGGGTCTTCCAAGGGCGGGTCCATGAATTTCCTGCAACTAAAAGCAAGCACAAATATGACAGATTCAGAAATTGACAAAACATACATAGCCAACTTTCACGGAATTCACAATATTCACAGATATCACCTCCCCTTGTATAAGTAAGTACATTTCGTGCTTTCTCGCCATCTTTCCGCATCTGCCATGTCGAAGAACCCGTTGACAGCTTTGAGCCTTGAACACCTAGTTACTCCTGCCGCGAATAATACGAGTCCTCGCGAGACAGAAAAAACGCCTGAGGCACGACACGCCACGTCGTCGACGTTGTTAACTTGGAATGAAATCGCATATGCACGCGTCGCCCACCTCATTCACGACCAGACGCCTGAAGCGAGACCAGACCCCGGAGAGAATTCTCTTCAGAGTCCTCGCGAGACGGAAAAAACGCATGAGCCAAAGCAGTCTTCTGGTCACACCGCGTCTTCGACGTCGTTAACTTGGAACGAAATCGCGTATACACGCCTCGCCCACCTCATTCTCGACCATACGTGCGAACCGAGAGCAAACCCCGGAGAGAATCCTATTCACAACGATGAGACGGAACGTCGAGTCGTGGGTGCTAGTAGCATATCTGAAACACGATAAAAGGTAAGTTGGTCTGTTTTTCAAGAATGCCCGCGAGGTGTGCTCACCAGAAATCACCAGAATTAGCTCTGTGAAAAGAGTTGCCCTACGGTAGATCAGTGTACTTTGATTTTCGAAGGCACTTACTCACTAACTTGCATAGTTTACACGTCGCTTTCAGCAATTACGAGTTCGAGATGAAATGTAGAATTCGTTATTTCAATGGCCATTTTTTCGCATTGTTGGTGACATCTGGTTCTACGACGGTGTAAGAGGGCCAGCAAACGTGAATTACAACGGTAGTCTTGATGTGCGTGGCTTGAATTTGCGTCAACAAGGTCAGACGTCTGCGTGCTCTGTCATATACGTGCGTTCTAGTACATGCGAGAGAACGTGAAGAAAGTATATCGTAAGCGTGACTTGTAACAGCGCAACAAGGGAACGAATTCGCGTTATGTCAGACGGGTAGGATTCGTACATGCCAGTCTTGGCCCATACCCTCAAGTTGAAATCGGATGAACCGTTCGATCTCATTTTCATAGATGCGGATAAACCCTCCAATTTGAAGTATTTTACAGAGGCAAAGCGTCTTGTTCGACCAGGAGGTGTCATTGTAAGTCCCTAACTATATCATCCACGTTGATGAGATGCTCTGACCTTCTCAAAATCAAGATTGTTGATAATGTCGTGCGATATGGACGCGTATCTATTCCCGAGTTATCTGATCCAAACATTGAAGGTGTACGAACACTTTTGAAAGCGTTGAAGGACGATCAGGAGGTTGAAGCTACTACAATTGGCACTGTTGGAGAGAAGGGATACGATGGATTTCTGTACGCAATTCGCAAATGATACAACTCTGCAGGAGCGTCAAGTGTAAACAATCATGTGGAATATATAATTATCTAGCTCTGTGGAACGTTATCCGGTGACGACACAATTTTAGACTATAGTCCCGAAAACCCTGATAGCAGCGTCAGACTCCGCCGTGCAGATGTCATATGGCCCGTGGAAGGTCCATCCAAAATCTTCCTCCGAACCAATCTCATTCCGGTACTTCATCGCGCTTTAGAATACGTTAATTCCAAGAACCACCTAGCTCAGCCCAAGGAACCCTTTTTCTTCCGACTCATCTTATAAACGTAAAGGCAAAAATTCACATAGTATCCGACCGTACATCCAAGTCATACAACAATTCACGAATCAACACCTCCCTCCCATCCCTCGGTCTCATAACACACTCAAACGGAAGCGGATAACAATACAACCCAGAAGTATACCCACCCTCAGGCTCCTCACCACTCTCCCCAACATCAATATCAAAACAAGCCAAGATAGACACGACACTTATCCAAATAGATGTTTCAGCCATATCTTGTCCTGCACATTGTCTTCTTCCGAATCCAAATGCGACGTCGGGGTGTGGGATGTTGGGGTTCAGCTGCCAGGTATTAAAGTCCAAGTCCGAGTCCGAAGATTGGGTAAGGAGAAATCGCTCGGGGTTGAATTGGTCTGTGTTGGGACCGTATGTTGATTCGTCATATAACATTGCCCTGAGTCTCGGTGTGAGTTAGAGTGGGAGGGAATGAGTACACTACTAACCATGTATTCCCGACTACGACTGAACCAGCAGGGATATAATACCCTTTATATATATCATCCACCGTCGATCGATGTGGTACAGCTGCGAAGAATTCATCGTTCGTTCATATAAGTACCCCCGAAGAAAACCCACCTAACGGTGTAACAGGCTTCCACCTCAAAACCTCTTTAACAACCGCATCAACATACGGTACTTTACCATAATCCGTAAAATCGGGTAACCGAGTCGGATTCGTACCGATCACTTCGTCGACTGCTTGTTGAGCCTTTTTTTGGATTGAGGGGTATTTGAGCATTGCTAGGATGAATGTGTGTAGGGATGAGACGGTCTGTGCAATTCGAAGGTGTTTAGACGATCGGGTCCATTATGAATGAGAGTAGTTAGAATACGTACAGAATCTGCACCGGCTGCATACATCGTAGCCAACACATTCCTTAGCTTTATCTCATTCTCCTCCGTACGTACACCATCACTCTCCATCTCCTCTAGTACCCTCGACGCAATCGACGATTTCGCCGTTCCATCAGCCTATTCAAAATTCAATTCCAATTCCAATTCACAACACACTCAAAACCAAAGAAAACCACAACACATACCAATCCCTTCCTCACAAACTCAAACGGCAACACCGGCATAACATCAATAACCTCTCTCCACACCCTCGCTTTCTTCTTAAACCCCATACCAGGCAAGAATTCTGGTAGATACTTGAGTGCAGGGATAACATCGACTAGATACGTCCCTGCGTTGCCTGCGGTGATCATTGCGTGGAGTGCTTTCTCAGCGATGGTGATGTAGGGGTCGGAGGTGGGTTGGATGGTTATACCGTAGGCTGCGGAGAGAATGATTCGGCCTGCCATGCTGGAGGTGATATTATCATGTGAGTCAGAGTTAGAGGCAGTGGTGGGGGGAGAGGGAGACTCACTGACGAAGATGCCGTTCAAACTGTTCAGGCGAATCGAGTAGCTGTACGAGTAAACCCCGAGCTGCGGAGAGTTCCAACGGTCTATGAAGGAGCGTTGCTGGAGGTTGGAATTCTCTTCGGAATAATTTTCGATATTCTGGTTTTACATTTACATTAAAAAAACGAGTCGCGAGTGGATAAGTTTAGTGACGACTTTAGGAGTTTTTGAGATCGAAAGAAGCTACTGACCTCTCCACCTCTCGCTGTAAGGCATGAAAGCGATATGCCAATCGAATCCCATTCTGTGGAAAGAGCGGGGTCATCATCGGATAGGAAGTTTAAAAAGTAATCTTGAACTTACAACTCATTCATCATCGTGAACCGCGGTCTATCGAGTATCACTCCCAAGTCAGAAATTTCCTTTGTATAGGTGTAGGTGTAGCATTTGGGAAGAACAAACCTATCAGAATAAACCAACGAACGTCTTTCAAAGATTTCCTTCGCAGCTTGCATCGTATTAACCACTATCAACGGTGTCCCACACATGTTCAAGTATATCACGTCCGAGTCTACACAAACGAATGCAGTGGGTAAGCTAATGCAAGACCCTAAACGGGCACTTACTATACCTCTCCGACAGCTTTTTATACGTTTTCCATTCTTCGTCACCGATATCGTAGATATTCCCAAGTAGAGGGTATCCAGGGGGACCAGGTGGGAAGGGTAGCTTTGAAGTCTTGGATTTGCGGAGAACAAGATGGAGGGTTATGTAAAGGAGAGGGAGGGTACATAGGATGAGTGTGTAGGAGTTGATGTTGAAGGTGAAAGGCATTGTGATTTGTCTGCGAGAGAGACAGTGAAGGAAGCGAGGGAATTTATAGATAGAGAGTGCGTACGCGTGACGCAGCTCAGCAGAGCCCAGCGAAGCTCGAGCTCCATCTCTTGATATTCGCTGACTCGAAAATTTAAAAAACAAGCAAACTAGAATTTAGGAAAGAATTCGAAAGTTCCCAGATGTTGGGGCCTCCGCTCAGAAAATGACACAACCAACATCGTCAATGATTGAGTTTACCTTTCGCCAGTGACGATTGAATTATGAGTGAATTGAATCGTTTCAGTCATACGCCTAGGGTCCCTTGCTGGCGAACATCTCGTCTCTTGTTGTCCGTGTATGCGGCGTTTCTTCGAAGGATTTCAATGTATATTGACGTGACGATGCTCGGGCCATTGGCTTCGTTCTCGCCTTGGGTTGCCTGTCAATTTCCTAGGATATGATTGCCAATCTTGAACGCGTTCCACTTCGGTCCCTGTTTCGCGCTTCGAAGGTCGAGCTTCGCTCTGTCGCAAGAATACGATCTGCCATAACACCTATGACCATTCAGCTTCAATTCAAAGTGGCACGAATGAAGAACTTGCCAGTGAATTGAAGTCGATGCTACAGCCTGAGTGCGCCATTGGCAGTATACATTCCATGATCAACGTATGATTGTTGCACTTGCGTTATGTCGCATACAGAACGCAAGAAACACCTTGATACCGGTGACTTTGTTGAAGTCGGTGGGTCGGAGGCATGAGAAGAGGTGGAAGGGAGCTTTTGCTTTTGTCCAGGCGCCTAGTTACGTCAAGCGCTCACGGTCCGGTCCTTCCGGTCTATTTACAGTTGCAGAACGCAGAACCTTGTCCGGACCCATTCATCCAATTCCCTGGCAAACGCAGAATACGCGTTATGCCATTCTACATTACAGGTTTATCTCGATTTCTGCGGACATATCTCTTATACGGGCCTTCGTTGGCTTGAAGAATTCAAGAAAGGTTTCATAATTCTAAATTTTGGTGCTGGTGCTGAACGTTGCATGACTTTAGGCCAACACTCGCTGAACGAAAATAGAGATTCAAGTTCACATTTGTCGGAACGAGATGCCTTCAGACTTACCCGCCGCCTTTCTGAAGATGTCGCGTTCAAGTTCAAGTCCGAGTATAGCATGAAATTCCCGTTCGCCCGGCAGACGACAATGTCTTGATCAAGACATGGCAGAATCGTCGATGTGGATGGCGATTGCTTCTATTCTTGCGAGTTATGATATTGTGATCGGGATGGTGATGTTGTTGAACCCTCTGGTGAATACACATCTGGATTGACATGGTATTTGAGTTCCCTTTTTCCTCCGGGACGTCGAGCTTCTATTTATTCGCTTCTCAGTTACCCGTGCCCGTTCAAATGTACCATTCGTCCGCGAAGTAGACGAGAATGCTTGATTCGCAATGGCAATGGCATCCTCAGTCCTTAATGACAGTTCGTGGATCAATGCGGCGAAGTTTATGTATGTACGCCTTGTCAATGCTCCTTTCATAGATGATCTAACTTCTTTAAGTACAGACAGTACAATCGGAAACGGTGTCGTGTCTCATCATTCCATCTCGATCACAAATGCAAGCTAGCTCCTGACGTGATGATTGAGAAGGAATCAAGGGAACGATATGCTGTCTAAGCGCGAATGGCGGATGTACTTACATATCAGGACTAGAGGACGTCTTGATGTGAGTTCATGTAGTATGTTAATTCAAGTTCATGCTTTAAACCAACCATTTTGTTCTGATGGAAGGGTCTCTAGAATGGAAGTATATGTGACAGCAAGCTAAATTACAAGAAATTCCGACACCCTGAGCAGGAATAAAAAGTCTGCTCTCCTGGCACTTTATCGTGTGAGAGCCCCATGCAGCCTACACACCTTCTAGAGGTCCTGTTCCTGCTTGTTCTGCTATACCTCATCATTCGTCGCACTTCATCGCGTTCAACTTTTCCGCCTGGACCTCCCGGATATCCCGTAATCGGGAATATATACGACATTGATACAGAGGAATGGAAAACATACAAGCACTTCTCGGAAAAGTACAGTAAGTACTTCGATGTCCAGAGAATTCTGCTCGTTGCTTAATCTCTTTTGGTAGACTCGGACGTCATCTATCTGAATATGTGCGGAACACCGTTGATAGTGGTCAACACATTACAAGCAGCCCGGGAGCTTTTCGACAAGCGTTCCACGATTTATTCTGATAGGTTTGTATGCACATTTGAAGCGTTCTTATGTTCATTGACCTTACCAGACCGCGATTAACGATGTTGAATGAACTGTAAATTGTTCGGCATGGACTGAGTTCTGACGATAGTCTAATGAAGTTGATATTTAGGATGGGTACTGATTGGATTATCGCCTTCATGCCCTACGGTGAGAGGTGGAGAGGTTAGTCTAACTCAGATTTCCCACTCGAAGTCCGAAGCTGATTCAAACCGTTCTCCACCAGAGCATCGAAAGATATTCCGTAAATATCTTGAACCTCCGGCCACTCTCCTGTACAGGCCAGTCAAGCTCGAAGCAGCGCGCAATTTGCTCGTCCACCTGCTTGAATCGCCTTCAGACTTTGTGCAGCATCTTCGACAGTGAGTACTATGATTCTTGAGATCACAGGATTTCTTGCCGCAACTGACTTGGCATCAGTATGGCAGGCAGAATCATTTTATCCGCAGGATATGGTATCGATATCCAACCAAAGGATGATCCATACGTCGCCATTGCCGAGATATCCAACAACGCAATGGTCGCTGCGGCGAACGCAGGGTCTTTTTTGGTGGATTTTATCCCAGCCCTCAAGTATCTACCTGAATGGCTCCCAGGCGCTGGATTCAAGAGGAAAGCAAAAGAGTGGCGTAAATCAATAGCAGCTATGCCAATTTTGCCATTCGAGTTTGTCACCCGGTCTATCGTATGTTGCTCCTTCCTGCTTTGAGAGAGCGTCATTCAACGTTGTGTCCGATAAGGCTGATGGAACGGCGAAAACGTCAATTGCATCCAGGGCATTGGCAGATATGGACAATAATGGCGTGCGTAACATCGAGAATGTAACCAGGCTTCAAAATGTGCTAGCTACAATGTACACAGGCAAGTCAAACTCGTCCCTCACTGCACTTCCTTTTGCTCACGCAAGGCTAAAAACATCTAGCCGGCTCCGACACCGTGCGTGTGGTGCTTTCAGTTTGTCTCTTCAAGCTAACTTTGCCCTCAGACTGTTTCGGCTTTGCAAACCTTCATACTAGCCATGGTGAAATATCCTGAGGTACAGACAAAGGCTCAGCGTGCAGTCGACGATATCGTAGGCGTGAATCGACTACCTGACTTTACAGATCAACACTCGATTCCCTATGTCGATGCTTTGCTGAAGGAAGTACTTCGGTGGAAACCTGTCGTACCATTAGGCATGTCACATCTTCTTTCACGTCTTGAACGTTCAAATTCAATGACTTCTTCCCAGCCGTTCCTCATCGACTTTCAGTTGACAATGTATACAGAGGGTACCGCATTCCGGCTGGTTCTCTCGTCATTGGTAACGCATGGTCAGTGAGCTCTGACACTGGAAGCGAACCAACACTTACCTGTAAATCTGACCAGGGCGATGCTATATGACGAGTCAACGTACGGTCCTAATACAGATCAGTTCAACCCAGAGCGATTCCTCAAGGACGGAGCTCTGAATCCGGACGTGCCCCACCCTGACGCAGCATTCGGGTTCGGAAGGCGCAAATGTGCAGGCCAGGACATAGCTGAAACTTCCATCTGGATCACGATTGCATCCATTCTCTCGACTTTCGACATTTCGAAGGCTGTAGACCAAGACGGCATTATCATCGAGCCCTCGGGCGACTATACATCTGGCTTGGTAAGGTAAGTATCTTTCAAGCATATGAAGTTCAATTTGCAGTGTTCTGACTTATCTGCTCGGCAGCTACCCGTGTCCATTTGAGTGTACCATTCGTCCTCGTGCTGGCCGGGAAAATTTGATTCGTGATGTGGAATGACGACGTCTAAACTTCATCACTTTTATCACATCCATTGTAGTTTCTTGGTAACAAATACACTTAGTCCTTGAGATGGTATCTCTCTTCACAGGACGCCGCCTCGGCACTCCTCGGATTACAGAAGTACAGCACAAGTACAGCAAGTTGTTGTCTGAACGGTAGACTACCGTAACGCACTCATCGACAGCGTACTGCCTCGCATTGAGTTGGATCGATCAGCATATGTAGAACCGAACACATTCTGCTTTCATTGTCTTTCTCAATTACGGAAGATCCTGCAGTGCCCATGACAATCGCTAGATCCTTCAAATCTTGCTGCAGTATCTTCGTGAGATGGGCAAGACCTGCTTGTTGTTCCGCCAGGATCTGTGTGGCATGTAATTGAGCGAAATATGCAGTCGTAATGGAGTCGCACATGCCTGTGTAATCCGCGATAGACCCTCCTCATCCACAACTTTCCATTCTCTTGACCCGCCAACAACTGTGTTGAAACTCTCTTCTCTTGCCTTTAACGCACCAACCACCGCCCAAAGCTCTCCTAGCTTGCTTGTTATTCGGTCCCCTTTCCCTACGCTGTCCGTGCTACCCGTGTTGCTTGACCCGCTTACGCCGACCTCCGTTACAACCTCCTCTAATGCGCCCCTCAACGCTTCTTCTCCCGCAGAGCTCCTGACACTAGATGTAAAAGCTGCACAAGTCTCAACAGTCGATGCATCAGCTGTGTCTGGGGCGCAGAATAGCGTTGAAGCCGCGGAACTGTCACTGTTGAGTGATTTGCCATTAATTTCTTCTGCGGATCCAGTAACTTTTTTGTGGGTAACATATTGGGTGCCTTGAGCATTTACTCGGTCCCGTCGATAATCCCAGAGCAAAAACGGGTCCGTAAAATCCGGTAACTGATTCAGAGTTGAACCTATGACTTTGTCGACTGCTCGTTGCGCCTTGTTTTGTATCGAGGGGTATTTGAGCATTGCTAGGATGAATGTATGCAGGGACAACACGGTTTGTGCGAAGGTGTTTGAAAATCATTTATGAATGAGAGAGAATACATACAGAGTCTGCACCAGCTGTTAGAGAAACTGTCTCATTGCGTGAGCGGAAACGAATTTGTTAGAAGAACTCGCTCACCTGCATATATCGTAGTCAACACATTCCTCAACTTAATCTCCGTACGTACACCATACTCTCCATCTCCTCCTTGACGCAATCAACGATTTCGCCGTTCCGTCAGCCTATCCGGAACACAAAAGAAAAATAGATCAGATTCTAGTCCCGATTCCGAGCTACTAACTCGAAAGAAAAACCCAACACATACCAACCCCTTCCTCACAAACTCAAACGGCAACACCGGCATAGCATCAATAATCTCTCTCTGTACCCTCGCTTGCTTCCTAAACCCCGAACCCGGCAAGAACTCTGATAGATACTTGAGGGCAGGGATAACTTCAACTAGATACGCGTTCCCTGCGATGATCATTGCGTGGAGTGCTTTTTCGGCGATGGTGATGTAGGGGTCGGAGGTGGGTTGGAAATTTATGCCGTAGGCTGCGGAGAGAATGATTCGGCCTGCCATGCTGGAGGTGATAATATGAGCCAGAGTTAGAGGTAGAGGTGGGGGGCAGAGGGAGACTCACTGACGAAGATGCCGTTTAAACTCTTCAGGCGAATCGAGTAGCTGTACGAATCCCTTGCTGCGGCGAGTGCCAATGGTATGAAGGAGCGTCGCTGGAAGTTGGAATTCTCTTCGGAATAGTTGTTTTCGAAATTCTGGTTTACATGGATCAAGTGGTTAAAAACGACTTCAGGAGCTTCGAAAGAAAGAAAAGAAACTTGAATTACTAACCTCTCCATCTCTCACCGTAAGGCATGAAAGCGATATGCCAATCGGATCCAATTCTGTGGAAAGAGCGGGGTCATCGGATACGAAGTTTAGAAAGTTATCACAATTTGATTGAAATTACTACTCATTCATCATCGTGAACCGCGGTCTACCATGTACCACATTTCAAATCGGCTCCATTTATAGACCATATAGCAATTGGCCAAAACGAACCTATCAGATTAAAGCAACGAACGTCTTTCAAAAAGTTCCTTCGCAGCTTGCACGTATTAATCACTATCAACGGTGTCCCACACATGTTCAAGTATATCACGTCGGAGTCTACACAAAAGGGTTCGGTTTAGGGTGTAAGCTAATGCCAGACTCTAAACGGGCACTTACTATACCTCTCCGACAGCTTTTTATACGTTTTCCATTCTTCACCACCGATATCGTAGATATTCACGAGTAGGGGGTATCCAGGTGGACCAGGTGGAAGGGGTAGCTTTGACGTTTTGGATTTGCGGAGATTAAGATGGAGGGTTATGTATGCAAGAAACACCTTGGTACCGGTGACTTTGAAGTCGGTGTGAGAAGAGCTCACGGTGGAAGGAAGCTTTTTCTTCTGCCCAGGCGCCTAGTTACATCTAGCGCATCTAGCGCCCACGGTCCGGTCCCCCCGGTCTATTTATGTGACTCGGAACGTCGAACTTTGTCATTCATCCAATTCCCTGGCATTGGCAAACACAGAATACGCGTCACGCCATTCTACAATATAGGGTTATCTTGATTCTTGCGCTTATACGGGCTATCGTTGGCTTGTAAGAACTCAACTCAAGGAAGGTGTTATAATTCTAAATTTTGGTGCTGAACATTATTGCATGACTTTAGGGACCACCAATCGCTGAATGGAAACAAAGCACTATTGCATACCAGGTTCAAGTTCACGTTTGTCGGAACGAGATGCCCTCAGACATACCCGCCGCCATTTTGAAGTTGTCGCAGTCGAGTCCAGGATGAAATCTTCGTTCGCATGACCTTACCCTTTCAAACTTTCAATCCACCTCATTTTCCGGACCTCTTCCCTCTACGGACTCCGATGCTGCCCTCTTCGATATTCCATTGTTTCTGCATTCTCAGTCTGAAGTATCCCATTCAACTCCTGCACGCCGGGCAGTGTTATATGACGAATCGCTTTTTGGCCCCGACACTACTCATTTCAACCCAGAACGATTCCTCTCGAAGGACAGCGCTCTAAACCCAAACGTGATGCATCCAGAGATGCATGTGGATCCGGAAGACGACAATGTCCTGGTCAAGACACGGTAGAATCGTTGATTTATGCATTTGCTTCTGTTCTTGGTTGTTTCGATATCGAAAAGGCGGTAGATCGGGATGGGTGAATATACATCTGGGTTGACTTGCTATTTGAGATTTCCTCGGAGAAACGGACATTGAGCGCTGAGCTCTATAACTTATGCTTCCCAGTTATGCCCATTCGAATGTACCATCCGCCCAAGAGCGGGACGAGAATTCTTGTTCCGAAATGGCGTTCTTAGTCTCTAAATAACAGTGATGTACGTCTTGCCCTGCTTCATGCGTATCTGATCTCACTACTTACTACATAGACAGTAACCAGCCATCTTTGCCTTGCGACGATACTGCTTGCTTTCTCATAGTCGGATCCCCTCAAGATCCCTTCACTCTGAGTCTGATTTTATCGCCTCCTATCAACATAAATGAAACTTTCATGCGCGCGCCGCAGGCTGCCATTCGGTTTCTGATAACGCTATCTCCAAAATTGCAGTCACGGTATAGCACGTAAGACCAAGCTCTAAGTGTTCGGAAGACAAACAGGGGGTGGGGGAAAGCGTCAACTAATTAGCTCGCATCCGCACATAAAAGGTCCCTACCCTCCTGGCACTTCTTACCAGAGAGAGCTCCATGCAGCTTACACTCATTCTCTCGCTTTTCCTATGTGTTCTGCTATACTTCACCGTTCATCTCCTTCGTGGGTCGCCGCATTCAGCTCTTCCACCTGGTCCACCCGGGTATCCCATTATCGGAAACATATACGACATTGATAGAGAAGAATGGAAAACATACAAGCAATTGTCGGAAAAATACAGTAAGTAGTTTGAATGAACAGAAAGTGCTGCTTGTTTAATTACTTTCTGTAGGCTCAGACGTCATTTATCTGAATCTGTGTGGAACACCGTTGATAGTGGTCAATACATTGCAAGCAGCGCGGGATCTTTTTGAAAAGCGTTCCACGATTTATTCTGAAAGGTAGGCTTGTCCGCCACCTATATTTGAAACATTCAGATGTTCACTGACCTTGGTAGACCGCGATATCCGATGATGAATGAATTGTAAGTTACTCGGCATGAATCGAGACCTGATGATAGTCTCATGAAGTTGAACTCCAACGCGGGAAAAGATAAAGCCGGGCTCTGGCAGTCAGTCAAAAGCCGGGAGGCTTTCAAGTGTTAAGGGAGCTTAGGGAGGTCTTGATGAAGGAAGAAGTTTGGTTGCTCAGGATGGGTTTTGATTGGAATATCGGCTTCATGCCCTACGGTGAGAGTTGGAGAGGTTAGTCAGTCTACTTAGAGATCTTCTCGAAGTCCGAAGCTGATTCAAACCGTTCTCCACACAGAGCATCGAAAGATATTCCGTAAACAATTTGAGCCTCCGGCCACTCTGCTGTACAGACCTATAGAGCTCGACGCAGCGCGCAAGTTGCTCGTCCACCTGCTTCAATCGCCTTCGGACTTTGTGCAACATCTTCGACAGTGAGTACGATTAACTTCACGGAAATTCTCTTCACTAAATTCGATTGAATTTGAACCAGTATGGCAGGCAGGATCATTCTATCTGCTGGTTATGGTATAGATATCCAACCTAAGGATGATCCATATGTAGCAATATCCGAGAAGGCTCTCAACGCGATGGCCGCTGCGGGGAATGCAGGGTCGTATTTGGTGGATGTCATCCCAGCCCTCAAGTATCTACCTGAATGTCTCCCAGGCGCTGGATTCAAGAAGCAAGCAAAAGAGTGGCGTAAATCAATAGGAGCTATGCCAATCTTGCCATTCGAGTTTGTCACTCGCTCTGTTGTATGTCTGCTCGCTCTTTCCTGCATCGAGGAACGTCATTTATTGTGTCCTATAAGGCTGATGGAACGGCGAAATCATCAATTGCATCCAGAGTATTGGCGGATATGGACAGTGATGTCCGCCAGTGATGGCGTGCGTAACATGGAGAATGTGACTAGGCTTCAGAACGTGCTAGCTACAATGTATGCAGGCAAGTCGATCTCTTCCCCTCGCTGCACTTCCTCTTGCTCAAACAAGGCTAAATATGTAGGCGGCGCCGACACCGTGCGTGTCGTGCTTTCATCTTGTCTCTTCAAGCTAATTTTGCCCTCAGACTGTTTCGGCCTTGCACACCTTCATCCTGGCCATGGTGCAATATCCTGAGATACAGAAAAAGGCTCAGCGTGCAATAGACGATGCGGTGGGCGTGAATCGACTACCTGATTTCACAGATCAACACTCGATTCCCTATGTTGATGCTTTGCTGAAGGAAGTACTTCGGTGGAAACCTGTCACACCATTAGGCATGCTTGTCTCCTTACTAAACATTCAAATCTGATACTTGCTTTCTAGCGATCCCTCATCGACTTAAAGATGACAATGTATACAAAAGGTACCACATTCCAGCCGGTTCTATTGTCGTTGGTAATGCATGGTCAGTGCTAGTTGGCACTGGAATCGGAAACGAACAGGACTCACATCTCAATATGACCAGGGCGATGCTATATGACGAGTCAACATACGGCCCTAACACGGATCAGTTCAACCCAGAACGATTCCTACAAGACGGAGCATTGAATCCGGACGTGCCCCATCCTGACGTAGCATTCGGGTTCGGCAGGCGAAAGTGTGCAGGCCAGGACATGGCTGAAACGTCCATCTGGATCACAATTGCATCTATTCTCTCGACTTTCGACATATCGAAGGCCGTTGACCAAAACGGCATTACCATTGAGCCTTCGGGCAAATACACTTCTGGCATGCTATGGTAAGTTTCTTTCTAGCAGGTGAAGTTCGTTTTGACTTTCTGCTCGGCAGCCACCCATGTCCATTTGAGTGTACGATTCGTCCTCGTATTGGTCGGGAGAATTTGATTCATTACGCGGAGTTAAATGACGGCGTCTGAGCTTCAGGCTCCTATCGCTTCGCACTATGACTTTTATGACTTCGGTCAATGTTGTTTTGGTCCCGAATATACTTAGTTCTCGGGATGGTATCTCTCTTCACAGGACGCCGCCTCGGCACTCCTCGGATTACAGAACTAGACTCCACCACAAGTACAGAATGTGTTGTCTGAACGGTAGACTACCGTAACGCACTCCTCAACAACTTCCCATTCTCCTGACCTACCAACAACGGCATTTAGACTCTCTTTAACGCACCGTACAGCCCAAAGCTCTAAATATACTAGTATCCGGCCCCGTCCCTAAACTTGTGCCAGCAGCAGAGGTTGTATTCGTGGTGCCAAAAAGTGGATTCGTAGCTGGCTGCTGTGTCTGTTGGGCGTTCGCATTTGCATTATTCACAAGGGCGCCAAAGATGGACGTCCCCGGCTGCTGTGTGGTGTTGGTATTCGCGTTTTGACCAAAGCCCCAAAGTATACTTCCGCCAATTGGTTGATTCGTGTTAGTTCGTGCCAAGAATGCTTGTCCCGGTCGCTCGTGTCGTGCTAGATGCACCGAATATAGACATGATTTATCCCAACTGTACTTCCGATATCAAGGAAATCATTTCTGTCATACGCCTGGGTCTCTTGGAGCGGCACGAATGAAGAACTTGAAAGCCGATGCTAAGGTGCTCTACTGGCAGTAGACACATTCAATGATCAACACACTGTGTCAGTGGCGCCGTTGAACGTTGTACTTGAACTATACCGAATTTGAATCCTCTTATAACTCAATTCTCTCGAACAGAGGGAGCACCTTGGTGCCGGTGGCTTTGGAGTCGGTGGGTCGGAGTCATGGGAGGAGGTGGAAGAGGAACGCAACTCACGATGCTTTTGCATTGGCGCCTTACTTAGCGCCCACGGTCCGGTCGTTATCGTCACCCGACAACCGACAACTGTAACAGTTCTTTGCTCTCCGACCTCATTTTAGTCTTTATCGCTCGTATCGATTCATGGCCAATTGCTTTGTCTCAATGTCCTGAAGACCCGCCGTAATCTGAGAAGGAGAGTACCCTAGCAAAACCCTATGCCAGGGTTGCCATCAGGGCTTCCGAGTTATGTTACCGCACCAGCACTTTGTCTCGCATTGTGTTAACGTGGTGCTATCATTGCGGATTTCGCTTTGACTAACTGGAGCACCGGGATTTTCTTGCATTCATACCCTCAACAGCTTCCATATGATTGATTGCCTTCCCCACGAGCGTCCAGCGCTGACCGTGGTGTTCTTACTTGCTGTAAAGGCAAAATGTGTGTCAATTCTGCTATTGGCATGCTCTTCCATCCCGCAAAAAATTGCTCTGGACCCTGGTGGAAACGTAGAGCGGTATGAGATGCTCGTTGCTCGGAAGATAATTTCAACCGTACATTGCTCGAGTCCCGGCTGACACCGCTCGCTTCGTTGCATTCAAGCATTCAACTCATCTTTGAACGTCCCTGAAGGAGTGCTATCTATGCGAAGCTGATCGCCGAACTACAATATTGTCTCAGGTCGTTTGGACTATCGATACGCAGTTCTTGACAATGGGTCAAGGCTACATTGCTCTCAAACTCGGAGTCGGAGGTCAAAACGTAAGGTATCGTGAATGAAAAATCAGTTAAATAGCAGGTGTTGTGCTCCAGGGAGAGATAGTACTCCTCAGGATGTCTGTTCTTTTGCTACCGCAAAAGCTTTGGGATGCACTTGTTACCCTGCATTTGTTCAACAAGTATGATCTTTGGACTATCGAGCTGCCAATTGTAAGTAACGTCTTGCACGTCGCATATTAGTAGGTTTGTTGATACTATCTCTCCATACAGACTGCTTTTTCTCTAGCTCTGGCAGTGAAAAACCTCACTGTAACCCAAGTCTGCTCCGTCTTGACCTGGATCTGGATCAGCCTTCTATCTTTCACCGTGTCGAACCAGAGCTTCGGCAATAGCCCCGAAGAGGATGCAGCTAATAAACCCAACAGACCAATTCCTGCTAAGCGCATTTCTGTCGCCTCTGCGCGTATCTTGAGGTGGCTTCTTATTCCCGTCAACCTGTCTGTGTCTCTTGTTTTTGGAGCCTTTCCTGCTGGACTGGGGATTTCAACTCTGACTCTCATCCATGACGAAGGTAGTGGACATAGCCACTGGTTCACGAAGAACCTCTGCTGTGCCGGGTTGTACGCATTCTTCGAGTTTGGTGGGACTCTCGTTGCAGGTACTTAAGGACGCTTGTCCTCGGTTTTTGATGAACAAGTACACTGACTACGATGAATGTCTGCAGATGCGTCAAGAACCTTAACGCAGGACCAACTCACAGCCATCTTCGGAAGCGCCTTAATAATTCTCACCACGATTCACGCTCAGGACTTTCGCGATGACGAAGGTGATGCAATGCTGGGCCGCCGGACGTTCACATTGGCGTACCCAACCTTTGCGCGTGTCACGATGCCTATGCTGCTGTTGGGCTGGTCTGTTGTGCTATACTTCCTCTCTACGACTGCGCTATGGATTAAAGGCGCGTTAATCTTGCTCAGCTTTGTGGTTGGAATGCGGTTCTTGCTTCTGAGGAACGCCAAGGACGATAAGGTTTCATATAATTTGTACAATGTACGTGGATCTTTTTGGCCATTATGGCACGACGAGACTGATGGAATTCGTTCCTTTTGTTTCGTGCAGATCTGGCTGAGCACGGCGCATGTCGCTCTTAGTGGTCTCAACACTGGACTGATTTTGTAAACGGCATTTTCGACGAACGAGGCAGAGCAGAGCCGATCATTTGTTGCCGATGGTAGATATTCCTCTATGTATGCGTTTATTCTATTTCTCTTCGTTTTCTGTCTCTAGTTTCTGTTCCCCTTTGTATCATTTTTTCCGTCCTTACGGCATTGTTGAACCACTGGTGCCAGAACCGGAGGACCAGTCTGAGCATTTTGTGCATGAATTACTTGGTGCTTGGATGAACCATGGGAGGTTCCGTACATACATAACTCGGCATGGTCATGGAGTGCTAGGACCCCAATTGTAAGACCCAATCACTGTCAGGAAGGTGTTGAGGGCAACTATTAATCAATTGTATACTAAATAACATACACAGTTGTTTTCTTTTTTGAAGTTAGACTTCGTACATGCCACCACTTAAGAAAGTACACTAGCTATGTACTCAATTCACAAATCAGCATCTCCCGACCATCCCTCGGTCGAATAACGCAATCAAACGGAAGTCGATAACAAATCAACCCAGAAGTATACCCACCCTCAGGCTCACCTCCTTGCCCAGCATCAATATCAAGACACGCTAGAATTGACACAACAGTGATCCATATAGAAGTTTCAGCCATATCCTGTCCGGCACATTGTCTTCTTCCGAATCCGAATGCGACGTCGGGGTGCGGGATGTCGGGGTTTAGCTGCCAGTGTCCTACTCCGTCAGGGTTGGGTTGGGCTGAGAGAAATCGCTCGGGGTTGAATTGGTCTGTGTTGGGACCGTATGTTGATTCGTCGTATAGCATTGCCCTGAATGCATGTTCGGTGTGAGTGTCGAGTTGGAGTACGAGAGAAAAAGTGGACTACTAACCATGTATTTCCAACTACGACTGAACCAGCGGGGATATGATACCCTTTGTATATATCATCCACCGTCGATCGATGTGGTACAGCTGTGAAGAATTCATCGTTCGTTCACATCAGTACCCCCGAGGAGAACCCACCTAACGGTGTAACAGGCTTCCATCTCAAAACCTCTTTAACAACCGCATCAACATACGGTATCTTACCATAATCCGTAAAATCTGGTAACCGAGTCGGATCTGAACCTATCACTTCGTCGACTGCGCGTTGAGCCTCTTTTTGGATCGAGGGGTATTTGAGCATTGCTAGGATGAATGTGTGTAGGGACGACACGGTCTGTGCGAAGGTGTTTAGACGATCCATCATGAATGAGAATAGAATACGTACAGAGTCTGCACCGGCTGCATACATCGTGGCCAACACATTCCTTAACTTTATCTCATTCTCCTCCGTACGTACGCCATCACTCTCCATCTCCTCTAGTACCCTCGACGCAATCGACGATTTCGCCGTTCCATCAGCCTATTCAAAATTCAATTCCAATTCACCACACTCAAAACAAAAACAAAAACCAACACATACCAACCCCTCCCTCACAAACTCAAACGGCAAAATCGGCATAGCATCAATAGCCTCTCTCCATACCCTCGCTTGCTTCTTAAACCCTGTACCAGGCAAGAACCCTGGTAGATACTTGAGTGCAGGGATAACATCAACTAGATATGTCCCTGCGTTCCCTGCGGTGGCCATTGCGTGGAGTGCTTTTTCGGAGATGGTGATGTAGGGGTCGGAGGTGGGTTGGATGGTTATACCGTAGGCTGCGGAGAGGATGATTCGGCCTGCCATGCTGGAGGTGATAGTATGAGTCAGATACAGAGGCAGAGGTGGGGGAGAGGGAGGCTCACTGACGAAGATGCCGTTCAAACTCTGCAGGCGAATCGAGTAGCTGTACAAGTAAACCCCTTGCTGCGGAGAGTTCCAATGGTCTATGAAGGAGCGTTGCTGGAGGTTGGAATTCTCTTCGGAATAATTTTCGATATTCTGGTTTACATATCATAGAAAACGAGTGGATAATTTCAGTGACGACTTCAGGAGTTTTTGAGGTCGAAAGAACTACTGACCTCTCCACCTCTCACCGTAAGGCATGAAAGCGATATGCCAATCGAATCCCATCCTGTGGAAAGAGCGGGGTCATCATCGGATAGGAAGTTAATAAAGTCATCTTGAACTTACAACTCATTCATCATCGTGAACCGCGGCCTATCGAGTATCACTCCCAAGTCAGAACACTCCTTTGTATAGGTGTAGGTGTAGCATTTGGCAAGAACGAACCTATCAGAATAAACCAACGAACGTCTCTCAAAAAGCTCCTTCGCAGCTTGCATCGTATTAATCACTATCAACGGTGTACCGCACATGTTCATGTAAATCACGTCCGAGTCTACACAAAAGAGTTCAGGGTGTAAGCTGATGCAAGACTCTAAACGGGCACTTACTATACCTCTCCGACAGCTTTTTATACGTTTTCCATTCTTCACCACCGATGTCGTAGATATTCCCGAGTAGAGGGTATCCAGGGGGACCAGGTGGAAGAGGTAGCTTTGACGCCTTGGATTTGCGGCGAATGAGATGAAGGGTTATGTATACGAGAGGGAGGATACATAGGATGAGAGTGTAGGAGTTGACGTTGAAGGTGAAAGGCATTGTGGAATGTCTTCGTGAGAGGGAGAGAGGGAGGTTTTATCACTGTCTATTGCGTACTCGTGACGAAGCTCGAGCTCCATCTCTTGATATGATATTCGCCGACTCAAAAATGAAACCAGGAAGCTTCCTGGTGAGAACTTTCGAATATCCTTTCCTAGCTTAAGCTTTCGAAAGTTCCTGTTTGGGCCCCTCTCAGAAAATGCCATAACCCGCATCATCATCGAATTAAGTACACCTTTTGTTTGCGAGTAAATCGTTCTGTCGGCACGGCACGAATGGAGAACTTGCAAGCCGATGCCACCACTGTGCGCCACTGGCAGCATACACCACAATCAATGGATCACATTCTATGATGAACAACACCCTATATCACTGTCAGTGGCGCCATGGAACGTTGCACTTGGACTATACCGAAATTGTGATCTTCTAAAAGTCTCAGTTCTCTCGAGATCGCAGGAATGCCTTTGGTGCCGGTGAATATGAAGTCGGTGTGTCCGCTAGTCATGAGAAGAAGGAAGAGCAAGAGAAAGTCACAACTCACGATTTGCCTATTGCATAGGCGCCTTACATCAAGCGCCTACGGTCCGGTTCTTCCGGTCTATTTACATCCACGCTTTAGACTCACCATCATTCATCCAATTCCCTCGCAAACGCAGAATACAGGTTACGCCATTCTACAGGTTTATCTTGATTCTTGTGGACATATCTCTTATGCGGGCCTTCGTTGGCAAGAACTCCAGACAGGTTTTATGATCAGATTTTGGCGCTGAACATTGACATGTGGGGACCAACAATCGCTGAACCAAAAAAAAAACGTTATTGCATATCGGTTCAAGTTGAGATGACTCAGACGTACCCGCCGCCTTTTTGAAATTGTCGCAGAACCTGTACTCACAGAGAACGGCCAGAAAAGGCCAGGTTCAACCACCTCCGAGGAGACAGACGAGTGTAGGATGAAATTCCCGTTCGCATGACCTTACCTTTCAATCCACCTCAATCTCCGGACCTCTTCCCTCTACGGACTCCGATGTTTCCCTCTTTCTTTGGTCTAGAGCGAAATTTTATCGATATTCCATTGCTTCTGCATATTCAGTCTGAAGTCTGACATGGAGTTAGTTACCTCTACAGGTTGAGAACGAGACTGGTGGAAATGAATCATGGGTTGGACGGATGGGGTATGTTGTGGAACGCCCACTGGTGGCTCAGTTATAAGTGCACCGTCTCCAGCCTTCCCTACATTCATTCCCATTCACTAGTACCCTCGCGACAAAAGCAATGGATACCCGACTAATAATGGAGTTGTTGTTCTGTTGCACTTTGGGATTTTACGCCCTCATACGCCTTCGAACCAGGTCTCGGGAGTCACGTCTTCCGCCTGGACCTCCAGGGTACCCAATCATTGGCAATATCTACGATATTGGCACCCAAGTCCCTTGGGTTGCGTTCAGGGAACTGTCACGGAAATACGGTGAGCCATCGTATTATGTATTGCTTAACTTTTCAATGCTCAAATGAATAATGCTAGACTCTGATATCATCCATCTGAATATGTTTGGTACACCGCTGATAGTGGTGAACTCGTTCGAAGTGGCGCAGGATTTGTTTGTTAAGCGGTCAGCTATATACTCTGATAGGTGTGGTATCTCTGTTCAACGATATGTTTATGAAGTACTTATGGTTCTTATCAGACCGCCTCTACCTATGCTCGTTGATCTGTGAGTTTGAACGATTCTCATCAACCAGGCTGAGTCGGTTGACAACTCGAGTCAGCGTGGGCTTTGGTTGGAATTTCGGTCTCATGCCCTATGGAGAACTGTGGAAAGGTATAGATAGATCTACCACTAGTTTATATCTGCTCCTTTCTGACGATTTTCCTCTAGAGCACCGCAAGCTCTTTCACAAAGAATTCCAACCTCCGGTGACTTTTCTCTATAGACGAGCTCGACGCGGTGCGAACACTTCTTACACAACTACTTCATACTCCATCCGGATATGTACAACATCTACGGCAGTGAGTGTATTACCTCCCTACGAGTGAGTATCGCATCGTGCTAACTCACGGTTGGTCATAGCATGGCAGGCACGATAATTCTATCAGCCGCCTACGGTATCGACTTTCAACCCAAAATCGATCCATACGTCGATATCTCTGAACGAGCTCTGCATATTATGTCTTACGCCGGGAAAGCAGGGGCGTATTTGGTGGACCTTGTCCCGGTATTGAAGTATGTTCCGGAATCTATTCCCGGTGCAGGGTTCAAGAGAAAGGCGAGAGAGTGGAGAAAGACTGCCACGATGATGCCCGATGTTCCATTTGAATATGCGAAGCGCTCGATAGTAGGTTTTCTTACAATTACCTTTTGAGTGTGTGGAAAGAGAGGCTTTTGAACTATGTCTTCTTTTTGCAGGCTGATGGAACAGCTAGACAGTCTATTGCATCTAGATTGTTGGAAGAGATGCATAATGAGGGGACGTATACTAAGGAAAAAGAAACCGTTCTGAGAAACGTTTTGGGTACGATGTATACAGGTACGCCCCGAAAAATCACGCTCAGTCTCCCCTTGTTCGATCTGTTTGATGTTTATCTATGTAGCCGGGGCCGATACCGTGAGCATCCCACTGGTTTACAATATATCAGCTTATTGTGATCAATTTGCTCTATAGACCGTCTCATCACTGCACACGTTCATTCTAGCAATGGTCCAACACCCCGAAATACAGAAGAAGGCTCAGCGTCAAGTCGACGAAGTTGTGGGGCTTGACCGCTTACCTGACTTTTCCGATCAGGGGGCAATCCCGTATGTGGATGCTTTGCTGAGAGAAGTATTGCGATGGAAGCCGGTCGTACCATTGGGCGAGTGTTGCCAGTTATGTGCTGCTGCCTAGAAAGCTTTCTAATATCTATATACATAAAGCTGCCCCTCACAGAACAGTCTCTGAGGACAACTACCGAGGATACCGTATTCCAGCTGGTTCCACTATAATCGGAAACTCATGGTTAGTATCTAGCAATCCATGTTCACTTCCTCCCACTTAATTCCTACACGCAGGGCAATGTTATATGATGAATCGCTTTTTGGCCCCGACACTACTCAATTCAACCCAGAACGATTCCTCTCGAAGGACGGCGCACTAAACCCCAACGTGATACATCCAGAGATGGCATTCGGATTCGGCAGACGACAATGTCCTGGTCAAGACATGGCAGAATCGTCGATTTGGATGGCGATTGCTTCTATTCTGGCGAGTTTCGATACTGAGAACGCTGTAGATGGTGATGGTGACGTTGTTGAGCCGTCTGGTGAATATACTTCTGGGTTGACTTGGTACTTGAGGTTTTATCTCCTCCGAGGAGAGAATGGACGTTGAGCTTCTATTTGTTCGCTTTACAGTTACCCGTGCCCGTTTGAATGTACCATTCGTCCACGAATTGGACGAGTATGCTTGATCCGAAACGATCTTCCTGGTCTGTAATGCCCGTAGTAGTGATACTGTACGTACTTGCCTTTCGCCCGTGCGTGGTTGAACTAAAAGGGACTAATTTTTTTGTTGAATGTAAACAGTTATGCCTGTCTTGTCTTGTGACGATACTGGTTTTCCTAGGTATAGTCGGCATCCCTCACTCTTATTTTACATAAATGCAAAACTAAATTTCATTCCCGTTCCCGAAACTTGAATTTTGTGTTAGAAATAGAGTGCTATACGAAGTCAAAACAAACCCAGAGCACTTAGAAAGCGTCCGAGGTATACATTTGGAGCCTGTTATGGTTCAACGAGTGTCGAATTCGTGCTTTTTTTGAGCGTGTTGATGAAAAGTGGGCAACGGCGAGAGTTTATGTGATCCCTCCCTCTCGACTGATATCCTTGGCTTGCTGGCGTCCTGAGGCAGTTCTTCTTATTTTCAAAAGCAGCCGAGAGCATGGAGTGTTTCTTGGCTTGTCGTTCTGTAGCGATTTACTTGTTATTTCTTGCATAACCTTCGGTCGGATCCATGCTGCTGGCGTGAACAAGTATGAATTTGAGACCAGGCTGAGGAATACTTAGCAGAAATAGATACATGTAGTCGCTCTCTGATTCCACTGCTCCTTGTTCTTCTACATCTATATTATCGTCTTGATGATGATCAGGAATCATCGCTTTCATCAGCGAACGAAACGGGAGCAGCGTAATAGCCTCCGCGTGGTAGGTCTACTAGTCTTTTCTGTGATATCAAAATCAGATATATAAGATTTCATACAGGTTTAGAAAGTTACTGGGCGTTCTGGCCATTCGACGGGGTATCTTGACGTTACTGAGTTTACTGGGATGGTAGTTCGCTTTGAAGAGATTGTAACGCTTTTGGGTGAGCTGGAGTTAGGGTTCGGAAAAGCAAAGTCCGAGTTGCTTGTTTCAGCGTACCTTCTCGCTCAACTTCAGTTTTTATTCTGGACTGGTAAAAATTTCAGCTTTCAGTAATGCAATAGTCTGATCACTTTCTGCCAGCCTCGAACTCAATATTCACCAGAGAATTCTCACTGAAGTCGCCGCAAATGTCGGGGGGACAGCTGAAGACATTCATTTCGCGAATACTGTAATTGCTTCAAACGTACAAACCAGAGTGGACGATCAACCGGAAATAAATGGGGAGGTCCTGGTGACGACTCCGGGGTTCTCGTATTTAGCAAGGCTTGGCTTTTTTTCGCAAAGTAGTTGGTTGCGGCCTATGTACAGTACGTGTGGCCAATCATAACTCTATTGACATACTAGAGTGTTACGAGCAGAGTCAGCCTAGGGGAGACTAATTGACATACATCGCTAGGGTCTGCACCCGTTTACTCCAACGTTTTGGTCCTGTGCCACACTGCGCAGATTCTGGTAAGTAGATTCTTGTTTCTAGAAGCGCAAGTATTGTATTGTATGTGTGTTCGGTCGGATATGGGAAAGGAGCTCGGTATTTTGTATTTTGCATATAAACAACCCCCCCTCCTCCTCCTAGCAGTTCGTCCAGAGAGAGCCTGAGCCTCAATGCAGCTTATACACATCCTCTCGTCTTTCATATGCGTCGTGCTATACTTCATCATCCGTCTCCTTCGCAAGTCCCGACGTTCAGCGCTTCCACCTGGACCTCCCGGATACCCCATCATCGGGAACATATGCGACATTGAGAAAGAGGAATGGAAAATGTACAAGCAACTGTCGGAAAAGTACAGTAAGTAGTCAATTAACAGAAAGTGCTGCTTGTTGCTTACTCATTTCTGTAGACTCGGACGTCATTTATCTGAATCTGTGTGGAACGCCATTGATAGTGGTCAACACATTGCAAGCAGCCCGAGATCTTTTCGACAAACGTTCCACGATTTATTCTGATAGGTTTGTCCGCCGTTCCACTTGAAGCGCTCAGACGACTGATTTTGGGCAGACCGCGATTTTTGATGCTGACTGAACTGTAAGTTGCTCGGCATCAACTGAGTTCTGATGATAGTATAATGAAGTTGATATTTAGGATGGGTGTTGATTGGCATATCGCCTTCATGCCTTACGGTGAGAGGTGGAGAGGTTAGTCTAGCTTAGGTATCCCACTCGAAGTTCGAATCTGATTCAAACCGTTCTCCACCCAGAGCATCGAAAGATATTCCATAAACAGTTTGAACCTCCGGCCACTCTCCTGTACAGACCCGTGGAGCTCGACGCAGCGCGCAAGTTGCTCGTCCACCTGCTTGAATCGCCTTCGGACTTTGTGCAACATCTTCGACAGTGAGTACTATAATTCTTGAAATCACAGGATTTCTTGCCACAACTGACTTGGGATCAGTATGGCAGGCAGAATCATTTTATCCGCAGGATATGGTATCGATATCCAACCAAAGGATGATCCATATGTCGCCATTGCCGAGAACTCCAACAACGCAATGGTCTCTGCGGGGAACGCAGGGTCATTTTTGGTGGATGTTATCCCTGCACTCAAGTATCTACCTGAATGGCTCCCAGGCGCTGGATTCAAGAGGAAAGCAAAAGAGTGGCGTAAGTCAATAGGATCTATGCCAATTTTGCCATTCGAGTTTGTCACCCGGTCTATCGTATGTTGCTCCTTCCTGCATTGAGAGAGCGCCATTCAACATTGTGTCCGATAAGGCTGATGGAACGGCGAAAACGTCAATTGCATCCAGAGTATTGGCAGATATGGACAGTAATGGCGTGCGTAACATCGAGAATGTAACCAGGCTTCAAAATGTGCTAGCTACGATGTATACAAGCAAGTCAAACTCTTCCCCTCGCTGCACTTCCTTTTGCTCACGCAAGGCTAAATATCTAGCCGGCGCCGACACCGTGCGTGTCGTGCTTTCATTTTGTCTCTTCAAGCTAACTCTCCACTCAGACTGTTTCGTCTTTGCATACCTTCATATTAGCCATGGTGAAATATCCTGAGATACAGAAAAAGGCTCAGCGTGCAGTCGACGATGTCGTAGGCGTGAATCGACTACCTGACTTTACAGATCAACACTCGATTCCCTATGTCGATGCTTTGCTGAAGGAAGTACTTCGGTGGCAACCTGTCGTACCATTAGGCATGCCATATCTTATTACACGTCTCGAACGTTCACATTTAATGACTTCCCGGCAGCCGTCCCTCATCGACTTACAGTTGACAATGTCTACCAAGGGTACCATATTTCAGCTGGTTCCGTGGTGGTTGGTAATGTATGGTCAGTGCTCTCTGACACTAGAAACGAACAATACTCAGACGTGAATGTGACCAGGGCAATGCTATATGACGAGTCAACGTACGGTCCTAACACGGATCAGTTCAACCCAGAGCGATTCCTCAAGGACGGAATTCTGAATCCAGACGTGCCCCACCCTGAGGTAGCATTCGGGTTCGGAAGGCGCAAATGTGCAGGCCAGGACATGGCTGAAACGTCCATCTGGATCACGATTGCATCCATTCTCTCAACTTTCGACATTTCGAAGGCTGTCGACCAAGACGGCATTATCATCGAGCCTTCGGGCGAATATACATCTGGCTTGGTAAAGTAAGTTCCGTCAAGCATATAAAGTTCATTTTGCAATGTTCTGACCTATCTGCTCGGCAGCTACCCATGTCCATTTGAATGTACGATTCGTCCTCGTGCTGGCCGGGAGAATTTGATTCGTGATGTGGAATGACCGCGTCTAAACTTCATCACTTTTATCACATCCATTGTAGTTTCTTGGTCACAAATACAATTAGTAGTCCGTGGGATGGTATCTCTCTTCACAGGACGCCGCCTCGTAACTCCTCGGATTACGGAACTAGAGTACAGCACAAGTACAGCATGTTGTTGTCTGAACGGTAGACTACCGTAACGCACTCGTCGACAAAGTACTACCTCGCATTGAGTTGGATCGATCAGCATATGTAGAACCGAACACATTCTCGGTCTCATTGCCTTCCGCAATAACGGAAGATCCTGCAGTGCCCATGACAATCGCTAGATCCTTCAGGTCTTTCTGCAGTATCTTCGTCAGATGGGCAAGACCTGCTTGTTGTTCGGCCAGGATCTGTTTGAAAAGACATTCAGCAAGTTATGCAATCGCAACGGAGTCGAACATGCCTGTGTAATCCGCGACAGACCCTCTTCATCGACAACTTTCCATTCTCCTGACCCACCAACAACGGCATTAAGACTTTCTTCTCTTGCCTTTAACGCACCAACCACAGCCCAAAGCTCTCCTAGCTTGCTTTTTATTCGGCCCCCTTTCCCTGAGCCGTCGGTGCTACCCGTGTTGCTCGACCCGCTTACACCCACCTCCGCTACAACCTCCTCTAATGCGCCCCTCAATGCTTCTTCTCCTTCTCCGATCGCAGAGCTCCTGACGCTGGGTATCAGTAGATGTAAATGCTGCACAAGCCTCAACAGTCGGTGCATCAGCTGTGTCTGAAGCGCAGAATAGCGTTGAAGTCGCGGAACTGTCACTGTCGAGTGATTTGTCGTTAATGTTTGTAGCTTCTTCTGTAGCTCCAGTAACTTTTCTTTGTGGTTAACAGATTGGGTGCCTTGAGCATTTACTCGATCTCGTAGATCATCAAATCCTAAAGCAAGAACGGGTACGAGGCTGGGTATTGGTTTTATTTGAAGTCGCTTTTCGCAAGGACGATGTGAGCTCACCAAGTGGGATCAGGGTTCTCTCTGACAGCCTTCTGCCAGAGCGCCTCGTTCACAGCATTCGGCGGCCGAGTGTATAGACTAATTTGTGCCGGGTCAACGAGGTTGTAGAAGTAATGCTATCAATTATTCATCAGGTTTAGTGTGAAGACGATCGGAACCAAGGGAATGCTACGTGCTTGGAATCTGCATGAAGAAGGATTTTGAGCATTCCATGCACCAACAATACTTTCTATCTTCTCCTGTAGTCGTGCAAATTGTGCCTGAGCATCCGAGCCTTGATTCGGCGCACCCAAAGAACTGACGCCAAGCCCACTGGAAGGCCTAGAGGTTCCGAATACGCTGGAACCTCCTAGTGTACTATTGCCTCCGCTGAACAAGCTAGCGCCTAGTGTGTTTCCACCAGCGTTAGTAGGGGCCGTAGTGTTCCCAAATAAAGAACTGGTCCCTGTACCCGCTATACCGTTTGTTGAGCCCCCAAGTAAAGGGTTGGGATTGTTTGAGGTCGAACCTCCTCCGAAGATTGAACCAGTTCCGTTATTGCCTGTCGTATTTGTGGTGCTGCCACCAAACAACGGATTGGTCGTGGTTGTACCAAATATACTAGGCTTAGGCTGATTGTTTTGTTGTGGCTGCTGCTGCTGCTGCTGACCAGCAGGTGGTGTAGCAAAAAAGTTGCTCGTACCCGTGCTTGCTGGTTGTTGATTGTTATTTCCACCGAACAAGGGATTGGTGCCAGCAGCAGGATTTGTATCTGTGATTGAGAGTCAGAAGAGGCCTACCCACAGAACGAGACATAATGCTCACTTGCGCCACCAAACAAACTTGTACCAGTATTTCCTGGTGCCGGGGTAGGAGTAGTGGATTTTCCGAACAAGCTTGTCGTGGGGGCTGCATTGCCAAATATGCTAGTCCCCGTCCCCGTCCCTAAACTTGTTCCAGCAGCCGAGTTTGTGTTCGTGCCGCCAAAGAGTGGATTCGTAGCTGGCTGCTGTGTCTGTTGGGTGTTCGCATTTGCATTATTCAGAGGGGCGCCAAAGATGGACGTCCCCGGTTGCTGTGTGGTGTTGGGATTCGCGTTTTGACCAAAGCCCCCAAACATACTTCCGCCAGCTGGTTGATTCGTGTTAGATGAGGCATTGTTCGTGCCAAAAATGCTTGTCCCGGTCGCTGGTGTCGTGCTAGATGCACCGAACATAGACATGATTTATCCCAATTGTACCTGAGATCAAAGGTTCAGACGATAAAGAAGTAAAGGTTGGACGATGCGCACTTCTATGTTCGTTATGTGGGCCAAGGATCGTGATGCTGAGCACACTCGATGGTTATGAAATGAAAGTGATTCTGCAGGACAACGAGGACATGCAAACTTGACTCCAATGACTGCTTCAAGTCACGTTCATTGAAGAGTAGAAGGCACAGCCACTCAGTGCACCAACCCTCAGGCTTGCAGTTGTACAGTGGCTCAAACACTTGAACTTGAGTACAAATGTCGATACCGGGTCGATAATTCGTATCTTTTTTTTCGAAGTGGAGTCGAAACGATGCTGTTGTAGATATTTACTTGGAAATCTGGATATCAAAGGACGGACCAATCGTTGTTGCTGTTGCTGTTGCATCGGCCTTAGTACCATCTCTGATCTTAGACCTGTGAGACTCCCTACGGAAGAGCTTTCTGTGAAAGAGAAGTAGAATTATTCATTTCAATGCTCAATGCATCTACTATGCAGAAAGACAACAAATTCGAGGGAGTAGATACGCAGTACCATTTCAGTCAGTTTTCCCAAGCGCCTATTATCTTGTAGCGGGCGCCAATCAAATTCCTTACAATAATAGTACAAACTCAGAGAGGCTCCCGAATGTGAGATTCTTCTTCGTACACTCATCTTCCCTGCTGTAGATCCTCAAAGAGTCCGACAAATTGTAACTGAAAGGTGGGTTTGGAAGGCTTTTGCTGCATTTGTCTGACTTCTCACGCACATGTTCCACCAGAGCGTAACAGTCGTTGACGATATTACCTGCCTTCTCATAAACGAATACGCGTCCATTGTTCGCGTTTTCAGGACGGGAATAACTTTCAGTAAGTGTACACAGTCACTGACAACGTTTAAATGACCGTAACTGCAGATATATCTTCACCTTACTCACTATCCATCCTACAGATTTTCGACAAGACAAGTGGCCATAATGCGGTTTCGCACTCTAGAAATCCGGTGGCACGATTCTAAACCCATCGCGTCGTGCGATTTTCAACCGGTACCATCGTTCAAGAAAGCGCGTCCATCAGCACTTGGTTCGTCTGACATATCTGTGCAAGAATGGACGGAGAGATGGACTGGTCAGTCATACAAACTAGCAACCGGTGGGGAGGACAATCATGTCAGAGTACGTGCCCCTGTATCACGTTGTGAATCTTGTTCATTGAGCCGTATCTCGTGATAGATATGGATGGTACATCCCAATATACGCCCTACTACCTCCGCAAACGAGCCTTCTACTTCTTCTACGCAAACAGCACCGCGACCTCCACGCGTCGAATACCTCGCTACATTGAGCAGGCACTCCGCTGCTGTTAATGTTGTGAGATGGAGCCCAAATGGTATGTGTTCTCGAGGGTGAAACAGGGTCTTTTGATGCTGACTGTTTTAACTTTCAGGAGAATTAATAGCTTCTGCTGGAGATGGTTCGTCTTGCAATTCATGATACTCCGTTTTCAAACTCTAATATACCTGGCCTATAGATGGCATGATAATAATCTGGGCTCAATCTTCTACACCCCAAGCCACCACTTACGGCAGCGATCTCGCCCAGGAGGAGTTGTTGAATGAAAAAGAGTTTTGGAAAGTTAGGATCATGGTCAGGTGGGTGTAGTTCACCCCGGATTTTCCCGTCTGCTATCTCGTTCTTCGGTATATATATCACCAGACTCTGACACTGATACGCGGATTTACGTAGATGCACAACTATGCAGGTGTACGATCTTGCCTGGAGCCCAACGGGCGAATTCATCATCGCTGGAAGCACTGACAACGCTGCTCGAGTGTTCCGAGCCGCGGATGGTTAGCTTCACGTGTACTGTTCTTTGTTCTTCATCTCATCAATCCTCTACAGGGAAATGTGTACACGAGCTGGCAGACCATACACATTTTGTTCAAGGTGTTTCTTGGGACCCCCTCAACGAGTTCATTGCGACGCAGTCCAGCGACAAGACCATGCATGTGCATCGAGTCACTCATAGTAATCAAGGTGGAGCGCTGGAAGTACATGCTGTTGGCAAGAACAGCCATATGAACATGAATGTTGGCGCACACAACAGCCTCGGCCCGTCGCGTCAAGGAAGAAGTCATTCCAGAAAACATCGCAGGAACCCTAGCGTTGTTAGCAACACAAGCTACACCGAAGGTCAACGTGAATCTAGCAGGCCAAGAAATTTTCGAAGGGAAAGTACCGCCAGTGATGTAGAAAGTGTCTTTGAAGAATCAGGCTCGGCATTATTTTCAAATACGATCTCCGCTCCAATCACAGCAGGAAGCGCAGAAGCTAAAGAAGCTCGCGAATTCAAGGATCCTGCTCCTTTATCACTATCGCTGCCGCTGCCCCTGACGCCTTCTACGAGTGTAGCAAATACACCTGTGCTTCCCCAGACTGCCTCATTATCCTCTGGAGGCCTACCCACCACTGCGTCTACCTTACCTGCCATGTCTAGCGCAACTTCATCTTCATCAATCATGTTCCCACCTCCAGCAACTCCAGCAGAGAAGGAAAAGTCTGGGCAACCGTCTTCTCGAAGATCGTCCATTAGCGGTGCATCTAATGCCGGCGGACCAGCCTCCCCCGCACCTTCGGCTTTCTCAGTAGGATCTCGGTTTGGCCGGTCGCCGAGTCCGATGCCAGCCCTCCCAGCAATCCGTACTGCTCTTCCCACGTCGTATCCGTATTCAACTACCCACGCTAGCTCTAGCCAATGGAGGAACAATGATCAGTGGAAAAACGTCGGCCTGTACGGGGATGAGAGCTTCACGAATTTCTTCCGGAGATTGACTTTTAGTCCCGATGGTGCTTTATTGGTAACCCCTGCAGGACAGTTTGAGGACCCTGAAGTTGTAGTTGTACCCACCCCGTCGTCAGAAGAGGGTGGGTCCACGCCAGCAAGGGGCAGGACACGTCGAATGGAAGAATCTCCATCTGCTTCTTCCGGGCCCGTAGCAACGACAAACACGAAGTTGTCCGGTGGTGCTGCTGGGATATCCTCTTCTTGTGTATATATTTATACTCGCGCGAATTTCGCTCGGCCACCGATTGCTACGCTGCCTGGACACAAGAAGGCGAGCGTGGCTGTGAGGTTTAGTCCTATTCTAGTTGACTTGCGAGAGGGAGTGTCTGGTCCAGACGGCGGTTCCAGTACTCCTAGCGTCAGTGATGGTGCTCCTAAAAGGGCTGTCCTTGGGAACGAGCTTGCTGAGCTAGATGTTGATGTTTTGGGCCCTATTCCATCGTCTTCGGCGCCTAGTGCCACTATGGGGATGACTCTTCTTCCGGGCTCACAACAAAAAACACCTGGTCAAGGCGGGATAGCTTCGCCTGTTCCTCGACCTGCTAGCTCCGGTGACGCAAACGCGAGACCTCCTACACCTGCAGCATCCAAGCCTAGTACACCAACTCCTCAAGGATCTAGGACTCAAGGTGCTGCATCTACTTCAAGCAGCAGTACCGCCTCAGTCTTTGCACTCCCATATAGGATGCTCTTCGCAGTAGTGACCATGGATGCTGTGGTCATCTACGACACCCAGCAGTCCACTCCAGTGTGTATGTTAACCAAGCTTCACTACGACGAATTCACGGACGCAAGCTGGTAAGCAAGTTTCGCTACTCTACATAGTTTATACTCTAATCACCCAATGTGAATAGGTCTGCCGACGGTCAAACACTTATACTCTCTTCCAGGGACGGTTACTGCACACTGATCGTATTCGACGAGATATTCCCTGCATATCATACTCAGCAGCAAGCTTTACAATTGCAGTCAATTGCACATCAACACTCTGTTCCCATTACGCCTGCTTCGTCTTCCGGTCACCATCACCATTCTCAAAGTTACACCGCTTCTGCGAGTTCTAGAGGAGGGACTCCTTCTGCCACACCTGTGTTTGGCAATGTCGGTCTGCCACCCCTCACGAGCGGACCTTCGCCAGCTCCAATGGCGAAGAGGCATACAAGTGCCAGTAGCACAAGCGGCACCAATATCGAACAACCTCCTACCCCGACTGCTAGCGCTGACATCGAGATGCGCTCTTTTGTGTTCCCTGGACCGCAGCCGGGTGAGCCTCTCAAACGAGAGCGTGAGGAGGAGAACAGCGGAGCTCAGGCTGGCGATGAGACAACCGAAAAATCTCAGGAGCCTCCGAAGAAAAAAAGGCGTGTTGCACTTACCAGGGTGGGAGATTTGGGTTCATGAGTGCTGCTTGCTTGTGTAGTGGGATAAAACAGTTCAGCTGCAACCATCTTCTTGATATATTCGAGGGCAACACCATGCTTGAGCTTTTTCATTTCTGAATTCTATTTCTTGTTCTTCATATCGTTCTCAATTCATCCATCCGTATTCTAATCTTCTGTACCTTGTAGTCTGTGCTCATCCTTTCCCTCATTTATTTGCCTTCACTTTGCTGCGAATATATCAAATACACGCCACGAGAATTCTTATATGGCCTTAAATTGTATGCATTAGGTAGAACGGGAAGCTTGAATCCAGGATAGGCTGTTTCAAAAGGGTAAACGTGCACGATGAGGATGTTTCTTTCTCGAAAAGCCAGAGCAAAGGAAATAGCAATCTATTTCAGGCGTCTCGAACCTTACGTCGCCTTCAATAATGTCAATCGTCAACGGCAAAACATTACACTTCAAGTAACAAAAATTATGGATCCACTCAGACGTTCCACAATCCCAAATACTTTGTGCGCCACCGAAATGTAAGCACTGGTTAGGCTCGTGGTAGTCATAGTCCACCCTCATACAGCTAACATGAATATCCAAAGCATGGATGATGGTGCATTGCATAGCGGGTCATACACAGTAGTTTTTACGTGGGAGGGAGAGTGAACATAACAAAGCTACCCAGCTTAAAACCTAATCGAGCGTGTTAGCGTAGACCAGCGATATCTTTGGAAAGGGACTTACCCTAAGAGGAGTGAAGAACCACTTGTTCTTCCCCGACGTGTATCGCTCCTCCAGCTGCTTTTTGATGTTCTTCTTAGAATCCTCCCGCTGAGAAGGCTCTTTGAAGGTCTCGATAGACACTGAACCCTTCAATGACTCTAACTCGAGCTGGTATCGTGTGGGGAAGAGATGGGAGTAGTTGACGACTTTAATCAAGTATACACTCAGAGATCGTGTGGTTGTGTATGGTGTGTAGAACGACTTTAATGAAGGGCTTGACCTTTGACCGTGTTGCCAGCTTCTTCTGGCCCATACGCCTGGTCACCTTTCTAGGATAGCGCTCGATACCAGCAACGATCGCGTGGGGGTAGGGGCGCTCCTTGCTACCCTCATCGTACTGCTTGATGACAACAACCTTCTTTCCTGCTTGACGTCCTTGAAGAACGATCGCGACCTGACCGAGAATCCTAGCTTTAGATACCGTTTCACTTCAGTATATTACATTTATATTGACCTTTCCCGGCTTGTACACTGATAGAGCATTAATCCAGGGTGTTCAGTATCGTGTTTTATTGACATACCTTTAACCATTTTGCTTGAGGGGGGCTTAAACGTCGAGACTTGCTGATTTCGCCTTCGTATAGGAAAGAGGCAGATTTCTTACTGCTGACGGCAGGTTCCGGGTGGCTTGCTAGTTCCCAAAATTAAGTTTTCGTGCCGAATGTCCGGACCAGTCAGATAGCGGATAATGCCGAAGCTCCTAACTCAGTAACAGCAGCACTGATTCTGGCCGGATTGCAATATACATGTGTAAGTACATTCGTAACTTATATTATCCTGATCTCGAACGCTAGAATTAGCAGCTTGACAAATGACGCTGTATGAGGCCACGTTCAGATATCATTGTACATCCTCCAGCTGGTGTTAGGTGTGTGCGGCTTTCGTTATTCCAAACTTACTTCGAAGGTGTTTCTGAGCTGGATGGTTGCAAGTTAACTCCGTCACTGCGTAATAATTCGTAAACTCAGGAGTAGAATCGCCATTGCAAGACTCAAAGGATCTTTGTCACCGCGCATCGAGACTGACAATGCCAACCTTACAGAGTGGGTTGCTATGTACACTTTTTCGTACTCCTGACTGACGCCGTAAACTAAGAACCTGATGATACTCGAACTGCGGACAGTACCTAACTGCGCCTGCCTCTCGTCACCCGCTCGTCACTAGTTTGACTTGAGCTGAACCTGGACTCGGAGTCCTGACACCCTTTTCCTTGATCAATGCATGCATTTCTGCCGCAATCTCTATTTAAGTATGCCTTTGGGCGATCGGCGCTCCATCAAGCCTCTTGTGATGCTCTTGATGCTCTGTAGCTAGCTACACTCGATTTCCAGAACAATCGCATCTCATAACTTATCGCTTTTGGGAAGATTGGAAATTCATAACTCGGGTGCCTCATTCTCCTTCCAATGACCCAGCTTCTCTGACCGTTGACGAGTCCATAATTTAAACAAAGGGGTAGCCAGCTGGTCTGGTGAGTTTGCTCCTCATGATACTTCGCGGTTTATACCCCCAAATCAGCGCTTTTTCCTCACGCAGACGAGAAGCGGATGCAGAGCATGACGTTTTGCGCAGGTCGGAGACCGAACGTAAGTACGGCATACCCAGTGTCGAGAAGGTTCCACCACCATGGTAAAGTTCGTGCAAACTAGACAATTCTGGATTGTGTACATGACCCAAGGTCCCAAGCAAGTTGAGTGAGAAGCCATACCTCCGACTTAATCCTTCAGACTAATGGTGGCGAATGCGGTAGCGGATAGGATGCAGGAGTTTTCTATTTTTCTGTTTTTCGGAAGCTTTTCGACTCCAATCGCGCAACGCTGTCAACTGTTCTCCTCCTCGCCAAGTTGAATTGTGTCTAGTGACTTTTCGTAAGTGCTACAGCTATGTTTTTCAATGCAAATAAGAGGGTGCTTTAGGTTAAACAGCTGACAGTGTCACGCATTGCATGTATGCGTATCAAAAGTGATTGGCATCCTCAGACTCCATTGCCCATTGGTTGGTGAGCAAGTCTCGCTTCGAGATGGCAAGCCTGTTTTTTGTTCCTCAGCCAGACCAGGGGGGATTGTGACTTCTTCCACTCAAAAAGAAGTAAGATGTCCTGTCATAACTTATCAGCCACTGAATTGCACATGTACAGGAACACCTCGTTAGCATGGCTTGAAAGGAACCTATCCCTCTCACGCCAAACTCAGAGGACAGCATTCCTATCAAGATACTCAGTTCGCTTTATCTCAGACAAATGTAGGTTTTGACAATCGTGCTCGCTTTTCTGGAAAGAACTAACTAACGAGTCTTAACGTGGTATGTAGGTACTTGAATCCATCCGTTTGGTTATCCACATCGAACTCAACTGTCTATTCATCGGGTCCGATTTCGAAGGCTCAAGGCTCCGGGTAGTTTTCTGCGTATTCTCTACGAACATGCGTTTCAGAAGCACATAGGAAATTGTGTGCAAATGCAACATGCCAACATTGACATCGAGACTATGCGCGGCATAACTCGACCGAAGCTCTGATACCCATCGCATCGTGACGATCCGTTATAGGTCCATTATCTCGATCAGCACTTCTGGACATACAAAAAGATATATTCATTGTCATCGAACTGTTACTTCAGGTCAGAGCGACTACCAGTATATTCACCTCTCTACATCGGATTGTACTGTAGAGCAGTGTAGAGCCTACATCAAGATCGGTCTTGAATGCGATTACCTCGGGGTAAGACTTCAAATTTGCAAGCAGGGTCGTTCTTGGTACTTCACAGGCTCCTGAAAGAATCGAGATCGAAGCATCTGTAATTAACGACACGCTTTCAATGAATTCTTGCAAATGGACAGTGTGTGATACGCGAAAACAACAGCAACGCACGCTTGAGTCTTGGGATTTTCCAAAGGAGGGTGTCAAGAGCCTAACAAAAGGCGGGAACCGGCGACGGGTGAGAAAAGTTTTCCGTGCATTGCTCCAAGTCGTAATCCGAATCATAAAGGTACTGTAAGACAATGACAGTAACAACAATCTTCGTTCGTAACCAAGATCATGTAATGTAGCAAGGAAACTTCCAGTAGCTCGAAACGGAGAAGACGAATACTAAAGCATAAAGAACGTCCCATACAAAGGCCATACGTACGAGTACGGATTATGGATGAAGCCACAGAATCATTGGAAACGCAACGCGTGACGGCATTTTACTACACACAGTGAAGTAACCCCTGGTGAAGTAACCTGAAGAACCGTCCAACGCCAGGGAAATAGCAAATGGCAAACAGGATATCTACGAAACGAGTTCTTGATGGTATAAACAATTAAAAAGAATATCCGGTAGACAGAACAAAGGAGTGACAAATGAAGGGCTGATTGCAGCGATACTGAGACGAAAAAGCGTCTCCTGAGGAAGTTATCTTTTCGCGGGTGTCATCCGGGAGGAGGAGGAAGTACCTCGAAGGTTCGAAGATACTTAAAGATTGACTGTGGAAGGCCTGTTGTGAGTGATAAAAATATGGAATTGGAAACGCGGCACGTACGGGAAACACACTGTGAAAGGCGCATCGTCAGCAAGAGAATGTAACACCATGAGAATACTCGACTTACTCCAATAGCAATGATACCATTGAACGAGTTGTTTTCGCAACAGACAGGAGTTTGTGAGCTGTCAGGCAGTCAGATATGAAAGGACTATACGACCAAGGAACACAATGCAGCTCACCAGGTGTTGCCACCTACTCCAATAACGGAGAGAGGACTGCAGTTGAGACCGATAGGAACATTGGGACCGAGACCAACGATGCCCAAAAGACCAAGAAGACCACTAATACCAGAATCACTCGAACTGGACACCGAGTTGCAGCAGTTAGCTTGGCCAGTATTACATTGGCCAGGAGTGCTAGAAGGACTGGAACGTTTGGCACCTATAGAAGCAGCCAGGGTTAGATGGATATCATGGGGATTGCAAGTTACATACCCCAGACAGCAGATCCACGTCTTGTAGGAGGAAGAGGGGGAAGACCGCGAGCAAGACGGTCAGCGTTGGTCTCGCTAGGCGCAGCAGAGACCGAAGTGGCCACAGCCGCAAGGACAAAAGTGAAGGCAGAGGTGAACTTCATGACTGCTCAAAGGAACTTTTTCGGATGACCGCGACAAAGATGGGGGAAGCAACGAGTCTGGAAAGGGCTGAAATAAACCATCAATACCATTTATACTTGGCCCACTTTCCGGGAAATCCGAAGCATGTCAAACGCGCGACGGAGTCAAAAAATTTCTTCTGTAAATGGAGACAATTCAATTTCAACCGTGACGGGAGGGTGAGGTAAAGGAAACTGACATGTCTGGTTGGTATCCGGGGTCCCTTTCATATAAAGAAACCTTGAGGTTTTTAAACAGATAACGGTCAGTGACAACTCGATTCAGAAGCATGAACGGTGGTGCGGAGCACTTCGCTCACGATCGTCACGTTCCCTTTCTTTCACCCTCTCCCTTCTCCGTAGCGTCCGTCAAAGCTTATTAGAGTCGTTCGGTTAAGAACATCATCCAGATCATTACCTTACTCGCCTGCCCGCTTATGGTCCTCGAGTCAGCGGGCGCCAAATGGAGAATTCAACTTGAAACTCTCCCCCGTTCTCGCCGGGGGCTATCGCAGTCCTGTCCGCTCTAGCTCTTGACTTCTGGTAGCAACATCCGTTCAGATTTGGAATAGCAGCTTGCCCAACGGTGTCTATGGAAAGCATGTTTATCTGCGGGCTTTTTGCAACTTCCTTTTACAGGGATGCATTGGGTGTTCCGTTCAGACGGTAAGGATGCTGAAATAAAGGCACTTGAAGTTAAAAGCGGTTCCCAGAATTTCACAGAAGCCATACACATTTTTCTGCGGCCAGATGTAAGGCTTCGGGTCTGGCCTTTAACGCGATGATTGGACCTTGACATTGATTTTTTTGGGGTCCTCGCCAACGAGCAAATCACATATCAAAGAAGCTTCCCAATGCTATTTTTTCCCGTTTCGCCGGTACGGACTTGCTTTATACAATGAAAGTACATATAATTAACCCGCCAAATACGTGGGCGACATCTGCACCTATATGGGCTCGAGACTGAAATTTCCTACAAGATATGAGTACAGACCAACTTGAATAGATCACCCCATACCAACAAGTTATGAAAAGAGGTTTTTGAAGAGGGAAAAATCGACGAGAAACATTCCCAAAAGCAGTGATTACCAGGACATGTCAATCCAGCCCTTATTCTGATGCGCGCCGGCTCGGAGTTACGCTTGTTCCACGGTTGTTCCATCACAAACTAATTGCGCCACACAAAATTCAACTTCCTGCTCCCGGCGCCTTGACTCTTGAAGATGACATCTCAATAATATCTTCCATATCTTGATTCTGTAGCGGGTTAATGAGACAGCATCCGTTCTTTCCGTGTTTCATGCTTGTGATGTTTTGAGGCGCAGAGTACGGGATTCAGAGGGCGGAGTGCTGCGGAGAGCGGCGTAATAACAGACGACAATACGGCGTAGCGCTGGATCAGTTGCTCGGTAGAAGATGCCACTGTATCAAGACGCCACTAGAAATCAGGATGATTTCTCCAGAATTTGCGTAACTCCAAGTTGCTATTGCGCAGAATCAGAAACAACGAATAAGATCCTTGGACAGAATTGAGCATAGCTTGTTCACATACTGGCTGATACATCACAACTTCTGGTACATGGAGACGAAGGCGCGAGGTATGTGCATCTGTTCCGTGACGGGATCTCAAACGAACAGTTGATGTTGATAATGAGCAGATAATGAGTGCTCTGCTGGCGCTTTCGAGAGCGTTGAGAAGAACAGGAATAACTGCAAAACATTGGTAAACAAGGAACTCTTGAGTCTGTTCACGCGCACGGCTTCGAGCACCTTCCTTGGTCATCCAGAGTTGTCTGACACGCAATGGTACATATCGCTGCGTATATCGAGGGTCTTCGTCAATCTCAAACTGTTCTAGGCTTCTCTACAATTTTGCTCGGAGTGTAACAACCTTCTCTATCCAAAAGCCGACCCACACCGACGCATCATGGTCTACGCTTGTCGGATATGCCAATACGAAGAAACTAACGAAAATAAATGCGTGTACAGAAACGATTTGCTTACCGTGACCAAGTGAGATTCTTTGCTTCAACTTTTGAACGCCTTGAGCTGAAGAAATACGACCTCAAGAGAACAAGTTGGAGTGACGACGGACCTGGGCATGGATCCTACATTGGTATGTGGCCTAAGATGTATGAGTTGATCTGTGCTCATATCGGTGCATTTCAGGCGCATTCGAACATTCCTTGTCCAAGCTGCGGCCACGAAGAGTGAGCATCAATATTTTCTGTTACGAGGCCTAGTGATCATCTTGTTCTGTCCAGCGCCGTGTTCTATCAAGATCAATCAAAGCGGAAAGAAACAAGAATGATTCTTTTCTTTGTCTGTACGAAGTGCAATCACAGCTTTAAGGATCCTACATTGCCCAGCGACAATAGGCCGGACACTGATGATGGTTAACGGGCCATCCAATTTCCTAGTCCTCTGGTTTTGGTGTTCTAGCTGTCTTTTACGTGCTGTACTCTACTTTACATTGCTTTGTATACTTGTTTGAGTTCAAAACTTGCTTGCAAACGAATTATTGCTTCGCCACACTTACATCTGATATCACTAAGTTCAAAGCTGCCGGGTACAGCTTCTTCCACTCCATCATCATGTCCGAGCGACTTGTACATCTAGTATACGTTCATGGTTTCAGAGGTACTTACTCTCGATAGTACGAGAAAGACTGCTATTAAACCGCCCTTCAGGCAACGACACGACCTTCCAGGCAAGCAACCATATACTGCAAGCGGAACTGTTAACTTGATGCAAGAGATCAGACGTTCCCAACGCACCTGCAGCAATACCTATCTAATAATATACCCTCACGTCTGAACATCAAGTTTCAGTCTAGCTTATACCCGACATACAAGAGCGTCAAGCCTATATCATTTGCTACAAAGAACTTCCTTGAATGGTACGAACGGATGGCCTCTTTATGATGATATTATCTTTCTCATCGACGGTTCCAGGCTCAAAACACAACCTCCTGGGCCAGTAATTCTAATAGGCCACTCTATGGGGGGCCTCCTGGTGGCAGATGCAGCTACCGACGTATCAAACAACCCGGATCCTAGGCCTGGAGCCAAGCCGCGACGGATTGTTGGCATGATTGCATTCGACTGCCCGTATCTAGGGATGCACCCGCATGTCGTAGTTAGTGGTCTCGCATCCTTGTTTCCAAAGGGAAACGAGGGTCAGAATTCAACGCAAACGGAGGAAGAAATGAATCCAGATCCAAATGTAACGATTGTAGATCGGAGAGTTGCGGACGATTGGGATGCTTTCAAGAATGGAAACGGTAAGTTAAGTTTCTAGCCTCATTTCTTCACCCTCCGTTGTATTCAGTTACGATTTTTATGTAGGCAGCACCTCACATTCATCACTAAATGTGCATTCTTCCTCTTCCCAGCATTCTTCTCACTCCTCGTCTTTCACATCCTTACCTGTAACACCGACTCCACCAACCTCGCGGTCGTCCTCATCCTCCTTCATGAACCGCACCCTAAATCTAATATCCGAACTCTCAGATGATCCGCTTGTTCGATGGGTCCGCAAACATTCTGATGAACCATTCGCCGCTGGAAAGCGCTGGGTAACTGAGCATTTTCAGTTTGGGTCATGTATGTTCGACCCAAGCGGTTTGAAAGACAGATACACGAGATTAGTTGAATGGGATGGACTTTGGATCAATTACTGGACGATCACCGTGCCCAAGGCAAACGACGCTAGTAATAATGCCTCATCCTCCGTCTCTAGAACCGCAGAGGATCGGCAGGAAGAACTTTTGGCTGATAATGATGAGGCGCTTCTAGAGAGCGGAATAACTGACAATTTGTCAATCGACACTCCTACTAAAGAGACGAATGCAGACGGCCCTCATCCATCGACACCACCTTCGGAAGATACTTCCGAGATCAAAGCTGATATCCAAGCAGACCCAAAGGCCGCGGAGAAAGCAAAGAAGGCTCAGGAAAAAGAACAGCTTCAAATCCAGAAAGGACGCGAGAAACAGCGTAAAAAGTTGCAGAAAGAGCGTGACGCTGAGGTTAAAGCTGCTATGAAGGCCGAAAAGGAAAGAAACAAGTCAAAGGTTGGGCGACATTTCGTTGTCCTGCCCACAGGGCTTGGCGCGGTTCTAGGAGGCGGCGATAAATGGGAGCAGGTTGTGATCGGAGGAGTGCAGGATGAAGTTGCGGCGCATACTGGGCTATTCATTCCCGGCCAAAATCTCGATTATGAAATACTTGTACAAAGGGTAGGACAGCGTGTGCTGGAATGGTGCGCGATGATACCAGACATATAGAATTACAGGACGCTAATAAGTACATCGATTGCTTTGGTCAATTGAGAGGAGGTGCGCGACGCTAATAGCTACATATGTACAATATGCATTGACTGTTGAGGCCTTGAGACACGAGCTGGTCAAATGGGAAGAGGAGCATTATCAAAGAATATTCTATCGACAATCCGCGTCACTCTAGAGTTAATGATCTCCTTGGTATCACAATTGGGATTTGGAATTGGTGACCCCGGCCGACAGTCAGTCATTCCCCATGGGCTAGGGGGTGTCTTTCTAGAGGCTTTCGGACTCGATGTCGTTGGTACTTGGTGGTCAGAAATTTCTTGCCGCAATGCCTCCTCTCGGCAGTGTGTCAATTTCACGAAGGTAGATAGCCCAACCTTTTCAGCCTCACTGAGCTGTAGTGACTGTGTGCGTGAACATAACGAGATGTACGCCGGCCTAAGCCACTTCCGGATGTCGTATTTCTCTGCCAGTACAATCATTTCCACTGGATCCAGAGGAATGTTGTCGATTGCTGCAATCGCAAGTCTGCGTGCTTTATCGAAATGCAGTGTCGAGCTCGCGGCAAGGAGGTCGACCCATTCGGAGGAAGGGACTCCATGAGTGGAGAGTCGATACATTCTAAAGGGATTGTGAGTGAGCAACGAAAGCGGGGGAGCAAGAGGAAGCTCCATACCCATCGTAGAAAAAGTTCAGCAAACTCTCAAACTGTCCGCAAGTTACGTTCCGAACTTCGACTACCTGACTGTCATCCTGCGCCACAGCGAGGAACCCTTGGAAGAACGGTGAATCACGTTCAAGAAAGTAACGATGTACTCTGAACAGGCGGCCATCGACCTGACAAGAAAATCCCAATCTGAATGAGTTTGAGAACCATTTTTGAATCTTGATTGCGTACCAAGAGAGTCACCATGACGTTCCCATCTCCATCGAGGAGATACTTTGAATGTGGGACTTGGGTAGCTCTTTCGAAAGAAATCTTGGGCGAAGGGGCGATACCCTTGAGCTTCTGCGTCGAAAGACCTGAAAAGAATGCCGTTGGTGATGGTTCTAAGGAAGGTGTGAATGCTACTGAGCTTGGCGAGCGAGTACTACTGAGAGCGACATGGCTTGCAAGTGGGGAGCCCAGGTCAGAGTACATGGTTCCACGTCAACACTGTGGGCGCATGGTGCATAACAGACACAAGTATATATACTATGGATGCACGAGGCAAAGGTGCTGGTGATGTGAGCCCTTGAGAAGCTATAGTATCACCTAGAGTTTGATAACGCACGTTACCCATCCTTTTCAGTAGGAGTCGACCCTAAAACTTGCAGAGTCCGGATCGTCGCGACCTTCACTGCATTCAGCCTTTCTACCATGCCATACGTCGCAGAACGCAGCAGACATTTGTTTGAGTGCTCACTAGCACTTCCCGATGCTCCTCGAAAGTGTAATTGATTTGAACCGTGACGACGCTCGTACTTGACATCCTACAATCCATTAGCTTGAAAATGTGGACGGTCTGCAGAGTTGTACACTCAACTATAAGAATTCCCTTGTACAAAATACTCTTCAAGGTCCACAGGTCAGCGTTATGGGGAGATGCAAGGAAGGAAATGAAGTGTTGTCCCGGGCCGGTGTAACCTCAATCGTGATTATGAAAATACTTCCTTTAACATGCTCCGCTATCGACTTTCTCTTTCTTACTTTCTGCGACCAGTGTACTATTAGAGCATATAGTTCACAAGATGCCGCCTGTCTTCAAGATCGTTCCTACCACTCAACAGTATGACTGGGGCAAAATAGGGTCAAATTCCAAAGTTGCACAGTTGGCTGCTGCATCTGAGGTATCAGATTTTGTCTTAGAAGAGGCAAAGCCATACGCTGAGGTGAATATCTACTTGATGATTTTGAAGAGTTCTTGATCCTAGGCTTAAAGATATTTAGCTTTGGATGGGTACACACCCTACTTCACCATCGCTTTTGCCATCTTCTCCAAAGTCTACGCTATCTTCCTATCTCAAGTCTCATCCATCTCTAATCGGGACTCATGTCGCGGAAAGATTTCCTGGTGCTAAAGAAGGAAACCTCCCGTTCTTATTTAAAGTACGCGTTTCCACTTTCATCTGGCGCACAGCTTGAGCTAAACAAATTTCGTGCTAGGTTCTATCTATTGAGAAGGCTCTAAGCATCCAAACTCACCCTGACAAAAAGACCGCCGAAACTCTTCATGCACAATTCCCCAAGATTTACAAAGGTAGCATGATTAACTAGTTACACGCGACTTTCACTTCCTCACCAGCCCGTCTAGACGACAACCACAAGCCAGAATTAGCTCTCGCTCTCACTCCTTTTCGCGCTTTGTGCGGATTTCAGCCCCTCCCGTCCATCGCTCAGCATCTCTCTTCCACCCCAGAGCTTACTGCTCTGATACCACCCAGCATTGTCGATGCATTCCAGTCCATCTCATCCACACCCAATCCCACGAGTCCTGAAGCCAAGACTGCTCTCAGAGACTTGTTCTCGTCATTGATGACTGCAGATGAGAAAGAAGTCAAGAAACAAGCCGACGCTCTTGTGGAGCGGTATATCACCGGAGGGCCTCCTCTAGAAGGTAGCGTAGAAGAACTTGCAGTAAGACTAAACTCACAATTTCCTGGTGATATTGGAATATTCTGTGTCTTCGTACTCAATCAGGTGAAACTTTCTCCTGGAGAGGCTATTTTCCTGGGTGCAGGAGAGCCTCACGCATATGTTGATGGAGGTACGGTCTTTATGGGCATCCATGCTCGTCCTCAATCCTGATGTTTGATGTCGTAGACATAATCGAGTGTATGGCGAACTCCGACAATGTCATTCGTGCAGGTCTCACACCGAAACTACGTGACATCCCTAATCTTATCGCTGGCCTCACATACGTCCCAGCAGAGGCAGATAGGCACCGGGTACAGCCATCTCCTTTCCCCCCATCCGCGCAATTGTCTATGAGCGTTCTGTACGACCCTCCGATCCCAGAGTTCTCCGTTGTGCAAGTCAAAGTGTCGGGTCAGTCCAAAGAAACTCATCCACCGATTGACGGCCCGAGTCTCGCTGTGATCACGGAGGGCAAAGGGAATGTTTCTTGGAAAGACGAAGCAGTAGAGCAGGCGTTGGATATTAAACAGGGTGATGTGATTTTCGTTGGTGCCGGGTCTGAAATCCAGCTTTCCGGAGAAAATCTGGTTTTATATCGGGCGTTTGTGGAAGTCTAGGAGGATCATCTGACTGAATATATGAATGGCATGTTTCTCAGAAGAGAAAATATGCAAGTGTTGCCAGAATATTAACGGACATATCGTATACATTGTACTAAACGACTTATCTGTCTCATGGACGCTCTCGGTTTTTCAGAGTATGTACGTAGAGGAAATACTAGGGTCACGGTTGGATATTTTGCATTATATCAAGCAAAAGCAAGCAGGGAAGAGGTATTATACATGCCGTGATAGTGCTGTCTACACATCACTAACTACTCACGAAGATGTAGTGTTGGTGCATGTCGGGAACAACGACACCGCGTCCCCACTGAGAACGACATTTTGGCACGAGAACTTTGTGGACCCATCATGTCCTCTATTTAAACCGAGTCAGTCTAGGTTTTCAGACATTGAGAAAATATGTACTTCAAGTTGTTTAAATCATTGACATTGATATCGGAGCATCTGCTATCGGGAGAACAAGCAAGTGAGGCGACAGTCGAACCGGAGCCGGTTCCAGAAATGCTGCAAGGATTTCAGAACGTAGCCTCAGCACAATATCTTGAGCAGACGTACTCGTTGAACCAGATATCCCGGATGAAGGTGTTTGAAGGAAATTTGGCGCATGTCGAGGCATCCGTCATGTAGCACTGGTTTAGATACATTAGAACTTTTCATACAGGAACTTGAGTGAGTAGAATGTTCACCTGGTCGATGACTATTGGGTCATCCACGTCGTTCACCACAAAGTTCTCGAAAGTAATATTCTGAACGATGCCACTTCCGACGTCTGAACCTGCCCAACATTTGATTCGTGCCCCGTTCTCGGCATTTGACATGGTAACATTTCTGAGTGTATACGAGATGAGTTGCTCTGGTGCTGTCATGCAAGTTGCGCGACTTACGTTGCTGTGACGTTCTGTACAATGTCGAACATACCGGGGAATTGACCAAGAGAGCTGCGGAATGTTAGCCTTCAAATCAACGTCATAGGAAACACACAAACCCTACTGAGATACCACTAAAAGAAAATATTAGACAATAACGACTTGAGAGTCTTACCAGACCTACTGGGAGCCGTTGCACTGCAAATTCGAAACCAAGATATTTGTTGCGTCTAAGTTGCGTTGGGTCTTCAGACTAAAAATCACCAAACCCAGGGTAGTCTACTCACTCGGTTTGAATGAAACGCAATCATCCCCGTTGTTAATCACCGAATCCTTAAGAACAACATTGTCGCTTCGGTAGATATCCCACCCGTCCGTATTAGCAATGCGATGCTTAGAAGTGGAGACTGCATTGATAGTGATGTCAGTGAAGGTTACATTCGAGGCTTCGTTAACCTACAGAAGTCATCAGACTTCCACGCTGGTATAATGAGTAGACATCGATAGTAGACACACCAGGTTGAACCACTCCGGACTGTTGATCATGCTTATATTCTCCACCCAGACATTTTGTGCTTGGAATATCGTCAATATGATCGGTCGAAGCAGACTTGAGTTACTTGCGCTGTACTGATTGTCAGCTGCAAGACAGAGAGGAGTGATATTGGGTTTGAAGTGCTCACAATGCGTCATACCACGCCTACACTCATATGTTACTAGTGAGCCAGATTCTTCTTTTCCCTTATGAAGGAGAACGCGTACCTGACCAGCTCCATCAAGTATCCCTCCTCCATCTAGGAGAATATTTTCGCCACCTAAAAGCCAGAATGTAATTTGATCCTGGAATGTAAAGAAAAATGCATTCTGCAAAAAAAAAATCAATGTATCGAGTGCAATCAATTGAATGTAAACCAACTCATACCCCAGTCCAATACGAAAGGTCTGGTTCGAATCGTATAGTGCCTTGCAAATTCTAAGAAAAGGTCGAGTCAACGAAGCTGTGTATCACGCATCCAATGCTTACAATGTGCAAGTTAGACATTCCAGTCATGTTGAGCCTGGTCGAGATATTCAAGGTTACATCTTCAGGAATGTGAACCTGGGGAAACATATCGGTGTCCAGTAGCATATTGGACCGAGTCTGTACTCACAGTTTCGCAGCTCGAAGTGGCAGCCAGGAATTGCGGAGCATCATCCCCACCAGTAGCAGTCAAAGTACATTGGGCATCGGTTGCGCCCACAGATTTCGTTCCACTGGAAACAATACTGGCCAGTGAAAGGGTAGCCGACGCAAGACAGAAAGCAGCTAGTGTGAATAGTCGACTGCGCATAGTGCTGACACGGAAGTTCCTTGCATGTTCAAGCCCTTTTATTCTACACTGGACGGACCGCTAACCACATGTTCGTGCAAGTCAGAAGCTCAAGTCTCCTCCCCGGACCGCGTCAAGAATCTTTCGGCGAAATGACTGAGGTCCAACGTCAACATTTCTTGAAGCGACCACCAGAATTCTTGCGTTCCGATAAGTCATAAAGCTTAAAGCCGCGCCGCGAGTAAGAACGTTATATCGTATCAATGCGCTATCCAGTGATGTGATGCAAACATTGCAGACCATTGAAGTTAAGTAGTGATGGTTGGAGGAAGACCTTGCAGGACCTTGCAAATCACGCGGGCTGTCTCTCAATCTGACAATTACATAAATTTTGTGATAGTAAATGAAGTCCTTACTTTAAGTATTTGATTCAGCACTGGCTTTCCTCATCGTCTAAACATCAGATCATCATGCAGTAGATCATTATTAAAGTGAAATGACTTGTGATCAGCAGTCTATTATTTTCGAAGTCAAAGTCGAGCGAAAAAGGAAGGTTATAGTGGACAGTTACAATAACAGCCGCCAGGTATAGTACACAAAAAGCACATACACGATCTTCATACTTTGACTACGCATGGTTCCTGTGTGTATTGATACATGTATTTCGTTTCAGTCTCTCGAGGGCATCTGATCCACTTCCCCGGCGTACAAGAATAGCGTAGTTCGCATCTTATCTTAGACGTGGGGATACAAGCCAGCATCACGTCTGGCCTTCGTCATAGCTGAGGAAGATGAACTAAGGCTGAATCGAAATTTAACTAGATGGGTGTTACTCACCGGCAATGATTGCACTACCAACACCGCTTCCGTCTTCGGCATGGTGGGTGATGATATTGCTGTAGGGACGATCAGTACCGTTCTCATACTGCAAGCTAAATATTCGTCGTACCGGCCCTTCTCCCCAAATATATCTACCAAACCCTCGTGAACACGTTCAGCAAAATTTGGATATTTCTGCGTCGAATGGCGTCAGAGGACAGATATTGGATTCACGAAATCCGACGCACATTGTACAGGGACCCATCAGCACCAACAAGGCAGCCTTCGTCAAGGTACCCCATCTTTCCAACGATCGCAGCAATGCCGCAAGCACTCAACCGGGCTGCTCTACGGCCTATAAGCATGGCTAGTGCTCGGAAGAATTGCCGCTCGGCAAGCGTCGTCTCAAGAGCGAAGAAATGCGTGAAGATACCAATGATCATGAGTAACTCATCGGTAGGGTCACTGTCAAGTATCAGCATGTGTGATGATATCTGGGAATAGAAAGACTTACCTTTCCATCAGAGACAAAAACGCGGTCTCGAACACATAGGGTGTTTCTAACTTGTATGTTTCTTGCCCGAGGAAAAGTACACCCTCGTCTATGAGCTCACAAATCACCAAGCGTAGGATTTCGCCTAGATATCTCCCGGAAATCAATTTCTAGAGCAACAATTAGCAATACAAAAGCTGATAGAATATTGGATGCACTCACTTCAAATGCCTGTTCCCCAGGTTTGTTTGATGTCTCGTCAACGGTGGTGTCATACTTGGTTCTCGGGAGATGCTCGTGCTCAAATGAATCGAACGCACCCTGTAATATAAATCAGTACGTGTGAGGAAACATTTGAAACACATTACCCATTCGCAATTAATGGCCATTTGAGCACCTTCGTCGATACCAAGATCCTTAATCTTCTCAATATCACGCACATTCTCCATATATGCAGCGTTGCAGCCGGTACCAAAGATAACTGCAATCTTTGTCTTGGGGTTGACGTAGTGAGACGCGATGAGGGTCCCGGTGGTGTCGTTGATGAGCGCGGTCATGATCACAGGAAGTTTCTATGTCCTCAAGTTAGCGATAGGAGTGAAATCAAATGTACTATGAGGCGTACGTATTTTGCTATGGATTGACGGAACATCTCTGCTACATCGCGACCTTCAGTGTTCGGAGCACCAAAACCCTTTGTCCAACGAATAAGTTGACCGTGATCAATCCGGGACTGGGTGCAAGGATACGAGAACTACAACGAGAGAGAAGCGGTTACTAAGCCTAGAAGCCATTAATAGAGGTCCAGAGCTAACTCACAGTAAACCCAAGAGGTAAAATCTGGTCAGGCTTTAGCATCGACTCTCCGTTATCGTCGGTGAAGTTGCTCTCAATGAAAGTCCTCAGGCACTCTGCGCAGAAATCAAAAAGTTTCTGACCATCGTCTTGTTTTTGCTCCTCCGTAAGACGATACTTCGTCTGGGAAATCTCGAACTTTCCCTCGCCTTGAACAGTAACAAGGCAAACTCGCAAATTTGTTCCTCCTAATGAGACATGTCAACTATACTCTTATGAACGGTTAAAGGAAGAGGACAGAAAGGGCGAACCTAAATCGAGTGCAAGGTACTCGCCATTCTCTTTACCGGTCGGCCAGCCAAATACGAAGGTCGGAATCATAGGCTGTAAGCCGCATTAGCATGGATATAGGTGACAGAAATCGACGAATTGTCGATACGATGTGTGGAGATAAGACGCGTATTTACCACTGTCTGCTCTGGTTTCTGCAACCCCAATTCCAGACTATCTTTAAAGGCCTCGACTATCATTCGCATCCTCTGAGGCGTCAACGTGAACCTTAAGAATTCCATATTTGTGAGAACATGAAAGCGACCGTCGACCGAAGGACAGAACGAACAGACTCTCATATTTCCGTAGATGGTCTGCCATAGTCCTAGATACATATAAAATCGCTTAATATATCGTACGCGTAGGAGATCTCTATGAAGGAGAACATACTTCTTAGTTGCATGAGGAAGGTCCTCTTCTTCATGCGTTCTTGTATGAATGGCCATCGTTTGACCACTAGGCAGAGTAATACTACCGCTTCCACGACGAGAGGCAACCATGATTGAAGCCGATTAAAGGGAGGACGAGCGGGGAAAGATGAAGGAACTAGGTAAACCGTACAAATGACCGAATGGGGTGCAGTAGCCGCTTGTGAGCGCGGAATTCCCCATTTGTAATACCCTCTTCTTGTTCACCAACACCAGGGCTCATGATTGGCCTCAAAAGTACTCTTAATGTTTGTATCCATCTCGAAAATGCATATACAAGCGTGCTCATGAATTCCAACAGGTCATAGATAACTCTGGGGCACTCATCGTTGAATGCGTCAATGTTTTGAAAAACAAGGTCAATAACGGCTGGGGTTCTGTCGGTGACGAGATTGTCTGCGTAGTTAAGAACGCTCGTCCTGTCTCAGCTGCTGCGCAGGCATCTTTGACCGCTATTAAAGTCCGTCGAGGAGATGTACGACGTGCGGTCATTGTTCGTACCAAGAAAGCAGTCCGGAGACCTGACGGTCGTCTGATTCGGTTCGACGACAACGCTGCCGTTTTGCTAAACAACAAGAAAGAGATGCTAGGCACGCGTATTGGCGGCGTTGTTAGCGCGGATCTGAAGCTCAAGGGTTGGGGAAAGATAGCTGCTGTTGCTCCCAAGGCATGTTCCGCCACGCCTCTTCTCTTTAACAATACTAATCGTTCTGCAGGCAATATGAATCCTGTATTACACTTACAGTACAATATTACCCACTTGCTATTGGAAGGTCTTGATTGAATACTGACAAATAGAATGTGTTCTCGAATGTACCGTCTCGTACCCCTCTGGACGTGGTCGTGCGTCGAAATGACAGTGGGAAATTGGCCTTCTCTTTGAAAGCCACGCATGAATCTCCCATGAGTAAATTTCAGGCATTTGTAACATATTTCGTTCTGTTAAACTGTTAAACTGTTAAACTCCACTTTTCATTATCGAGAATCACTGTGTTCATTGGTCGAGTTAGGAACAAGCGGCGTACGTCCAATAATATCATTGTAAGTATGTATGTAAATTATTTATGACAAGGTCAAGTGCAGATTTCGCGTCTCGCCAATTGAAAAATCTCAGCAAAAAAACTACTACAGAAGGTAGATATTAAACTGTAGCCGTCGTGAACGATGCCAAAAGGCTCAAAGTCCGATGTTAATCGGGGTACATCCGATAGCGACCAAACCATCTGGTAGAGTTTTTGGTTAGTATCAGGAGAGAAGATACTTGAAAATGCCTTAGGCTTACTGAAGTTGTTGTTCTTGCAGCAGACGGGCTGGGCGGCACTGTAAAGACGTCAACTAGACTATTCAAATAGTCATGCAACGCCAATGCACTCACCAACTGGTGCCTCCAACGCCGATGACTGAAATCGGGGAGCAAGTCAGCCCAACCTGGGTAAGATTTTAGGCAATGTTCGTGCGCGTAGTAGGAGACATTTGAAGGAACACACCGGAATGTTGAGGTCCTGCACGACAATGCCAAGGACACCCAAGATGTTCGAGGCGGGCTGCTCGGATGCCTTTTGTACCGTCTGGCAACATTGGATAGGGCCAGTGTCACATTTACTGGTCTTTGTGGTAGAGCCAGCAGCAGCAGACGTGGCAGGAGCAGGAACTGCTGCTACGAGTGTAGCAAGAGCAGTGATAGTTGCGAGGACCTTGAATTGCATGTCTGGAGTAAGAGAAGAGGTCTGAAGGACGACTGCAGGGGGTTGAGTGAGTGTCCAGCAGAGAATTGAAGGACTCTTTATAGCGGGAACCTTGACTGTACCACGAAAGGAAACACATCTCGAGCAAGTGCTTGAGGCGAAAACAGAGAAGCGCTGGAATACTCCTTACTGCCTCTAGTGATGTTACAGTCTGGAGCCGAGGAGTTCGACATTGAAGCTCAGGGATGTATGACCTTCAAAGTACACCTTCACGTGAAGCGAGGGTATGCGGCCATAGTGCATTCGGGAGACACCTATGAACACTATGAATTTGTTCAGAACTGGGCTGCAACATTCCTAACGTTCAGGCTCAAATCGCCCGCTTGCCCGCTTGTTTGTGTCAGACAGCAGACGACCTCCCTCTGCTCCTCTTTCGATTTTGTTCGGCCCCGCATTTCGCTAGGAAGACGGCCACCATCGAAAAGAGTCATGTGCGAAACCATCGTCCCCAGCCGGAAGAGTAAGCATGGAGTATTGAGTTCATTACCAAGTAAGCTTTATATGTCGCGCTTTAAGTTATTGACAATTGCCACCCTCGGTGTATGTTTAATCTCGGTTACACTCTGGCCGAACGTGCAGTCAATATTGAGAGAGTTGAATCGAATATCCTATACAAAAACTAGGTGGTAAGCTGTAGAGTCAATAGGTCATGCAGAAAAAAACGAGAACACTTGCTTTTCGGCAGACATGACTTAGCAGCATGAAGTTCAAGAATTCCGAGTCAAAACGCTCGTTGAACTGAAAGATACGGGCCCGCTCACCTCACAGAAGATACGATGCAAATCAATGCGGACCATCTGAAGAATATCGCCAGTGTGCAGAGACTCAGCAGTGACTGGATGCAGAGATTCTTGAAAAGAAAGTTTTTACGGTCTTTGAACCTTCGAATTTACTTGTCCACGCGCAAACTAGGGGGTCGAGGGCTTGCATGAATACCACCTGTGTCACCCCAGCATCAACAAGATGTTGTATGACTAGAATTAAGAACTGCAAGCGTAATTTGTGCTTCAGCAGGTTCAAGGTTTCCAGAGTCCAGATGGGCACTGGGAGACATATGTAGAAGCGGAGTTTAAACTCCGGCGCGACTTGTCTGTTGAAACATCAATTTCAACATGCCTCACGACCGTTTTCACTATTTTAATCATGTCTACAATACTCTCCGACAGGCAGCAGGATGATCTGTACAGTCATTATTTTGTGATTTTGACATTGTCTGACTTATCAAGAGGCACAAGGCGATATTGGACTACTTATATACTGGTGGATTCACCAAGACGTTTGAGCAATTCAAGGAAGAGCTTGCTCCTAACGTAAGGCTTCACATTTACATGCTCAAAAATGTCCATCTAACTTGAACACAAGCATGCTGATTTCAAACCAGATTCAACACAGAGAACGAGTGGACTTCTAGCCAAAAAATGGACGAGTGTGGTTAGAATGCAGAAGAAGGTGCGCGAACTGTTGATGAACATATTCCGACTCTAATCGCAGTACAGATGATGGACTTAGAAACTCGCTTGGCACAAGCATTAGAAGAAAATTCGCATATGGTTCTATCGAACGGGTCCAGTAAACGTACTGATGCTGACTGGATGCCTACCGCTAGCTCTGCCCGACACACGCTAACAGGACACCGAGATAGCGTTAATGCTGCTGCATTTCATCCCCTGTATTCCGTCTTGGCGACTGCGAGCGACGACTGTACCGTGAAGCTATGGGACTGGGAATCGGGAGAGCTTGAACGCACGTTGAAGAGCCATACAAAACGCGTGTCGGATTGCCAATTTAACTCAACTGGTACAACACTAGGTGAGCATACAAAGTTCATTTCTCATCGTGCAAGTTGTTGAGTCGTTTCTCAGTGACCTGTTCGTACGATCTGTTCATCAAATTATGGAATGTCGAAAACGACTACCAAAATTTTGCGACACTCAGAGGACACGAGCACTCCATTTCCTCGGCCAGATTTCTACCTGGTGATGACAAGGTCATTAGTTCAAGCCGCGATCATTCGTTGAGAATATGGGACATTGCGTCGACGTGAGCCCTTCGATCATATCTAGATTGAGACCCTCAAACAAGTTTCCCCTAGTCACTGCATTAAAGTTCTCTCCCCGCATGATGCCTGGATACGTTGCGCGGTGCCTTCTGAAGACGGTCGATATGTTTTGACGTCCTCCGCCGACCACGTATGTTCCGTTGCTAACATGTCAAGTCAACAACTCACTCTGCGCTTCACACAGCAAAAGTTGTAGAAATCTCATCTGGTGACGTGAAGGCAGAGTTTAGAGGACACGAAAATGATGTAGAAGCTGCCGAATTCTGTCCGCCTTATGCAGTTGCAGCTGTGCGAGAGCTTGTCGCAGTAAAGGTGCAGTTATCCTGTGTTTCATCTCTTACTTCTCCATCTCATATTTTGGTCAGGCTCCCCAAGGTGCCCAAGCTGTGGGTACTCAGTCTCTCACTTTTGCGGTGACAGCCTCTAGGGACAAAAGCGTGAAGATATGGGATGCAAACAGTGGACAATGTCTCCACACCTTGGTATGTGACGTCCATTCACTCTTGTGCCTCTCTTGCTCATTGCCAATTCTCGCTAGATTGGCCACGACGATTGGGTTCGCTCAATCGTTTTCCATCCCAACGGCCTGTTCCTCCTCACTGCATCTGATGATCATACCTTCCGGATCTGGGACCTCAAGACTGGCCGTTGTACTCGCAAGATTGAAGCTCATGAACGATTTGTCACCTCGATGTCATGGGGTAGACAAGTGGTGGGGGCAGCCCAGCCGGCGGACAAAGCTGATCCTGGCGCTGGGCCTCGCCTAGTGAATGTTATCGCGACTACTGGTAGCGACCAGGTAATTCGTCGGATCAAAACTTGAATCCATAAGCTAACACAACCTATTCAGACTGTCAAGATTTGGCTACCTACGCGTTAGACTTATCATTATTTTCTCGTTACTGTTGCATACGGTCATTTCTGAGCCCCAGACTTCACTCTCTCTACGCTTTCTTCATGTAACACGGAATTGTATCCCTTTTCATCTATGACATTGACATCCTGTTAGAATTTATGACATTGACATCCCGTTAGGTTATGGACCGTATTCTGTTGTGACTTTTGAGCGCTAATTTCCTATCGCTTATCTCACCCTACTGCCAATACTTCGGAAAACAAGCGGAATGTCTGCGTCTGCCAGGCGTCTACTCTCTTTGCGACGACTTATATTCTACTTACAATATTGCCCGTGTCATGTCAATGAAGTACAGGAACGACTGCAATGACTAAAGTACAGAGCGCAAAACAGAGCACATCCAACGGTTCAAGTAGTCTGCGAGGCAAAGGGACGTACGCTTCCCGTGCATGTAACGTCTGCAAGAGGAAGTAAGATAATCTCGCTATTTTCACGGAATTTTCGCTTCTTCAACTGATGTCATCGCTAGAAAAGTGAAATGTGACGAAGTTAAGCCCGTTTGCGGAGCATGCGAGAGTTCTGGACGGGAAGGAGAAGTGCGTGCTTTTTCTCAATTCTTGCATTGCTTGCGCCGTTCATGAATCTCAGTGATGTATTGATTGCAGTGTTTTTGGACTGGGGAAAGCGCTCGTAAGCCTCGAACAGAAGCACACTTCGAGGCGATGCGCAAGCGTGCTGAGGCCTTGAGGAGATATGCGAATATCTTGGAATCAATGCTCGAACGATGTCAAAGAGAACACGGAGGGATCTTCCATGATGGACAATCCTACCTTCAGTTCCGTCCACCGGATGCTGACGGTGCTGTCATTCCCGACGACCCTGACTTCAGAGACAGCGAGGACTTGGCGTCGTCTAGTGACGGAGATGACACTGTGGCAGAGCTCTGTGTACCAACACAGAATCTGAAGGTGTGTTAGACCTATACCAGCTTGCATGCGAAGCTCGGACTTATTTGCACGTCCTGTATGTCCCAGTTAGAAGATAGAGATCTCGTATTCTATGGAACTGCAGCACCATTTCGTTTCGTGACCGAGTCACCTTCGGCGTCTCGTAGCGTTCCCATATCTTCCGAGATTGATCACGACTCAAGTGCCCGATACGTGTTGATGGTTGACGGAGTGGATGAAAGCAACTACAATCCTGATTTTGATTGGTCACGATATCTGCCTCCTCAGGTCCCTCTTGATCATAAAGAACATGATAGGTGAGATGGCCGTTACTCAAAAGCTGGAAAACTCCGGCTCATCGTTTTGTTTTTCCAGAATTCTTGACCTTCTATTCAAGTTCTTTACCTGCTGGTGCATGCGCATAGTCCCTGATCTCTTCCTCAGGGACATGTTTCGCTTTTTGAGCGTACCATGCTCGCAGACGCCTCCAAAGACAGCTCACTATTCACCGATGTTACACAATGCACTTCTGGCAGTAGCCACGGCTTTCTCAGATAACCCCGTTATCCGAGATTATAGGTCGCGAAAGTACTTTGCCGAAGAAGCGAAACGACTTCTAGAGTCAGAGTGTCAGAAACCCAACGTCAGCGTTGTACACGCTCTCTCTATGCTTGGTAGCTTTCATTCATCGAGCGGTGATCAAGGCTTGGGATATGTGTACTTTGGTATCTCGGCCCGTGTCAGTCAAGCTCTTGGGTTGCATGCCCTATCTTCTGCAACATATATGCTGACGCAGACATTTCCTGAAGTTGGGTTGAGTGTTGACTGTTCTGCATGGGTCAGATCAGGCTTGATAACTCTCAGTGACATGCATGACCGAAACTGGGCTTATTGGACAACTTTTTCACAGGAGATCTGTTGGTGTCTCTATGTGGGACGCGATTTTAGTGTCGTGACGCCATCAGGGCGACAGAGTATCCCAGTACCTTATGTGGACACCAATTATGACCAGGTTCCATGGCATCACCCTTCCGCGAACATACCCGCACAACCCAACTACCTCTTCAGCACCTTTGCGGCCTCCTGTGAGCTACTCATGATTGCAAGGCGGGTGATGGACGTCATGTAAGTTTAGAAATGACATCAATCCTGTTACGAACATTCTAACGTTATGCGCTCAGAAATACACTCCCTAGTTCAGGAGCTTGGCGTAATGACGAACGGATTAGTAGTATCGAGTATGTGTTCCTGAATTCATGTTTACGAACTGAGTACGAGATCATTTTTTTCTCGTACATAGCTTGCAACTGCATGCATGGAAGAGACGTCTACCCCCAGAAGTCGATATAACCCTGGCAAACAAACCCACCTCAACGCCGCACCGCCTAATGACCCATCTGGCCTTCTGGTGGATTTTCATCCTTTTGCACAGGCCGTTCTTTCATCGGCGAAAGCGAAACACACTAGACAGGGAAATTGATCACGTCAAGGTGAGGGAAATTTATGTTACGGGACCTGCGTGCTGAATTGTCGTTGATCTATTTTCAGCTTTGCAGACGAGCGGCTGAGAATATCATGGACCTATTGGATGTGTGGAGATCGCTCTATACCCTTCGTTACGTGCCTATTACATTGATCCAGGTGGTCTTTGCAGCAGGTACCATCTTCATACTTCTCTCCGTGCAAGCCACCACCGGTGTACGTGTTGCCAAAAAGGACTTCAAGACCTTTCTTTCGCAGGCGGAACTCTGCATTCAGTACCTGACTGAGATTGGAGGATCTTTCAAGTGCGCAAGTGGTATTGCAGACATCCTCAGAAACCTGTTGCACGAGCAGGTCAAACCCGTAGTTGAGAAGAGGGCGGTGTCTATGAAGAAGCACCTCGTGCCAACATCGAAATCTGCCCTGTTTCCGGATGCCCGCACGCCGTCTTCAGAGTCACCGCCACCACCACCGCATGTTTCACCAATGAATGCCTTAAGTTCTGAACAGACGCTGGCAGGGTTAGGTTTATCGTCCGAGATCGACTACCCCTTCGATGGCGATCCTTTCTTAAGAACTTCGTTCACTAACGACTTAGCGATTTCATCCCCATACCTCATGCCGTCGAACTCGACAACCCCTGAATACGACATTTTTGAAAACTCGGTCTCATACCTGATGGGGACATTTAATCCTTCGTCTATGGAGACTTCGGGCCTCTTCGCCATGCTTGGCGGCGAAGCCATTCCGGACACGCCCTTCATTCCACCATTTAGTGCAAGTGGTAGTTTCATGTCAAATGGGATTCAGGAGCAATTTAGCCCTTTGGGCGCTACTAGTAGTCCAGATAAGGAGACTGATATGATGGATCTCCAGGACGCAGATTATGCTGCTTTGGAACAATTCCTAGCTCAAGCCCAACATAACACGAATTAAGTCGAATAGATGCGCGTACTCTGTCCCTGTATTATATACGTCTGTAATTTTAACTGCTTGTGCACTAGTACTATATAAATAACACGTATATCGCTTATCGTCGAGCTCTTCCTCCCTGCCTGCGTACGTTAAAATCGACGCACAGGGGTCTTCTACGTACAGATTCTAGTATCTCTGTCTTCTAAAACGAACGCATTTGAATCGCAGGTTTGATTCAGCTATCGGTGTACCATGGCACCACCTGTCTATGTCTCATAGAGGATGTCAGACGAAAGTAGCAGTAGCAGGTGTCACCAGGAAACGATGTTTTCTCTAAAACGATCAGTTTCTTCAGTACACCGCGCACTTCGTAGGCTGACGACGGTGCAAGGAACCAGCACATATGTATGTATTTATTGTGCTACAAATGGGTGAGAAAGGGACATAGGTATGCATCATATCGTCACTGACGATTGATTGATACTGTATGCTCTTTCGAGATGTGATGTTTCGGTTACAAGAAAATCAAAGATACAGAGACACCGCCGTACCCCAAGTATCGGATGCAGTATCAATTGGCTGTGAATGTGAGCTTGTTCTGGCATGCAAGAGAAACCAAATGAGAGAAAAAAGCATAATTATGGGAGGAGTAATATTGCCAAATGTTCGTAAGATATCGCCGGTCAAAGCTCGGAAAGTATGTAGAATTCTGTAGAAATCAGAAAAGGGAGGGAGACAAATGGAGCCTCGGAGCGTCGCATCAATTGAGTTAGAATTATTTACACGTAATTGTCGCATATTTCGCAAACTGCCGGTGTGATAAAACCAGTAGTGGTGCAAGAGCAACCGTAACGTTGACCATTGCTGCTCCCCTGCTGGCTCATCGTCCACAGTCTCGCCTTCGACGTCTTCCGCAGCGTCCTTAAGGTGTTCATCAACCTGTTTTGCGGCTTGTCAACTTTTGTTCTTCTTGTCTAGGCTCGCTTTTCCACTATGCATCTCCCAATACCTTGCACTCCAAGTGTGGAATTCAACTTGATAGGGTTCTCTTCGAGAATACCTTCGTTATGTTCAACTCTGCTTTTCTTCGTTGTCGCTTTCTTCGTTGTTTTTGTTGCTCGTTTCGCATACTCAAGAACTACCTCCTCTACTTCTGTTGCCGTCGAAGATAAGGGGGAGAAGGAGCAGAATAGGCAGGAGATACAGCAGAAGAAGTCATTTTCGCCGTGGGGCTTCTTTACGTTGGAGAGTCTTCCTCTGAGCCTGCCAGTGACTTTGACCGCCCCACCGAACACAACGCTTGGTCGTGGTATTGGACTGAATGGCGCTGTGTTGACAAAAACGCACTCAGACCCATCTTCGCCAAACGCGTCTCAGCCGCGACCACTTTCTGACTGGCAGTCAAAACGTGGTGGACCTGCTTTCGACCGACCCGGTATGTGTCTCTTTGTTATTCACGCCCTGCGGTGAAGATCTAACCTAGGATTTACAGTTGCGGCAATATATCAATCACAGGAACCAGCATCTATGGCTAAGATGATTATGTCGCGGCATGTGAGTTCTCTCAATTGTTTCTTTGCGACAAAAGCTGAATCCGTTGAATAACAGACGTTTCGCCGACCCTCTCAGAAACCGCCACGGCGTGCAACGTCATTACCCCCTGCGTCTTCCAGTCGTCCCCAGTCCATGGTGTGATTGACTACTATATTTATCATACACATACGTTTTACTGAAAGAATGGAAACCAAGAAATCACTACGCTACACACGCATACATTATGTTCAACGACTAACATGGAACTCTACGAATCCTCCTTGCATACCTTAACCCCCTTTCCCATCATCTTCATCTCCATCTCCATACCAATGACCACCTTACACGCATCCCTTTCGCACCCGTTCTATTTATTCTTCTTGCTTCACACGCCTAGGCCTTCTTTCTGTGAGGAAGCCGGCGTTGATAATCTACCCTTCCCCGTTGCTACTTACGCTTTGCTTACTTACCGAGGACACCTTTTTCTTTCTCTTCTAGAGTTTTTCGCTGCTTCTCTCTTCATGTCTGCTGTCTCGCGGATGGAGGAAGGAATTTTCCTCTGCTGGTTGCGGAAGCTTGTTATCATTTCTCTGATTTGAACTTTTTATTGTCTTATACCTCTCTAGCACTGATTTTATTCTTGTATTTGGGACAATCTTTCCTTCTGATCTCCTCTAAAAAGACTTGACGCAGCCTCACAAATCGAATGAGTCCACATTGAAAATCAAGCCTAATGTTTTAAGTACAGTGCTTCCAGTGGCTGAAATATAGTTTCAGAATCCTCGTGGCAGCATGCCCTTTAATTTGAACTCTCTTTACACCGTGACAGCGACGTGCTCGCAATTTCAACGAAATTTAAAGAAAGCCATGCTGTCACTGCACTTCGTGCACATTACTGTGACGACGGTCAAAATTCTTCATCAACTGAGGCCTGGCCTGATAACTCGTACTGTGCTTGACTTGTACTTCGACCTTCCCCTGGTCTTGTCTTCAAAGCTCATTGGCTGCTGGTATACCGTTGATGATCACTATTGCATTGACAGTGTCAAATGATTGGCAGATGTCTGTCTGCCTTTCGCTCCCTGCGTTCATAGCTATGCTCAATGATTATGTTCGATGGTTGTTCAGCCAATGGAATGTACCCTCGCTGACTGCTCAAGCGTTCATCACTGATGCCAGCTGGGCCAGTCTTAATACTACACTGTGGATCTTGGAAATGTGGGCCAACTTCAAAGAGAGCCTGGACTACAGTATTGCGGGGAGGGATTAGCGAGGTCAGAGGAAGGTCCTGACCCTTAGGTGTGCTTCGCCTAGTTTGAATTTACAGGGGTCATCCTCTGCACTAGTCTGCACTTCGCTTTCTTCAAAGGTTTACAGCATATTCAATTCTCGTTGTTCGATATCATTCTGATATCGCTACCAACACTGCAACTCGAACGAAGAAAAACTTATGGATCACATTATGGATCAATCACAACATATCGTGAAATCTTCGTCCTTCGGTCGTCAGTATGTCGAGGCGCTCATTTATCATTCCTCGTTCGAGATGCCTGTCAGAATACCTTTTTGCCGCATGGTCAGCAATATGAGTTGATCTTTCGGAATGCTGCGGCCTTGAAAAGCTTTAGTGAAGCAGTGGGGTTGACCATCGTCGGGTAGCCCGGTCAGTTGCTGACGCTGGCGGGACTGGCTATGTCCAATGTATGCAGTTTCATCTTTCTCTTTTTGATGTAAGTGTGTACACAGATGTTCATGATTGCACCTTGGATTTATAGGGATAAGATATATGATACATAAGCAGGCTCTACCCAGGCTCTACCTTCAAGTTTCGTGATCGTTCACTTGATTCGTTCCATTACCCTGTCACTTTTCAGGAGCACGCAGGGCTGGAGGCCTCAAAAGCGAAGATCCTGAACTATTTTGACTTGTGTCAGGCTGGCCGCTTCTTGTTTTTCTGTTTTTGATCTCTTCAAGACTCTTGTCATTCGGCTTTAAAAATAAAGCCCTTATTGTCACTCCTTTTCTTCGCTCGTTCCCGCCGGCCGGTTATATATATTCGAAACATTTTCTAGGTGCCTTTCAAGGAGTTGTAGACTCCCCCCATGGCTGATAATTCGCTGAACTGGAACGTGGTCCGTGACTTACCAAACCCAGGATCGAGTGCAGATGAGTACTCAGCTCTAACGTGAGTGCATCTATCTATCCATTGTCTTGTAGAAGTCAGCATCGAATATTTTGTCTTTTCAGCGATGTCCCCATTGTCAGCCTTCAATATTGAAAAACGATAAATATGCGCTCATATGCTTTCTAGTTTCTGGGATTCGTGATAAGCTTCTTGCTTCAGGGTATTTTGGTTGTCCAAATCTGTAAGCAGTTCATCTATCAGTCTATAATGTGTTATCTGATACACCCCAGTCATCTACTTTGTTTCATTCTCTTCGAGTGATCCTCGATATATCAAGATGACGGGTGTGTGAAGACTGCATGAACGGAACCGCCCTCTGACAAAAAATTAGTTACGCTCGTATTCTTCCTTGATTGTCTCTCGTCAGTTTTCGCGGTGGTTTCGGCTGCATCGAGCATCGTAAATACTGGGTACCTAGCCAAGTTCACTTTGACATGGGGTTTCAGAGCCATTGCGGCGTTATGTGGAATAGGTGCGAATTTAATTGATGATGACGTCTTTGAAGAAAGCTGAAGTCGTGCACTCTCAAGTTACACTGATCGTTCAATGTTTCTACTCCTGGCGTATACACCTTCTTGATGGCCATTGGATTCTTCTGGTCGTCATAATTCTGGTGTGGTGTTAACTTTCGGAAATTTTGGAGTTCGTTCTGACGAGTTGGGCTTGATAGTTGTCTATGGTCCAATGCGGTATGGTCATGTACTCTGGTTTCACGGTAAGAGGACCACAAAACCGAGGTTTTCCAGCATGATCAACTGACCAGTAAATAGTCCGTTTTGGGCGTGGGGTTGAAGCCGGAATTAAGTTCTACAATTCTTTCAGTGAACATTGCAAGTGTTTTGCGACTATTGTGAGACCACGTCTATTGAACTCCCCCTCTGCAGATATGGCTACTTGGTAGCGCTATCTGTGATCTCATAATCTCCTTGAGTTTGCTTGTTCTGGTGTGTAATGTATTCCTTTTGATATCGTTGACTCATCCTTGCGAAGCTTCGTCGAAAAACCGCTCATCTCAGCAGTTCACAAGCTAAATCGACGTTGAGAACAGTCATGACTGTAGCTATTGAAACCGGCATGATTACCGCGATTGGAGCGTGCATCGAATTGGTATTCTACCTTCTGCTCACCAACAGTTTCGTTCACTTTATAATGTCAGTTGTATTGTATCTTATGTTTTCTTTGACTGATCTTTCGCGACACATCAGGTTTTTTGTCCTCCCTAAATTGTACCCATCGTATTCGTCTCCAATACCAAGAGCTAATATTCGGTTTCGACAGATATGCTAACTGCATGCTGGCGACCCTAAATGCACGCTTAGATGTCCCTGGACGCAGATTCCGCGAGAGCTCCATTGAGTGGCTCACCCCAGTTTCTGCCAGAGAATTTCGCGCAGATTCGCTTAGCCATCTCGAGAAGAGAGAAAGAACGGGAGGCAGAACTAAAGGCGAAATCAACGAGCCCGATGATGATTCCAGTCATATGGTAAATGTCCTCAAAACATGTGTCGCTACCATTTATTCATATTTCGTTGGGTTTTACTAGCAAGCAATCCAACATCATCGACCGTTTGCGTCGCCACCTTGTCGCGAGTTGGAAAGTCTGCCCGAATTACCGAATCAAATGATCGACTCTAGGCGAATGACTGTGTGCTTGCCGGTCAGAAATTGTGAGTCGTGGCCAATGGAACCCTTGCCGGCTCCGATGGTACTTTAATAACGAGGTTGCCAAGTTTGGCCCTGCTGAGATTCTAGTAGTAGTGTTGTCGGTCTTTCTTCTTATGTTGTCATGTATATCTTCGAGGGTTTTATATATTTTATGCTATCGGCGAAGACATCTCGTTCGATCTGTAAAGCACTAAGTATGGCATATTCTTACTGTGCCAGGAAAGCCGCCACACAAGGCACAAGGGTTTACCCTATTTTAGCAATACTGATCCACTGCTGGACACAGCCACAAAGTATGTTGCACTGTGCCATTGTTCGTCCTCTTTCTTATATACGACCTCCTTCGTGGCCCAAGTGAGTACAATATCTCTCAGAAGCTTTCTCCCTTTTCTCTAATAACCATGACTTCCCAACCTCCACAGGAGAGCCCAAGACGCATCGTTGCTAGTCACGTAGCAGCTGGTCATCCCGAGAGAAAAATGGATTCAATCTGTCAAGTTGTAGTGAAGGACCTCGGTCCCTGTATTCCCGAGGTCAAATTTGAATGGTTTAAAGATTCTGTTCTACCTCGCGTCGACGAGAAGACGCTCAAGCAAGTGTGCCAGAGTCTCAAGGACACAGACTTTTTCAAGAATAATGGGTGGGCTAAGATGGCCTTCAAGGATGCGCGTACATGAAAGAAGATGAAGGCACAAAGAGAGGAGGATCAGGAGGAGGAAGTCCAGGAGGAGGAAGTCCAGGAAGAGGTACCACCTGCGGAGGAAACACAGGGAGAACAGGTGCCCAGCGAGAAGAAACTACACGGAGATGAATTCTTTGCGCCGTTGGCCAATTACTTCAACCATATTCTCAAATCTCTCAAGGAAGAGACTAGCGGTGCTAATGACACTGCGAAAGGGCCTGTTGACCTGCATGTTGATATCGAGTTCTCCAGTACACCTTCAACCCCCCTTATATCTGAAGGTGACCATGGTAAATACAGAGCCGATGTGAACACGTTTCTCACAACTACGACAGCGGTTGGGCCCAAAGTAGAAGGGAAATGATGTTGCGTCAAAAAGTCTTTCAGTGCTGAAATCTATCAGATTGAAGTAAATATGGAATGTTCAAGCATTGGAAACTGAACATAAAGGACTAGAGTCACCCCAGACTGCTAGTTAAGACATGAAACATACTTGTACTCACAAGGCCTAAGTGTAGTGATTGCTACAGTACTGAATCTGGTACTAAGCAACTGTGACCAATGGATTATACAAGGAGATACTAGTTATGCCTCTCCAGATGTGTTGGAATTCCAATGTTCCATACCAGATTGAGTTGGTCAGACCCACCCTCTAATAACTAGAGACTCTACCAAGTGTTGTTGACTGTAATCCAAGGGGTTGATGGATTTTCACTTCAATTGAACAACTATCTAAGTCCTTTGGACTGATCAAAAGTTCCAGCTGGTCTTGCTAACTAAGTTGGCACTACAAGATTGAATGCTGAGAATATGGGCAATCTTGAAGATTGTATTACCAGAGAAATATTTGTACATTGAGTACTAGGTGAACATAATGTCACTGAGATGAAATGCCAATCTGTGTAATAATGGAAGTAGATTCAAAGTTACATCTGCACAAATGAGTTAGATACTCAATACTCATGATGGAAGGAGTTAGATACTGAAAATGAGTATCTCTCTGGATCTGAGTATCTCTCTGAAATTCAGTAACCCTCTGAACTTGATAAAAGACAAAGGCACTCTAACTGGAGGTCTTAGACGGAACTATGGGATAGAATACTGTCCTAGGAGAAGCTGAGAGCTATCCTAAACAAGAAATATAACCTGAGTACGAATCTGACCAAAAAGACATGTATAGGGGTAACACTTGAAATAAACAGCTACTGTACCTTACTGTGGCTGATAGAAACGAGGAAGCATGGTCTAGATAAGCTCTAGAGCTTCTACACAACTCCTAATGCTGCCCTAGTAGAGGAGAGTGTGCCAATTTTGGAGAAACTTATAGGGGACCAGATTTGCAATGCACTGAGGAGAATGTCAAATGTTATGATACTGGTTGCTATTTACATGTTCTGGACCTTCATTTAGATACCCTGGGCACGCCCTAACACACCTAGAACGCGGACAAAGCGATATATTTCTGTTTTTATACCAATCTATACCCAAAGTTCCTATATTTTTGACTATCTAACTGGAAAATTACCTAGAAAACTACCTAAAAAGAATCCAATCTCTGCTCAATTGATACTTACTTACTTTTGACTCATTTACTGTTCAGATTACTCTTATAATTTTGAGATATATGTTTGATTTTATGATTTAGTATATATAGCTTACAGAGTATCTATTTAGATTTCCTTAAGCAAGTACTGCCCAAAGCTACAAGCCAAAGCAGGAAACCCTTCTTAGACAAAATATAGCCTGGCTCTTTAGAGTTCAGTTTGAGAATATCCAGTTGTGAAAACTTCTGTAAAGTCCCTTGTGGCAGATAAATTGAAAGAGATACTGAATCTTTGCTGAAACTGCTGTTCTGTCTGTGCTGAATCTGCCTGCTGTAACTGTCTGTGCTGCATCTGAAACTGTTCCCTGCATTGTCTGACCATTGGATCGAGTTTAACTTCGAGATTGATTGTCCTGAAACCCTCCTGAACCCTGAAAACCATCCTTACCTTCTGTCTGAATCTTGTGTTTTGAGATACCCTCTGCCATTTTTCACCCAGATTGAGATAAAGACATCTGTAACCCTGCAGATTCGAAGTTCAATTGTTGCATCTAACTGTGCAGAATCTCTGACAACGCCAGTCACACCTCACCCTACATCATTTTTGATTTGAGTTGGATTGTGCTTCTTTGAGTATCTCTCTCGTTCATTTCATAGTCACTACAACGATACGAATGTGACCTCGTTGATGAGAATGAAACGGGGAAATGAACTGCTAAAGGGCTAATGAACAAAAACCCCAAAACAACCAAGTCACTCGAAAGGTGCGAGTTTGAGGGGGCGTTGTCGAAGGTTCCGCACGACCAAACTTATGGCTTCTTTATTAGAACTTTATATCTTTATCACAAGAACTTTATAGTTGAGCTTTTAAAATGCACTAAGGCAAAAAGTAGCACAAGACGGTTTTGAACAAGACAGGTGTTCACTGCACAATCACAACCAATTGACCACAAGATCAAACAACCAATTCCAATAACACAACCAGTTCAATTCAACCAACAATGATCTTTCTACAATATCACAATAAACACCGGACTATAAACAGACCAGGGCAACTTTATGTTTTTGGTAGGATTTCCCTTCACAGGCACAATTCACGTTATAAAGACGATCCCCAGTGACCCTGTGACTCTATGGTACTCTCCTGGATTTTCTCTCTCCAAGTTACTGCCCTTTTATACATACTGCCAGTCCAAAATTAATAAAAACAGAAATTATAGCTAAACTGTCCTGTTTTATATATATACCTATATTCGTGTACGTAGGTTGTAAGTATCTGTGTCAAGTATGTCCATTATTACTTGTTATAGATCTATTTTATGAGGCAAACCTCAAAAATGTGTTTTAATTCCATTATTTTTATTGTGGGCAATATTCAGCCCCTGTTACGGCTATGCGCCGGAACTCCGGGTCAGACCTCCGGTTTCTAGAACTTCTTTGATTTCTTCTTCCTGACATCTATTCAATCTTTCCATATGGTTCACTTTACAAATTCACGCTTTCCTATTCGCTTTTATTATTCTTTTCTACTCCGGACATCCGAACGTCGCCAACGTTCCATGTTCTTATTGTTCTTTAGTTTCATTCTTCTCACACTATTGTTTTATTACTCCGAGTATCTCCGGTAGAATACTCATATAAATACTTCACGCTTATACTGTATATACTTTAGTTTTAAATCAATTTAGTCTCCGGACTACTATCTTGAATTTCTCGTCTGAACTCTCATCTCTCCTCGGACTTCCAATCCGGGTGCAGCACGGGGGGCAGTATCGAAATAATACTGCCTACCGGGTGAAGTCTTGTTGCCGGAGCAATTCGGAGCTCCTGGTTCTCCTGTCTTGTTCCTTTCGACTCCTTCTCTCGGACCTCCTCGGAGGTCCTCGCTCTCTTACCGTCTCTAGTCCGCACGGACTTAACAGTATTTAAAACTCTTCTCTGTGCTGCCATTAATCAGGTCACAACATCCTATGAACCCCTTACTTGAGGCTTCACAGTCTCATGCATCATTTTACCAAGGTCGTGATCCCAATGCTCTTCGTGAGCGGCGGAGATCCGGTCTATACTCAGTTCGCGCAAGTGAATTCGTCTCACCAAGCCGAGGCTCACGCCTTTCTCAACAACCTCCGGTCCTATCGACCCTATTCTCACCAGGACACCTGCCTGGTTTCCGAAATCCTCCGGTAACTCCGACTCGTCGAACTTCCACAATGCCGGGAGTATTACCGATACATGAAGACGTTTCAGATACTGCTCCTGAAGAGCAGAATGACGAAGACGATGACATTATCGCAGCGGCGACGGAAGGAGAGGCTGGAGATCAGCCAGAAGGAATAGAAGGTAATGGTGGGGATCCTGGAGAAGGCGATGAAGGTAATGGTGATGGTGGACCAGGCCATGGAGGTCCAGGTGGACCTGGCGGGCCTGGAGGACCAGGTGGAAATGGTGGCGGTGGACCGGGTGGTCCTGGAGGTCCTGGGGGACCTTCCGGGGGTACCGGTGGCACCGGTGATGAAGATTTTAGGCGGATGATGCAGGAGTTTCTTACCACTAGCATGGCTGGTTTTACTAACATGGCTAGGGCATTTAATACACAGGCATCCGCAGCTCCGGAGAGCAAATCGCGCTTGAAGGAGCCAGACGTTTTTGACGGCTCGGACCCGCGGAAGCTCCGAAACTTCATCATTTCCTTGGCCCTTCACCACTCAGATCGGCCTCAATATTTCTCTTCTGACGATCGTAAGATCACTTTTGCGCTCTCTTATTTGTCTGGATCAGCTCTGGAATATTTCCAGCCAGAGCTTCTGAACCCGGATCCGGACGATCCTCCGGCATGGATGGTCAATTATCAGGCCTTCATGCAGGAGCTGATGGAAAATTTCGGAGAGTATGATATGGAAGCGGAGGCTGAGCAACGCCTCAGTGGGCTCAAAATGAGGGATACGGATCGGATCCGTAACTACAATGTGAAATTCGGAGCCTACGCAGCAATGGTTCTTTGGGATCAAGCTGCTTTACGTTGGGCCTATTATCAAGGTTTGCCATCTCGTATTAAGGACGAACTAATGCGGATCGAGTATCCGAAAACCTATCAGGGGACCCGGAAAGAGGCCACCAAGATTGACGCTCGCCACTGGGCTCGCTCTGCTGAAAAGCAGCGAGAACAGCGAACGTCCGGTGGAGGCTCCGGTAACTCCGGAAGTGGATCCTCTACTTCTCAATCCGGTTCGCAGAAGAAGAAGAGTGGCAGTTTCAACAGGCCCTCCTCTTCTTCTAACAACCGCTCGAACTCCGGAAACTCCGGATCTGGTTCTGGTTCTGGCTCCGGTTCTAACTCCGGCAAGACAAATTCCTCTTCGACCACGCCAAAACCATACGCGGATAGGCTAGGGAAGGATGGGAAGTTGACGCAGGCGGAGAAGGACAGGCGCCGGAAGTTGAAGTTATGTTTCTTTTGTGGAGGTAATCATACTATGGATAATTGCGATAAGCGGAAGAAGTTGAACGAGGCTCGTGGACGAGCTTCGGAGGTAACTTCGGAGGACTCCAAACCGACTCCAAAGGAGTCGGAAAAATAGTCCGCAGCCCAGATGCCTCGACACGAAATTTGGGTTGCGTTGGCCACGATCGTGTCATCTCCGAGGTTACTCTCAACGCGTCCGCTCTTTTACACCACTCTGATTCGCTTGTATTACCACTTTGTATCAATCGGAGCTCCTCGGGCCTCAAGGGCCTCGTTAGGGAGCCCGAAAATGAGTCTACTTCATTTTTGAAATTTTCTACGTTACTTGATTCTGGTTCTTCTCATAGTTTCCTCGATTCAAAATTTGTTCATGATTATTTTCTTCCGGTAACTCCGGTTCCTCCGGTTCGACTACGCCTTCTTGATGGTTCAACCGCTTCTTCATTAATTGAAGAGCTTGTTACTTTACCTGTTCAATTTCCTTCCGGGGAGACCTTGTCTCTTGACTTTTTTGTCACTTCTTTGGATTCGTCTTGTAAAGCTGTTTTAGGATACAACTTTCTCACCCGCTACAACCCGTTGGTTGACTGGGTCACAGGAGTTATTTCATTCCGAAACACTGATCAAACAGTTCCATCTCCCATTCCGCAGGCTGCATCTTCAACTCCGGTTGAGGTAGCGTCCATCGACGCATCTCCGACACCTACCTCTCGTCCTCGGAAGGCGAACTTTCCCTTTGAACCCATCTACTCATATCCAACCGTCACGCAAATGGGAGCAAGAATTTTGGACCCGTCGGATCCGGATATTGCTTTTATTGGTGCTGCAGCATTCATACGGGCTTGCAAGGAAGCTGGACAAGATCCCATTGTGATCTAACGGACGTCCGGTTACCTCCGTTACTGGTAACGCAGCATCTATCCATTCACCTGTTGATCTCTCCGGAATACCGGAAGAGTATCACGATTTTGCTGACGTTTTTGATGAAGGTCTTTCAGAAGTCTTACCACCGTACCGCCCTTACGACCTTAAAATCGACTTAGAGGACGGTGCTGAACCTCCCCTCGGACGTGTTTACCCACTGTCCGCAAAGGAACTAGAGGCCCTTAGGGCTTTCTTGGACAAGCATCTCGCCAACGGATTCATTACGACCTCTTCATCTAAACACGGAGCTCCGGTATTGTTTGTTCCTAAAAAGAATGGCTCACTCCGTCTCTGTGTAGATTTTCGTGGCTTGAACAAGATTACCCGCAAGGACCGGTATCCTTTACCATTAATTTCCGACCTCCTCGACGCTCCTAAAAAGGCGAAAATCTATACCAAGCTTGATCTTCGACATGCTTACCACTTGGTCCGGATCGCCGAGGGAGACGAATGGAAAACTGCTTTCCGCACCAGATACGGCTCTTACGAATGGAAGGTCATTCCCGAGGGACTAACCAATGCTCCGGCGGCTTTTCAACGGTTTGTAAATGAAATATTTGCTGACTTACTAGACGTCTACGTTATTGTCTACCTTGACGACGTTCTAATCTATTCGGACAACCGAGCAGACCATCGAAAACATGTCCGCGAGGTTCTCCGACGCCTCCGGAAGCACGGCTTATTCTGCAATCCCAACAAATGTGTCTTCGACTCCGAAACTGTTGAATACCTCGGTTACATTCTGTCACCGGACGGTCTTCGGATGTCCGAGGAGAAGGTTAAGGCCATCGTCGATTGGCCCCTTCCTCGACCCGGACGAATCAAAGACATTCAGTCCTTCCTTGGTTTCTGTAATTTCTATCGCCGTTTTCATCTTCAACTATTCTGGTATCGTGGTTCCACTAACTCGTCTTACTCGCAAAGGTATTCCTTGGAAATGGTCCGAGGAGTGTCAACATTCTTTTGATTCACTTAAATCTGCTTTTCTTTCCGCTCCTGTTCTAACTCACTGGGAACCTGACCGACAGATAATCCTGGAAACGGACGCCTCGGACTACGCCATAGCGGCAATTCTTTCACTTCGTATGGACGATGGAGAAATCCATCCAGTCGCATTTCTTTCTCGGACCCTTCATGCCGCCGAGCTCAACTACGACACCCACGACAAGGAGCTCCTCGCCATCTTTGAATCTTTCCAACACTGGCGGCATTACTTGGAGGGCTCCGCAACGCCGGTCGACGTGGTCACAGATCATAAGAACTTGGAGTACTTCAGTACTACCAAGGTCTTGACACGCCGACAGGTTAGATGGAGTGAATACTTGTCTCACTTTAATATGGTAATCCGGTTCCGACCGGGACGCCTCGGAGCAAAACCTGACGCTCTGACTCGACGTTGGGACGTCTACCCAAAAGAGGGAGATAGCACTTACGCTACGGTCAATCCACAGAATCTGAAACCGATTTTCACCCAAGAACAACTATCGACTTCACTTCGAGCAACCTTCCTAGAAGGTCCAGTCCTTCGCGCTAGTATCATTATGGATCTCGACAAACTACACCAGTCGATCCGGGAATCTCTAGCTTCAGACCCGGAGTCCAAGGCAGGTATGTCACTTGCCAATGATGATGCTAACAAACGTTGGACTTTAGACAACTCCGGACAACTCCGGCTCGACAGTCGCATTTATGTTCCAGACTCGGGTGACCTGCGGCTTCAGGTACTTCGATATTTCCATGACCACCCACTTTCAGGACACTTTGGGCAGAACCGGACACTCGAGGTCATCCGAAGACAGTATACCTGGCCTCGGATCCGAGAGTTCGTCCGGTCCTACGTGCAATCCTGCACTGTTTGCGGTCGCAACAAGAGCCGTAGACACCGTCCTTATGGTCTTCTTCAACCTCTCCCAGTTCCGGAACGTCCTTGGGATTCCATATCCATGGACTTCATTGAACAACTTCCGGACTCTCATGGCTTTACAGCCATTCTAGTCGTGGTAGACAGGGCATCTAAGCAAGCCATTTTTATTCCTACTTTTGACACCATAACCTCCGAACAGCTAGCCCAACTTTTCGTCCTTCACGTATTTTCCAAACACGGTGTTCCTCGGCATGTCACCTCCGACCGGGGCTCCGAGTTTGTCTCGCAGTTTTTTAGGGCTTTAGGTAAAGCGTTGCAGATGGAACTTCATTACACCTCCGGTTATCATCCGGAGGCTGATGGACAAACTGAACGAGCTAACCAAACTCTGGAACAGTACATCCGAATTTATTGCTCTTACCAACAGGATGACTGGGATGAACTATTGGCCATTGCAGAGTTTGCCTACAATAACGCTCCGAACGACTCCACTGGCATTTCACCCTTCTTTGCCAACAAAGGTTATCACCCAAACCTTTCAATACATCCGGAATACGACCTCGCATCCGACCGGGCTCGACAGTTTGTGGTCAACCTTGACGAGCTCCACACTTTTCTACGCAATGAGATTACTCTTGCTCAGACTCGTTACAAGGAACAAGCTGACCGGCGGAGGTCCTCGGCTCCGGAATTTCCCATTGGCTCAGAAGTATATCTTAACGCTAAGCACATTCGTTCTACCCGTCCTACAGCTAAATTTTCCGAGAAATATCTAGGACCATTTAAAATTCTAGCTCGACCTAGTAACCTTGCCTATACACTACAGCTTCCGGACTACCTCCGGTCCGTACATCCAGTATTCCATGTCTCTCAACTCGAACCAGCACCTCCCAACACCATTCCTAACCGCACACAACCTCCGCCTCCTCCGGTTGAGGTCAACGGCGAAGTTGAATACGAGATCGCTCAAATACTGGACTCCAAGTTGGATCGGAGACGCCGGAAATGTCCGCTATTGTACTATGTCCAATGGCTTGGTTATGAAGGAACAGATGAAGAATTCTCGTGGGTCTTAGCTGATGAACTCACGGCTGAAGACTACATCCAGGATTTCCATGTCCGATATCCGGACAAACCTGGACCTCTGTCGAAGTTGACAATCTGATCGGACGTCCTCGGACGTTGACGGTCTTGGTGTTTCTTTCTTTCTCTCTATCCCTTTTGCTCTCTCTCTTTCTATCACGCTTATCTCGTTATAAAAAACAGACATTTCTTTATACAAAACAAAACAAAAGCTATCAAGAAAAACAAAACAAAAGACATATTATATACAAGTTCTTTTTCTTTTCTATCTACAACTCCTTCTCTATTCATGTCCTACTCGGACCTCCTCGCTCTTCCCGTCGTCTTTCAATTTCTTTTCGCCTTTCAGCGAACATCTTTCGCTCCTCCGCGGTATAGCGAGTATTCGTTTCCTCTTCTTCTCTGATCCTCTCTGCCGGTACTTCTCGGAGCCCCGTACAGATCTCGTCCACCTGCTCAAAAAACTCAGTCAACTGAGCGGCCTCTCCGCCCAGTACTCCTTGCACCATCCTACTGTTCATGACACTAGGCAACGTCGGCTCTCGCACCTCCGGACGGGCATCCGATCGCTCTGCTTGGTCGCGCTCCCAAGCAAAGTGTAATTCCCGGCCCATTTCGGCGAGCCGGATCGAGGCGTTGATTATTGCCTGGTTCATGATATAGGACCCCTGAACAGGAGTCGTGGCACCCATTGCCATTCCCAAGGCAAGGGCCCAGTCGCGGGTCCGTTCCGCCAAGAATACACCCCAACTAGAGACCTCTTCTCTAGTTGAGTAGACGGCGGCGTCAACGTCATCGATCCGCCGGTTCACCAAGTCCAAGTCGGAGAGCTCCGCGGAGTCCCGAGGCTCTCCTGCTCGTCCCTCTACTTTCTTCTCCAACTTAGCTAACCTAGAAAGGATTTCTTCATTTTGCTGCATAAGCAGCTCGAGGGAAGCCGGAGAAAAAGAAGTGGTGGTGCTCGGAGCACCGACTCGCTCCGAAAACGAGCATTTTGATTTTTGTTTCCTGCATTCGTCGCAGGAGGTAGACTTGGTGTTCCGAGGGCGCCCGGAACAGTGGTATCGTCGTGCCCGGCACTGCAGGCAGGCGGGTCGGGAGCTAGGAGCTCCGGTTTCTTCTTCTTCGTCCTCTTCATCTGAAATGACAATAGACTAATATTTTGTTATAACTCAATTCCAATACTGGTATTCATTTACTTACCGCTGAAATCACATTTTTTCTCTTTTTCTTAGGAGACCCACCGGCCTCCGGTTCTTCTTGCGCCTTCCGTTTTCCATCCCTCTTCTCTTTCCTTCTCCTCGCCTCCTCGGCCTTCTCAATAGCCCGCCTGGCTTTCCTCTCCTCCTCCGCCTCACTTTCCTCCTCGGCCCTCCGGTTCTCCTCATCCAGAATCCTTTGCGCCTCCTCAACTTCTCTCCTCCTCCGCTCTCGCTCCTCCGCCCTCCACTTTTCTTGCGCCTCCTGACGCCACTCCTGAATCCTCCGGACTTCCTCTGTCCACTCATTCTTTGCCTTATCGTACTCAGCCCACTCCCTATCTTCTTCCTGTTCAACTAAAAGAACATTGAGTATCGGACATCCGCAGACAGGATAAACTCACCCAAGGCAATAGCCACTTTTATTCTGTCAAACTCCTCCGCATTCTCCGGTGTCTTCCTTCGAGGTAAGGCTGGTTTGACCCTTGGCTCGGGTTCCGGACGTCCGAAGGGCGCCGGTAAGGGGTACTCCTCCTCAAAGCTGGGGGTGGTGGCGCGGTTTGATGACATCGTTGTGTTGGGCCTACGGGGTGGATTTGCGCGGGGTTGAGGAACTTAGAGGTTTGCAGGCTAGGCTTTTATATCTATCCAGTGTTTGGCAGGATTTGGTCGATGTTGAAAATTCGGACACATCTCACTCCGAGGGGCAGGGTCGGACTTGGGACTTCGGACCTGGGACTTGGGACTTGGGACTTAGGGTTCTTGAGGGCAAGAACCCTAAGAGGGAGATACTGTTACGGCTATGCGCCGGAACTCCGGGTCAGACCTCCGGTTTCTAGAACTTCTTTGATTTCTTCTTCCTGACATCTATTCAATCTTTCCATATGGTTCACTTTACAAATTCACGCTTTCCTATTCGCTTTTATTATTCTTTTCTACTCCAGACATCCGAACGTCGCCAACGTTCCATGTTCTTATTGTTCTTTAGTTTCATTCTTCTCACACTATTGTTTTATTACTCCGAGTATCTCCGGTAGAATACTCATATAAATACTTCACGCTTATACTGTATATACTTTAGTTTTAAATCAATTTAGTCTCCGGACTACTATCTTGAATTTCTCGTCTGAACTCTCATCTCTCCTCGGACTTCCAATCCGGGTGCAGCACGGGGGGCAGTATCGAAATAATACTGCCTACCGGGTGAAGTCTTGTTGCCGGAGCAATTCAGAGCTCCTGGTTCTCCTGTCTTGTTCCTTTCGACTCCTTCTCTCGGACCTCCTCGGAGGTCCTCGCTCTCTTACCGTCTCTAGTCCGCACGGACTTAACAGCCCCTTTATTTCATTTTTACGGATTTCCTTGACATTTCTCGGGCATCCGGGTTTCATAGGATTAATCACCTGATAGAAATTATACCCCTCACAGTATCACATTGTTTCGTCACAGAAACTCCTTCAATTCAGTAGTATTCCGAGAAATTTTACTGATCGAGTTTTTACACCTCCTAACCGATTTCTTGTCAAGCAATTTTCACCGGACAATTAATCGAAGCAAATTTCCTCGATCAACTTTTGTTCCTGGCAATTAATTAAGGAGTAAGTACCCCAAAACTATTCTAGATCCATTATTTCAGCTCTATTTCGTGTTCCATCCATTTTTAGTTTCCGCTGGGTTTTTAATCTTTATTGACCGGAGGAAGATGTTTCCCTAATAATTATATGATGCAATTGATGTTGTGATGTCAGAGTTCTCGTTACGAGATTGGGTGAGTCTGATTCAACAGTGGATGGCTATTGAACAATTCTCTACATCACAACTATACTGACTAGCCTAGAACCTTGATACACATGTTGTACCGTAGGTAATAGAACATGCTTTATTACTCAAATCACAACACATTTTGATTGACAAGGCGGGCACCTTTCAAACCCTCTATATCTCTCACTGCAAATGCCTAAAGTGATTAATCACCTGGCTTTTAATGCAGGTGCCGAAAATTGGCGCATCATCGTCATGACTGGGGAGTATAAGTTGACGGCAACACCTGGCGACCAGGATAATGTGAGTTGTAAAATTCTTCTGGCTTATTGATTGGGCACTTAACGCCATCGTAGAATGTTCGCAAACTCATTGGAAACGTGAATCACCTCATGGGCAGTGATCCCACACGCAGGTTTATGTTTGGCATGACAGTTGAGTGTACAGACACCAGGTTTTGATTCTTTTTGAGATCACATGTTTTTGTAACGGAGGTTCTTGACCTTCATAAAGTGCGTCATACTTTGTCCCGTCATACCCATACATTCTGATCTATTTTTTTTGCTTAACAGGATGCTGAGGCCTTGGTATATTTCATTTTTTCACTCGGTTCGGCCCATAAAGTGGAGCTTGGATTCGACCACACAGTCAGAAGAGTGGCAGGCAAGAATGGCAAACCCCGATACAGGTACAGAATTGGCAAGGAATGGTATGAAGCTATCAAAGCTATCAGCATATACAAAACGAAATTTCTACTTGGCCGTGCCAACTGTGTCTTCAAGGTTAAGTGTGTGCAAAAGAAAGGCAAAAAAGGCAAAAAGGAGAAATTAGGCAGAAAGACATTTTTCCTAAAGGATGCATGGATTTCAGAGGGAGGGAAAACAGAGCTCCAGGTGCTTCAAGGCATCAAGGCGAAGATTAACCAAGTCAATCCTATCACACTGCCAACAATTCAACATAAATCCCACGGGAAAATATTACAAATATGGTGAAATAACATGAAAAATTACACTTTTTCATGTTATTTCACCATATTTTTAACATTTCCCTGCAAAATTTATGTTGAATTGTTTGCAGTGTCAAAGACTTGGATGCGGAAGATTTTGATGACTTTTTCGTGCCCATCAGAGCATGTGAGTTTGTCAAAGTACCTTCGATGACAGACTCGCAAGGAGGACTTGTTGTCGACAACTCCAGCAATTTCCTGTGGTCCCACAAGCTTCCTCCCGAAAGGACGCCGTTCCCCCTCGAGCGCGACTCGAATGAATACACCAGAGGATCTCGTACGCAGCGAGAGTCTATGATGGCAACGTCGACGATTGGCACGCCCTCGAGATATTGTGTACCTCCTGAAGGATTGAAAGAGATGAACAGGGAGCATTATGGAAATAAAGCCCATTGTCGTATGTTGATGGACGATGCTGGCAAACCCCTTGAGGAGATTTGTAATTGGTGGACGATACTCGCATGTATCACCCAAGTCATAGTAGGTGATTAATCAGTGTTAGAAAACTCCTGGCCAGAACATTAGGTCTGACTTTTTTCTAGCATTGCAGTATATGCACTCGGCAGGATATGTCCACAGAGACATTAGCACCGGAAACATACTTGTTCATACGAAGCCAAACGGAGACATTATCTGCAGGCTGAGCGACATGGAGTATGCGAAAGATCTTTGTCAGCCTTCCAGCTCGAAAGGCAGTGTCAAAACAGTGAGTCTTGCTGTCTTCGAGGTTGTATACTCGCATTCAGTGATTACCTTAATGCAGGGGACCCTGCTATTCATGGCTATTGAAGTTGCAGAGAATAAGTATAAAGTTGGTGCAGAGAAGTCTGTGACTCAGGAATCTGCTGGTACGAATGCTTCGTTACGCAAGACCAAGCATGTGCGGAACGCCAATTGGCAGGGGAACTTGAGATCACAGGGAATACCCAAACAAATTGATCATCAGGAAGGGGGTTCGGGGAAACGCAAGCCTCCATTCCGATATAATTACCTTCACGATATTGAATCTGTATTTTGGGTGCTCGTGTTCTTCCTCACTCTCATGCAACCTGAAGGGGCGGCTGACCCAGAGGAAGAAACGGAAAAATTTTGTTGGGACTTATATTCAGAATTGTTTTTCTCGGACACTAGGCGGCGTTTGGATCTCCTCACATGTGTACCCGGCGAATGGGACGAGATTCGTGCACAGACACACGACTCTTTCATTGCAACGTGGAATTTGGTTTTCTTCTGGGCCGAGAAATTACTGGCGGAACATAGGAGGGTACAGCAAACGATCTCCATATCACCTGCCGATTCATTTTCGGTGCGCCTGTATTCACTGATACTGGATCAGGTGGCAGATACTTTCCCGCCCGATAGGGACTGGGATGGTGAAGTTACTCCGCAATTCAAGCCGCACCGGATGCGGATGCATTTCAAGCGCCTGAGAAACGAAAGGTTGCACCGGGTCCGGATGTACCTCGAGCGGGTTCACTTTCCAAGAAAGCGAAGCATAGTAGATAGGATGCGGAATTTTCATGCACTCTACTTATGGTGATTATGTATAATAGTATATCAATAATTTACTGAGGCACTGCATTCGAAATCTAAGTCCGTCGCTGCTCGCCCCGCCCCGCGTCGAGGAGTACGCTCCGAGGTGAATGAGAGGAGAATTAGACGGATACAGTTCTTGGAGTCAATGCAAGCACTATCAGAGGTGTATACATTCACGTACTATGAGTGCAATGTAGCATTCACTTCATACTACGTGCTTTACTTACATTACTTCTTTCTCTGAATCAATGCAATCCGACTCATCTCCCCAGACTCCTACCACATAAGTAGCAAAAGTCATCTTTACCTGGAGAGCCGTCCATCCGAGAAGAAAGCAACACACACGACCGCTGGAAAGGTAGCTTAGTCGTAGCAGTACGACTCGATCGGCGCAAGTGTGATTGCTGCAAAGATCTCGGACGGATCAGAGAGGAAAGGTTCGAATGCCCAACTAGGCAAGGCAGGCAGGCGGGGGGGACAACCAACGAGTCGTGGCGGTAGAGGGGCTTGACAAACGAACCCTTGGCCTTAGGCCTTAAGCTTTGTCCGAAAGAACCTCTGATTCTCAACAAACAACACAATCCTCCTTAAAACTCAAGTTATACATCGTCTTATCTACCGTCTTCTCAATCTTCTTCCAATCCGATCTCCGCTGAATGAACTCATAGATATCCTATGCAAAAAAATTCTCAGCATCAGCCAGCAGCATACCGTAAAGATGAATGGATAGACACCCACCTCAGGTCTATACGCCCCACCATACCTGGTAACATCTCTAACAATCTGCGCCAAATCCTTCGCATCTTCAACAACATACACATGTCCCAGCATCTTCAAATGTGAAAACTCCTGTGCAATTGAAGGAACTTTGAGCGTATTTATGAACGCGTGGTAGGCGTTTAGATCAGCGATCACTTGGAATCCACCGTTGAGAGAGATGATTTGACGTTTGAGATGTTTCTGGATGATTCTAGCGAGGTGGTTCAGTGATGGATTAGGATGGCAGTGGGTGATAGATAGATGGTTATGTGTACGCACGCAATTAACCTTATCCCAACCTCCTGATGGAATACCTCCAAAACCTCCTTGCTCGTGCTTCCCTTGAGCAACTTACAATGCATCTCGAGACACTTGATCGCTTCCGTGCATCCTTTCGTAGGACCAAGCTCAAGCGCGGCGTCCTCTGGTGGGTAGTACTCGCGAGGCTTGGTCTCCTTCCAGATAATGTGCTCGACCTGTGACAAGAGCGTTCAGTCGACCCACCTGCGGAACAAAATAGTACTCAAACCACACCTGATTCATCAACACTTCCGTACCAGCGTTTAACCCGCCAGCAACCGAATCATCCAACGCGTTCTCGAACCTCTTTTTCTCACGCACGACGGCGTTCAAGAAATCTGTCTTGTCTATATGCGGTGCCTGTCGTGGGTGGTGTGCGTTATTAGTTTCGATATTGACGATATTTGGATGGCAAAATGAAACCATTCGACGCCGAGGAAAAGTACTCACCAGCTCTTTATCAAAGTACACTTGCACCATACTCTGTATCGTATCACCTAAATGCACAAGCTCGAAAAACTGCAAGAGCGGAGCTACACTCGTCGTCTCTTCATGTTCCGCAGGCTTATATGCTGTCATCTGTTCCGTCGCTCTACCGACCGTATGAGGTATAAGTAAGTGTCGAGGGCACTAATCAAGAAAAATAGAAACCCCACCTATCAAACCCACCCTTAACATGATTTTCCCCAAGCGCCTTCAACATCAAAACAAAAACCTCCTCAATTGTATCCCTGACTCGTACTCCATAATTAGCACCCCCTCCAACTCCCAACCCTCCCCCAGAGAAGGAACCTCCGCCAAAAAGCTCCCCAGCACCTTGGCTCCTGGACCCTTTCCCCACAACTGTACTAACACCTGCGCTCGCTGACCCTGACCCTGACCCCTCTTTCCACCCACCGTACCCAACAAACGTCTCGACCCTCTTCAACGACTCTCGGGACGCATGTACGAGCTGCAGTGCAACATCTAGCGAGAGCAGTAGATCCATTTGGTCTAGAGCGCTATTGGCTGATGTAGACGCTGTTGAGGTTAGCGGTGTGCGTTGGCTTGATTTGAGTGAGGGTACAGGGGTCAATGAGGTCGTTGAGGGTGGTACAGTTATTTGTGGAAGATTTGATGAGTCTAATAAATTCCGAAATTAGCGTTGTGTTAGCGTTGGTGTGGGTGTAATACACCCACCATCATTGGAAAATTTGCCCGGTATCATCCCAAACACCTCCTCTTTTTCCTTTTCCTCATCTTCATCGTCTCCAATCTCAAAAACCATCCCTTCCGCGTGACTCTGATACCCCTGATACTCCCTTTTTCCCGCCGCACTGCCTCCTGCAGCTGCTTCACCTCCCATAGCCCCCGCGACACTCCACAGCGCTCCGCCGACTTTACCTACTGTAGCGCCAACGGTAGCACCTACGCTCGCAGCTGTGCGTGGGACGATGGTTACGGGGAGTAAGAGGATATCGGTGAAGGATGCTAGGACGTTGCGTTTAACTTGGGCGGGATTGTGGGATGTCAAGAAACGTGGGGCAGGGGCACTGGTGGGGGACGATGCGTCGGCGTTGGTGAGGCTAGGTGCGAGGGCGGATGACTGAGTAGATAGATTAAATATTAATACCAAGTATGGGATGAATGTCAATTCACCTGTCGTTCCCAATCTTTACATATAACATCGAAAGCCTGTTTTACAGAATCAATTTCTTCATCTAGATACTCGTCCATGTTGACTTGAAACATTCGGTATCTTATTTACCATTAGCTGTAGGTGATATAAAGTTGCTCAGACGACTCACACAACATCCTCGGCCATCTTCCTTACTTCTTCCTGATTCGCAATTTGCACAATAGCATCAACCATCCTCCAAGCTTCTTTGAAGCTAGCCGCAGTAGCCTTTAAATACGTACTAACTGAAACCTCCCTCGCCCTCGCAAGCAGGGAAGAAATATACTCCCCAACAACCTCACCCGCTACTCTATCCGCAAACGCAATAAACACAAACGATTTTGGTGGAAACACACGCACAGCACGCGATCCATTGGTTTGTATCGAGTCAAGGATAGTAGACATGAACTCATCCATAGGCGTAAAATCTAGCTGGCCGGAATTGGTCAGGTTCTTGAGTGGATCAGGATGGTCGGCATAGAATATTTCTCGTTTTTCAGCCCAGACTTTTCCCATCTCCCAATCTGTTGTGCGGTCCCAGACGAGCCAGCTAGACTGGGCTGCGTCACGCATGGTTTGCTCATCAGAATTGGAGTCGGCTTGGTCGAATGCGGCGAGGAGGTTGGCGTCGAAGCGATCCATTGCTGAACGGAGGTTGGCTGAGAGAACGGACCATTGTATCACTGGTTGGACGACTTGGGAGAGATAGGAAGAAAGTAAACGCAGAGTGAGGGCTTCGAGGCGGAGGGAAGGGGATACTGCTGCGGCGAGGTCTGTAAGGATTACGTGGGGCGGTGAAGAGAGAGATTTCGTGAGGGGTTTGAGGAGATTATGAGCTCTGATAAACTTTGATTTGAACTTCCCTGCAGCAGGAGGGACGTTTTGAAAAGATACAGCTGATCCCCCTACGAAATCACCGAAATCATCATTGTCGACGGCGAGTACAGTAGGTTTGCTCGCATGTGCATGTTGATCCAAGTCATCCAAGACGACATCCAGACCGTATTCCTCGACCCGAAGAGCTTTCCAGCGAGTCTGCCAGATGGTATCAGAGTTTGCGAGAGTATTTGCAGCACGAGAAGATCTAGTGTAAGCAGGAAAGTCGGGAAGCGGGAGATATGAAAGAATGAGAAGATGAAGGTCAGAAGGAAGTGGACCGATGAATTTAGGAGGAGTGAGTGTCGGTTTCTGAGCTTGGCTGCTGTACAGACGCAGCGGCTCGAGCGTCGCAAACCTCTCCATAAAGACACAGCCACATCACACTCTGCATAACCCACGGATGTCGGCCCGGCTTGCCGCCAGATCAAAGGCAGAGACGCGGTCACGTGTTGTTCTACACCTTTCACGATGAACGCAAAGACACCGACCAGACAGCGTACTCGCTCAGAGGCTCTAACGCCCTCTGTCCTCGCCGGTCTCAGCAATTTGTCTCTTGACAATCGTCGCTCGGCGCCGAGGGCAACGACGACACCTAATCCGTTCGTCCAGTCTCGCTCGCGCCCTGCCTCGCCGGTCAAGTTCACGAGCACGATACCCGTCTCCGAGGATCTGCACCGCCAGGCAGCTTCTGGTGTCGTCAGACGAGGCGGGGTAGAGAGCAGACTGGATGTTGTAACTAGAGACTATGTGCCGCCGCCGAAGCCAGCGGTGAAGAGGTCAAAGTCTAACCCGGGCTCGCTTAGAGACACCCGTGATAGATTCATCACGCATCGTTCAGACCCTGTAGATGGCGTAGCGGCTACTCTTGAGCAAATTCACCTCAACCCTAAATCTGCTTCACCAGGCCACACTGCTCGTCTTGTCGCTGCCACTGGTGTTCCGCTTAACCGTCGTATCCTTGGCTATCATGAACCACCCCCAACAGCCTCTTCGTCCTCCTCTTCGTCCTTCCTAAACCAACAGCGTGAATTCGCTAAACCTCTCTATGCACGCCCTGGCACTGTCTCCTCATCTACTGGTTCAACTACCAACAAATCACGTAAAATTCCTACACAGCCCGAACGCGTGCTAGATGCACCAGGCATGGTAGACGACTTCTACCTCAACCTCCTCAGCTGGTCCTGCCAAAATGCCGTCGCCGTTGCTCTCGAGTCATCCACCTACATCTGGAGAGCAGATACCGGTGCAGTGACCCTGCTCGGCGAAGCCCCAGAAGGTTCATACGTTTCTTCCGTCGATTTCTCTAACGATGGGTCTTTCCTCGGCGTTGGAATCGGTTCCGGCGACGTTGAGCTGTGGGATATCGAGACTGGGCAGAAACTACGTACGATGGCGGGTCATCAGGCGCAAGTGGCGTCACTCTCGTGGTATCAGCATATATTGTCCTCTGGTTGTGGTGATGGGAGTATTTGGCATCATGATGTTAGAATTCCGAGGCATAAGGTTATGGAGCTTGTTGGGCATACTGGAGAGGTTTGTGGGTTGAAATGGAGGAGTGATGGAGAGTTGATGGCTAGTGGGGGAAATGATAATGCTGTTAATATTTGGGATGGGAGGCTTGGTGATGTTGGTGAAGGTGCCAGAGGGACTGCGAAGTGGACGAAAAGAAATCATACGGCTGCGGTAAAGGTAATGCACGTGGTTCCTTTGCTGCTTATGCTCTTGACTTACAAAATTTACCTAGGGAATCGCCTGGTGTCCCTGGCAACCTAACCTCCTCGCCTCTGGCGGCGGTACCAACGACGCCACAATAAACGTTTGGAATTCAACCACTGGCGCACGCCTACACACCACCAAAACGCCTTCCCAAATAACCTCACTCATCTGGTCTCCCTCTCGCAAGGAGATCCTCAGCACGCACGGGTATCCGACCAACTCAATCATGCTTCATGCCTACCCCAGCATGGAACGTGTTGCGGAGATTCGTGACGCGCACGATTCAAGGGTGCTGTTTAGTACAGTCGGGCCGGCCGGTGATGTGGTATGTACTGGTGCTGGAGATGAAAACCTCAAATTTTGGAGGATTTGGGAGGTCAAGTCTGAGGGGAGTAAGAAGGGGAAAAGGGTAGAGGTTGGTGAGAGGAGGGTAAATTCCACTAGTGAGAGGGTTATGGCTATTCGATAGTTTCTTATGTGTTTACTAGATATGGAATTATGATTCGTTTACTGTCCTACATATCTCAGTTCACACCTAGAGTCTAGTACTCAATTCTTTGAGTACCAGTGGCATGCCAATGTGTAGAAGATTCCCCGCAATCACGGAAGCTCCGTCATAGCAGAGTAGTTGGGACTAACTACCCTTGTACTGAAGGACTCGGAGCGCGTCGCGGAACTTCATGACGCGAACGATTTCAAGAGTGCCTTTTAGTACTATCAGGCTGGTATGTGGTATGGACTGGAGCTGCGAATGAGAATATCAAGTTTTGAAGGATATGGAAGTCTAGCTTGAAGGGGGGGAAAAGGTTTATTATTATGACTATGTATTCAATAATTTGTCTATCAAGTTTACTGTCCAATCTAGTTTGCATGTAGAGATTGACTGTCTAAAAAGACCCAAAAAAGATCAGTGAAAGTAGATATCTATTCGGTATAACGAGTGGCAAAAAACGATCTGTCGAAATATTCTGCGCAATCACGGAAGCCCCGCTGCCTTCCTCATAGCAGGATAATTGGGCGAACCCACCCCAGTAACCGGATCCCACCCTACCTTCGCGGGAAACCCATCTGTTCCACATCCGGGGTTACTTCCTGTAAAAACAAAGACGAAATTAACTCCGAGTACCACAACATGCTAAACAAAAGTAACACTCGCCTTCGGTAATATCATTAAACGCCCATGTATTCGCATAAATCCAAGGATTCAAAAATCCCATCGGAGGCTTACCCAACCTCAACCTCTCATCGTTCAGCAACGCAATAATACTCGCGAAAATAGGCGAGGAGCAAGACGTCCCGTTGACAGGAGTTTCCTTGCCGTCAACGATGATCGTGACTAGCACGCCCTGGGCGGAAACGTCTGGGTAGGCACGTCCAGAGGCATTATATCGACCGGCGTAGAGATCGCCGATTTGGTCGAGGTAGCCTGAGACTGCGGAAGATTCTAATAGAGCAGGGGGGTTAGTGTGTAAGAGAGGATGGTTTTGAGAGGGAAGGGAAGACTTACGCCATGATTGTCGCGGGAAGTAATTTGAGAATCCACCGGCGGAGAGGTCAGCACCTTTCTCTGGCACACTGCCTGTTGCACCGACAAGTGTCGCGCTGGAACAGAGAAATAAATAGATAGTCGAGGGGGGTTAGCACCCAACTCACTAAGGACAAGTGGGCCACGCAGCCTGGAATGGCTCGTTATCACACTTGACTCCTGGCGACGACGCTACGCCACCATCTCCCGTAGCATACAAAATTGATACACCTCGTGCGGTCAGCTGTAAGAACGCATTGCATATTGCGCTAAAAACATCATACATGAGGGTGATGTACAAATGAAACAAAGAAGCAAAACATACTATGTCATTTTCATCGACAACGAAGACTCGAAGGGTCCAACACCATAACTCGTTGTCACAACAAGCGGAGGATTTTTCTCATTAATCAGGAAATCAGTGATATCCAAGAATCCTTTGTCATCACCGTCTTCTATATTGTCCCCGACATCTATGAATGTCGTAGGAATGCCGTTGGCAAGACCGACAGTATATTGAACATCCAAATTCTGCGCCGAAAAACTTCAGCTATCAAGATGAAAAGTGATGGAAATGTTGAACTGACAGCTTCCATACCAGCAAGAGACGCATTCTGGTCGTTGACACCATCATCAATGAGTTGCGTATCGAAAGTCGTGTCGGGAGACATATCAGGTCTGTAAGTCTTCAAGAAAGTCTTCAAGTCATCCTTTTCCCTCTACGTCAGTTGGATGTTAGCTATAAATCTTGGATCAGACGGACCTTGTTAGCATTCTGCGTTGTAAAGCCAGAAACACCGATGCTAGATTTGGTGTCGGAACCGATAGGGGTGGTCGGGAGTAAGTATAAGTCTTGAAGACAGGCAGGTGTGATAAAATTATTGCAGCTTGCGGTCTTGTCATATCCAGCCCCGTTCCTGCGACCAACAGTGCGTTGCTGGCCAGTGATAGTAACTTTGTTGTGTCCAGCTTGGATAAACCTAGGAGGTAGTATTGTTAATCAATACGCTTCTGGATGAAAACACGAACGTACGAAGTGGTAGGGTGGACCACTATGATATCATCTTGTAGATCCTCTGGTACAGAGTACTCGAGCGTCTGAACGGATAACTTCCCACTGTCGTCGTCTTTGTACACTGCATAATTCGTACTAAGCATCTTGTTCGCTATACCGACCGTAATGTTGAATTTGAACCCGTCTCCAATCGCTGATGTAGCAGTGGGTTCAATACCGTACGACTTGAGCCACTTGCTGACGTTCCTAAAAGAAGCCAGAGATGGAGCAGCATAAGATGCGACCTAGAATTAGATAGGGTTACATTGCAGACCCTTTTACTTCGCTATGAAAATCGACACACCTCATCTTGGGAAAGCCACTGCCCATAAGTAGGACTGCTTGGGTCACTAATCTTAGCCAATGCGTCTTCCAGGCCAGCTTGATTGCCCATCGCAAGGTTCACACGCATTTGCAGCACATAGTCATCGGCTGCGACCCCAACATAAGTGTATCCTTCCGGTGCGGAGGCCCGACGTTCATGCACCACCCGTGGTGGTACCGTTGAGCCCCACGCATTACTGAATAGGGATGTTACAACCAGACAGCCATAGAGAGACGCCGATAGGTAAATCATATGCAAGCGAGACGGATCAGGAATAGTGACCAAAAACGATGCCACCTTTTATATACGTGTTGGTGTTGGTCTTCATGTTCGCAGAAATCACTGCATTGATGCGAGCCGGTCTGACAATCTGAACCAATCCCGTCCGAAACTATTCCACCCGTTTCCGCGTTTTCCGACCGCAAGTAGTCGTGCGGTCCCATACTATGAGACCCTCTCCAACCAAACCAACCAAACAGTCAGCGACTGTGTTCCCGAGACAATTTGAACGCGGTGTGGAATAGCCCGAATCGCTTTTCTTCGACTCGGAGATGGAAATTTGAATTCAGGGGATTTGCTGAGCGAAACCAGGTGCCAAGTGCTTGCTGTGCATTCAACTGTGCCGTTGCGAAAACACAACTTCGAAAGATCCTGTACGGTGCCGCTGTAGATGTACGCAAATGGTGCGAGGTTGGATTGTGTCTGAGGTCCGTCGATCATTTGTAACCTCGGGGGCGTTCGTAATCACGTATTAGGGGTTGTAGGAGGGCATTTGGTGCACTCAGCATGAATCGTAGTAAGAAAGAGGCGAGTGCAAGGGATGTTGGAGAAGGCCATCTTTATGCGTTGTAGAGACGTTTCGCGAGAAGAGACATAGTTTGCTCGTATAACACAGAGCGATTGAGCGATTTCTTTTCTGGGTCAGAGCAAGCTGAAGAGATTCCTCCCTGACCCAACGGCTAAAGCTGTTGTTTACCAGGACGCCTGATGTGTTATGTACGTGTACAAGCAAGTTCTGCGAATCCTGGTGGCTTGGCCTAGTGTCCCTACTAGTCTGTTCTTTGCTTGCGCATCTCGGATGCGTTGAGTGACGATTGTATAAACTTGCAACGAGCCTAATGGTTCTGTACCGAACGAAAATAGTGAAGGCGATGGGAAGATGATGGAAATTTCTCGAAACGTCAAATTATGGGTTTATAATATTCTTGGACTGGTCCTACTTGGGACGAGTTTCTTTCTCCTCACGACGCAATGTCAGAGTCAGACAGACCTATAACTTACTTCGATATCTCAATCGGCGGTTCGCCAATTGGACGTGTCATTTTCTCTCTTTACTCTGATCTCGTCCCGAAGACAGCAGAGAACTTTCGTGTGTCCTGGTGAATATCTGTTGCCAGTGAACATCAACTAATGCCCGTTTCTTGAAATTCAGGTGCACTATGTACTGGAGAAAAAGGCATAGGGCAATCGGGCAAGCCTTTGTGCTATAAAGGCTCTGGGTTTCACCGAGTTATAAAAGGGTGAGTTTGCCTGAGCATTCTCAATGTCTAGGAGGAGGTTCTGGAGTCGAGATTGGCAGGTTCATGTGCCAAGGAGGCGATTTTACTGCTGGAAATGGTACTCAAATTACTTCATACTGTCGCTCAGCTACGACTTTTGTTGAAGCTTAGGCTCACGACTCAACAGGGACTGGAGGCGAATCGATCTATGGCGAGAAATTCAAAGACGAGGCGTTTACCGTGAAGCATACCAAGCCCTTCCTGCTTTCAATGGCTAATGCAGGGCCCGATACAAATGGATCGCAATTTTTCATCACTGTCGCACCTACTTCGCACCTTGACGGCAAGCATGTCGTGTTCGGTGAAGTCATTAAAGGCAAATCTATAGGTTTGTGTCAGTCAATACACAGGGAGAACGCTGCTGACAGTAAGATCTATAGTGCGTCAAATCGAGAATTATCCTACGTCTCAAGGCGATGCCCCCACTTCACCTATCACAATCGAATCCTGTGGTGTACTCACTCCGGATGACCCTTCCCTCACTGAGCCACCAGTTGGATCCGAGGGCGATCCATACGAAGATTATCCTGATGACGAAGACCGCGACATCTCAAAGCCCGAGGTTGCACTTGAAATTGCTAAAGCTATCCGGGAAGTGGGTAACAAGCTCTTCAAGGAAGGCAATACATCTCTGGCATTGGCCAAATATCAAAGTGAGCTTTAAATACCAACCATACGAGTAATCACTTATTCATTTCTTCTTTCTACCTCGCTCAGAGTCCATTCGCTATCTTGATGTGCATCGCATCCTCCCAGATGATACTCCCTCTGAGATTAGCACCTCATATAAAGCCCTTCTTGCACCTCTGCTTCTGAACTCTGCTCTCGCTGCTGTCCGAGCTCAACCGTCCTCAACCTTATATGTGGAGACTGCTGTCAAGAGTGCTACTCGTGCGCTGGACACTCTTGATCTCAATACTGCTGACAAGGCTAAGCCGCCTTCAACTTAGGAAAAACTTCTTAAACTGAAACCTAAATTAGCTAAAGCTTTGTATCGTCGGGCACTTGCTCGCGTTAGTCTCAAAGATGATGAAGAAGCCGAGAAGGACCTCGTTGAAGCCAACAAGCTTGTTCCAGACGACCAGACGATTGTACTTGAACTTTCCCGGGTCAGGCAGAAGAAGAAGGAGAAGCGAGACAAAGAGAAGAAGGCGTACAAGAAGATGTTCAGCTAGGGTCGTGTAAGCATAATGAAAATAAAGGTAGACTTGTAGCATTACATGCAATATATAGGGCGGATCACCCCCGGCGCCGACTAGAAGAATAACGTTTGTGAAGCCTCTCAAATTATCTACCCGAGCATTCTTCTCAAGCCTCGATGCACAAATACTAACTGCCTGAAGATTCTAACACTCTAGTGTCTGAAAATACTAATACTCAAGCAACGAGAATGAAAATCCTGGACACACTGTCAGTAAGGATTTTCTACTATGCCAGTCTCTGGACGCTAACAATATATAGTTTAAGCTCTACAGCTCTGAGACGGCTGTTTCTTCATTACGACGGCGGCGACATTTTCTTTGCCTTGATCTTTCCGACCGCTTCTACAATCTGAAGTATCGACCCTCAACTTTGGGATTCCTTCAAGCCTCGCGGAGTCATGTCTTCCCTGCGACTGTGATCAGGCCTCTTTGAAACCCATGTTTTTGTCCGTCTACCCATCGTGACCTTAACCAGTTTCATTGAGCCACTTGGGGCGCTGTGGACCACCGGTAACATGTGGCTAAGCACTGCGACCCATTGTACCTCGGGTCAAAGTTTTATCTGCAAATCTTCTATGTATGGTAATGCACGCAAAAGGTTTGGCCCTGCCCACTCGATGGCTATAAATTGAAAGTCTTTGCAAACGAGGAAGGCGAATTCATACCCCCTACAGCACTTCGTATTTATTATATATACGCTACACCTTCAGTATACGATGTCCACAGAAAGCTATGTCTCCTCCCTCGACTTCGCACCACTCTTGCCACCGGGGTTGGACACGGAGCGCTCCCCATCTCCTTCCTTATCGACTCGCGCCATCCACACCAGCTCCCGTCCCAACTCATACAATGAGTTGAAGACCCCTTTCAACTTCGCATCTCTCCGAGTCGCTGAGGTCGCCGGCGTGCAAACATCCGGCAAAATGACTGCATGTGCGGACACGGCACAAAGTGACGCGCAGAGTATCTTGTCCAGGACCAGCCGACGATCTAACGGCACCACAGCGACTTTTCGTTCTCGCCTGGCAAGGCGATCTGACAGGGCACAGAACCTGCCTGTCCTCCAAGACGATGAGGAAAGCGAACGACAAGTCGCAACGACATTGAAGGAGAAGAAGACTTGGACCGGATCTCGCAAGTTGAGACGGACGATGTCCCGGATCTTCCCTAGCATGAAGGAGAACACCAGCCGGGATCTTTCAACATGCCCGTTGAAGGATTCCAAGGCTGATTTCCCTGCACGCGGGCCGGCTACTCCTGCTGTCACAGTTGGAGTTAGCCATAACGCGGACGACGAGACTGTGGAGGAGGAAGAGATCATTGATGGGCTCGACGATGTCACCCGGGAGGCGATTGCTGTCTCCCGTAGTGTCGGGGCCGAGTGGGCTTATGTTGAGGAGGAGTAGAGGTGCCTTTCGGGTCATCTCTGTATTTTATTCTTATATATATGGCCTAAAGGGCACTCAATGCTGCTATCTGCCTTGTGGTGCTTTGGATTGTAGTTGTTCACTCCCTTTGCCATTCTTTGTATCCATTCACAAGTGCTCTCGCTTTCTTGACTCTATTGTATTTGTATGGCTTTTGCTATGTCCTCTTTGTATGTCTTGTCGCCCTTGCTAATTTCCTTTCTGTTGCATTATCATCGAAAATGTATTCACTCAATCAATTTCATTTGCGCAAACTGCACGCGTCACTCTCTTTGTCCTCGTCCCTACCAATCAAGCTTCCAATTTGACTCAGACGGTATTCAATGATGTTGCTTCAGGGGTGTTCGCAGTCATGTCCTCACCTGTCAGGTGTAACACTCAAATTTCTATAATCAGAATCAAGTCGTGATTGGACTAAAAAACGGAAAATAGCTGCAAAGAGTCCAATAATCAGATGGGCTGCCCGTTAGCACAACAAAGCAATCATATATATGGAATAGATTAGGGTATCTGTACAGTCAGTCCATTGTTCCATTACTGTCAGTGCATTGAGTAACGCCGCGGGGAACCTCAGTCCCCAAAACCGTATTGCCATGATGTCAATGAATGAAATATAATATGAATGCATGATACCCCAAAGGTGTGACCGTTGACGGTGGTGGAGATGATGAACTAGTTGGAAGAAGTTCAAAAAACACGGGAGCGAAAATCGCCGCTGTCAAGTTGTTGAGTTTCAGCAAACAAAGGGGAAGTGCATCTGGTAGAATTTACCAATCTTATTGGCCTTGACCTCAGGCTTGGGAGAGGATTGGACGAGAAAATGTAGGAACGCAGTGACCGATATCCAGACCTATTATCAAGTGTTAAGATAAGCAAGAAGTTACTGCATTCGAAACTGGACTGACATTCACAGATGCCGGAGGAAATGAGCCTAAGACCTGTAAAGACAAGACAAGGGTAGAAGGGTAGTTTAACATCTATGCAGGCGATGACCTACTTCGAAAGCTTCGTCGCGGTTCGCAGCTTCTGCACACGTTGCATGCAGTTCCTTAGGAACAAGACATTCCGGCAGCGACTTGAGCAGCTGGATGAGGGTCTCCCCAAATGCCACGAGAATAGAACGATCCTTGCACTCAGGTGAGTACAGGAAGTCATCGCCTGTGTCGAGACACTACCACTTTGAAATCAATTACTGATACAAAAGGCACACATAGGACGAAAGTACTTCTCGGATACTGTCCACCATATTCGGATCAGCTTCGGCCATGAAAAGTTCATCCTGGAACAGTAACAAGTAAGTCATGAGCACGTCGGAAGAAAGCTGAACGACATACGACGGAATGGCTGCTCGCCATCATCCAATTCACTAGCCGCACAATCTCTCTTGGTGCATTGATTGCCCTCTCCTCTCCCAAAAGATCATTCTGATCTTTAATCGAACGAATCGGTCCGGGCAATTGTGTTAAACGCGAGAGCCTATTCCCGAAGCAGGTGTAATCTACAGAAAACACAACAAGTCAAGACACAGAAACACGGAAAAACATACTGTAAGACTCACGATACTTGGCAGAAACAGGGATAAAGTGATCCTTCCCAAGCACAGTATGCAGTATGAGAATGCAATCGAGGTTCCGTGGGCCAAGGTTCAGATGAGAGGCAACCTCATTGTTGACAAAAGCCGAAAGGCTTATTTCGACAAGCTCATTGGGCAGCAGTAAGCCGGTCATGGGTGAAATGCTTAACCATTCTGGATCTGTATGGAGCGCATTGAATAACATATTCAGTGAGCAGGTGAAATTGAGATCTTACGAACTTCAGTACCCATTTCGATGGGTACAAATCTGAAAGCACAAGGAACCTGTAGTACAATATTACGAACAACAGCTATAGTCGCGGCAGCAAGACATACCTTCCCCATATTGCGAAACGTGATTGTTTTAATCGCTCTACGCTGATAGCTGCACCAAGCCAATTAAACACTTGTCTCAACCTTATGAAGCTGCACGTACTAGATGTCACCCATTTCGACAGACGCCTGACTAACCTGAGCCTTGGATCTTTCCTGCTCATCTTCCATTCCATGTACCTGCCGGAAGAGATTTGCAGCAGTAGCTTGGAGTCGATGTCGGTCGTACAAATCGACCTGTAATGCAAATGAAACAATGTCTATGGCACGCATCTCAAGTCATGCAAAAAGACTGACATCGAGAGTGAATTGCGCAGAAAGCGGTCGATGGTCACTCATCGTAATCTCTGGGTGACCGTTGTAGGAATGTTGCTCAACTTGGGCAACCAAAGGCGAATAGGTATGCAGTACGCGATCAGTCCATGCGGGCCTTCGTCTAGTGGCGAAAACGCCAATATAAGACTCCGAAAGCATTTTAACGATGCTCACTTACTTTATGTCATAGCCCAACTCGTCAGTGAGAATGCCAGTGCTAAACCGATATGTACTGAAGAGCATCGACACTGAGTAACGTTGTTTATCAGCACAAAAAGGTAAACTGACGGCAGGTGTGTTATTGGATGCTCTTGGAAGATTTCAAAGGCTTTCTGATCTCGAATTGAACACTTCAACTAAACATCAACACATACGTTAGAGGTAGGCAAGACTTGAGAGGACGTCCGCTGGTACCTGATCATACTTCAACAGAATCTCGAATTTATTCTTCCAGTCTTCTGAGCCCAATAGAGTACGGACATCAGAGTCCGGAAGATCGATACGATAGTTGAGATCTACGTGGGTAACAATGGGTCAAGTGAGCTATGGTCTAGCCGAATGTCGTCCTTCACTCACCGCCCTAGCAGGACAAATAAAATAAGAAACCAACGAAAGCATTATTAAGAGAAAAGCTCACCATCCAGAATAACACATCAGTCTCAAATACCCCAAACTTCTCCGGTAATGCCATCTGTGACTGCGACGAAGGCATGGCACCAGGCATCTCTTCACCTTCTCCACCAGACCCATCTGGTTTACTGACTACAAGCCTACTAGTGTCGAACACCAGCCGCTTGCACAGATCATGAAAATCAGCATTCCTCCGATCTACCATCTCGTCGAACGCCGCCAGATGCGAGACAACAAACGTAAGCGTTGTCCACCCAGGGGAGATGATATCGTGGGTCTTGGCCTCAGCGGCAGCATCAAGGGCAGAGAGACTTGAAGCAGGCGGCGTAAACGTAAGACGCACCCCTGTACCGCCCTTGTTGCCCTAAAAAGCCATGCTGACATCAGGAGGGAAGAATATGCAACAGGATACAAAGAATCCATACCATAACGCCCATAATACCAGAACCTACTGCAGAAGTCATGACATGTGAGAAACAGTCCTTCAAGGATTTCTTGACAATGACTATTATCAGCATGCCTACAAGCTGTTTGGATGCCAGCTACACAAGAGCTGAGTGACCAGCATCATTTTTCAGCTACACCATAACCGAACCTTTTCATACATCTCTCCCTTCTCGCCCAGGGCGGCAAAGATTGCTGTACACCATGCTTCTTCCCTGACCGTACTCGTGGAATATAGCAGTGCCTCGGTAGAAAGGTCGAGCTCTTCGAACCCCAAGACGAGCAGATCTGGGTCTGAAGGATCTGAATGGTCTATGGGTATAATAGGTACATCTTGTGGATTGGAGATTGGAGTTGGGGTTGTTGCTGTAGCCTCTGCGCTTTCCGTAGTAATAGTAGTGGCTGACGTTGAAAATGCCAAAGGCGAGTTGGCAACGGATAACCCGGAGTGGAAGGAAGAACGCGAACGGATGGTATCCGTGGATGAGGTAGATGAATATGACATTGACGAGAGTGAAGATGAGGTCGGTAGAGGTAGATGTTCATTTGACTTGGCCTCTAAATGGACAGAGTTAATGACGAAAGCAGCAGAATTAAACACCTGCCTTCTACTCGAGTATCAAACGGATTCCTGACAATTTCACCCATCGAAAGAGGTGAAATCTCCTTCAGCGCAGGAAGCAAGGTCTCGGTCGCTCCCCCTCTAACCCACGTCGCCAGATCTTGAGAAGGAAATTTACCGTTGACGTTGAAGGTACCCAAACGAAGGCTGCTCTTCCAAACATGAGCGCATCTCTCTACCACTGAAAACACCCAGACGTACTTCAACCGACCTCTTCCCTGCCTACACTGATTCCGCGCATTTACTCTCACCCAGTCATCCCGTATTAATATCAAGTCATCAACATCGTCGCCCGGTATTCCAGCACTTGCTGCTGATAAGCGTGTGTATAGTGGTTTATGAAGGACGCGCAAGTCAGGGAATAATGAAGTCACTGTGGGTGCGAACAACTCAGCAATCAATCCAAAGTCCATATCATATCAAAACGTACGGGGTGGTATATAAAGGTTATTGCTTGAGGTATACGGCGCGAGCCACGAATAGGTCTGCGTCGGAGAAGCACTCTCTGGGACAAGGTCTGTTTAGGAACGCCTTTTGAGTACATTTTCGGAATCAGTAGATGAAGTGGTATACCCGAAATCTCCTTAAGTCGTCTGCACTCTGCTAGTACATCTTTCAAGCCTTGTACGTCGTAGGTGACCAAATCCATCGGTTCACTGCCAATCAACGCATGCCCGGGACTTATCGTCAATTTCAAACCTGTGGAATATACAGTCAATACACCGACGGTTCGTCTCGAGCTGGAATTGTGTCTTTCGTACCTGTCCGCTGCTGGTTAAGACTAGACTGGGAGGAAGCGCGAAGGTCCAATGTTTCGCGCTTCATTTGGGCCATTGAAATCGTAAAATCGCCATATACAGGGAACACGCGATGTATTTCGAGCTCGTTTGTTACGAATGGTTTCTGCTTGAAGATGAACACACTACGGTGCATATCAGCATGATCCCTCCCCTAAGGGCTTAGGCACATCCTTAAGGAAAAGCTCACACTGCCTTCTTCAGTACCGTTCACCTCATCTCTGTGAGCAACAACTGCAACAATCCTCCTCAGCGCAGAGTTCTTTGGCGCGTTGATGCTTCCTGGACTGATTGGTGTTGGCGTGGCGTTTGGAGAGGTTGGCGAATCCAAGTTGGACGAATCAACGATCTTCATGGAGAAAGCTTCTAAGACGAACTTTATTTCGTCTGAAGCTCGTAGCAAGAGCCTCAGAGAAGACTCCAGCTGCGCGGCCATGGCGAGTAAAGCAAAGATAATAAGAACAATTGTCGACACACGAGCGTTTTCAGAAGAGTCGGGACGCCCAGCAGTGCCTTCCTAAATATGGAAATAGCCCCTAACTGGCGACAAATACTATACTGCAGCTACATATACCGACATAACTTACTATTGCAACTGTAGATAGGTATGCAATGGTTCTCAAGACTTTGCATTGTCGTACGAATCCCGGAAAATCATGTGCGCTGAAGCCGAAAAAACATTGTACTCTATTTCAACCTCGAGTAGCTGAATGACGCCCAAGACGATCTGCAATGGAAAACTCTCCAGCGGGAATTTGAAACTTCTTTCACCATTGTACATTGATATATTCTTGTATTCACTACTTTGATTTACTTGACACTCCTCAACCTTGCCATCGTCCAGTACGGGTCATGTTGTTTGTCAATCTGATTTAGGCGAAACGTCATAAATTCTTCCATGGCACTTTGAGTGAAAAGCTTTTGAGTTCGCGGCTAGTTCTACTTGGTCTTTTCCGAATCCGTAGCCGCAGCAGTCCTTGAGCCGATATTTAGCAACGTCTTCGTCCCAAACGGAAACAACGAAGCAGAGGACGCTATAGTCGTCGTAGCCAGGTCTCCTTCCACGCTGCCTTGATTCGAGAAAGAAAACGTCACGCTGAGAGTAGAATCCGCATCAGATTTGCTGGCACAAGAATCACCCGAAAGGCGCTTCGAGTACATGCTGAAGTCGAAGAGATCGGGGTAAGGCATTCGACTCGAGCGCAGACACGTTTCACCACCAACACAATCAGGCGAGCTCAGACTTGAAGAAATGACTAATCGGTTTGAGGGAGAGCAAACAGCGGAAACTGATTTGCGATGAAAAAGAGATTGAGAGGGCAGTGGGGCTTGAGGCAAAAGAACAGACTTCAAGGTATCATGGGCACTCGTGGTACTAGGTGCGTCCCAGAGCAATCCACTAACCGCAGAAAGAGCACTCGGAGGCTCGGATGGAAGAACGAATCGCGTAATTGGAGGAGTGACGTTCGAAAAGAGTACCCGAGAAGCTTTCTGTGTGCGTGGCTGCAGTCGATGATCGTTATTCGCAGAAGACTTGAGCAGAGTAACGGAGGTTTTAGGAGGATCTTCTGGATACGCAGGCGTTGGCGTTGTGTTGGAAACACTGTCATTCTTCGAACAGGATTGTTGTAAGGCAGATCCCACCGCAGAATCCTTTGCTTGTGGAAGCGGTTCAGGGCTTGGTGTTTCTGGCATGTCGGGCGATGTAGGAGTCCATTCTTGTGTATCGAGTATAGACATGGTAGGGGTAGATTGTAAATGAGCACCAGCGTGGTTCCTGCTCTGCATGTTCGGTTGAGTAGATTGTGTCCTGGAATTACGTAGAGGTTGCAGATGTGCCGCGTTTCGATTGCATAGAAAACGTTCCCTCTCTGCATGGTGAGTTTCCAGAAAAATGTTTTGTCAGGAAAGTTCAAGTTACGCGTGATAAGCATGGTCACCATGATGAACGCCTTTTGTCTGGTGAGCGATGACTACTTCGATTATTTCCTCGCCTTGTATAGGATCAAGCGAAACAAAGGCATCCTGTTGACGAAGGTTGCGTACCTGCTGGACGAAAGACAAAAGCCAGGTCCAAAGAGCGCCTAGGAGTTTACAAAAAGAGACCCATGGAGACAGCATTAGAAGAAAAGAGATAAGAGTGAACTGAACCTTGGCCGCTGTTGTACCATCTTTTGCACGTGGCGCGTTGTCAGTTAACCTGAGCTTGAGCTTGGAGTGTACAATACGTTCTTGCACCAACGTCTCGTATGTAGCGAACATGTCCACCAATTTGAATGATTGTGCTTTATGGTGTGATAGTCCCGTCATTCAAAACTTTCTAGCTCACGAACTCGGTTGAATATATTGAAATCACTGTAAGCTTTGAAGTCCCGGCCGAATCAACAGAGAAAGAATACAATTGGTTGTAATAACCCCGGAGTCCGTACAAGGAGACGGTCACAGACGCGTTTGCTCCTGACTTTGCGACGCATTGACCATGGTCACATGAGAATGACGTCTAAAATTCCCAGGCTTCCCCGCATTCATCCTCAGGAATGTTCCGTATTGAAGTCAAAGCAGTTCTGGTCCTTTCTGGGCCTCACCGACGCTTCTCGTCGTCTTCAAGCATGGGAATCAGTAGCGTCCAGGGCCAGAAAGAGCGAAGGGAAAGTATAATATTAATCAAGGAGGTCAAGAGAAGGCTCTAGATTGTTCGTCGAATGAATTCGCGTTTTTGTTGTCACGCGACAAAGCGGCAAAGGCCAAGGTTGCACCACATTTATCCCTTCTTTCCAATAAGGGGGTGGCGTAACCACAGTCCTATATAAATACTCGTCCTTTCCTCTCTTTCTCTCCATTCAGTACTACCACAGTCTCAGCAATCTCCAATTCTACCTTTCCACTTCACCACTTCATCAATTCTTCCATCTCCTCATCATGACCCGCACCGAGCGCTCTGCTTTCCCTCGTGCTGTCCTTAAGGACCGTTCTATCTCTCGGTCAGGATTCGACAAGTCCGTTCGAAAGGACGGCGGAGGTCCTCATAACTGGGGCCGTCTCGGAGAAGAAGCTCAACTTGAGTTTGCTGCTCTCGACGACGAGTCTTACGAGTTCGAGAATGACACAGAGAGCAACTCGAGCTCTAGTGGCTCTGATGGTGAGCCCCATATTTCTTCTCCGGATAACTAAGTATTTAGTACTGACTATGACTTTCCTCTTCAGCCGGAGATCTAGTCAAGAAACCAACCATAGATAGATCCAGCTCTTCTCCCACTCAGGAAGAGCTACAGGCTGCTAAACAATTCAGGAAGCACGCTTTGAAGGGACAGAGTACGTGTTCTCTGTGAAGGTGCTCACACGTATATCTGATCATCATCGGTTAATAGTCGACCTCGCTGCCATTGCACGCACCTCGGGTGCTGTTTCTACTTCTCCAATCACATCGGAGGTCCATGTATGTTGTTCCTTTTCACATCTTCATGCTAAATCTCATAACCGTCTCTCTCCAGACCTCTGTCTCTTTCTAATTTAATTGTAATAAGCACAAGTTTTCAGTTCATCCGTCATCGCATATCATCTTATCCTCTGTTTTGTCATTGGTCGAAAAGTAATTCACCTGTATCTCAAAATCCAAGAATGTTTCATTGTACATTATCCTGCTCTGCGCTTTCAATATAAAAGATCTTGCTCTACGACGTCCGCAGCTCTAGTGTAGCTAGTGAGCACTTTAGTTCCTCCGAATGTAAACCAGAAGCTTTCTCGGTGACGTTGTCTACGTTCACTTCCTGATCATATGCTTCCATGCCGTGCGTTTCAGGACGTTTGCGCTCAGAGCTGTTAACCGGTCTAAACGATTTTTGGCAGGATCAGAGATTCCAAGATTTGATCATGCCCTGAAGCACTGGAAGATATCACAGTGACTCAACACCATCTGATATCTAGGTTTCGAGCTAAACGTGTTCAGCATACGCACGATCCTTGCAGACGGAGACCAATGGAAACCACAGTGCCTTGACGTTGGACCTACACAGTATTCTGTGATGCAGAAGGAAGTACATGCACTCCCACCCGAGTCAGAAAGCCTGCGAAAGGAAGTCATTTAATGTTATAGAGATCATCATGACGCCTAAAGAGGGTACTTAGGTTTTTCCAGCCTGGGAGGACCCGGTCAAATGACACCCACAATCAAGCCGAGGCACAAGATTTTTCCAAAATCGTCGCATGTATAGGCTCTGGCACTGCCAACACTGCCAATGACGCTTCCATAACATCTATAGCGGAACCGTCGGCGGTCGGATTCGCAGGATGTATCAAAACGAAGGGTATTTCCAGGGTTTCTTCACAGAAGCATCTCGTTCTCGGAAGCCCAAACTTCACAGATTCTTGCCAGGTCAACCTGTTGGAGAACCGGACCCGGGGGAGTGAATGTGGCACGGATGTGCGTATAGAACGTTGACGGTCACTGTTTCAGTCAAGATGGGTGCAATTGGGCCATACCACTCGGCCTTCTCTGTTGCTGCGGAGAGGTCTTGTTCACTCTGGGCCATGACTTCTACTACATTCTCGGGCTTGCTGAAAGCAGTGAAGGCTTGGCGAATCGCGAGGGCGAGCCTCTGCGAGCCTACACGGGTCGCGAGCAGCGGCGTCGTCAAGAGTTTCGGTCTTCCATTTGAGATCGACTAATCACTGGCAGCGCGTCTGGTAAAAGGAACTTGACAAGTGTTCATATTCCCTGCAATATTCCCTGCAACTTCTGGCTTTCCCCATTTCCGTAGAGAGCCCACGATACTACAAACGAACGAAGGTAAGTTCTTGATAGATGTGACAAGACACGAAAATAGAAGACCGACCTGATTGACTTGTCGAATGGCGTGAGCAGATTGATGCACTAACTCGCAACATATGCAGACAAGTAATCTTGCACCGAAGTCTTCAACTAAACTCTTCTGTACATTCTGGGGCAAGATGTTCGCCTCGGTCCGTGGATTTATCCAGTGTACTGAAACATTAGGCTCCCCCACACGAGCAGCCATCGGGGGCCTTCGGAGGTCACTCCTGGGGTTTGCACGAAGACGACATCGTCTTGCAGCTTCGACGAGCTACCCTGATACTAGGAGCTGAAGAATGGTGGCGCGTAAAGGACGGTAAAGGATATAGCGGATCAAGGTCTTGATAGTCTCGAGAGAGAAGGAGGCTAACCACTGCTGATCACCTCATGAGGAGCACAAGTCATCTTTGGCAGAAGTGAGCGTAGTAAGTATGAGGGTTGGACTACCCTGTCATCGAGTTGAGATAGACTGTCGCATCCAACGACCTCGATAGGTAACGGAGAATCTGCGAGGAGAACCTGTTGAGCATTGGGAAAAACCACTGCACGAACGAATCAGAAGGAGGATCGGGGCATAAGTAGGCAAGGTATGCGGTGGATAACAACCAACGAGCAGTGGAGGGAGCTTGACAGAAAATAGCCCAGACTGCAGGAGCCAAACGCTCCTATCAGCATCGAAAAAACAAAGAACCCAATCCTCCTTAAAACTCAATTTATACATCGTCTTACGGTCTTCTCAACCATCCTCCAATTCGAAGTCCTTCATAGATATTCTATACAAAAGGAAAAGACTCAACATCAGCACAGCAGCGTAATATCGTAAAGATGACGGGACACCCACCTCAGGTCTATAAGCTCCACCATACCTCAAGTCAACACCTGCAAAAACCTGCGCCAAATCCATCGTGTTTTCAACGACAAACCCATGTCACGGCATGATCTTCAAATGCAAGAACTCCTGTGCAATCGAGGGAACTTTGACTTTACTTATGAAGGTAGTCAATTCGAGCCGGCAGGCGGAGAGCGCTATACGAGTCGTTAAGCTTTAAAGCTTTAAGGGTTTATCACAATCCTTTCCAAGCCTTGCGAGCTGAGGAGTGCACATTGAAGAACGATTGCAAAGTAGAACATTTCACTATCATGGACCGGTAGATTATTTTCGGCGCTTGTACCGGCGCTTGTATACTTTGTATGCGCACCGTTTATCAACAAACTGTCAAAATCGAGTGATCTCCTAGGCTCAGTAGTAGACAACTAGTAAATTGCCTCTCTGTAAACTGTACAACAATGATTGCAGTATCCGTCTATGCTGGTCGATTCCTGCTTCTCTTTCCAACCTGGGCCTGGAAACCACTCTTGATAGGGTTCACACTACGTCTACTTCCACAGCTCTCGCACGACATGAAGAAGATACGGTTCTCCTTCGTGAGCAGGGTATCGGGTGATTTACATGTTTTGCATGTGACATATTCGACTTCAGGGGTTTATTGGAAGTAAGTTACCATACTTGATCGGGAACATGCATAACATACCAATGTATCGTCGAAGCACATTTTCGACCTGCTTCTGCTGGAACCGACCTTTGATGACAAGGCGGCCAGCACCATCGACACTTCCCGTGGTACCCATTTCAGCGAATAAGAATTGTATGACATGTTCGGGCTAAAAAAGCATTGCCACTCAATTTCCAGGACATCACATAGAGCGACGTCAACGCACCTGACGATGCATTTTCTTGCAGATATCAGTGACGTTGGCGAAAATAGACCTCTTGTTACCCTCACGATGGATGGAAGGGGGGGCGATAGTATATCGTTTTTGAGAAGAAGTTGAAAGCAAAGCAGGGTTTGCGGCATGAAGAAGAGAGTAGAAGCGAGTTAGCAGCTAGAAACAGATATACGTTAAATCAGTGATACGTGAATATCTGACTTCAATGCCAACCTCTGGATACATGTAATCACGGTCACTCGTTAACCAGGGCTCATTCCCAGCATCCACGCCCACAGGAGCATCAGGTTGAGCAAATGGGTCGTCACCAAGGTCCGCATCATCGATATCAAGGTTGGGGTTCGGCTCAACGTCGTCATCCTCCTCATCGTCGCCGCCTGTCTTAGCTTTTGATTCGGTAAGTTCCTTCTCGAATGCCTCCATATCCAACGCAGCCTTTTTCGACTTTTTCTTCTTCTTCTTAATGTCTGAGAAATCGAGATCTTCGGTTATCGCAGGAGCCGCGGGCGCGGTTGTCGGTGTCGATGTACCAGAGTCATCTCCCAGGTCCAATAGATCGAGGAGATCAGATACACGAAATACGTGGATGCTCTGCACACTAACCAGGTCCATCGGAATGTCTTTCTTCTTTTTCTTTTTCTTGAGGTCACCGAACATCGCTTTGAAGTCATCGTCTTCCTTCTTATCCCCGGCCCCTTCCTCCGCACTCAATTTCATCTGTTCATGGGCGGTGGTTGGCCCTAGATCTACAGCCACTCCATTTGTTGTAGTGCTCTCGATGGTCTCGGGCGCGGGCGCGGTGGGATCTGCGTCTGCACCTAACGGATCTTCTGTGAAGGCAACTGCCTTCTTCTTTCGTTTCTTGAGCGAAGGATCAAAAAGTGGTTCCTCTGAAGCCATAATGATAGTAGAGAATAAAGAGTGTAAGTGCCCCACTGACTGATTTACGAAGTCGATTCAAAGTCCGCCACGACCGTGAGAACGTTTGAGGAAGGCAAGCCGAGAGCGTCCGACAGCAAATAATTCATCCACAGTCCCTCCATGCTCGCTCGACAGAGTCTTGCCCGTGTCGCTGCCCAGCCTTCGCTGCGGGCAGCGCCTACCAATGCCAGGAATATGGCTACCCTTCGGGAAATCGAATTGCGTCTCAAGTCGGTTCGTAACATCGAGAAAATCACCAAGGTATGTTCCTAAAATTATGGAGACCTTCAGGTATAGACGCGAAGTTCTTGCTTTCTAGTCCATGAAAATGATTGCTTCGACTAAGCTTAACAAGGCTCAGAGAGCTATGACGGCTGCTAAGCATTACGGTGAAGCAAACGCAGGCATGTAACAAGTCTTTCCTGTACTAGAATGATGGAAGTTCATATATTCTCTAGAGGTTTTCGAGACAGCCAAGGACGGTACTTCTGGATCCCGCAAACTCTTCCTCGTTGTCTCTTCCGACAAGGGTCTCTGTGGTGGTATTCACTCGTCTGTCACTAAAGCGACTCGCCGTGCATTCAACAACGCACCGGACTCTCCCCTGCCAGGCTCTACCATTGATTCCGACTCTCCTATTATGGTCGTTGGTGACAAGTCTAAAGCACAGTTGTCGCGTGCACTACCCGACAACCTCAAGTTGACGTTTAACCAAGTCGGAAAGGACGTGCCTACCTTTGCTGATGCAGCTGGCGTAGCCGACCTCATCTTCAAAAGCGGTGTTGAATATGACTCTGTTGTCCTCGTGTACAACAAGTTTGTCTCTGCCATCTCTTACGAGGCTGCTGCATTAGAAGTCAAGGGTGAGAAGGGATTGAAGGAGAGTGGTGAGTACGCTTATATGAACCAGCCGGTTTCTGTCTGAATTCTTTGGCAGAGGGCTTCAAGAAGTATGAAATGGAGGATGATTTCACCAAAGACCTTGCTGAATTCTCACTCGCTAACGCCATCTACGCTGCCCTTGTCGAGGGTCACGCTTGCGAGATTAGCGCTCGCCGAAACGCCATGGACAATGCATCCAAGAACGCCTCTGACATGATTGGCACTCTTACGATGCAGTACAATCGTGGTCGCCAGGCAGCAATCACTAATGAGCTTGTCGATATTATTACTGGTACGAAATTTTCACTTTCTCCGTATGCTCGAAATTTACCTGACATGTATTTTCTCTTCTTAGGTGCAAGTGCTCTGTAGACGTTGTTACTGTCTTTATAAAACGTCAATAGATATTTGCCTCGGAGCGGGCATCTGATAAATGTGCACGGTAGATAAGGAGTTTGTGAGCTGCATCGGACCTGCAAGGTGGTTTAGGTGTGAGGTAAATCACACACCTGCCTTGATCATATCATGAACTTCAAAAATCGTGTCTACGTCGCGATATCTGGTCTTGCATTAGAACTCCCGCAAGATTTAACGTCCACAATTTGATGGCGGAACTTGATGAAAGGTGGTGTTTTGCTCCCCACATCGAGCACCTCGGCACCCACTGCGTTGGTACATGTTCATCATCCTGACACCGTCTGATCTTCCTTTCGAGTTGCTGCAACTAATGAACGCGTTTCCATTTGGATTGAGGGATTGTTCGTACACCAAGTTGCTCTTTGTTCCTTTCGTTCCTTCGCAAGATGAAGCAATGCGTCTAGTCGGGTTGTATCAAAAGTATCAATGGTAAATGGTCCTTTAAAACAAACCGTATCACTGACCTTTTTGTAGGGCCGACCCGTTCTATCAGAGCAACCTTCAACACACCGTAGAGGCCGTCTATCACTCTGCTGGTTTTATGGCCATCGACGAACTTCATTCTCATGAAATTGCAGTATTCTTTATGATGATGGCTTGGGGATCGCTACATGGTACCGTGGGTTTCTTGCCAGACTCTGCTACGAAAAAGTATTTCGCACTGGCAAAGGCGGCTATCTCTCTCCAATCCACCCCGCAGGAAGTCAACTGTTATACGGTTCACGCGCTTATATTGATGATAAGATTCATCTATACTTCTGATAAAACAAGCAACGAGATTAGATGGATGCTACTAGGTCTTGGGGCAAAAATTGCTCAAAGAGTGAGAATTACATATTACGTATCAGTCGAGCTACTGTTATTGACCCCACCTTTTGATTATTTCCAGCTTGGACTTCGTGAGTCGTGGACGTGGTTACTGGCAAGCGGATGCACTGAAGATTTCAACCACAGATCGTGAGTCTCCAAACCTGAAACTGAGCTACGATGAACGACAGTGGCGACGTCAACTTTTCCGGGAGCTCTTTGTCCTTGATTCCTGGATGGTAGGTCAAGTATTAAGTAGATGGACTTCCTCTCTCTGATATGTTCTAGAGTCTCGTCACCGGAAGGCCACCTTCGATGATGCTGCAACATTCTGATTGCAAATTCCCAGACCACTTTGAGAATTTAGTCACAGCTGACGGAAAGAGCGAACAGGTTTATGGGTGTATGTTCTAACCACGATTTATGGCTAATACTGTTGCTTATGACTTACCGTAAGGTATGCTTGGAGGTATAGATTTGTCGCCAGTTGTCTGTCACTTGTCGTCCAGCATTGTTTCAACATCAGGCAACATTCTTGTGCCGCAATCCTGAATATGGACAAGAACATCCGTCAGTTCCCGATCCCTCAATATCTTCTGCCCTCTGCATCTCATGCGGAGGCACACCATTGCTGGCCATCAGATCCTCATCGAGCTATGCAGCAAGATGTCGGAGCTAGCATGAAAGAACCCAGTAAAGCAATCCGGCTTTCCGTCAAAGGTGGAACTGACTACTCCCGTAGCGCTTATCTTCTTACATAGGCCTTATTTTTCGCAAGCTCTGAGAACCCAAGTGACCCACTCAAACATGAATATTCACCATCCTTGATGGCTGTTCATAGTAGTGCTGCACGCATATTCACTTTCGCAAGAGAAGCATACTCACCCGAGGTGTCCAGCCGAGCATGGATTCTTTGGTCTAACGTCTTTGCTGCTTGTGTACATACACGAGTGTTCTCTCGACGATGTAGACAACTGATGTCGAATACAGGTCACGTTGGGGGCTATCGTTTTGAAGAGTCCTGGCTGTTCGCTGGCTTCGAATGCCTTGAATGGGCCCACTAAAGCAAGGCATATCACTTTTCGCGGAGGGCTCTGTACTTTGTTGTCCGATTAAGAGCTTAGTATGTGTTTATCGCCTTGTGCTATGACAGATTCCTTACCTACCATTCAGCCTACACTGGAAGGTATCCTCGAACGTGCTAATGCATCCTATTCCAGATTTTGCGCCAGTTGTACAATAATACACTTGCCAAATAGTAATCTCGAGGATGAAGGCCATAGCAATACAAGTGCGAATAAGGTTTCCCTCTTTCCTTTTCCCAATCAGGCGTACATGGTCAACAATCCGCATTTTCCTGATTTTGGACCCGATGTTACTGCTCCTTTCTCGTCCCTACCTTATAAAGCAAACGTAGACACTCAACCTACGGCTACCATATCATCCGACGTCAACGTGTATTTCAGTTCGACGTTCCAGTCTGGCAATATCGGTAGCTCTGCGGACACATTCGAAAGCTCGGAAGACTTTTGGAAGCAGATTGCAGCAGAGATTGGACTGGAAGGGATGTGACGAGCTTCGTTAGCAACGTGTGGTGTTTCTTGTACTTGTGATTGTATACTTTCGCTGCTCTGCTAATTTAGCATATGACTTATAGGAGACTACGGGTAAATGCGCGAAACGGCTGATTTCGTTTGTTGGGGTTGACTTTCTGTGCAACCACCCCTGTTGACAATGAGGGCTCGTTATGTCATACTATAAGCATCCAAACGTCAGGATTCCCAATGCCAGTGGGGTCTGCTGCTGTCACTTCTCCAGATTGGCAGCTGGATTTACTTTGAGAGCCTTTGGCGATTGGAACCGAAGCAAGTACGTACCATTCTATCATCTCAGTGCGACTCTCAAGTCCACAGGTAACCACATCCACTTAGCTTGGTACTGCATAGTTGACTACCGCGTGAAATAAGCATGCATATTTGTATCTCTTTCAGTGATTGCCTAGACTGGTCGTCAGTGGTGCAAGGCTACATATGAACAGTTACCGACCCCGACCCCCTTTTTGAAATAGCGCTATGTTCGGCTAGTGACGTATGCACTTGATAAATAGTATTGGCAGATTGGTACTTGCAGGTAGTTACTGTTTAATATAAAGTCCAGTGCTCAAGAGTGGATTTGAGAATAGCAGAATTCACGCTTCGCCGCTAGTTGGCCGACCTTATGCATTCGAGCGCTTAGAGAGCGTTTTCCAACCTCGTGCCTGCCACGACGTCATTTATTTGGTTCCAGAGCTGGGGTCAAGCATATAGAATCAGGGTGTCACGAGACATTTATTGTTCAACGTTGTCGTCGACGACCAGCTTTCTTTCGTTGTTTTTGGTGGCGACGAGCTCAATGTCTGCTCCGATCACGCCACCCCGTCGTACAACGTCTAATCCTGCATATCATGCACTGGTGCATAGCGGCACTGTTTCTCATGGCCCCGCAAGACCCAATTCTCCATCTCCAAGTACCTCTGGCTTCTCCTTAATTGGAGCAGACGAGGCAGAACATGCTAATGACTATGAATATTGGAGCTACAATACAAGTATACCATACAAAGGCTTCGGATCGTTTGGAAGACGGGCTGCTATCCATTCAACTCCAACTTTAAATTATTTCTCCTCATCCACATCGTCACCATCGTCTAGCTCCGGTGTATCGGCTCAGAATTCTTCTTTGAAGACCCTTTTCCCCCGGCTTTGGGACGTCTTGATTTCGTCTCCTACTCGGAACATTCTCTCCACTTCTTCTCCTCGCTCTGCCTTATCTGTTTCCCCCACCGCTTCATGCCCGCATCGCCGACATTCGACGTATAATGGGTTCAACTCTCATTCGCATCCGCATACTCCTCCGCTGGGTCGCCTTACTAAGGGGAAAGCGCGCGCATGCCAGTGTGCCTGTAGGATGTACAGTGCACCTGACAATGATTTTCCCGATAGCGAGAGCTCTGATTCTTCCTCCGTACGGCATTCTATATCGTCACAGTATTCATATATCAATTACTCTGACCTCCCTCCTCTTGATGGGGAGGAAGGCGAACTCGTTGATGTGGATGATGAAGCTTGCTTCGTGCCGTTGAATCATATTCGCTACACTTGGAGAGGAGGTTCAAAACAGAGCTTCAGTAGAGCTAGGGTCGTGACAGGTATCGATATCTTGTCATTGCTACCCACCGAATTAGCATTGCACGTTCTCGTTCTCCTGGCGTCTGAACATGTCGTTTCTTCGCCATCTCATCGTACTCCGCGTACAGCTCGTGCATCTCAGCTCTTGTTTCAAGTAGCGACAGCTACACCGGAGCATCGTCTCCAAGATATACTCGCTTGTTCTCTAGTCTCCAAAAGCTGGCGACATCTCGCCCTTGACAATAGCGTTTGGCGCGTGCTGTTCGAGTTCAGGTGGGGTGATGGTAGGGTTGGTGGTGGTATTACCAAGGACACCGAATGGGTTCAGACGTACTTGAGGCGAAGAGACATGGTAGTGGGGGAGAAAAAACTACCTGCTCTGCCTGCAGGCGAAGGGTAGGTATTTACGTCTTCGGAGTATTTGCAGTTTCTAAATTTTCTCGTGTAGTGCATCATTTCCCGAGGTGGCTTCGATGACGACACTTGACTATTTCCTGTTATACCAAGAACGTTTGGAGCTTGACAGACGATGGGCTGGTTCTGCTTTCACGAAGCGCATTTCTGTTACCCCGACATCGTCGCCTATGCCGTCCAATGCCCAGCTCACTCTTCCGCACTCTCGCACTGCCTCTCTTACTCCTATCTATACTCCCGAATCGAGTCCTATGTCATCCTCGTCCTCTTTCCGATATTCTACCTCCACATCTACCATAGTAGGTGCTTCGGGCACGCGGCACTCTCGGTTATCTCCTAACGACGCTTTCTCCATAAGTGAACACTGGGACAAGTGGGAACCAGAAATACTGAAGCTTAGTGGTCACAACGATAGGTTTGTGATGTCTTCCTCGTTACTTACTCCTGTTGATGTTCTTGATTATGATCTAGTGTCTATTGCATCGAGCTTCCATCGTCTACTACGTTTGCAGCCGATAAATATTTCATCACCGGCTCTCGCGACCGCACGATCAAGATGTGGAGTGCGAGAACTGGTCGATGCATAGGAACCTTCAGTGGGCATTCTGGCAGCGTGCTGTGTCTCAAATTCGTCTGGGACGGTGAGGGTGACGAATTAATGGCTGATGATACGAACATTGACGAGAATGGGCTTAATCATGAACTCGAGCTGGAAGATGTCGCAAGAAACAGAAACAGGTATAGATATAGCAACGGTTCTCAGGATGTCATGGGCAGAAGAGGGACGTTGTACTCCGGCTCGAGCGACTGTACAATCTGCGTTTGGGATGTTTGGGTGATTCCTCGTGGGTCTTCTAATCAAGCCTCGGACACAGCTTTGGCAGACCAGGATCAATATGAAGCCAAAGCTCACGTTCACACGGTGTTGCGAGGTCATACCAGTGGCGTTCTTGATTTAAGAGTGGATAATGACTGGGTCGTTAGCTGGTGCGTTAAATGTATAATCTTATGAATTCAAAGCTGACCCATGCCCCAGTTCCAAGGATACGACTATCCGTGTCTGGGATCGACGGACATTGAAACCCCACAGGACTCTGCGAGGACATGAGGGACCAGTCAACGCAGTTGGTATGGAGGGCGGTCGGGTAGTGAGTGCTAGCGGTGATGGAAAGATGATTTTATGGGACGTGTGCAGTGGTGAGAGATTGAGGACCTTCGAAGGCCACGATCGTGGTTTGGCGTGCATTGAGTTCCAGGTACGCCTTCACAGCATGCGCACATTACCGTCCGAATTAACTTTATTTCCAGAATGGACTCATTATATCTGGTTCGAATGACTGGAAGATCAAGATTTGGTCGGCATACACTGGGGAATGTTTGCGCACGCTCCAAGGGCATGAGGCTCTTGTAAGGGCTTTGGCGTTTGACCCGCGTAGCGGCTTGCTGGTCAGTGTTAGCTATGACAAGAGTGTGAGGGTCTGGGACGTCAAAGATGTGCTGGATGGCAGAGATTCCATAAGGGATGAGGCAAATGATAATAGTTCTATGCTGAGGGTGTTCAAGAACGCGCATACCAGTCACATTTTTGATGTAAAGTTCGATGTGGGAAGGATCGTCAGGTAAGTCATCGTCGTCTTGTTGAACAGTTACTTGGCTGACCTCTTGGATTTTCCTTAGCACATCGCACGATCAAAAGATTGTCGTCGCAGATTTCTCTCGCGGATTGGAGAGCGCTGAGCTGTTTGTATGATTATTTGTTGTAAGGGTATAGGAGAAAGGTTGAGTTTCTTTTGACGGCATGAGGGGGATTTTGTATGTATTGGCTACGATCCATCGAAAGCCGACTGAGTTTCATTTTCAATTGTTGTTTTGCCATCCTTTATCCGATATATGCGTTCGCTCTCATTTTCTTTTTTGCTGATTGCACAAATCATTTACCCTGAATGCTGTCAAACTCATAACTGTAACAGCATAAGTATATATATATGTATATTATCTACCATACCATTTCCTGCAGCCACGAACTTCCACTTCTCTTGCACAACTACTACTTCTTCCAGTTTCCACATGACCCTTTACGAACGTGACGTCGATATACATATGGAGGACGTGGCCGTGTATCTTGCACGGTTGCTGGCCAAGTTCCAGATATCCGAGACTTCCATACATGCTGCCATACCTTTGCGATGTTCAAGGTAATTAGATCTTGTCGTCGAAATGAATCCTGTGAGAAGTAGCGGATAGTATCTAAAATACTAGAATCGTCCCAAGGGTTTGCTCCTAGACTTGCAAATTCCATGGAACGGGTATAGCATACCGCAGTGAGAATAAGCTTGACCGTTAACGGCGACTCCTTAGTAGATAGAATTGCAAGGCTGTACGTTTTGTACAGTGTTCCTCGGCGAGCAGGTGAGCAGTGCAGTTTGTGGCGAAGCGAGTCTGCTGGCGTGTGGTAGCATTTAATGAAGCGCAGCATGAAGAAGTTTACGCAAGTGCATGGAATTTTCAAGCCTCCGGGTCATAATTTTATGAAACACTCCTTGAAGACTTCTTGAATACTTCTTTCTGTGAGAACATGAAAGATTCCACCTGGAGTCCACCGACGCGGAACGCTGAAACTGTCCGTTGGACGGAGTCATCGACACACCATCACAATGATAATTTCAGACTTCAAAACCTCGACATATTCAAGTAAGTTGAAATGAACCTCGACATATTCAAGTAAGTTGAAATGATAACTCGAAATGTGTTCATTCACCTTGTCACCGAGCCACAGAACAGAAGATGGGCACAATTTTTGAAAGTTCTTGAATTTTAGACGTAATTCCGTCATGCTACTAACTTGAATGGGTCCAAGAAGAGCGCTCAAATTGCACATTCATATCCAGCCCCACTAAAGCCCGTCGGCGTGACCTCTCCGGTACAACGGAGTGCTTTCCCAGTGGTTTCATACGAAGACGACTTACGGTGCAAGCGGTCGATTTGTCACTGTGGGTCCTTTTTCAACCAACTGCGCACTCGCCGTTGTATCATGTATGTATGCCAACCTTTCCTGCGCTTTCCCCGGTTCCGGTACATCTGTTCGATGACTTGTTTCAGTTATCAAACTGCGAGAGTTTTCTGACTCGGCGATGGACTTGTCAGGAAGTCTAGAGGGCGAGCGCCGAGATGAAATGTGACAGTGGCGCGCGCCGGGCAGAGGATGATGCCTAGCTGGTGGAGGAAGCAAGCTGCTTGATCACACAGAGCAAGTCCTTGGCAATGCATGAAGGGATCGTGAACAGAATGCTCCTGACAGCTCCTGACAGTGATAGGAATTATTCGTGTCCTGTTCGTGTCCACTCAAAACGTCCGAAAGGCAGCGGATCCTTGGAGCACAGCATACAGCCGGCGATAATCACTTTCGATTTCTGGTCATCTATACAGCCTCACTGCTGGGACGTAGATCAGATCGTAAGGATAGTGATGATGACTCGAGATGGATCAAATGTACGTTCTACGAGACGAGTCCCTGTACATAGGTGACTTCTGCCCTGTTGACAGCATTGATATATATAAACCCCGCAGGAGAATCCAACATATGGACGTCCATACGTTTCGTAAAAACGCTTTCTCATCTTCCACATGTCATCCCCCTCCTCCTCCTCAAGTAAAACAAAAGCTCTCTCGTACCCAGACGCGATCAAGGTCTTCAACGACGAGGATGTGATAGCGCAGCTAGGGGATACATGCCTTAAATTAGCTCAAACGAGTTTCGAGCTCCTGAAGGCCTTTGAGACCATAAGCACCCAACTGCATACCTTTGATATGCAGGGGCAGACCGCTCCTCTCAAGCCACGATGGGCCAGCCTTCAAAAGGTAGGAAGGTTGTTTTGTCAAGAAACGGCACGTGTTGATACGATGGCGTATCACTCTAGGACTTTTCTGACCTCCTGTGGCAGCACAGGGCTAATGCTGGTTATATTTCAGGACGCCTCAGAAGTGAGTCGCAGTGGATACGATGCCTGCCTGATTTCTTTTATTAAGTTTTTCCTCTAGTGTTCTGCACTGTCATTCTGCCCCTCACAATTCGCAATACAGGCCAGTATGAAAGTGCGTCTGGCTCCTCTTATGAAAAGGCACAAGTCCTTCAATCCTACATGAACGTAAGACAGATAAGTGCCGCGTATTTCGGTTAACCCTGATAGAACTGGGTTTAGATATCTTCCGATCATGCTGCGTTAACACAAAAGTTATCGGAGCATGCCCTGGATTTCAACTCCAACTTCAATTCCTTTCATACGGAGTTTGCTAAAATTGCTAGTCAGCGGGTGACATCTGGACAGCGTGAATTGAAAGACTTGGTCCAAAAATTGTCTGAGCTGGAGACCGTGGTCAAAGAGTAAGTTACTCATCCTTAGTCTGTATTGACGACTACTCACCTCTTGGTTTTAAGAATCCACCTTGCAGTAGGGTTGCTTTCATTCGTTAGCTATGCCGGACACTGACCATCGTAGAGTGGCCAGGTATCGGAAGCAGATGTTACGTATCTGGCATTTGCTGCTCTGAGAATGTGCGCATCCTCGGGGAAGAGGGCAACCCGGATGAAAATATCTCATAAACAACTGGTAACTCCATAACATACACTTTGAGCTGAGCAGCTGACATATGATGGTGTCAGGCACTTCATGGGACAGACCTTAACGCAATCGCCAAGTTGTATAACCGTTTAGACTGTCGGTACATTTTCATTCGTTCAAGCTCGTACTAATCGTAAACTTAATCTAGACACAGAAACGGAGATGGCTCACGCTCACTACGCGTCACAAGTCAGTCAGCGCAAGACTGACATAACGACGACCATTCGGACGGAAATGTCAAGCTTGGTCTCCGATGAGATGCTCACCATCGAGACCACCCTAAGCTACTTCATGGCTATATGGTCCAGATTGCAAGCTGATTGCTACAGTATCTTTCAGTGGCTTCAGACATCGTCCGATTACACAGTACGTGTTCTTTCATTTCAGTGCACCTTTTCACTGAAAATTGTTGGAATGTACTTCACTGAAGCACACACCGCCATGCGTCAGGATTTATCAGGAATCAGGCCGCACCCTATACATGACCATCGCTGAAACCCTTGATGTGTACATTGCCGCTATGGATCCATCGCATTTCCAGCACTGAATAGTGCTAGTGAACGCACATCATTCAGCTCGTCATTATTCAAATCCACTTCATCACCCCGAGTTGTATTGACCTATTGCACAATATCAGGCAACGTTCTCATCATCCAAACTTTGCGATTTGCGGGGGATCAGTGTCCCTGACGCAGTTAAGATGCCATCGACTGATATGCTCAACAATTTTGCTGCCCCAGTCTGTCATGCCCTGAAACACATTTGAGGGGTGTATGATGCACTGGCGAGTTTTTGATAGCACAGGCGTGGATTATGCGAGTAGCATATGTTACATTCTCTTCTTGCAGCTAATTGCCGCAGGAGAGTGGGAACAGGATTTTGAGGTACCCGACAAGGCCATAGCCTACTAAAAACACGCGCCCCCGAAGACCATCTAGGATGCCTTATGCACATTGGCCGCCAATCGAGAAAAATGCTGGACACAGTTGCTGAACTTAGTGGCATACCAATTGTAAGCGCATTCGCAAACTCCGTATGGAATTTCGGGATCCATCTTGTGGAAGACGTCGATGAGCCATTTTCACAAACCGACAGACCTTGGGAAGAGAATCGTTCCTGGGGCCACTTCATCAAGAGTTGATGCCTACAAAGAAGGCTTTGCCTCAGAGACAGACTGAATTGTCTAGGCAGTAATTCGAGAGGTTTGACCCAAACTGTACTGCCTGGATCATTGCGTTGATGCTGACGACCATGGGACAATGGAAGGCCAGCTGAGTCAGGCGTTGTAAAAAACTGGCAGCCTTGATAGAAACGATCCAGATCACCAAAAGCATCACTAAAGATGTTGAGCAATGAATGATTTCGATCAAATCCTGAAAGATGGAGCGCCTCAGCCTTCGGGAGAAGATTTTAGTGATGTAGTGGCTGAGCTCGTTACGAACTTCTCCTGCGGAATAGCACTTGTCACCCAGAATGAGGCCAATCTTTTCCCAAGGGCAGGTTACGATACACACTGCAATTCAGGAATCGTAGGTTGAATGCCATCTCAGCAAGTTTGGAATCCTGCCATACTGCCCAAGTCACGACGTCGACATGCAATGACAGCCTGAGAGAGAGGGAATCGATTCAGCTGCTGAAAAGCGTGCTGAATATAAATGACTCGGAGGCGGCGGCGATGGTCACATATAATGCATGTGATGACTCGTCTTTCAGATTATTCAACGTTCAACGCGAAGGTAACGTTGCAACGTTGAAGCTTGGAAGACGCGTCCCCATGGTATATACCGATGTGGTCGGGAAATAATGCATTAATGGCCCGGTGATAGCCGTTGCCTAGGCGCCCAACTGGAAGCCACATACTGGCAGTGGCAGCAGACAGCGACAGATGAAAGACACGGTAGAGATGTATTCAATTCTTTCTCAAAGGTATACATACGTAGATCCTTGATATTTGTCGTTCGGCGCGGGCGTGGTACACATACAACCCAGTGTCGGTGTGGAACTTGAAGCTTGAGACTTTCCGAGTTTTGACAGTCGGAATCCAGAATCTTGGGAGGGGAGCACACCTGAAAGCGCCACAAGATAGTGTGTAGAGTAATATATGCAGAATTGTCAAATTTTGTACAGCAGCCAGTTTCTAGCGGCAGTGATAAGTAGTGAGACTGAGTCAACGGCACCTATGTAACGGCTAGTCAGTTACAAGCAATGTGATTGTAGATAAAGCAAAGAGTATTGCATGAAAATCATGCTGACTCGTATGTAATACAGAAAGCAATATATAAGAGGCAAAGCAACACCATATAAAAGTACAGAATATTCCCTATATTTACTCGCAAAATTTATCAGAGAACTATGCTCAAACTATCCTGGTCATCACCAAGGCCATCGTATCGTATTAAATCTGTTAGCTCCAGAATCAGCGACAAGTTAATCAAACAATATGAGCGGCCAAAGCAGAACGTCGCAGTGCCCGAATTTGGGAAGAAGCACGTGAGTGCAGACCAAGTCTCGGCCCGTCGGAATCCGTGGTTGCGGGTTGGTAACTTGCTTCAGTTGCGGACAATCAAGAAATAAGCATATCAAGTATGAATGCAACGGGTCCTGACAAACATCCATAGTGACCTCCATTTTTATGAAGGTCGAACTGATATAAGATGCATCAGTGGTTATCAAGAGAATAGAAGAGGTATAACATACAGAATATGATAAGCACAGGGATGCTATCAGCATAAGCCCCAATTTCCACGAAGCTGACCTTCTCTGCCCTGCACAGAGATTTCAATGGAAGAAGGTTTCCGAGTTCCCAAGAGTCTCCAGGTATCGCACCATACGTCTTGACTCCAGCAAGTCGCAGAGACGATGCAGACAGACAATCTACAATGGATAAAACAAAATCGCTCTTGCTTCTCTCCGATGTCTTATTCGGGTTAAGGCCGTATAGGGAGAAGGAGATAGAGCGTATACCGGATGGCAGATACATGAATGCATGGGATGGGAGATTTTGTGAGCAAATGAGATGGAGATGGCGGAGACTTGACATCTCCGAGAAAGAAGGACGTTCAGTTTCGAGTTTATTTATAGAGTTGATATTCTTTAAGCAGAGATAGCGGACCTTTTGGCAAGTGGTCTTGTTAATCAAAGGCAGCGCCGGAAAACGTTCTGTAGCTTTGATTCTCGTAGCTTCAATACACAGGTCCTCAACTGTGTTTCCCGCGATGGCTAGTACTCTTTGACACAAAGCAGGAAGCATGCGCATCTCCACATCCAGCTTCACGCTGAATCGAATCAGATTGTGGACCTTGAGCGTCGTGAGCTTTGAGTTGATCGACCCGTGAAGGGTGAGCTGAAGATCTTGTAAACGAGGGAAGAGGGATACTATTTCATCCATATACTTGGCTGCGCATGATGCAGAGAGTGTGGTGATTCTAGGTGGCAGCCCGGTGAGAGCCCTCTGCAGTAGAGACTCTGTCAGTTCTGAAAAGGATATGCGACACAGTTGGGGACAGCGCTCCAGAAACTGACGCAGGTCCGTATAAGGTTGCATGCTGTCAATAGAATCATCGCACCATCTCAAATACACGCCTCGAATGTGATGTCTTAAGTCAGGTCGGGCATCTAGGGTGCGAAGTAGCAGAGGTAAACTCGCTGCAGGCCATGCATGATGTTTGGAAGTAGTCCACGTCCTGCGGGAAGGTGATATCCACCCGACATTATCCACGTGTATGTCTCTATATAACCACCGCTCTACGGTCGGTCTGAGAGAACGACACACAGAGGAGAAGGCGCTCAAGTGAAAACGGGCAGTGGAGAATGTGGTGTAACCTTCCGAAAGAAAAAATCCAGCTGCATCCGCAGTGCGATAGATAGGGTAGCAAAGTCGTTCCGCGATCTCCTCAATTATATCATGAGGAAAGTCGGAAAGCGAAATTGGATGGACTACCTCGATTTATTAGTGAGATCAACCAAAAATATGACTGGGACTGCATGACTCACCCTCTTCGACTCTGTTGGCCATTTTGTCGTATTTTCTTCGTTCCATATTGCAATTGTGGATGTCTTTATGAAAATCATTGCGGTGAGCAGGTATAGAACACGGTGAATGCAGAGGACGCATATATGGTAAAGTGGCTCCTGAGCAACAGTTAACGCGTTGAATATTATATAGAAAAACATCGTGTTAGCCATGCTGCCATCAATGACAATGCACTTATACAGCGAGAAAGATTGCAGTGTCTGCGATGCTGAATAAAGCCTGAGGAGGAAAACATTGTTTCACTGTTGTCACGACTGGCAGCGGGTATTCGGTCCGACATCGCCGTCCTCCCGCGAACCTGTCCTCATCCACCGCAATTTCGAACTAGATCATCAATTATAACTACATACCACACTCTAGTTTCTCCTTCTCTTTACCATGAACCAAAATCACGGCCTACAAACCTGCGCACTCATCTTTGACTTAATGGGGACGTGCACGAACTGGTCATCTTCTATCGTGTCGGAGCTGAAAGCTCAACCTACAGCCCCGGGACTTGACTCTGAGCAGGCTTTAAAATCTCTGGCGGCTGATTGGAGAGCTGGGTTCTTCAAGGAAATTCACTACAAGTTTCAGTCGGGCGCACCCTTTGAGGATATAGATGTTACTCATCGTCGGGTATTGGATCAACTGTTGCTTCGGGACGAGACGTTCGTTGAATTAGATGTATGGGACGATGTTATCAGGGCAAAACTTGTTCAAAGCTGGCATTCCCAAGAAGGCAATACACTTGAATCTTGTTCCTTGAGTTCTCTTGGACTAATAGCTAGGAACCATCTGTAGCCTGGCCCGATGCTGTTCAGGGAATCGAACGACTGAAGAAGAAATATTTTGTGTGAGTTGAAGGTTTGGTCAGCCTACAGGTGAAACACCTTCACCGAGATTGTAGAGTTAATGGTCCATGGTGTGATTGTCACTGATTGATATTTACAGAGTGGTACTAGCCAACGGTACTACCCGCCTTCAGTTGGATATCGTTAAATCATCACAGCTACCCTTCCACACACTTCTGTCTTCACAGCTTTTAGGAATGACGAAGGTTTCTTTGTTTTCTCTGTTATGTTCTTGTTAGTAATCTTATTCCTGTATTTTACAGCCTCATCCCCAAATATATCTCAAAGCTTTGACATTGCTCAATCTTAAACCCGAAGAGTGCATCATGGTTGCTGCTCACGCATATGACCTTCGAGCTGCCTCGAAAATGTGAGTGCTCGGTGCGTAGTATCGGTTAGTGTCCTAAAATAGCCCTCTATTATGCAGCGGTATGAGAACAGCTTACATTCAGCGAACAACAGAAGACCTTGATGAAGACATGGAACAAGTCCGGAAAGATTGTGATTTGTTCATTCAAGGACTCGATGGTAGTCAAGTTTGCGGTTTGAACACTTTGGCTGATGTACTGAATGCCTAGTTCCTTTGAGTTTTTGGTCCTAGCGTGATGATATTACACACAAGCGAACCTATATACCGCCTTACATTCGATTTCTACGACTACTCACGACATGTGTATAGTCCCACACTCTACACGTCTCCATATCTACACTGAGTATGAATCAAGGAGATGGCTGGGGTAACAAAATAGTCTAGTGGGTATGACACGAAGGCTCCAGCAGATAGCGAGTCCCAAATTAAGTATAGATTTGTTAGTACGAATTCTGAATGAAGTATTGCATTCCATCCTTCATTCGCTCTTGTCCGAGTCAAGGTCTGCGCCGTTTTCCACGACTTTAGCCTTGGCGCTGGCTACACTGCTCTTAGCGAGCCTTTTGGCCCTAGCGAAGAGACCAACCTCCTTGTCACGTATGAAATTAATGATAACCATGGGCCACGATGGATGCGAAGGAAGGGTATCATAAAATTCAGGCGCCAGAGCTCGAAGAGCAGGGAGGCGAGTCCATGCAACGGAGGGAAAGTCGTGATGCTCGTTGTGGTACCCAACCTTCTTTAGATTAGCGAAAGAGTGGTTGTTGAAGGAGAGGTAATTACTTACATTGTACGCAAGGAGGTTCAATGGCCCGTAATAGCTGAATGTTTCTTGCTCCATCCCATCCCAGAGATAATGCTCCGCGATGAAGTGGCCAGCACAGGGATGGAGGCTGCCAGCAAAGAAGCTACTAGCAATAAGATATATAAAGGGTCTTGCGCCAAACGTTTGAACCAGCACGTAGTCGAAGAGAATCTGGATGACTAAGTTCGATACGTGCCACATCGTCAACTTCTGAGAGCGAACAAAGGTAGGACGTAGAGCGTAGAAAAGGATCTGAAAGGTTCTAGATTTTCAAGGTATCAGCCATTCTAGCACTGTCAAAACAGAAGAAAAAACACGACGAACGCGAAGAAAACCTTGCCCAGGACATTATTTAGGCATAAGAGCTCCAGACGAGTAGGTAGATCGGTATCAATACCGTCTTGTCCGAGAAATTTGTGATGCTCAATATGATACCTCTACGATACGTTCAGACGTACGTGAGTTATGATGGATACAACACGCCAGTGGACACTTACCTTGAACGCGGCAGAGTACGGAATTCCAATAGGCAGATTGGCAAAGACAGCCAGCGCTTTGTTGGCGAAAACGCCCTTGAACGCGAGATTGTGTGTTATTTCATGAATGGCAAGGAAAAGATTGTGATTGGCAGTCCCGCCGATGGCATAGGCACAAAATATAAACAAGGGTGATAACGGACGTGTGTTTCGCAAACCAAAAGCGGTGACAAGTTGCAGCAAAACAACACAGAATACAACGTATTTCGTGAGGGGTTCGTATCCCATTAATTTTGTGACCTTCAAGATGTATGATTTGAGGCAGGGAATTATGTGAAGAATCCTTGCGACGTACCTCAGGATGAGCCTTCATAATCGCCATTCTGCGTGAACGATGAGGCTCTTCCGTCATAAGCCATAAGAAATCAGTCGGGTCCTGCGGTGGTCCAGGATACGACTTTCCGTTGTCTTTGGCGGTCGGAGAGGCGACAACAGTTCGACGTGGCGACCTTCCTTCTTGCAAGGACTCTGCACCTCCGTACAGACTGAAATTTACGTCGCTCGTCATCTCGTTTTGCAACAGGCCAACGACTCCTTGGCCCAACTTCGACTATTTCAAGGGATTCAAGACCGAAAGGCGCGATCTGGTCTACGCAGGTCCGGATTGGACCGAGGATGGCCTAGTTAAGTGCGCGAGACAAAATTCAGACTGCCTCTGGACTGCCTTCCTTGCAAGTTGAAGACTTTCTGACTCCCGCTCCAAGTTCTTGAATCTTGACCGTCCGAGTTGGGTGGGTCAAATAGAAATCGGTCGATAAGCAGTACGTGAACAAATGTGCGCTACGGGCCGCTACCGTAGCTGCAAAAATCAAAGCCGACGGCAGTTCTAGAATGTCCAATCGCTCTTACTGTAAGTATGTAGTGCTGAGTGCTCTCACTATACGAAGTAACAAGAACTTCTCATGTCAATTTCTTCAGCTTATCTAGCATTAAACTAGGTTTTCTATTACCTGCTTGACGAGCTCGATATTTGCACTCTCCACATCCACCACCCGCCTCTCTTTCTGAAGAAGACCTTTGAACTCCTCCGGCATGACATCCCTCTCAAAGCTAAACTGAGGAATATTTTGAACTGCTTTAGACACTGCCTCGGAGAACTTAGCCGGGTGAGCCGTAGAAAGAATGATCTGGTGGACTGTTGGCGGGCTGGCTTCTACGTCAGGGATGAATCACAATCAGAACGCGGAAAACATACTTGTGCGGTGCCATTCTAGCAGCAGCACATAATCCAACAGCTGTGTGGGGATCAACGACATAGGAAGGCGTTCTCAAAAAATATGATCGGATGATCTCAAGAGTCTATGTCAATGATTGAGATCAGCTTCATCACAGGCAAGAAGATGATGTCTTCTTTACCTGTTCGTCACTGACACGCTCCGCACAAAAATCTCGCCTTGCAGCATCAAGCACAGCTACAGGAACCTCTACCTTCCCATCGCTCTTCATCTTACCCATCCAACCATTAACGATTTCTCCCGCTCTGCTTCTCCGATCGGACTCGCTTTCCGATACATTTTCGTAAGCCAGATACCACAGCAACCTCTCGAAGTTACTTGATACTAGGATATCCATTGCGGGGCTCAATGTCTCTTTGACACCGCTGCTATCCTGTGTTGCTTGTTTTCCGTCTGATGATCCTGCTGCTGGTTCCATTGAAGGTGCGGCGTCGAGGGGAGAAGAATCGACCTTTTCATAACGGCCCGTTTGCCAGAATCGTGCCAGGATGTCGTTGGCATTGGTGGCGACCCCCAGCTTCCCCGTCATAGGCAATCCCATCTTACGAGCATAGTATCCAGCAAGGATATCACCAAAATTTCCTGTCGGGACGACAAATTGTATATCCGCCTCGTCTGTTTCTGAGAGGTCGAGGGACCGACGAAGGTGGAAGTAAGCGAGGAAGTAATACACCGTTTGAGCCAGGATACGGGCCCAGTTGATCGAGTTGACCGCGCCTAGGCGGTGCTTTGAGTTGAACTCAGCATCGGAAAAGAGAGCTTTCACGATGTCCTGAAGACAGGAATTTAAATGAGGACATAGCATATAATGCCTGTATCTTACCTGACAATCATCGAAAGTGCCTTTCACTGCCAAGTTGTGGACATTGGCATCAGTAACAGTGGTCATCTGTGCCTCCTGGATGGGAGATACGCGGCCTTTTGGATGTAAAATGAATATAGAGATGTTGGCCTTATTCCGTAGTCCGTAGATAGCGGCACTGTGTCCTGATATTAGTGAAGTTGTCAACAACCTATCTGAATAGAATACAGACCTTCCGGTGTCCCCGCTAGTAGCTCCGACCACAGTCAATTTCTCGGTGTCAGCTTGACCGCGCTGACGCCGTTCTTCATTCCTTCGTTTCAGGAAGAATTCAAACAGATTGCCCAAAAGTTGCAACGCAACGTCTTTGAATGCCCATGTCGGTCCGTGCCATAGCTCCAGCACGTACTTATTCTCCCCGAGTTTTTTCAGTGGTGTGACGTCTGGATGCCGGAAACTGGCATAAGACTTGGTTACCAGCTCTCGAAGCTCGGCCTCGGAGAGTTCATCGCGTGCGATGTAAAGCGATAGAACAGCAACGGAGAGATCGACGAAAGAGTAGTCCTTCCAATCACTTTTCCAATTCTCGGGAAGTTGTGGAATAGTAGTAGGAATATAAAGACCACCGTTGGGAGCTAGACCTGTTAGAACAGTCTGAGAAAGATGAGAAATGTTTGATAGGGACTGGGGTTTGCAATCTAACCTCTTCAAAGGATAGCTCTTGTGCACCTCCTCGTGTCGAGAAATACTTCATGATTGCTAGGGCTTAGGCTGTTCAACAGCCTAGCTTTGAGTTTGTCTTGTATGTGGTAGAACTACATGACTCCTTTATCGGGCCGACGCAAATTTGCAGCCACGACCGATTGATGTCGGCCGAAGTCTCCGATCCTTCAAATTCAAATTCAAACCTCCACTGTTTATACGCTCACTTCGACTTTGTCCTTCACGTTCCCCGGACACCTCGCTCAAGACTACATTCATTCTATCGCCATGTCCTTAGCCTTGAAGAACGCCATTACTACTCACCTTATGAAAACTGCACAGAAACATTCAGAATCCTTCATCAAACTTCCTGTTTTTGTAGAGTCCTGGACCACCGCAATTGAGGATCGACGAAATCCTCTCAGTGCAAACTCTCTTCGTGCAAATGGACTTTCTATTATGGAAAAAACTATCATGAAGATGCTGGCTGACAAAGGGATTACTGAATCTCCCTTTATCAAAGTTCGTGTCCACATACAATGCGGAAGCAACTGACCAAGTGTCGCTCCTTGCAGCATGTCGTCAACGCCATAATGTCAAACGAAATTGCACGGGAAATCTTCAACTCTTTGAGACACTCTGAACAGAACAGCCAGATGAGGCCTCAACGCGGGATGCGTTTCACTATTCCCATCGCCATTGCTCGTGGTCAGCTTGAGCGACCCAAAGGTGTTCAAGAAACTTTAGAGTGGATGGAGGAAAAATTTGGCCTTCTTCTTGAGGGCATTGAAACACTCTATTTGGAAATGTAAGCGACCCACTCTGGAACCACCACACCTTATTGAATGCGTGCTAATCTATTACATAGGTACGGAAAACCCAGTGTGTCCGCTCATCTTTATATATGTGCTCATTATAATATGATCATGCATATAGAAGCCATCTCTTCCTCTTTTCCGCTCAAGCAAATCAATAGTCCCAAACCACCCGCCTCCGTAAGTATCTGGGAGCTCAGTATACGCCTTCAGTTAACCCTTTGTAGGCTACCGGGCATTCTAAACGCTCATCATCTGGTCAGTTACCCAATATATGCATATCACAACATCACTCATGAATGCCACGTCTTCGTTTTAGACATCGAGACTTCTTTTAGACAGGTAAAACGGAAGAGGACAATGGAGGCTGCGAAAGAGAACACAAGACCTTTAGGTAAAGTTCTCAAACAAGGTAGCAAATCGAAGAGTCAACGCGGCGGTACAAGAGCAACGACACGCAACCAGGCAGGTCGCAACGTGGTAGGCTCGCTTTTGATATCTTATGCTCATTGGATCACCAATACCTTCTCAGCGACAAAGAAAACTCAACTCCTCAGATCAGGTTCCCTCCGAGGGACTACAACCTAATGAGGATTGCCAGGTGACTAAACCGCCCTATCATTATTGTTACACTCACCTTTGTTTTATCAAGAGCGATTGTTTCTTGCCTGCATTCGTGCCGAATTCCCCTCTACCAGATCTCTATGTTTGGCATGATACTCAACCGCAAGTTCCCGGGCATTTGTATAGTTCATCTCATTTGCTTGACGATCCTTTTCAATCTGTCCTCTCGTCCTCAATATTCGCGCCCAGTGGTCCTTTGCAATATCAATCTCCGGTGTTGGAAGTAAACACTTCTTTTGCTACTCCATCACTCTATCAAGGCGATGACTCTTCATTGTCCCAAGTCGATGACTTCTCCCTTCCCTTCGATTGCCCACTTGATTCGTCTCTGCAAGTCCACGAGTTCAATCTTCAATTTGCCCTGCCTACCTCCCCTCCACTTTGTGTAGCACCCTGGAGGTTGCTTCATCCACGAGGCCATCAAGATCCAATGCTATCAAATGGTTCAAGCACCTATTTTGACCACTCTGGCTCAACCGATTTTCTCTCAGGGTTATATGATGCTGCAAAATCGTCAGTAGCTCAAACAGATGGCCAAGCTCCGCAGACAGACCTCGAGAACATGAACGCGATTGATTTTCAAGATTCTCCTCTTGCCGCAGGTGCTTCAACCGGACTTGACGTAGCTTCTGCACCTTCGCCGCCTTTGATATGTCAAACGGAGAGCCAAATTATTCGGGCAATATTTCCGGATGTTTGTGGCGTTCATTCTGAGGAATTTTCTGACTTTGGTTTTACTCTCGACGACTTTCTTTGCGGGACAGATAATATCGACGATGAACTCATACCTACGGATTCGACACCCATTTCTTCTGAAGATTCGTATTTCACGCTATTCAAAGACAGCGATCTAGCACAAGTCAACAATTCCGTTTCAAGCCCTACCCTCATGGACCTGGACAACTTGATCTTCGTACCACTGGGTCAAAACCATCTATCTTCATCTCTAGGCGATTCTTGCTATGAATACCCGTCTTTCCCATTGGCTTCCTCCGAATACTTCGTATCTTCATATCCTGGTCCCATTGACGATTTTGAAGGCGCTCTGTATGACCGTCTATTTGGACCACACATGGTTCCAAATAGTACTGTGTTCTAGCATCGGTAGCCTCTCGTACAGAATTCGATTTCTATGGATTTGTACTTGAATACTTTTGTTCATATTTATAAATAAATTACACCTCCTCAAACTCAAATTTGTTGTTTAGTTATTGGCGTCTAAACGTGATCAACGAACAGCTTTGACCGAGCTTGTCATCACCACGTGCCTTCGGCGCAAATGCAAACAAGATCAAGCAACATCGTTTCACGCGGCTGTCCCTTTAGGACGCGTTTTTATTCTTGCCAACAACGATGAGCACGGCTTCCTCTCCCGCAGGACCCCGCCGCTCTCAACGTGACAGAAAGCCAGCGAAGCCGATAACTACAGGTACAGGATGCATTTATTGTAGTCTTTCGCAGAGCTAATTCGAGGTGACAGTCACGAATGTTGCTACAATAAGCAGGAAGCGAAAACACGCTGATACTGACAATGAAGAGCCAACAGACGTGGACGAGTCTCTGGAAAGAGATGATGAGGAGGATGGTGATGCAGAGGACGGTGTAGAGAATGATGCTGACGGTGAGGAAGATGAGGACGAAGAAGCGGACGACCGACGGAAGAGGCAGAAGAGGAAAGCCAAAGCCCCTACAGCGAAGAAAGCGCGAACTGTCCCTTCAGCGACGCGTAAACCTCGCAAGCCACGCGTACCTAAGGATCCTACTGCTGCCACCTCCTATAAACGCGCTGCCGGAGCATCTAAATCCAAACAATCCGGCAACGCGCCTTTCGATCCCGCATCTGCGGAACGGCTCACGAATATTTCCTCTGATAACCCACTGTTCAATGCACTTATCAATCCTAATTCCGCTCTTCAAGGAACCGCAGAAGATTTCCTCGAGTCGCTTGATCAGAATACCAATGAGGCACTGGCTGAGCTTATCAATATGATTCTCAGGTCCTGTGGTTGCAACGAGACTATTAGTGGTGACACTGCAGTCGACTACGATGGCGTAGCCGACAGACTGGATGACATAGTTGAAGAATTGAAGAATGTACGTCCGGTTCGCTGCAGATCATCTCGTAATTTCGTATTTTGCTAGCACTATACACGACTTGTGCGTTGCTTGAATCTCAAAGCAGCTTGCACGCGATATTACACTGCCTCAGCCTCTATCTCTCTTGCTCTCATACACCTTGACTGACACTTTTCGTAGACGACTTCTCCTGCAGGCTCCTATCCACTTGTCTCCAAGGCCCCATCTTTCTATAACGCCAAAATGAAGTATTCATTTAGGTCCAACTTATCAGAGTTCATAACTCGACTCATCACGTCCGCGGCCCTCCTTGACTCTTTGTATAATTCTCCGCTTGTTGAGACTCTTGAGGTACATCTTATTCTATTGTTTTGGACACGTCTAATGGTTGGCATAATAGGTATGGCTAGTTCCCATGTCCTCTTCACAGATTCGGTCTATTCGACATACCGCGACAGTGATCGCACTAGAGGTCGAAGCCGCCCTATGTCAGGTCGGAAAGGATGTCGAGAAAGAAGCTGAAGTCGCTGGGTACTCTAATCTCAATCTCATCTTATCTCAGAATGCTAAATTGATGTCTCCTTCGTAGGCGAATGCGGGAGGGAGAGAAGAAGCGCGCACGCACTAAAGGTGCTGAGCAGGGTGCCTCAGGCACGAAAGGGAAAGAGAAGGAGTTAGAAACACGATTACGAGATATCAAAGAAAAGCAAAATAAGCTGGAGGAGTTTATCAAGGAGTTTGTTGATGGGTGAGTCCTCTTTTTCCGTTTCAGTTGCAATGAAATAATGGTGGTACCTGTTTAATTGCAGAGTATTCATCCATCGTTACCGCGACCTTGACCCCGTTATTCGTACAGAGTGTATTTCTTCTCTCGCCACATTTTTTGCCACCCTTCCGTCTCATTTTTGTGCCAATACCACTTACCTGCGCTATGTTGGCTGGGTCTTGTCGGACGCGGCTGTGGGCGTGCGTTTAGCAGCCCTCAAAGCATTGCAAGTTGTGTATGAGGGAATGGGTCCTGGCGGCGGCGGAAAGAAGAAAAAGGGGGGAGCCAGTGGTGGAGGGGTGGTACTGCCTGCATTAACCCACTTCACGACAAGGTCTCTTCCGAGACTACTGGAGATTGCAAGATATGATGTGGACGTGGGGGTGAGAGTTGCCTCAATGGTGGTACTAGGCTATGTGGACGATCTGGGTATGTCGCAGCAGTCGCAACATTCGACGAGCCTTCACTAAAATTCGCGTGTCAGGTCTTCTCTCCGAGACTGATCGTAACCGACTCGGGACAATGATATATTCTAATGAAGTCCGAGTGCGTAAAGGCGTCGGGCGTTTTGTTAGCGGTGTGTGGCAGGAATGGGTCGACTCGAGGAAGGGTGAGATAGAAGTCCACGCATCATCATCTAGTACTCGTGGACGAGGACGGGGCCGGGGTCGAGGCGGTGCAGCCGCATCCAAAGACCGTAGTCGTGTCGATGAAGACATCGACGAAGAGAAGATCGGCATTAAAGGACTGGTTCATCTGCTTGTGAAGTGGGGTCGTGCACTTGATCGGGAGCAACGGAAACAATTGATGAGACAAGAGGGAGATGCTGACGAGGAAGAAGAGGAGGAGGAGGAGGAGGAGGAAGGTGCCGCTCGAGATGACACTGCAGTCAGCTCTCAGACGAGTGGCGGTGGTTATGAGAATGGCGGTATTGCTGCTGCTCTAGCATCTCCACCAGGGAAGAAAGTCGGAGATGCTGCTACACGTGGTCGTACGACGCTTGCAGTTGAGGCAGTTTGGGATGATTTAGAGGTAGTGAGGAATTGGGAGGGCATTCTGGATATGTTGGTTCTGGACCACAGTGCATCAGGAGAGAGCTCGTCTAGCAGGGACAGGGGTAGAGGTAGAACGGGTGTGAGTAAAAAGGGGATGAAGCCCAATGGGAAAGGCAAAACCAGGGAAGCGACACATGAAGATGATAGCGGGGATGACGATGACGATGCTTCAACTACGACCAAAGTTGATGAATCTTGGAGACTCAACGAGGGCGAGGAGGGCGTACTACTTGAGGTTTTAATAGCCTCACTTCGAAGAACAAGGAAAGACGTAAGTGGTCTATTCCCCTCTCTGCTTGAATGCCAATCCATTTCTCTCTTTGACAGGACGAGTCCACCGCGGAATCTATTACTCAGGCCCTCATTAAAGCCCTTCCTCGACTTTTCATCAAGTATCAAACTGATGAAAATAAGATAACTGATGTCCTCGCGCTACCGACGCTAATGAACCTAGAAGTCTATCTGGAAATGAGGGAGACCAACGTATGCCTACAATCCTTTGTTTACCAAGTGATATTGACAATATCTTTGATAGGCGTACGCTTCGTTGTGGTCGGACATATCCAAACAATTCCTCACCCATACTTCGCCCTACGTACTCACCACAGCCGTTCACACCATTACTTCGCACTTGATCACAAATACCGCCTTATCAAATACTAACAGCGAGCAAATCTTAGAGCTGGAGGATGAACTTGCTACGTCCCTTCGAGACGCCATCGCCAGCCCAGCCCCTCCTCCAGCTTCGGACGGAGATGGAGAGTCCTCATCAAGGGGCAAGGAAGATCGAGATATAGAAGTTGTCCATCTAACTGAAGACGAGATCCTCACGTTGACGTCAGTTGTCCTTCGATTGAGGATACTGGCTGGAAGCAGAGACATGACCGCGTGGATGGAAGAGAGTGAGGGCGGTAAACAGAGTAGTGTGTGGGATATTCTGTGTGCTATAGCCGAAAGAGGAAGACTGAGTGTGGGCGGTGAGGGAGATGTAAGTCAATTATGATCTATGTCAAGGTTCGAACTAACAATACTACTTTCACAGATGATTGAACAGACCTTACAACTTCTGGCACTACATGTCATTTGGAAGAGCCGGAGTCTTGCCGTTAGCAGCACATCCTCTCCAGAAGAAGTCAAACAGCAAGAGCTGTTAATTACGCAGAGAGATTTTCTTATTGAGAAATTGGTTGAATATGCAGTCGGCACCCAGGTGCAAGGTAACGGCGTTGTCGAGAATGTCAAGCGCGCAGTGAGTGAAGTAGCATTCAATTTCTGGCTTTACCTCATCCATTACAGGCATTTAAAAATCTCCTGGACCTGCATGTGCTGTTTTCTTCATCAGAGACTGTTGCTGCCGACGGATCTCCTTTACTCCTCGCGTCTGAGAAGATGGCTCTATCGATGGACGACGAGATACAGTGGAGATGTGCAGGATATGTACAGGCAGAAGTTCAGCGTTATGCAGAAACTTTGGAGCTTGGGGATGAGGAGGATGATGTTGTCCAAGATACAGAAGGTGAAAGCGAAGACGAGAACGATGAAAACGACGAGAACAACGAGAACAACGCAAAGGCAACGAAGAAATCCTCCAAAACTGGGAGCAAGGAAGAAAACGGTGTTGAGGCAGACAAGCATAGTAAGTCACCTTAAATACCTCGGTGCTTGTCGGGTACTGATCTCGTTCTGAAGTGACTTCGAATACTCGAACCCAGCTTGAACAAGAGTATATATTCATTGATGTGATATCTACTTTTCTGCGAGCAATTCGTGCTGGAGCAATCCAAATCCGTCATGGCGCGATTCTGCTTGCACATTACGGGAGGTTGGGGGCCGCCTTTGATGCCTGCGCCAAGGTCATCGTAGAAGCTCTAAGAGAAGAAGGAATGGTGAATGATCATGGTGATATCGTCGTTCTTGTGGTCACGCAAGCCATGAAGGAGGTGAGGGTGGAATAGTTCATCGCAATGCTTTAGCACTAACGGTTTCGTCGATTGTCAGGCGTTCGGTCTGGTCAAGGATTCCCGTATGCTTGATGAGTCAGGAGTAGTGGCATTAGGAAAGCTTCTGTCCAGCAGCTTTGTCATTCGTGGGAGTCAACTTTCTGTGATTCGGCGCCTCGACATCGAGTACGTTGTTGAGATCCAAACGAATCTGCTTTCTTGGGTCGCAAAGCAACTCGGCTCACACCAGAAGTCGAGCAACAAAAAAGGGGTCAAGACCACTCTTCTATTTTTCCGCGCATTAATTCCTTTGATTGGTGCAATGCAAAGTCGTGATGCCCTGAAAATGTAGGTCATGTAATTGAAGAAGATATCATCTGATGTTGATTTGCCATTCCGTCGTTAGCAAGGCACACTTAGATCAAGTTCTTGCCCAAGAAACGGTTGAACCCAACGCAAGCAAGGTTTGGGAGCCTCTTCGAGCTTACGAAAAGCGTCTTGGAACGGCCATGGGGAAGGATAAACGTCAGTATCGATGAATCGTTACCTCTTTTCTGTACTAACGATCGTACAAACTCGTAGCAGCCAGACCGAAGGGGCGCTCAAAGAAGAAAAAGAATGCAGGCGCTACCTCCACAGACGAGGGAGAGGAAAGCGAGATTGGAAAAGCACTAGATCATGAAGAGGAAGGTACCGAGTTGTCAGATGCACCTGACCCTGTAGTGCCTCCCGCACGACCTCAAAGACCTCGTAGAGCTGCCGCTCGAGCACCTGTTGAGGCACAAAACGGGCTGGATTCTGAACCAGAACCTGATCCTACGACGCCTAAAGCACGCCCTCGACCTAAACCAACATACAAATCCAAGAAAAACGTATCTCCCACTAAGCCAGCGACCCCAGTGGATGGCGCTTCACATCCTCTGGAGAACGGGTTTATCACTCCTTCACAATCCCGGAAGCGGGCACGTGAGGAGACGGATGATGAGGACGATGGTGTCTCTGCGTCTCGCAAACGGGCGAGGGAGGCGACAGAGCCTCAAGAGGCAGACACGCAGGGGATATCGCAACAAAGTCAACAAGCGGCTGCGGACGACGGAGGTTCTGAACTCTCAGAACCCCCTCTCTCAGAACCCCCTCAATCACGTCAAGGCACGCCTGTTGCAGACGTGCAGATAAAAAGAAAACGCATTCGACATTGAACATCGTTCAATGTATTCTAATTCTGCTTCCATTTTTCATATACCACTCTCAACTTACATTTATCCTTATTTCTGCTTTCTCTTTACTGTTAGCTCTCCATTGCTTTGGTTGTACGTGCAAGTAACATTGTAGTAGTATCAACATCGTGTAATAAGTTCGTTAAATAGTGATAAGATCGAGACTGGCTCAATATGCAACATAAATCCTAGGTACATGCAGAGCAATACAAAGATGTGAAAGGAGCGACAGCTGTGATACGGTAAATAAGAGAATAAAGAAAAATAAGCTAAGATGTATCTGAAATCAAATCGAGCGTAGCCAGTATGGCATTGCGCTAATGTACATTGAATTTAGTCTTCACGCTTCATGAGGCAACATTTATATGATTACTCACGTCTGCAGTCATAACTTGGTACACTTCCGAAAGTCCAGAGTTATCAGGCATGGACAGAGGCCTTCCACTACTGGCTCTATGAGAGCGTGGACGTGATTCCCTCGTAACACCGGTGTCGCTGGGCCGTTCGATTACAGACTGTGCTCGGCGAGGTCGAATATCATTCATAGTTATACCAAGCATATCGCAGAGCTCTTCATGTGCTCGGACCATTGCTCTAGTTTCGGTGTTTGGAGTAGGACCATCTGTGGAAAGAGCCTGAAACAGGTGTCAGCTAATTTAAACAGGTACCAAGTTAGAGTTATCGTACGGCTGCAGATGCTCTCGTGATCGGCAAATCAGTCATGATATCGATTGGTCTACGACGCGGAATGGGTGGTACTGGTGGGATGTCCTCAATGGAAAATACAGACTTGGCGCCGGACAAAGAGGCGGTACTGAGTCTGTGGCTACTGCTTATTGAGGAGGATCTCGCAGATCTCAACCCGGCCTTGTATGCACGAATACTAGACTTTCGCATAGCTGTTACACGACTCGAGCGATTGCTGGGGGTACTGTCGGTGTCATTCATTCTTTCGTTTAGGTGATCATATTCCCTGGCTACCGTCTCTGCATGTCTCCATGCGTCATCTCTCTCGCCTTCGAGGACTTCAACTTGTTGCCGCAGAGCATCCGAAATTGACAATTGCTTCAAAAAGCTGGCGTTCAACTTTCGAAGAGCCATGGCCAATGCACTCGCATCATGAACGTCTCGCAGCGAAGCTAATTGAGCAATCTGCTCATCCACACTGTGAAGCTCTTCTGCAAGGCGATCAAGAGCGGAAGAGGTATCACCCAGATCTCCCACTAACCGCAAGGTGACACCAGAATCCTCGTGTGACGATCCATCAATCTGAGAAGCCAAAATGTCAAGCATGTCGGTACGCTTGCGGGCCATCATTTTATATCTCGTCTTTATATCAGTTCTCAACATCTCCAGTCTGCGCAGCTCGTTCGGAATTTCGTTGTCAACGGTCTCCAACCGCAACAACCGTATAGCGGAAGCTTCGGCCGATTGCTTAATCGCTCGCGATACGATAGCCTGAAGTTGAGCGGACGTAAATGTCCATTTCGCGGCATCCATTGTGTAGCCTCTCCATTTCGGCGCAGGTGATTGGAAACGAGGCGATTTAAGCGCAGTAGAAGATGCTCTCAACCTCGCTGTTGGAAGGTTGCTAGTAACAGATGAAACTGACGTATTCCGTGGCCTCGCCCCAGACGCCAAATTGGTTGGTGTCGGACGACGAGGACCAATAGGTAACGGAGGCCTGCTTCGGCCACGTCTAGCACTGGCAGTGGATTGCCTAGAGGAGCTTTGATCGTCTCTAATGGAGGAAGGACTATTGGGACTAAGCCCACGGAATCTATAATCCGAATCGCCAGTGCTCGGGCCACCGGTGCTTGGGGTCAGGCTGTCCTGGTGGTTTTGATCAAATACAAGGGTATAGTAGGGCGGCGGTGAGCCCATTGAGGGTATAGAGGGTGCCATGTCCACTTCAATGGAGTCAGGACGTTCTGAATGTGGGTCATTTGGCGGAGTATTTTGATGAACGGCAGATTGTGGGGGTGGTGTCACTACGACGGATCCAGGAACGGCGGATTGACTCATCTCTTGCTGTGAGCGTGAGGGAAAGTCGGAAACAGAGGGAGATGATCTATCAGGCCGAGGGGATGTAGGCACAATTGAGTTACTTGAGCTCGAATTATTTTCGGATAAACCTGGGGGTGGTACAGTAGGGAATCCCTCGTTGATAGGCGTAGATATTGAGGATGCGCCAAATGTTGACGGAGACGGCGGTAGTGGAGGCAGTATTCTTGCATTCAGTGAAGTCTGAGATGTGTTTATCGAGGTTGTCTGAGCTATTAGGCCTTGAGCAGAAATTGGGGGGTCGGGCAATGGAGGGGAGATCGGGAGCTCGGGTAGAGGATGCTCATCGACCTGATGAGCCGAATGATGGGCTGCTGGGCTTTCCCCGGACATGCTGTACATAGATATACTGGTGGAATATTCACTGTGACCACCCTCTTCGTCAGAGGTAGAAAACCTCTGCGTAATCCAGGATGGATACCTGCGACCTTCACCGCCTTCACCACTCTCCTCAGTTTCGGTTTCAGGAGGTACTGGACGCGGCGCACTCTGTGAATCCAATGTGGCGCCGACTCCGTGCAAATGCTGGGCAACCGTACGTACCCTGCTGAAACTCGGTTGATTAGAATGTCTTGCTCCCCTCACTGAAGTCGCAGCGCGTGTGAGCATTTGTTGGGCAAGAGCAGACATAGGGTCTGTGGCACTTGCAACACCATTAGCTGTCATTGGTGTAGGAGGAACAGCCAATAAGAATTGATCCATTGACCCGCGGCCTGTCCTTCCCAATGCCGAATAGCCGCTAGTGCCTGCGGACCACATTGGACTGAAGAGATTGGGAGTTTCGGGAAAGGTTTGCTGGAGCTGCATGTAGTCCCCACTCCCTGCAGTCGAAGGTGCGCTTCCCGAGGAACTGAGAGGGCGAGTAGCCACAGTGATGTTGTACGTGTTCAGATCTCGAGAGTCACGTACTACCCTAATCGGACTAGGTGCACTGCCCGAACGCTGTCTATTGAACAAACTGCTAGGAGGCGCCAATGGGACTTGAGGCTCGCTCGAAGCGGCCAACGAAGCAACGATGGACTTGGAAGAGCTCACGATTGGACTATTCGGACTAACGTGCTGAGCCTTGAATGTACTATGAGCACCTGCATAAGTCAAGAGTGTAAGAGTATTTTGTACCTGTGAAGTTTCGCCGATAGGCAGTAAACGAGAGGTCTGCGAATGTGAGTCTTTTCTAGGCCCCGTTACCTCCATGCGCACTGCCAATACTGTCAGTTCGCCCGGCTATATTCAGCTAATGCAATTGTACTTACCCTTACTTGGCGACCCGCTGCTGGAAACGCTAGCTTTCGAATTTCGTTTGTATGGCATGGGAGGGGATAGCTGGGAACTGGATTCTTCCGAGATGGGCGAAAATGGAGGTCGGAAATGCTGGATATCATGCAGTTGAATCGGTGTTGACTGCGTCTCTTGGAGTTCGGAGCCACCAGGACTAGGAGCGGGCGGTGACAATGAATAATAATCCAGAACAGTGTCGTACTCCTTCATAGAAGATGATGTCGAAGAAGTAGGCCGTTGCGCCTGTTCAGTCGGAGAGGCAGAGCTTGATACGTTAGACAGCGGTCTGTTTCTCTGAGAGGTCTCGGCCTCAGCAGGGAGAGGATCACTCAGAGGAGAGGGTGTGTACATCGAGTTCGCACTGATAGGACTTGGACCATCGTCATTAGGTGTCATATGGCCTGGAGTCGAAGCAATCGACGAAGTCGCTTCCGAGATAGGAGAAATGCGTGAATGATCCAAATCAACAACAGCCGTACGTGACCCGCTGCTATTGGAGCGTACCAGAACTGGTATCGATACAACACCTTCAGCGTCGCTACGCGACAGTATACTACCTGTGCTCCGACGTTTTGTCTTGATATCTCTGGTGTCCGCATGGGATCGGCGAGAATGGCTGGGAGGAACGTACACCGAGTCGGCGTTCGGAGGTAGAGGTACTAGTGTATGCATCATCTCTGGTGGCGACAAAGTGTCACTATTTCCGCTGAGTTTTCGGTCTCGCATGAGGGGTGAACTCAAGAGAAACGACTGCTCATCTCGAGGCAGTGTCGCCGAATCCATTCGTGTCAAGACAGATCCACCACTACGATACCGTGCTGTACGCTCGTCACTAGAAAGGACGAACGAATTGCTGATGAGTGCGCGTGCAAGGGTAGTTCCCGAAACCGCACTTGCAGCGGCTGAGCCTGACCCATCTTCTCCGGAATAGACGGATTCGGGTCGCGATGGGGAAAACGACCGGGACGCCCTCTTCGATTCACTTGATGAACGAATCACTTGTACTTTCGGGCCGTGCATGGAAATGCTCGGAATCTTTATAGGAGCAGGTGCCGTCTTTTTTTGCGACGTCGGAGGTGATCTCTGTTCATACTGTCTGTAAGAGATCCGAGCTTAAATGAAGATAAGATGACGCACTATTGAATGAGGCAGTTGATTGGGAGCGTTGACGAAGCTTGAAGCCTAATATGTGATCTTAGAAGTGGAAAGCACATATTAAAGAACTACGCACGTCCATTGCCTGCAAATTCGCAAGTACGTCTTCCGAAGACACTGAATCGTATCCGCCATCATCGTAGACGCTCGCATTACCGTCCCCCACTTCCGGCACTTCTGTCCCTACCGTTGACTCTGGTATATTATCGGCGGAAGTTGCACCATCTGGTTCCTGAGGTAACCTACTGCTACCAGCCCCCGGAGACTGATCACCAAACACCGGGCCTTCTTCATCAGCATAGATCTTCGAATCCAGAAGATGCGAGGGAATCCAATCCTTCAAACCATTCGGTGACAAATCAATGTCGAGTTTCCTGGGTGGTGTACGGGGGCGAACGGGGGTCAGCTGAGGACTCGGGCTGTCCTCGGTTAGTGATGTAGGTGTAGGAGGCGGCGGAGATTGGAGCGGTAGCCTCGCTGATGGGCTCAATTCGTCGTCTTCGTGATTGTGATTGCTCTGAATTGGCGTAATGTGAAATACTTCTGGAGAGGCATACGGATGAGGAGAGCGGGGGGATTCGAGACGACGAATAGCAAATGGAGACCTAGAGCTTGAGCTTTGGCTTTGGCCCTTCGTTTTGCGACGCGGTCGAATGAGGGAAGCCAGCATAGTCAGGGACCGTACAACGTCACAGGAACAGGGCCGAAAGAAGAAATCAACCGAAAGTAAAGAGTTGAATGGAAGGAATGGAAAGCGCTAGAGATAAAAGTGGAACGAAAGCAGGATTAGAGGGTATATACACTGACAGAAGACAAGTTACAACTACAGTAACTCACATCATTCGGATATGTTTGCTCCTGTGTTCCTGGGTCCTGGCAGGATCACGAATGGTACAGCCAAGGCCCAACAGTAGCCAACAGCCCGGATTCCGGAACGATAAATATGGCTTGTTTGATGCCAATCAAAAGTTGTACGCTGCCCTAAGTCGCAGTACATAAGTACCAGCTTCAAGGAGCCTGCAAGGTCTCTTGAAACGCCGACAGACTGGAGAGCTCTGAGAGCTCGGACAGCATTCGCGTCGATGTTTCAAAGTTCGTTTCCAAACTCTCAGGCTGGGTATAGGCGGACAGCCATGATGTTTCCAGGATGATACCCGGTCCTGGATCAAACTTAATGCGCCACCACACAATTTCAGCATACTTATCCATGTGTATGCAGAGACGAAACATACCTAGGAAAGTTGAGATCTTTGAGAGTTTGCTTCTATGCTGCTTGGTGGATCCAGGAAAGGTCAGGGCTGACACTGACAGCGACGGACACTGACAAGCGAATGCAGAAGCCGACACGGCATTGATCCGGCAGTAACCGATTCAGACACGCTAGGCCGACCATCCTTTAATAGGGTCTGGCGAAAAATTGGTTATTTGCTCACACGATTTATTCACATTGTTATTAACACGTTAATAACTTGTTACTAACTCGAGGGTCTTCCAAGGCCTGTTAGAAATTGTGAAAAATTCAGCTTTTATATTGCGCTCTGAGGCGAAATTTGAGTGATTTTTGACTTTCTTCATTGACATGCCATGACCAAAAGTTGGAAAAACGCTCACGGCCACAGGGCAGTCCTCCCAAGGCATTTCTAGCGAGCACAGTTACCTGAAAAGATCTGCCATCATGTAAAATCTGCTACCACTTATGACTTTTTGACTGATAAATTACCATTGACAGACTTATTGCACTGAAGTACTGACAACTGGCCTACTACTTGGCTGAGATTGCCTAAAGCACCATTTCTAACTAATTGTCACACACATTTTATTTCTCACATGTTAGAAAATGTATTTTTCACTTGTTATTATCATTTTTCACAAGATTTGTGAGCAAATGTTAATAACTAGCGTGAATAATGCTCCTGGGAGGGCTCATGTTAATAACATGTTAGTAACTCGGGGTTTATTTGCTCACCAAACCCTATCCTTTAACCACCTTCAATGAACAGCGAAGAAAGGTTGAACGTTGAAGAATTCCAGCTTTTGCGATTTTTTCAATCATTTTGCCGTCTTTCATTAAAACCAACGAGCAGATTAATTCTATCGCTCTTGAAAATATGTGTTTATTTGTTGCGACTACACCTCACTACCATCAATATCTGCCTATACGATGCTCGAGTAAACCGTATGCTACTCGTATACTTCAGCTTCTCATGACCACGAAAAGGTGTCCAAATTAATCGACCATCAATCTGAATTTCAGGAGTCTTACAGACTACAGTGCAGCACAAAGCCAAGGCAAAACCAGGCGAAAAGCCACTCCTTTGCACTCCTATCAAGAACTTGAAGAAGCAAGTCTTCAAAATATGAAGTTGCTCTGTGGTGAATCAGCTCACAACATCTTCACACCAGGTATGTATACTGTACACATGTTCCCCGTTGATCTCTTATAAGTACATATCATTATGCTCCGGAAGTGAATTACATTTCTTGATCCCAGGTGAATGATTAACACGGCGGATTGCCATCAACATTCATTCGATGCCAAGGTCAAACCTTCCCCAATTGCAGATTTTCGGTCCTTGAAGCCTGTATAAAGGAAGCTGTTGTTGGGAATCTGTCACGTCTCTGTCAGTACATACATATTCCAGGTGAAGGGCTTCACTGTGCTCGAATCTGATTTATATATGCGGCTTTCCCATGTTATCATCATGTTACACAAGCAACCCTCCACGCTTTGATGACCGAACCCCGAAGGCTCCGACGAGCCCCTACACTCCCCTACACCCGACATTAGATGCGAGCAGCTCGGATTCCAATAAGTGTTCGAGCACCAGTGAATGAATATCAACTACATACTCAACATCCTTGTCCTCGACAGAACGTTTCTGATAACTCACCCGTCACCCGACATGGACCACTTGTAGGTACCCAACCCGGCAAGCTGAACTTCGTTTCCCAACAGCGTAATGCACTTTGATTGTATCGGCGATCGTCCTCCGAGTCGGGATGCCTTTATAGCTTTGGGAGGCTTTGGGTCGATCCCAGTCCCTAATTCCGGAATCTTAAGTATATTTGCAATTCGGCTTCCCCTTTTCTTCATTAAGGAGTCAAGGAAGGTCCAACCAGGTCCAACCTGAGGGCCTGAAGGAGTTACAGAACACGGTCAAGACTTGGCAAGGCCAGCTCAAGACTAGACTTGAAGCTTGAAGTACTGTCAGCCTTCCCCAGTAGTCGGCACATTAATCAATATACATACAATTTCTCGTCGACTGAAAGTATGTACTGCAACAAGAGTAAGTACTGTGGGGATTTCGATATTTCAGCCACCAGAGAGTCATGATACATTTGACCTGTAGCCTTACTTACGTCACACCAAACGATATTTCCAGACAATCTAGCAGGCAGGCCCCCATTTCGAGTTGTGGAGGGATCGTCTTCCAACAATACTCAGTTGTTTGGGCTGCAGTGAATCAGTAGCATTCATTCGGGCCATCAGTGTAGAACCGCCGCCTGTCTGCTTTGTATGACTATGACGTACCAGTACTAAGTATGTCCTGAGTCGGTCCCGTCCTGACCAATCGAGAATTAGAGAGTACACGGCGGCTCGGCTAGTGCAGCATCCTAGCTTCATCAGCTTCATCCTCTGTCCATCGCGGGGCCATTGAAGTGTTACTACATGATATGTGGATGAATGGGGCTCATGAAACGTCAGAGCCTTTGTGTGTCCGTCATTTGCAGGGATCACAGTGAGCTCTCGTCTGCTCTCGTAAGTACAGCGCGAAAGGTGGTTGCTACAGGAAGTACGCCAAGATAGTAGTCATGGTCAGAGAAAAGATTCTGCAAGACTCAATTGAATACACACCATACTACAAGAAAAGTGGACATGTGCTGCGGTCAATGTTCCAGGTTCTTATCTTGGAACTAAATTAAAGCAACACTGTGGTTGCGGCTCCCTGCGAATTATATGTAAAAATTCCTCAGGCATACATACATAGGCGTATGATACATACACACCGGGCTTTCGGACGAACAGCCTGCGGGACAATCGATTATCTTGTGTGCCTTTGGCGACGCCCCATACGGTAAGGTGCCAATACGCTAATAATTTCCCGTTACTCTGTTATCCGCCGCCTTTGCATGCGAAAGGGTCTCGCCAAAACGTAGCCTTGTTGTAATCGGTAAGTGTTATACCAAAGAGCTCCAGGGACCAGAGGATGCGAACGCTTACGTCGATAAAGTAGCCTAATTCGTTTCTTCGAATACTAGTGCTTAGGTTGTTCTTAAACTGGTTTTTTGCGGCTGGCAAAAGTGCTGTCAACGTCATGATGGTTTATTACAAGAAACAATACACAAGCGATAAGCGATACTTACTATAGTTCGCTTGAACATTTTAGCAACGGTTGTCGAAAAAAAGTAATTCTCCATGACGACAATTGAATCACGAAGACTCATAGAGACTCATATGCTCAGTCACTGAGTCAGGTTCAGCTGTATTCACCGCCGCTGTGTTGCCTCTTGACATCCCTGAGACCTTCCCAGGAAAGTTCAATAATTTTCAGGTACTGCCCCTGCCCTAGCACTCGAACTCTGTGGGCTCACCTTTTGGGCGCTTGGACCTGGGCGACGAGTTCTGACGGTTCAATCTTGAATTCGATAGAGCAGACGTACTGTGATTTACAGGAAAGCTCACAAGAAGAATCAATGAGAATGCATGCGCAATTGAGAACGATCTCACATTGAGTTGGGAGCATCCAGTATTTCCTCGCTGTAGCTAGCGTTCAACTCCCAATGTTTGCAGCTTTCGTCAGGCTTCCGTATGCGAGAGTTCTATCGGCTAACGATGTGCGTGGGGCCACCGATAACTAGTACAGACGTGGTATGTGTGCGCGCTTTCCGGACGTCGACATATCGAGCCCCAAATCTATTGTTCAGGGTAGATATCGGGCTACGGAGTATAGCCTGACCTGACGCCAACGGGCCGTCAATCTGCGTTTCTTGACTTTCCAAGAGCCTTGAAGGACGTGATGGCACTTTTTCACGATGTACGCAGGCTAAAGGAGAACAGTGACAGCGAAGATGGAAAGAAAAAATGGCCGGCTAAACTTCCTGAAATCAGCAATGTAACAGCTGCAATGCCAAGTAGAAGACCGATATTTGCTTTGCATTGGTCTCCTGTCATAAGGTAAGAGCCATGACAAGGAACACCTGAAGATGTGATGAGGTTTCTCAACACACTTTGCCACAGTTCAAAGTGTCAATATACTGTTCAATAACCCATGACCAGAACATTAAGCAGAAGCACGATTGCCAATATGCATGGTCACATTCAGGTGCAGGCATGGCATGACCCTTGACACTGAACATGTATCAAACTGATATATCGCCAGCCACGGACTCCACTTTTATCGATGAAGTGTGTGAGCCATCATTGCTCGTAAGGATAGGAATCGATTAAGGCTAGTAGAATATGTCAAGACTGGATCACAACAGAACCAAGAATCAGAATCAGGTAAGGCGAGTACAGGAAGGATACTCAGGATATGAGGCCTGGCTTGCCTTGCAGTTCCATCCTGCTCCTTGGGTACTCATGCACGGACTTCGCCCCGAGGCGCTTTCTTGTATACGTTACTCGGTTCTTCTCACTTAAATGGAAGACCTTAAACCATTGAACGACATCTGGAGTATTACGACGAGGTCGTGCACCCAGTGTGTACAAATCCGTACGATGAGGCAAAAACTCAACCTGACTGTGAGACTGATACTTTACACATTCACGCCGAATGCACATTTTCTATGAGCCTCATTGAAGGATTGACGACCTAAGGTGACAGTCACGTCCGAAGATAGAACACATATTATCGTACCTATCCGCAACCAACTTGAGTTCTCAATCCCACGAAATGGACGCTACTTTGGGTATGTATTCCAATGTCAAGAATATCAGAACTCGAGATGTCGTATATCCATGCGATTCTTGCTAAATGAATTGTGGGCTTCTTTGCACCAATTGTTATGCTTCGAGTTTCGATTTGTCCGGCGTTACGAAGAAGCGCGACAGAAGCAAAAGCCGAGACTTTGGGATTCCAGGAAAACAAACACTTTGCAGGTTTGAGAAAACAGGTAAAATCGCCAGGATACTGGACCGGATGATACATCCAGAGACAGCTGGAGAAGTGACGGACGCTTTGTTGTAAAACCAAATTCCGCGGCAGTCTATGGGAGACCTTTCAGCTCGCAATATCGTCCAACCGGACACAGAATGACAGAAGCAGGTCAGAACCCTGGCAAAGTGCGAGATGAAGGGGTACGTGGGTACGCGCTCGTCATCGAGCAACAGAAAGGGGAACCATGTGAGCTCGATGATCTAGAACTCCGATGTTAACGTTCATCAATGAACGGTCAAGCTCGAATAGCTGGAATGACAACGTAGGAAGTCGATAATCCGTTGGGATAATACACGGAAAGAGGCTGGAAGAGATGCTCCAAGTTTCATCTAATGGAATTTGTAAAACAGAGATCGAAAGACTCACCAAAAAATGCCGGGAGTTTGCTCAACAGGAACAATAACGTTGGTATCAATTCGTGAGTGGAGTCAGTTCATTTCGCTTCCACTGTTTGGCGTGGGGTAGACATAGATAGCAAAGATCTGAAAGGTATCCGCAGTCTAGGATGGGGACCTAGCCAGGATATGAGGGCCTTTCATCTCCGTACAGTGGAAATTCGAAGACGTTCGGAAATGATTGACTACAAGGAAGTCTCGAACCAATCAGGTTTGCACTGGGAGTCGCGAGGAGTAACCTGAGCGTTGCTTCTGTGAAATTACCAAGAAAATCAAGACATGGGTCGAAAGGCTCAGAGGATTCGTATGATGATCGCCACTGGACCAATGTATATGCGAAAGTAAAAGCATACATTAATATGGTTCGACTTGTGAACAGAAGGAAGTAAATAAGCTCTTGTCTTGATGCGCTCCCGACCATTTTGACCTTGTAATAGCCTCCATGAAATGTTGCAAACTGTGATGGTACGGCCAGATCCCGCCATGACGACCGTTCAGTCAGTGATTCTCGGCCACTGTGTAGTTCGCGGGAAAGCCCGTGCGTGACGACCGAATGTGAGTAGAAATTTTGGGCACTCAACCCACAGGAGCGCTCAAAAAGGAACTTTAATGAACGGAGGCATGATATGAGCGATCTAAAAGGCGCCGTACAGCGGGAGTTAAGTTCTTCATCATTCCAGGTCCCAACGGTCCATGTGGTCCGTGAATGAAGCTATCTTTGGACGATAAGTCTGGTTGAGTATATCCTCTGGAAAAGCGATTTTGTTAGTTCATAGTCATCAGTTCAATGAAGACAACTAACTGATATTGAACGCCGGGGACGAAACAAAGTTTGTTGGCATATGCGGCTTCTGGAACAGCAGACCGGTGTGATATCACTCTCCTCAGATGCGAGGAAGAACCTTACCCACGTATGGCGTGAAAAGAATGAAGAAGTCCAAGGAACATATAAGGATCGACTATGAAACAACTATCTCCTTCAGAACACAAACATTTCTGCGATGTGGGGTTTTTCGTGAAAAAGGTTGTCCCACTTACTTGTATAGCAGTTTGCAATATTCAACCCAACCTTCACGCGCAACGGAGAACACTAAGGTGAAAAGGTAGAAACACTTGTGACCATTGCCAACGACCCGTAGCGGCATCGGGAGCGTCGAATCTCTGACATGGATGATGTCGGCATTTATAGTGAAGAACCAGACGTACTTATTGGGCATGAATTTCATGTTGAACAAACAAGAAAAATCAGGGCCGTCACGAACCGTTGGACGCCGGCGTGTATACTGACAATGCCAGTCAGCATATACCCATGCTCCGTGAGATTACTGAATATCAGCCTATATCATCTGCTAATTAGCGGTCACTACGAATCTTCTGAAAATTTGGTACTTATTGGTGAATTTCAGGACGATTCCAGGACGATTCCAGCAAACTGGGCCGTTAGGCATTACGGATTCGACCACCGATTCGACAAAGGAGCGAAGTGAGGCCGATGAAAGCGAAGGAAAGGAGTTGTTGAGGGCCGGCGCCGGCAGGAAGGGCCACTTGCGGATAATTAGGATCGGACGCTCGCAGGGCTGGCATAATTTAATTCTTATACCGATACAAATCTCGGCTATGTTTCTCATGAGGAACGCGAAAAAAATTGAAACAAAAGAACCAGGATTGCATAAGGCTAACTGAACTGGTTTCCCTTAGCCTTTTTCCAACCTTACACTCACTTGTACGGCACTCTTTCGAAGGGGAACCTTGGAAGCAGGATATATCACGTCTTCGACTCCCCGCGTGCGCTTCTAGGGCTCTTCCCTCCCCCTCTCTCTCGACCTGTCGTTCTCTTGCTTGAATGTCTGGAGTTTCCCCCTCCCGACGTCTTCAGCTGAAGACGTCTGACTTGACCGAATTTTTCCGTGGTTCTTCGTCAAGTGGTGGACTAAATGCTGCGAACAGTGCTGGTGTATCACCTGTTGCATCATCTGAAGAGCAGCAGGCTGAAGGAGTTTCACCGGGGAAGAGGAGATCGACTAGGATACCTTTCATGGGCCGCACGAGGAAGAAGTCCACACATTCCGACAAAGTCCCATTCCCAGCGAGCACAACTGAACCGCAGGCGCACCGACCGTCGGCCTCGACGTCGAGATCTAGGCCGTTGTTGGATGAGCAGTGAGTAACTTTTATTCGCGTTACTTTCTGAAAATCATATGCGGGATCCGTGAAACGCATACATTGCATGAGAATGCGAGTTGCGTAGAAACGATACCATTTCCAGCAATCTCCCGTTCTCATGTTTCATATCACGCGTCTAACAACTATGTTTATGGCAGACCTATACCCTCCCTCCCCGAACCGCGCGCTTCTACCTCCCAGCCATCTTGGGATATAGCGTCCGGGCCTCCTGTTCAGCCTACTTTCAGCTCGAAAATCGCATCCCATTTCACTTCCTCTAAATCACTCGGACTCCATCTACCATCTCGCAAGTCAATTCGGAGGCCTGTAGCTGACAGGCCCTCTGGAGACGTTTCCGATAATGCATCTGATACTCTTTCTCCTCCAAGTTTCCCGCTGCGCCCCCCGTCTATTGATTCGACATCCTCCAGTGGAAGTCGACATCACGTCCACGCTCATCGAAGTCAGTCTGTCACCCCCAGACCTGACCCATCTAGGTCTTCTCGAGTAGAACCCCAACTTTCACAGCCCAGAATCACTGTTTCTTCACCCCCTGCAGATCCTTATGACTTCGGCGAGTTCGACGACCTTTTCACGAAGCCACAACGCAAGCAGAAGCCTTTGCCCATTACCATCGTATCTGAGAATTCTCGTCTGCAGTTACAGGACCAGGAACTTTCTAATAGGGGTTCTCATGGGGTCGTTCATATATCAGCTCCCGCGTCCACTGGTGACGGTACATCTGAAGATGCAACAGCTGGCTCGGAAGATTCTACACCCACACCTCGAGCGGTATCACAACAGGCAATGGAGTCGCGTGATCCTACCACTGTGGTGGATATATCTGACTCCGTATCTCTGAAATCAAAACAGAGTGTGGCTACCAAAAGGCCGTCTGTATTCGCGGCGAAACAGCAGTATCATCGGGATAACCTTGTCGCAAGCGAGGCCGAGCTAGAGTCCGCGGAGGAGTCTGAGGCTGTATCGATGAAGTCGTCGAAATCGATGCCGTCTTCGTCAAGGGCCAGCAGGATCGACGCCCACACAAGAATGACTTTGGCAGAGAAACGTCGAACGCTCGCAGCGATGCCGTATGGATCCAGAACTGCGGATGCCTCACGGAAATTGGTGTCGCTCCAAGCACCATCATCCAAACCCCCGTCTATTCCATTACCATCGCCGCCCTCCCCAAATCAACCGCAATCTCCGAACATACTGACCGATCCACGTGATCATAGTTCGAGGCCCAAAGCACACAGTATATCCCCCAGTCCCACACAGACACTGCGATACTCAAGGACATCGTCAGTAATATCTACTCTCTCAACGCCTGCTATCGAATTCCAGACGAGCAAACGGTCATCAGACTCTTCATCATCCTCTACCCAAACTTTGACTCAAGTATTTCCCAGAGTGGAACCTTTAGAGATCGACATTGACACGGCTCCGCCTGATCAACTTCGGGAAGCACTGCACCAGCGGAATGCGCAATATAATGAGTTGGTCGATTTGTTTTCCAGGACACTCGAGGCCCACATCGCCGAGAAAAATGCCCTTGAAAACCAGCTCGCGCATTTGGAGCGAGAGGCCCTAAGGAGAGATAAAGAGATTAAAGGCCTGACATGGCTGGTGACGAACAATAAGAGTCCAGGGGGCGGAGTGAGCGGGATCAACTTAGCTACTCACGTGGGATCGAGAGGGGCACACATAATGGAGAAGGAGAAGGAGAGAAGCGACGACTCGTCCGCACGCAGTCTTGTTACACCACCTCCATCTGTGAGACTTCCTCTGTACAGACGTCTTCGCGTAGAGGATTCTGGTGCGGAACCCTATCTTACCTCAACATCTGATTGGGGCTCTGGTACTTCTGGTGCGGAGGAATCGATGGGAGAGAGTGACCTACATGTTTCGAGAGCGCGGAGGACTATGAAGAAGCTTAAACTTGTCGAGAGTGCCAACAGGGCTTCACCCATCACTCGTCCAATATCGGTCAGGCAGCCAGGTGGTCAGACTTCAAGTCCAGGTACAGAGATACCTTTTCCTATGTCAAGAATAGTTAAACGCTCCTCAGCGTCGTCCGCGATTTCGTCAGCAGGAACCATCACATCTTCGTCGTCGATATCTTCGCCCTCTGCCAGTCCTACCTCTTTAGCTTTTCCTACCTCTCCCGCACTTTCTGCTATTCCTGAGGCACGGTCTCCAAGTGCCCTGTCTGCTTCAGCAAGGGAGAAAACGACGTCAGTCTCTTCTGGCTCGGATAAGGAAGATCACACTCGGGAACGACGGCCGTCAAGAATATCGTTCCATCGTTCTAAACCATCTCCTCCAGCTGAATCGTCGATACCTTCAGTCAAAGGGTCTTCAAGGCTGACGCCGTCAGAAGCATATGCCATGAACCTAACGAAAGGCCGCCCGCCGTCCATAGCTCAAGTGTTGGACAAGACCACAGACGTTGCCATCGAGAAGTCATACGGCGGGGGTTCGAGGGCGTTATTGGCCGGGCTTTCTGCTCCTTCGTCAAACTCAAAAAAATAAACCCACCTCAGTTGCACCTATTGGATATCAATGTGCCTTCCTGATACCAGCCACATAACAAGGTGTGTCCGGGTCTCGCGTATTTACGCCTTGACTCAAATTCTCTCCCAAGCAGTTCATTGTCACCCCATTTCTTTACGCCAAGGTTCCTCACTACCCAACACGCCTATAATCTTTCATTCACACAGAGGAAAACTGTTATCAACCGTATACCTCCCAATCACGCTCTTTTCTTTACACGCCATCCCGCGCTGTGAATTGGATTCACACATCTCATACTAGGGAAGGCAAGGTTATCTGCTTTCGACTCTCGGTACCGATCTATCGTGGACTAACTATCATTCACATTCTTTATCCTCCCTCTTTCTGACCTCTCGTCAATGACCCACGAGGACCTGCGTGCGATCTGCGTTGAATAACGAAACGTCCCAGTCCTCAGGGGTCATTCTTCTATTGTTATCGCAAAATACAGTATCCAGATTCCAAAATGGTGTCTCGAATGCCGAGACGTTCCTTTATATCCCACCCCGATGCATTTCTTCATACGATTCACTACCCGTCCTTTGTATACCTGCATCATCCAATCGCATTCCTTGCATCGTATCGGCTCCTCTCATCACTGCGTCGTCTGCATTCACTCCACGAACACTTATTTATTCCATTGTATATTTTATCAAGGTTACAATTTACAGTAGTACATATATCTGTCTAGCCGTTTTGTGCGAGGATTGTTCGAGGTGTGTCTCAGTACTCAAGTATAATATTCGATCTTCTTAGCTTTCTTGGATTAGAATTTACTAAAACCAGACTGTATCCGTACAATTTCCACTGTTGATTTCGTGGTACTTAATACACTTGATTGTTATTAGAAGAGGTGATGCACTTACCGATGAACCTCACGGTCCTCACCGCTATCATCTATGTGTTCACCGCTCGCCCAAAAGGGTGTTGAAGATACCCGGGTATGCGGCCCGGTCTACAAACCTTCAGGTGACCCCCAAATATATTCTCTCCCCGCTTCTCTCACTTGTACCACCGTCATTCCCAAGTCAACTGACCGTCAATTCGGTTCAAAATGATACCTGCTGATCGGGCGTAAGTTCAGCCTTCTCACCCTACAAATTCGGTCTAAGCTATAACCTATTAAAAGACCACTGCTTGTTCTGAGCAAACTAGTAGCGTTTAACCCCGCTACAACTTGAAGATGACGAACTCGCAGCAAGAAAACCCCGTGTTAGAGCCGGATATTGAGAAAAGTACAAATGTTGCTGACGAGCACGTCAACAAGGAGGGTAATGCTCATCAGAACGAGCTGGGGGGGAAGCCAAAGCGAAAGCATCTGCTCTCTCCTTTGGATTCTGCGTACGCTGAGGCAGTACAACTCGACGCTGATACTGTGGAGTACACACCTGAAGAGGAAGTGAGTTCCATCAATAATGTCGGAAGATCTGTCGCTGACGACAATCGGTTTTCCTATCTAGTACAAGGTCAAACGAAAAATCGACAACACCGTTCTTCCTTTGGTCATTTGCAGGTGAGCCTTTGACTTTGTCTTTTCGAAGTGTAGCTCGTATTGAAGAGTCGCGCTTCTCAGCTACATCTGTGAGCCCCCACTGTTCCCTTCTTTCGACTCATACGTGAACTGAATATCTCGCGTGATCTTCGACAATGAACAGTCAATCAGTTTGGTAAGTATCTTACGTGCTTCTAGCAAACATCATGTTCTGAGATTCTTGACAGATCGCACAAATATGTGATTTCTATACCTTTTCTCTCCAGCGCCCAATTGACATCGGTATTACAGAGGAAATGCCCACGTCGTTACTGCTTTCAACGAGAACTTCGTAAGAAATGCTGAACATTATGCTACTTATTTGCATGACTGATGTGATTCTTCAAAGGGTGTTACGGACAACAACAAATGGACATTGGCGCTGAGCATCTTCTATGTTGGCTACTGTATGCTCAAGCTCTCCGTTTTTGCGCATTTTTCTAACCTCCTTCCATAGGTCTTCTGGAGATGCCGGCAAATGGTATGCTGCTTCTGTAGTTGTGCTCGTGCCACACACGAACTCTAATTGTGCACCCGGATCCGATCCCTAGTTCTTCAACGGCATATCGGGGCCCACAAGTTGTACGTTCTATGTTCTGGCCTTGCGGAGAACAGAGACCGCCGGCTGACTTTTCGTGTTTTCAAAGCTTCTTTATGTCCCTTACGTTCTGGGGATTGTCTTCTCTTTCCTTCGTGTATGCCAAGGGATATGGAGGTCTTCTAGCGTTACGTGTACGCGATTCGAGTGATATTTCATATCTTTTCTAGCGCTCAGACAAGCTCTATTCGGTTTACAGTGTATTACTTGGCGTTGGTGAGGCTGGGTATTATGCCGGAATGATTTATTATTTGTCTTTCTGGTACAAACGGTAAGACGCGTCAAACCTTGTATTTTCAGCGTACGTGTATGCTGATCATGATGAGTTTGCTAGACATGAATTGGCTTTGCGCGTTAGGTATGTCGATATCACGTCTGCTACGTGCAAGTCCACTGAATTGAGCTAGTTTATGTATGACTGGAACCTACCCCGGTGCCATTGGTGTAAGATCTTTTGCAGTCATGGACTATTCCAAATATTGAGTTCAATCCAGGGTCTCGTCGCCTTCGGACTCGTTCGCATACATACGAAACTGTTGAATGGGTGAGTTATTCACCGATGACCAGCCCAAACATATTGATCAGCTCAACTGATTTTAGATGGCAGTTCCTCTTTCTTGTGAGTTGCGAAGCAACGCGGATGACTTTCCGGAGGAATCTGAAATCTTTTTGTTACAGATTGAAGCGATCCCGACCCTCATCATGGGCACATTGATCCTCCTGTTCCTCCCTTCCTTTCCGTTCTCTGCGTCGTTCCTTAGTCCTCGGGAGAAAGCCATCGCTCAAGCCCGGCTAAACCGCGATCATAAGCCTACCTCTCATGGCGGCATGACAGGATGGCAGGGGTTCAAAGCCGTCATCATGGACCCAAGCGCTTGGATGTTCATGTTAATCTATGCTAGCTGTAAGTCGTCATTCTCGACATCGCGAATACTTCTCGACCATTGAACGATTGTCTAGTCAATGTCGGCGTAGCCACTGTCTCCTACTTTTTGCCGACAGTGAGCCGTTTCCTTTAGCTTTTTGTTATGTGACATCTCAAAGCTGTATCTTTGTCTCCTGTTTAGCTCATCAAAGATCTTGGATTTTCCTCAATCAACGCACAGGGGTTGACCGTAGCTCCCTATGTCGCCGGGTGGTTTATGGTCTTTTTCCAGGCTTGGCACAGTGACAAAACTCGCGATAGAGGCTGGCACATTATGCTGTCATGTAGCGTCTCCATTGTCGGGTACACAATACTTGCCGCAGCGGTACAGAAGAGCAAAGGCGCAGCGTACTTTGCCCTTTTCCTAGTTGTCGGGGGAAACTACAGTCTTTTCCCGTTGGTTATGTATGTCATCTCCAAACTTGACTCGCCCGAGATTGGGATACTTATGTACTCACTATCATAGGAGCTGGGCTGCGAACACCTTCTCGCCTACGTCGAAGCGAGGTGTTGGCACGGCTTTTATCGTCTCGATTTCGAACTGTGTGTCTATGTACGTGGAGTGTTTCTTGTGCTTTGCGGTGATTTCAAACGAATTAACCATACTCCTATCTATCGCATCTCCGCAGATCTACTTCGATCCAGACGATAACTACAGGATAGGACATGCCATTTCTGCCGCGTGAGTATTTGCATCCTAATCTCAGGTTTTGATAGGAATTAAGTTGGAACTTCATAGCTGCCTGTTTTTGGCCTTTTCTGTGACCTTCATCTTGCGCACACGGCTTGCACTGTTAAATAAACGCAAAGCGAAACTCCTGAGCGAGATGAGTCAGGACGAGAGAGGCAAGTTGGATGACAGTATAGAAGAAATTTACGATCACGATCCTCGATACATGTTTATGACTTAGATGGTTTCCTTTTTCTTCACTCGAATATATATGAGCAAGTTGACACGAAAGTCAACTTTCAGATCCACCAATTAAATTGAAGCTGGCAAGATTAGCCATTTTCGAGTCCGTTGAGCCTCTTCCCAGTATGAAGGAGTATAGTCAGCAACGTGACGTCAGCTCTTGTATCTTGTCCATTTGTCCAACAACGAGATGTCTTCCATCTCAACATCTCTACAAGCAAACTTGCTCTTGGCTCCTTCGCCCTTTGACGATCCTGAAGCAGACATCGTCCTACGCACATCCGACAATGTCCTATTTCGCGTCTATCGGACTATCCTATGTCTTTCTTCGCCATTTTTCCAAACAATGTTCACTCTCCCTCAGCAGCCTCTAAATTCGACTGACGATCAGAGCACTTCTCAAATCGCCGTTTCTGAAGACAGCAATACGTGGCGCATAGTCTTGCTTTTTTGCTACCCAGGAGCTTATCCCGCCTTCAAAGACATATCTGAAGTGAAACTCGTCATCAATATGTTGACGAAGTACGATATGCTCGAACTCGCTGATTACCGCGTCAAACCTTTCTTGGAGCCTTTCATTGCTGAAGAGCCGATGAAGATCTTTGCTGTCGCTTATCATCATAAGTGGAAAGCACTAGCAGAAGATGCTGCTAGAGCATTACTTCGCCATCCTTGGAATGACGATTATGTAGAGGAGTTGGAATTGATCACTGCTGGAACGTACAATCGCGTGCGTGTGTATCATAAGAGGTGTTGTGAAGCAGCTAGGAATGTCGCGTTAAATCTTGCATGGATAAACGCAAACGACTCATCGGAACTCTCTCGTACATGGTTCACCTGTAGAAAATGCTCAAAAGCACCAGAACGCTCTGGATTACATTTATCGGACGGTAGCCAACATTCCGTTCGCGATTGGTTTGCCAATTATCTCGCTGTAGTGGGATTCTTGCTTTTTGAAAAATGCCTGGGAGGGGTTGACAAACTGTTCGAGACTTTCTGCGTCATCACGTCCCCTACGATTTGCGGTGATTGTCGTTCTTCCGCTTTCAAGAACATCGCAGAGTTTTCAGCGGGAAGCTTTGCATCTCAGATAAAGAAAGTGGTGTCAGAGGTAGGGGATGTTACTGGTTGTCAGAACATAATAGCTAACATCAATATAGGTACACCTCGATGTGGGATTGTGAGATTACTATGGTTTGTGCTCGGGGGATATGTACCGTAAATGGCGCATAGATCGTGTTGTTTGTTGAGACTCAGAGGTCATTTCGAACAAGGATCTATATGAGGGTTCGCCTGTCAAGTTCCCTCTACCGCCACCGTTTGTTGATTGTCCTCCCCGCCTGACGGCCTGCCTTGCCTATTTATGCATTCGAACCTTTCCTCCCTGACCGACCAAGCTACTTCCCCAGCAGTTTTGCCTAGGCTATGATTTTTGGGTTGTGTTTCTTCTCGGATTGACGGCTTTCCAGGTTAAGATATGAGGTAGGAGTCTGGGGAGATGGGTAGGATCGCTTTCATTCAGAGATAAAAGTACGTAGTGAATGCTACACTACATAAAGTGCGTAAATGTATGCACCTTCTGATAGTGCTCGCATTGCTGCTACCATCTGATTCTCACCACAGTATTGATTTTTCTGATTTCATCCCGGGGTGTACATGTAAATGAATGATATATCGCTACATATTCCATCGCCATAAGTAGAGTGCATAGTAATTCCGCATCCTAGCTATGCCTCGCTGTTTTGGGACAGAACCCACTTGAGGTGAATCCACCTCCGACGCAACCTTCGCTTCTGTGACGCGAATTGCGGGATAACTTCACCATCCCAATCCTGCAAGATAGTTCCCGCATATTTCAGTCTCCGTGAATAAAGGTTCACCGAAAATGAGTCGGGAGGTGATATGGAGACAGTTTGCTGAACCCTCCTGTGTTCCGCCGTTAATTTCTCGGTCCAGAAGAAAATAAATTTCCACGTCGCGTCGAAAGAGTTGTGTGCCTGTTCAAGAATAACTTCCTCCGCCTTCTCTTCGTGACCTTGAGCATCATCACCTTCTACCCAAAACTTGAGCTTCGTGCGAGCTGCCTCATCAAGTGCGTTATCCGCCACGCCCCCACGATCCTCAGGCGACGCTACGATGAGGATAAAAAACGCGAATGAGCGGAACTGGGTAGCAGTCATCCTTGTCATCGTCCTCCTCGTCCCCGCCTTTGCGATTTAGGAAGTCATGGTCACCATAGTCGACCTTGAACTCGATGGTAAACTCCGCAAGCCCCAAAGTCACTACATAGTCTAGAAGTGGATCAGAACATGAATTCAGTCAATATACATTAAACCGACCTTGGTCTATTCAAATCGCCGTTCACTTCTGAGTGCACATACAAACGTTTCCTTTCCTCGAAGAAACTAAGCCTTAAAGTTTCTCGCCATGTCTTCCGACATTCCGTTGAAAGATAAGGATGAAACGACAGACGCTGTAGATGTGAAACGTTCTAGCCTGAGCAACTCGTGAGAACAGATTACATAGTCGCCAAACGTTTAACTTTCGACAAACGTGCGTGAAGTGGTCGTGTGCTCATTGAAATTTGTTTGAAACGTTTCCAGGCGTGAACAAGGGAGAAGAGATAAAGTGCTCGTGTGCGATTTCCGTTGGATCGCCTTAAAGAAATGAGTTCCGTGTACGCAGCCAGCCGTAACCCTTCTCGTCGCGCAAAACAGACTAACCCGCTTATTTTGCCGATGCCGTCTTCAGCTTCCCCGCACCAGTCTACAACGACGACGACGACGACGGTGACGAGTTCAGATGCTCTGCCTGCTAGACGCGGTCGTAAACCAGGCACGCTCTCACGCAGTGCACGCGAGACTCAACGCAAGCTTAACCATTCTATCATCGAAAAGGCGAGGCGGACGAAGATTAACGATGCTCTAGCCTCGCTCAAAGTCCTTGTTCCGCACAACTATGATCCTGCAGGTACTACTGTGGTCGATCAAGAACCCAGCGAGGACGAGGCAGACGACGACGACGACGACGATGACGATAAGGACGGCGACTATGGTCGAACCGCTGGGAGAACCAAGGCTGGCGGGGGCAAGAAACAGACTGCGTCGAAGGAACCGAAAGAGTTTAAGCTTGAGATTCTAGTGCGCACTGTTGCGTATATGCAGTTCCTGCTTAAACGAGTAGGTGAACTCGAGGAGGGAATACGATTGAAGGATCAGCAGCAGGAATGCTGCAAGACGTGCATTGAGCGGGACGAGCAAGAAAGTAAGAAAGACAGGGCTACAGACAAGAAGAGGAAGAGAACTGTTCTTGACGAAGACGAGAGCGTCGACGTCTTCGATGAACCACGAAGAAAAGTGTCTCCGGGCCCGAGAAGAGAAAGATTACCGTCTATCTCGTCTTGGCTGCCCAACTGTCTGCCACCTTCACCTCCTTTTCATTCGACCCACCAAGCAGCATCTGTTTCGCCGTATTACCCTGGATACCTCCCTTCTCCCCCCGCTTCTTCCCAATTCCCATCGACAGCTCCGTTACCACTTCAGATTCCACCTGCGCTCTCCTTAGGTCCGTCTGCTAAAGCACCAGAATCCGCCCCTTCGTCGGCCTCTAGCCCTCATTCTCCGCATGCACAACCTCGCACTCGCACGCCTGAAGAGGAATCAGCCGCCACGCTTCTCCTTCATATGAGCTCTTCTCCTGTGTTCGTATCACACTCTGGTCCTCCTGGGGATGCTCAAGGGAGCCCTAGTCCCGTTGTTAAGAGTCCGCGTAGCCGCCACGAGCAAAGCATTGACAGAGAGCGGGCAGAAACAATGCTGCCACCGCTTCCTCCACCTCCATCTCCGCCATCACTAGCTGGAGGCGGTTTGGATGCGCATTTACTCGCACTTGCCTTGTCGCCCAATCTGGTCGCGCAGACTCCTAGTTCTATCTTGGGGTTGAAGAAGCGGATAGATTGATGAGTTGATGTATTTTTATGATATGTTCTTTCTTTATACAGGGTGTATTACTGTTATATGTTTGACTACTATCGGAATTTTGTATGTGTATGTATAATGTATACTGTCTATGTATGACCTCTGGAACTCAAAGTGTTTACGCTTGAACTCGTGTGAACTTCCTGTCAAGTCGGGCTTACTATAGAAAGAGTTTTCCCAAGTCGGGCCCGGGTTTACTGTAAACACTGCAGTTCAAAGTGGGACTCTTCTCAAGTTCACTATGAGCTCATCCCTAGTCATCAGGAAACCTTAGAATCTTCCGAATGGCGCAGAATAACTTGAATTGTGCTCGAAAAGTCCAATACTCAATTGACCCTGTTGACTGAACCTCGGTGGTGGGTGGTGAGTCCTGGTCGACGCTCGGGCAAGTGGAATCGTTTTACGAAATGGTGTAGGTGGATGACGCCATCCTGGCATCCATGAATACCCAGTCGTGTTGTATTCGTCGAGCAAGCACTTGTTCTTGCATGCAACGGAAGTTTTCCGTTATATTCGATGTCAAAAGGTTGGGATGACCCACATGGTATTCCGTTTTACTTTCTTAGGAAACCTAATACATTTCCGCAATCCGGATTTGAGAGCATTTTTATGTTTAAATAGAGCTCCTACTTGAGCTTGATTGTGGTCAACATCTCTCGAATATCACGCAATTGATTTATCAATTGAAATGTCGAACCCTTTGGTTATTATCGTTATCGGTACGTTCGTCTCCTTGATTCTGCCAACAAATTCCTCCCTGATATCATAGTCGCGAACAAAGGTCTGCCTAATCCCCTTACTTCGCTTCACAAGCCAGTAATCACGCTTTGCGCATTACGACTGCACAGGTAACGGCTTCGAAACCGTCCGAAGACTACGAGGCACCATCCTCGAAGGCTCACCTTCCCTCCTACCGAATCAGCACAACACTGACGGCACGGTAATCTACCTCGCCGCTCGCGACGAAGCCCGAGGACGCAAAGCCGTCGCAGACTCGAAACCGATGCGGATCTTCACGTCAAAATCGAGTATGCTCAGCTCGATGTAAGCTCAAAGTCTTCGATCGAGGCATTCAAGAAGGCGATAACGAGCAAACACAAGAAAGTACATGTGTTGATCAATAACGTATGTGAAATACAGCTTTTCATTCATAGTGAACTTATCATCCCTTTTGCTGTTCTGCAGGCTGGCGTTGCGCCCATATCGGGAGGCGATGGCGGAAGTTTTGACTCTGAGACTATCAATTGGGTGATGAGCATTAACTATTGGAGCGTGCATAACATGATAGATACGTTCCTACCTATCATGCATCCCAAGGGGCGTATCTTCAACGTATCGAGTTTACTCTCGCATCTCGGTCAGGTATCGCCTGCTCTCGCTGAGCGGTTGAAAGCGGCCAAGACGGTGACGGAGGCTGATACATTGACGCTTGAGTGCCAGGTGGGTATTTTTTCTCATCACTTGCAAGCGGAAAGAGGCAGTAGCTGATTGTTTTCGATGGAATAGGATTCGGTGAAAGAGTGGACGTATGAGAAGCAGGGATGGCCTGCTCTTGCATACAGCGTGTCAAAAGTCCTCATAAATGCGCTTACAAGGTGAAATATCCAAAGCTACATTGATACTGAGTAAACATCTTTCTGATGCTTTTGCTACAAAGGAAATACGCTGCTGAACAACGCTCCGCCCACCCTGATCTCCTCATCAATTGGCTGGAACCTGGCTGGGTTTCCACCGGTAAGTCTAGCTGGCTTTTGTACTCTCATGCATCGACTTTTGCTGATCAAATTTCTTGTCGTGTGTAGATATGGGAGGACCGAAGGCATCCCAAGGAACTGCAGCCGATGGAGCAAAGACACCTACCTTCCTCGCTATTGATGATATCAAGGGCAAGTCTGGTCAGTGTTACGATAAAGACCAGAACGAGAAGGACTGGAATGTTCTGCGTGATATTCCGGTTATAGACGCAAAAACATGGTCTAAGGCTGTACATAGCTGCCGTCCTTTTCGTGATTAGTGTAGAATTGAAGTGAATACAATTTATATGTAAACCCCGGTCCTACGGGTAATTTTTAATTTGCCGGAGCTACACATTTGTATTATTCAAAACTTGAGCTCGAGGGTACACCACCGAATTATCATTATGTCTAGCTGGGAGAGTAACCTCGGACCCATCATCAATCCTCGTCGCACTGGCTCTAGCAGTCATTGTCATCTCAGCCTCCTTGGACGGCGGAGGCGCAGGGTAGGTCACAGCAGGTTTAAACCAATACAATGGGTACCGCCGTTGAATATTATCCACAATCAGAGCCACTGCTAGTGATAGCGTCGAAGTGAGAAGGATAACGGGTAGGTAATACCATCCCATATCGCGTACTCCAGAGTCCAAAGCAGGTAGAATTGCTGTTGCTCCTGCGGGTGTTTGAAAAAGGGGTGTTAGTTAGTTACATGTAATGCAATGACCCGGCGCAGTGCCCTGAAGGTAAACATTTAATAGTGGGGCAGAATAGAACAGGGCGGGAGGGCCTCGGGTAGGGCGCTACTATGAGGATTATGAGAAGAGGAATTGTGCCTCTAGAGGCAGTGAGTGGCAGTGTTGAAGTCGCTGTACGTAGTAGCTGACTATGTACGCACTCACCAGCCGGAGGATGTGAGGTCGCTGTCATCTGCATTACAACGATCGTAACAGCACACGATAGCGATACTGCTAACCATGTAAGCTGCTCGTACCTCTCTTCTGTAGGAAGAAGGAGAAATAATTTGTTGATACATACGCCTATCAGCGCTCCAAGGAAGTGTCTAGTAAGCAAAAAAGAAAAAAGGAGAAACCGAGTTGAGACGGCGGGATGTTAGCTGCCGGAGCTCTGTGTACATTCAAATAATGATTGACTTACCCTCCCATGAGTGCACGGGGGTGTGCTAAAGGTGCTTCTATCGCACCAAAGATGAGGACAGCCGATGCGCCCTATTCACAGAATGTTAGTACGTACACTTTTATTCGACTCGATCACGTCGGTGAGGCATCCCAGGAGAGGAACGGTATGGCTCAGTCCCCAGATAGTCATAAGTAGGGTAAGGTGATGCGGGAGTAATTGTGATTGATGGAAGAACTATACAGACTGGACTTACATAGCTAGGCACAATCTGAGGGACGCCTCTCCTAATGAAGTAATGCGCCTGTCCAAAGACTGCTTGGATCACTGCTAAACCGCAAAACGCGCCGACAAATGACCAAAACCAGATGAGATAGCTTGGAAGATCCGATTCAGGTGTTCGTTGTCGGTGTCCTAACCAGTGACTGAGCCAGATTGGGAGTCTAGAGAGTCGGGAATGAGAGACAGGGGTAGTAATTTTTCTCGTAGATCCTTTCGTAGAGGACATAGTGTAAGATGGTATTAACGAGCCCGACGAGGGATCGCAACCCGCGCAGATTATCTAGCGGGAGATATTTGACCTTTGCCACAGATTTAAAACGGTTTCCAGCCCGAAATTCCGCGAAGTTTGAAGGCTTTGCACACAAAAGCCGAAGAAAAAAAGCCCGTTGGACTCCGATCCCGCAGTGTCTGCTGACTCAGATATTCCTTTCCATCTCCTTGCGGGGTAGCGGGGTACTCCTGAAACTTGCATTATCATGCAATGCAAAGTCATCAACATTCGCAATACATACTTTGCATTGCATGATGTAGAATAGGTGAAAACGTCCATCGGGTAAAGCAGGGGAGCTTCGGCAAATCCGAGACGCAATTCAGAAGGCAATGTTTCGAGCTCTATCCTAGCTTTGATCTTGAATATATGTCGCGAATTCAAAGTAGAAATGGAGGCTGCACCATGTTATATACATTTAACGAAATACAGCGAACATGCGTAAATAGTTTTACGTTGATGCCTCCTATAGTGAGCCAGTGAGTGCCCCCCATGAACCTCGTCAGCGGTGAAAACTCAATCGTATAAAGATCAGCACTTACCGGATGAGTGTAAATCTGTTTTGAATCCAGAGGGCATCATTGACGGTAATCAACTCTGTCGGCTCCGCAAATTTCCTGGTCCCATCGTGATACGGATTCGTCCGTGTTTGTAAGGGCTGACCAGGGGCTGATGAAGACTGAGCAGCACCTTTCGAACGCTCCGACTCTTACTCTGTAGGTAAATGTCTCCACGATAATGTAAAAAGTACCAACAACTAGAGTGTAACAAACAAAGTCCTTCGTGTTTCATATCTCGATACTCGTAGTAGTCAATATCCGGTTGAACTCATCACTGTCATATACGTTTCATTCAGTTTCAAGGCTTGCAGCTCTACCCAGAATCAATCTCAGCCCCAGAGCAGTTACCTCGAAAAAAATTCAAAGCTTACCCATCAACCGACACCCCTTGCCCAGCACTGTCATCGCGTTCATGATTACCCGCAATGGATGAAGTAAATCTCGTTCTACATCTAATGGCAAGACGGAAATCGGATTTTGAACTTGAGCGGCGCAAATTGCCAAGATCTCCGCAATCAGAAACTCGCATATCACAGTCCAAAGTATCTGAGGAACAGGAGAGGTCAGATCAGTAACAACACCGGAGGCGAACGACCCCACAAAGTACATACCGCAAGAATTGGATCAAAGACTTCCCACTCCTCAATAGTTGCCTCGTTAACGATAAAACCAACAGAACGAGCTGCGGAGATTGCTGTCAAGTGAGAGACCGGGTTCCCAGCAACAAAGACTCGGTGTAACTCGATGAGTGCGACATGAAGCATAGTGTAGATCACAGCATTTTTCGAGGAATGCTGGAGGTTTGAGTTGAACTCTCGAGATCGCTCTGCTATCAACTGTCGGATGTCGCTATCTAGAGATTTGAATTGCGAACAAGAAAGTTCTAACTCATTTGAACTCATATCTGCGAAAAATATAATTTTGTCTATAAGAACATAGGTCGGAGAGGACATTACACGCACCTTCGTGATAATCAGCCCTGTATTTGCAAGCATCCTGCCACAGAAGTGTGGCTTTAAATAGCATGATGGAACCGGAGCTCAGATCACCGGTGTGTACGTTTCTTGAATTCCAAATGATTTTAGTAGGCAGGACGTCGACGGGAGACGGTGAACCAACAGTGTCTGCCAGTGCCCAGCAGGTGTACAACGTGACTGCCGATTGAAACGCGCTATTCATTCCTCCGTCTTCAGGTAACGCAGAGGAAGCCATCGTCCCGGTTGAATTTAACCAAGCGGTGGAATCCAACCCGTACTCCAATGCAGCAGACAACGCAAGTTTAGCGTGGGTCTTTCCCTCCTCCATACTGGCCTTTCGAAAGAAGTATTGAGACAGCAAGATTTGAGCCTGAATGTACTGTATGACCATGTCTTGAGTCAGATCTCTGACTGACATGACCGTTGAAAGATCGTCCAGAACACGATGAAGCAGAAACGATTCATAGTCTGATTTGGCCCGAGGATGTGTTGAAGATATATGTAGAGCCCAAACGTGCACGGTATTTACGAGAGGGAACGACAGAGGAACTGGAGGTATCAAGCAGGCCTCTCCCTCGTCAGAGTAGTAAGGAGATGAGTCGACAAAGAATCCTAGCTCCGAGCGGCGCCGCATGAAATTGGCGATTCTACTTGAATAGGTGAGTTTCAGGAAATCGAACTGCGAGAAGTATACTTACATGCGTGGATTTAAGATAGTATTTAATTTCTGCTGTTGCTGCACTCTCGAATGATCAGCCTGAGGGGGTGGAGGTATTGTGCTTGAGGTTTGATGTTCATAGTGAAACTCTAAAACGACAGAGTTTAGTAAGAAACTAGAGAGCTAGTAAATTAGTACAGGCCTGACCTGTCGTATTTCCGATATCCGAAGCAGACCACGACATTTCGCCTAAATGCTCATATGATGCTAGCCGGGATCGAAGATGGGCGTTCTCCTCCAATAACCGCTGTGTACGAGTGGGGGTATTGCTTTCGTATTCGCAATCTCGAAATGCAGGAGAGGCCTTACTGCAAGACCCGCAGGAAGGCCTCTTCCTATCACATTTCTGAACACTTGGTTAGTGCATTCCGATTGCTTTCCTCGATAAACTCACCATCTTTCTTCTCCTACATATAGTGTACGATATCAACAATCAAACTTTATGTTCTGGAAGCAAACAATCACGTACCTGCAGTTCAAGCAAGCTTTTGGGCCTTTGCTGTTGAAGGGTAGCTTCGTCGCAGACATCTCAATGTTCCCGACAAGACCTTAGAAGACGAGCTGGTCAAATGCCACTAGATTTCTTCAAGTCTTTTATCAGAGAGTTTCTTTGACGCTATGCAGTGTAGATGATTTGAGAAACTCATTGAGAATGAAATGCGTACGAGGTTGACAAGCAGCCCTCATCGCTCTTAGTGCGTTGAATACTTGAATAGGCACTGCTGACCAACCGCCAAATATGTACAGCTTTTTACACTGCATTGAACATTTTGCCTAACTGAGCAACAGCAAGGGGAATGTCCGACAATGCGGTGCTCTGCCTCTCCTACTTCCTCGGCATACTTAGTGAAAGTATCATTTGGTCATGGTTTTTCGACTCATCAGGCTTCTATAGATCATCCAGTTCTCAGTATCGGGAAATCCAAGCTTCCATTCGCCGGGAATCGCATGTCAAGGTAATGTTCCATCGAACTCGGCAACTTTACTAAGGTGGGGCCGGGATTTGGCTTTCCTGAGCAGTAGAAGTAGCCTTGTGAAAGCGATATAAAAGTGGTGAATTCCAACATGAAAAAGCGTTTCAAGGGTCTGCGTCATAATACCTCCTTCCGATAGTAATATATACAACGTGCCAATTACACCTTCCTGCCTTGATGAGTTTACGACTCGACAATCATGGAGCCGCGAGCGTAGTGCGCAGTCTGATCCTAAGCAAACGGGATATTATGTTACAGAAAATATGATGAAACTCCGATACGCTATGTATAGCTCTCGAATACTACGGTACATACTTGAAGCTTGAACTTATGTACTAACAGTTTGACATATTCTGCTTTACTGAAAGCCAAATAACTCTTGAGCGTCCGCGCCAGTGTCACTAGTAACCCAACCTAAGCTGTGTGATCTTCAACCAACCTCTACTGAGCTAAACACTGACCGTACATTATCCAAGATATGAGCATACAAATACATTAGTTATACAGTAATACAAGTAGGCAGTACACAAAGTCAAAATGTCGGAACTTAGTATGCGACTTTAGTAACCAACCCATCTAGCTCTCGGTCATAACATCGGTGTTTGCTAACTTCGTAGGCAAACTTACTGAACAAGCCCTTACCACCATCGGAAGCAATTTCCAAAGCATCAGTAGCTGCACTGCCGAGTGTGTATTTTCCTGTCGTGACGACTCCATATGATGAAGTCACTTCACTTGAATTCAATGAAGAAAACGTAAGTTCAGGCACAGAGCGGGCCAAAGCATGGTCGATAGTGCTAACACCTAGAAATATCATGAGCAATTAGAGCGAGTGGCTGAAATGGTGGACACTTACCTTCACCAACGCCAGCAATGGTTTTGCAGTGGCCAAATGCCTCAACAATCCAATGCACGACACGACCGTTCGACCTGAGAGAATTTCCGAACACTTCATTACCATCAGGGATGAATAGGGCGTCAAACATAGTGCTGCGCTGCCCCTCAAAGTGATGATCAGCAACAAGACTCTCGCCTCCTGAAGCGCTCTCAATTTTGCCTCTTCTCGGCGCGATGACGAAAGGCACAGCACCGCTGGCTGTTAACGCGCTCTTCAAACCCAGCACCTGCTTCGAATCGAACCCATCTGCAATCAGAATTGCAATTCGCCTCGACTTGATAGTCGGCTTCTTGGGTACGAAGTCAAGTTGGCTCAACCCACGAGCTTTTTTTCCGTGATTGACTCGGCCGGGGGCCGATGGAACAGAACCACCAACATTGGTGGCTACAGTCTTCGCAAGATCAAAGTCAATCTGATTGAGGACCTTGATGTAACTTTCGTATACGACAGGATCATCACAGTGGTCGAGTTCGAAAGAGAACGCAGCAATTAGATGAGCTTTCTCGTAATTCGCAAGGGAGTTAAAGAAGACTTGGGCTTGATTGAAATGTTCCTGGAATTTTGGAGTACGGATGCGCTGCTTAATACCTTCCACTTTGAACGCGAAACTAAAACATTAGATGTGAGTTCCGCCTCAAAAGTTGCTAAATTGTAACGAACTCTTTGTAACCACCCTCGTCGACTGGGACAGGAGGAGCAGCAGACATACGATTCGGCCAATAATTGACAGGACATTTATTAATGCGCATCTGGTGCTGTCCGTCACGCTGGTGATTCATCACTGGGCACACAGGTCGATTTATGGGAATCTGAAGAAGGGAACAGGTAAATGAATCGCTGTACACTCCGTACGCTGGAGAACATACCTGCTCCCAATTAATGCCCAGACGCGTAATCTGAGTGTCAAAATAGGAGAAATTGCGACCTTGCAGGAGAGGGTCGTCACTGAACCCAATTCCGGGAACTACGTGACTGCTGCAGAAAGCAACTTGCTCCGTCTCAGGGAAGTACTCATCGACGGTTCGGTCAAGTACCATTTCTCCGACATCCTGGAGCGGAACTAGCTCTTCGGGCCAAACCTTGGTCGCATCCAGTATATCGAACTCGAAATTGTGCTCATCTTTCTCGGCAATTGTCTGAATAGAAAGTGTCCATTTCGCTGGAGCTCCATTCTTGATAGCCTCCTCAAGATCCTTTCGGTGGAAATCGGGATCTTGACCACAAATCTTCAACGCTTCATCCCAAGTGAACGAATGAACACCGAGCTCGGGAGTCCAATGAAATTTGACAAAGAAATTCTCGCCAGATTTATTCTGGAGAGAGTAGGTGTTCACGCCGAAACCTTGCATCATTCGATACGACCTCGGAATACCTATACACAATCCCGATAATCAGAAATCTTGAACGTCTTGAGAATGTCAGAACACCCACCTCGATCAGACATTACCCAACAAACCATATGTGCACTTTCGGGCTGAAGACCAACATAGTCCCAAAAGTTGTTATGAGCTGACTGGCCTGTCGGAACCTCGTTATGAGGTTCTGGCTTGACAGCATGAATGAAATCCGGGAATTTCATGGAGTCCTGAATGAAGAACACCGGGATATCGTTTCCGACAATATCCCAATTTCCTTCGTCGGTGTACATCTTCACCGCAAAACCTCGTACGTCACGAACAGTATCCGCACTGCCACGAGAACCTTGAACGGTGCTAAATCGGGCGAAGACCGGTGTGGTACGCGACGAGTCTGTGAGCACCGGCGCGTAGGTGTACTTCGACGCCGGTGAGCCTTGGAATGCTTTGAAGTAACCATGAGCTCCAGCACCGCGAGCGTGAATCACCCGCTCAGGTATGCGTTCGTGATCAAAGCGATGGATCTTCTCGCGAGCAATCTGATCTTCGAGAAGTGATGGACCTACAATCTTGCCGTTTGTCGCTTTCAGCCTAAACAAAAAGTTGAACGCGGTGAACGAATGAAAAGAGACACTGGCTCACCAATTATCAGTGTCCGACACATAGACACCATGATCTGTAGTGAGCCCCGTCGAAGGTGTAGATTCGAAAGTGTCGCGTTGCAAGTCCGCGATCTTGGCTGTGCTCGTCATACTAGTAAAAGATTGTTGAATGGTTTCCCCTATGGTCGACATTGCGAGTCAAAGATTGAAATGTCCAGCTCATGATTATATATGGGCGCGAAGAGGGCTGAAGCGCTGATGTCTTGCTGATGTCTGAGGTGACGAGTCTCTACGTCAGGACCTACGAGAAAATAGTAACTCGCTGAATTGACATTGTAACGTTGGTTCATTTCTGCGTCATGAAGGCCAGAGAAGATCACGATCCGTACCCACTACGGGGAACGGAACGTTGGGAGGGTCGAAGTAACTGGCAGGCGGGATTACATAATTGCCGAGTGAGCAATCGGCGCTGGTAGACTGCCGCCAACTGCCGCGGTTCTACAATTCCATCGATTCGCCATCCATACCAACCTGCAACAGCACTGCTACAGAAGGCTACGTCTTTCGTCGTAGTTCTTTTGTGAAGACATAGGATTATGCCTTCTTTCACAACGAAGGACTCATACTCTCTCATTCTACACATACATTCTACGCCATCCTCTATGGGGCATATTCTGTCATTTGACGGTATCACCTCAGCTCACAACTATGAGCCAATCACATCTAACCAAAGTGATATTACAACTATAATACACGTTCCCAGACCCACTTCAAATAATAAAAAAGCTGTACCATACCCTCGTATGAAGTTCGTCATCACTCATCAACACCTTCTTCCCATCCTCTCGACCGTTCAACAGCACGCTGCCAACCCTCCCACTTACTCTGCCTAGTCTTTTCCTCCATACCAGGTTGGAATTCCGTACTCCCCTTGGTGTTCACCTCCGCCAAAGTCTCAGGCTTGTTGATATCCCATCCGAACAGATTGATCGCGGCGCCTGCGAGGAGAGCCGATCCTAGTGCTGTCGATCTAAAGAAATCAAAATCGTAAACGGGACTATCAGATCCGTTGAGGTAGATATGAAGGAACGTAGACTTACTCTCGCATTTCAGGCCTAATAACACCAAAGCCGCCGATATCAGCCAAGATACTCATCGCCAGGTCCCCATTCGTCATTCCACCGTCCACCTTGAGATGCCGAAGGTCGGTACCAGAATCGAGCTTCATGCTCTCGATGATCGCACGCGTCTGAAAGGCGTTCGCTTCGAGCGTCGCTCGCGCGATATGGGAAGGGTTGGTGTATTGTGAAATGCCTAGTATTACGGAGCAGACCAGTGAGTAGTCAGGGACTCGCTAAGATACCAAGTCTACTCACCGATCAATAAACCAGCTGCGCCAGAATCCCAGTAGGGCGCTAGTAGACCTGAAAATGCGGTTACAAAGTATAGCCCGCCGGTATCAGACTCCTTAGCAGCGAGCGCGTTCACATCTGCGGCGGATTCTATGAGCGACATCGAGTCTCTCAGCCACTTGATAGCACTCCCGGCGACAGAAACTGAGATGTAGGTGAGCATTACAAGCACATATCATTTATACGGGAAGAAGAAGACACATACTACTGCCTTCTAGCGCGTACACGGGCTTTGCTTTCGGTCCAGCTTGATATGCAATCTAGGAGTAGAACGGCATATATAAGATCTTTGATTTGATGCAAACAAAAGTCAGAACTTACTGTGCTCAATAGACCATGATTACTCTTGACGATCTCAGAACCGGTACAGAACAACAAGAAGGCACCGGTCCCGTATGTGCACTTGGCCTCGCCCTTCTTCAAACACTTGTTGCCTACCAATGCACCCTGCTGGTCACCTATCAAGCCGCCTATAGGAACGCCGGCAAGAGCACCCCCTGCGACACCCTGCGCTACGTGCCCGTACACCTCTGAAGAAGAAACGATCTTTGGCAATATAGAAGTTCGCAGGCCGAAGAACGAAAGGAGTGAAGGCTCCCATTCTAACGTTGTCGTGTTTAGGAGAAGTGTTCGAGAAGCATTCGTCACTTCGCAGACATGAAGGTTCTCTGACGCGCCACCAACCAAGTTCTGGGAAACAACTCACGTTAGGATAAAGAACGTGCATGACCTAAGGGAAATGGCCTACGTAAAGAATCCAGGACTCGACCGTTCCGAATAACAGGTCGTCCGAGTCATGCGCAGACGCAACATCAGGAATGTGGTCAATCATCCACCGTAACTTGATTGCGGAGAAGTAGGTTGAAAGCTGCAAGCCAGTGCTAGACGTCGCGTGAATCAGTTGTAATTCCACCTCATTTGCAATGGGCTTACATTGCTCGTAAGGCTTCTACACCTTCCTTGCCTTTCTTCCATTCTCCTGGTTTAACCTCAATGCCTGTTTCTTCAAGCTTCTTCTCGTAGTGGGCAACGGTGTTCTTGGTTCGCGAATCGGTCCAAACGATAGCTTTGCATAATGGCTTCCCTGTTTTGCGACTCCAAGCAACTGTCGTCTCTCGCTGATTCGTTATTCCTTGATAGGGGCTCAGAACATGCATCAAGAAAAAAAGAATGCGGGAGCTATACCTATGACCTTCACGCTGTCTCCGGACCACCCAGCATTCTCGAGCTCCTGTATCGCATTTCGAATACAACGTTCAGCATGCTCCTGTATTTCTAAAGCATCATGTTCATGCCATCTACGAGACGTGGTTTAGCTCGTAATTGGAATTGAGACCGATTCAGCTGACCCGGGATGAGGGTAGTACTGAGGAAACTCTAGTTGATGCTCAGCAACGATGTTGGCGTGCTTGTCGAATATGATGAATCGAACCGACCTAAAAACAAGTTAGCTATAGAAAGAGCATAGAGAAACATACAAAAACGCACGTAGTACCGCAATCTAATGAGCCCACGAACTCGCCCCTTTTCAAAGTGGGAGTAGGAGAGACCTTAGACTCGATTGAATTTGAGGACGCAGAGAAGAAGTGAGAAATCCTACGAAGAGCGAACATTGGGGAAAAATGTGGGGTAATTACGGGACGTCTGTGATGGTGGCTGGTAATAAGTACATTACGATTAAAGGGAGGATAGGCTGGAATGATTTCGGTGCGGTGATCACAAGACACGCCTTGATGGAGACCAGATCTCATCGTACACAGAGAATCACCGCGCCTCACCCACGAAAATGGCTGGCTTTTCCTTTCGAGTGAAACATCTTCGATTCGAATTCTTCGTACTCGGTGTAGACAAGGCGCAGAAACATCAGAAACAAGAGTTACTTGTCCTTTTGGTGTCTTAGCTGCTATCCCTCCTGTCAAGTCACGCCCAAAAACACGGGCTTTTGGGTTTGCACGGCCCGCAGAGCTGCACTTGCGAACCGGTTGAAACGTGTGGGTGCAAGCGGGTGCTTCCGCAGCAGTTCGACGTATAGGTATGAGCGCTGAAGCATGTAATGTCCTGATATTGACCACTTGAACATTGATTTTGGGTACCCGAACTTTGAAGAAAAACATGCAGAGTATAACTTTGAGAAGTTGAAACGAAGAAAAAGAAAAAAAAACTACGCGTAAAAAGCGGCCCGGCCGGAACCGACAATACACCGCGCTTTGCTCTTTCGCAGCGCTCCACAGGCGTTGCGGAGCGTTCGGCTAGCAGTCAACGTAAAGAAAAAGCATATATAAGCATTTGCAAAATCAAGAGAAGCAGCATTTTTGTCTCCCCAAAGCAGTCGAATGGACCGCTCAGAGCGGAGTATGTTTGCGCATATTATATCTGCAAGGCAAACCGCGGTGTGACGCAGAACGTGATTGCAGTCACACAGCTTCTCAACATCAAGCCTTCATCATCATGAGCATCCAGTGACCCATGCATGGTCTGAATCGCCGTTCAAAATATTGTACTTGTCCCTTAACAGGGTCGTCTGGAAATCGGATCTTGCTTTCGTACTACTGAGCAATCAGAGCAATCACGAGCTGCAAAAATACATTCCCTTGATCTTCCCCCCCTCGCACGCGCTGCTTTTTCTATATTGCAACTTCAACTTTCCCATTGTGTAATTGACTGCTTCTGCTTGGTCATGCCTCTATCTACTTGACACCGGACTTGCGTGGACACTGGGTCTTCTCCCTCTCATCAGAAAATCTCGAAAAAAGTGCTTTTACCCCCCCCTCTCCTTTGAATGCTTCCTCAAAGTCGGGCTCTTCTGCACTCAGCGCTCAATCTAGAGCCCTGTCAATGTAAATGTCTACCGTCTTATCTTGGCTCTCTTCCCCGCTATCGTAATTGTATCTTCAAGAAGCTGGAAGCTACGGTCAGACGACACATATCAAAAAGGTGCATATCCTGTTCATATCTACTCGTACGTGACCTGGATACTCTGCGACCGCCTGGAATGCGTATGTCCGGTTCAAACTCAACTGTGACCGTTTCAGGCGAGCTCGGGACCCTCCCGTGATTGCTAAGTTGTTCTGAACCCGGAAGGACATATATGCCACCATTTCATTGCTCTGCTCTGCATATTCATCTAGCATCTTTCCCCGGATGGACTATACAACTAGGGCTCGCTCTTGTGATTCTAGCTATGGGCTCAGGTGGACAATATGTTTCGTTCAATGCACGAGCGCGAATGATGTAGCTCTTTATTTTTTTTAAAAATTCGGGCGCATTCCCGATGTGTGATTTCTGGTCTAGGCCAGTTTTTCGCACTGCGGGCGCATATCTTTATCGCGTTCTCGTGATGGTTTAAATCGAGACTAGAAGAAGGCAATCTGTATCGTTTCCCAGTGGGCCAAACCCAGTTGACCTTTGGTCAGCTGGGCTCCATTTTTTTCTTCATAGCTTGTGCAATGCTTATACGAGCAAGCACAAGGGTGTTCCGCGTCTCTCCTCAGGTACCCAGGAGGAAGACCGTATCCAATTTTGGATTATTGAAGGTGGTACCAAGTTTCAGATATACATTACCATGTCCCTTTGAAGCAGTAAATTCACCCCCTCTTATTTTCCTGATTTTTTCTCGCTTTTTTTACTCCCTCTGAACAACTGAGTTTCTTGCGTCTCTTCAACATGTCCAAAATCTCTGTCGAGTCGCCGAAGACGGAGTCGATGTCTGACCATGAACAGCTTCATCTCACCTCGCCAACGAGGACCTTGGTGCATCCCAACTGGTGGTGGAAGTATCGGTGGGGTTTTTTTTCCCTCGTGTATCTCATTGAACTGTTCCTTGATGCTAGGACTGACTTTGACCTCCCAGGTATGCGATTCGGGAATACGTCGCTGAGTTTCTGGGAGTGGCGATTCTGATCATATTTGGGAACGGTGTCGTTTGTCAGGTCGTGCTCTCGAGCCATGCCGGTGTAGCGCCTTCCCCCAAGGGAGTAGGTGGCCTCTTACCGTTGTGCTTGACCACACTATCTGATCACCCTATATCGTAGGAATATCTTTCTATCAGCTTCGGCTGGGCTGTAGGTGCGCTCGTCGTCCAGTCTATCCTAATATCTGCTTGTGCTAATTTTGTTCCAGGAACGGCTTTGGGTGTCTGGGTCAGCGCAGGCATATCTGGAGGCCATATTAACCCTGCTGTGAGTATTTCTAAGCTATTCAGCAAGACAAAAAGCTGAAGAAAAATGTAGGTCACTCTCGCTTTCGCAACCTTCAGAGGATTCCCGTGGAGGAAAGTTCCTGGTAAGCGCTCATCGACGTATTCTTGTTATGGACGGTGTCGCTTACTCAACTCTATCCACGACTTAGGCTACATCGTCTCTCAGATCCTGGGAGGTGTTGTCGGTGCTGCACTCGTATATGCAGACTATTTTCACGCTATAGACATCGTCGAAGGCGGGCGGGGTGTTCGGACGCTCCAAACCGCTTCCTTGTTCTCTACATACGCTGTAAGTCTATCTATTGCTTAATTGCTTATTGTATTCACACCATACTGAACGATCACTCCGGTCTTCTTATGTAGCTAGATTACATGACCAACGTGTCCTGCTTCTTCTCCGAGTTCTTCGCCACCGCGGTGCTAGTTATCGTGATTCTTGCGGTCATTGATAGGAACAATTCCCCGCCACCTCCTGGTCTCTTGCCTCTTGTGTTGTTCTTCCTCATTTTAGGTCTTGGCGCTTGTCTTGGGATGGAAACAGGTTCGTCTTTTTTATAGTTTCTGGTGGCATGTGCTGAGAAATGACTGGTTCCCCCCTTTGTAGGTTATGCTATTAACCCCGCACGAGATCTTGGCCCTCGACTATTAACTTCGATGGTTGGCTATGGGACACAGGTGTACACTTTCAGGAAGTATGTCCTCCGCCTTATATTCGAGAAGCAGTACCTCTAACACCTTGAACAGTCAATATTGGTTATGGTGTCCTGTTATAGCCCCTATTTTGGGTGCCCAGGCTGGAGCGTTTTTCTACGATGCGTTCTTGTTTATTGGGAGCGAGAGCATTTTGAACAAGCCGTACGTCCCGGGTTTCATTTGCGTAAGAACTGCTTGTGCTGATGTGAGTTATGACTTATAGTGATAAGGAGGCACAGAGAAGGATCGCTGCTGGTGAAGAAATGGTGTAACTTTTCTGTTATATTTCTGCAAGGGTTTTGAATGAAGAATTGAACTTTATACTATATACGACAAACAAGATGTATAAAATGTATGGAAATGGAAGTTTGCGTGTTTCTAAGAACCTGGTACCCCTAATGTCGATGACTAGCACTGAATTTACCATGCAAGGAAACTTAGGCTAGCGCTTTGAACTCAATTCTTATGCAGTGAATGAAAAAAATGGATAGAATTGATAGCAAAATGCGATATAGATAGCGAAGACAACTAGAAGTACACCCAAATAATCAATCTTCTTCATCAGAAGATGTAAAATCGAATCGTTTTGATTCAACTAGAATAACAGGCTTCGGGATCGAAGCTCGCCTTCTGCGAGGTAAAGCACCATTTCTGGGCTCTAGATGACCTTTCGCAGGCATCGGAGCAGGCGAAAGCGCTGCCCGGGAAGTAGTAAAAGATATGGATGAAGTAAAACCACGACGCTCTCGGAAAGGGGTTTCGGGTAGAGGAAGAAGAGGAGGGACACGGATTGAAGGAAGAAAGGGGAATGCGGGTACGAAAGAAGGGAGAAAATTAGAAGAGGGGAGTAAGGTTGCGGATGATGAGGAAGATACGGAGGTTAAGGAAGAGGAAGAGAGCGTCGAGGGGGTGAAAGGAGAATTGGTGGTTGTTGTCATCATCATCGTCGATGAGAGAGACTCGGTCGACGATGAAGTGACTGATAGGTTATGGGTAAACATGGTAATCAAAAGTTGAGGTGGTGGGTGTACGAAAGATAGTTTGTCTGATCTGAGTCCATCAAAGAACGCGTATCCAGCAATTCGAGTATTATCGATTGAGATCTCTGTCGCCTTCGTGTTTCCGCCTTTCCCAATGGCCTCGGCGGCGATGATGGCAGCATAATACGCAGGTTGGACATGAGGTGCAAGTGGCGTGGAAAGCGTTGTACCGTCAGTGATGGACCTGGTGAGAGTAACTGGTTGAATGAAAAAAAAAACGTGTTAGGTTTGGTTCCTGGGGTCTGGAATAGGTAGATCTTGCTCACGAAATTGTACTTGTACCCAATACCTTCATGGAAGAACAGCCTGCTGATACCAATTTGAGGACTGAAGGAAGGACGTTAGCGAACTCAAATAGCATTTATGATGGTTTGAACGCACGAGAAAAGAGCATAGTCCAAAGCCCACAAAGCAGCGCCTAGATTAGTTCGTTCATCAACAAGAACTGTGATTCTGAGTAAGAGCGCTTATGCTAACCTGCTGTGTTTGATACACCAGAGCACCCTATAACGTAAAAGTCAAATGATGTCATTATATACGGGAAGGAATTCGTCACATACATGACACGAATAGCTGTTTGGTTTCACCCAGGACATAATCCAGCCCTTGAGCGTGAGTAGCTGCGATATCAGGAGAAACGAAGATAGGTTGCTGCGAATAGTCGATTTCGTCATGAGGTCTTGCAATAGACCTCCATTGCCACTGCAAAAGGAGCCACTGGGTCGAGAAAAGGAATCAGAATCGTTCATCGAACACAGATTCGCCACAGTCATACCTGTAATGATGTTCCGAGATGCTAAGATATGTGATGATTAGACCACTAATAGTATATGAGCGCTTCAAGAGACGCGTACACGGTAATCAACGATCCCGGAGTTGACGACAGAATTCCGTTACTGAATAGCCCTTGAGGAGAGAAGCCCGTAGCCGTGTGTGACGAGCCTGCAAATGCACTCCCTGAAACTTAGTGGTCGAAGTGTGCTAGAAATCCCAGCAGCTGCAGACACGTTCGTAGCGAAGGGAATCACCTGGAGAGCCTCGTAGTCAGATATCAGGAAAACCTTAACAGAGAAAGGGCAGTCGCACTGAGATACGTAGGTAGAGATGTTGAACGATGAACTCCTAAGACCGTTGTTGCGGTAAAGATCCGCCTCGTTCCCAATCTCCACGAGATCCAACACAATCCCAGCATCTTTTACCGCATAAGACGAGAAAGCTTTCGTAATCGACTGCGCTTCCAGAAAAGCTGCAGTGATATTGTTCTGTCCGAAATTTACGCCCCAGGTGACATGAGTGTCTACAGAACACCAATAAGACTCCCATGTCGGATGAATTCATAGTTGAGAAACCTACTTGGTGGGAGAAATTGTGCAGCTTCATAGTATGCATCCCCGACGACAATGGAAGTCGCTTCCGGATACGGTACTGTTGAGGTTGGTGGCGGAAATTGCGTTTGCGCCTGAGCAGAACTATTCAATGCAGGCGGTCAGCAGTCAAACGCGGAAATCTCAGCGAAGCTCTACGCGCCTGCAGCCCTGGATTGAAATTTGTGTGGTCTTCAGAATCAGCGCCGACTCTGATGTGGGGAACTTCTCCGGAAAGACCAGCGATGTTCTCGAGTGCATTGAAGAAGAATGTGTTCCGCGATGTCGCACCGACCCAGTCTGTCCAACGGTCTTGCTCGATTGAAAAGGAGATGAGAGAAGGAGAGATCACGGGAGATCCAGATGGCGCAGTCAATGGAACGTTCACTGTTATAGCATGAACAATAGCGGGAAGGGAAAAGACCGCAAACCTCAACATTTTTGTGTAGGGCAAACTTTTGTGGTCTAGTGCAGACTCTTTATATCCGGCTTTGAGATCAGCATTGCGTGCTTCGATTTTTCCTTTCAGGTGATATCAACTCGTGGGTAGCAAGCTGGTGTGGTCGAAAGACGATATACCAGCAGGGTTGTATACTGCCCTGGAAAAGCATCCCGGAGACGTATTTCTTAACGCCGCAATCGCCCTGCCGAACAATCCAAATATCGTCGAATGCCACACACGAAGGATATGTAATTAGTTGCGTGCAGGACATCGCAGAAGCATTGATTTGGCATTGACATAAGTTCCTCACTTCGACATGAGCTGGCGGGTGATAAACTTATCCATCAGTGTATAGCAGCGTGCTAAAAATAGCTCGTTTCATACCTCGAGGCCCCTTGCACCTGCTCGATTATTCTCGTTTTCATCGGAAATTGTGCACACATGACCTGCTGTAAACGTGGGAAATCATTGATCAAAAGACAATACCCTCAAAAAGGTGAGTCTCGGTGGCAGCCCCAACTAACTGGAGGCCTGAGCACCCCACGAAAAAGGATTTGACAGCATGTCATTTGTAGCACGGGAATCATCATCGGACCTTGAGGAAATCGTTCGTCTCTTATGACTGCTCCCAAATTGGAATCTTCTCTTTTTGCGTTTCGGGGCGTCAGCAAATCATAGCTCTATTAGCTGTCATTCCACAGACGTATGCCAGCGTATGACCCAAAAAACGCCTCTGTCCAAGACCCAGGAGGCAACTCTTAGGGAAGCCCGGGTTTGAATCGTGAACGTCTTCCATTTTAAGTGTAACGGAAAGTACACCATATAACATACGTGCATATGTCAACACCTTCCTTAAAACAAACCCAATCAGTGACATTAGGAATGGTTGGTGTATGAACACACACCTCTGATCCATTCACTCTTCAGCCTCAACCTCAATAAAAAGTTAAAAAGCAAAACCTCCGTCTCCTGAATATCAACGCCCGCAGAGACTGCAACATGCTCTACAGACAACTCCCCGCTCACTCGAGCATCAGCCGTCTCATAAGTCTGACCTCCCTCCCCAAGTAAGACCACTCGTGTCGTCCGCATAACTGTGTGATACTTCTGAGGACAACCTTTTCACCGGATCACATATATTGTAATACAACTCACCCAATCACCAGGCGCTTGATCGACATTTGCTTCGGTGCGGTTCCAGAGAATGATAAATCAAGGTGTACGATCGAACGATTCGTACTGCCGCTCAAGAAGGCCTGCGAGTTAATGAACACTGCACGAGACAGATTCCCATTATCAAAGAACGCGTATCCAGCAATGCGAGGATCATCGATTGAGATTTCAGTCGCCTTCGTAATTCCGCCTCTACCGATGGCCTCGGCAGCGACGATGGCAGCGTAATACAAAGGTTGGACATGAGGTGGAAGTGGTGTGGAGAGTGTTGAACCGTCAATGATAGACCTGGTGAGAGTCACTGGTTGAATCTAGGAGTGTTTCTCAGAACTGGGCTGGCTTGTAGGTAAACAATTTACTCACGAAATTGTACTTGTACCCAATGCCTTCATGAAAGAACACCCTGCTAATACCAACTTGAGGGCTATAAGGCATACGTCATCTGTATATTCAAACAGCATGGATGAAAAACTATAACGCACGAGAAAAGGGCATAGTCCAAAGCCCACAAAGCGGCCCCTGGATAGAAAAATTATCAATTACAGAGCTTTGAGTAAGATGGCATATCATGACCTGCCGTGTTCGATACACCAGCAGCGCCCTACCAAATTAGGGTTAATGATATTACAACATGCAAAGAATGAACAATGCATACATGATTTGGTATGCTGTTCGTTTCGCCCAAGACATAATCTAACCCGTGCGCGCGAGTAGCAGCGATATCGGGAGAAAATGAGGTCAAGTTGCTGCGGATAGCCGATTTCGTCATTAGATCTTGCAATAGGGTATCGCCGGTGAAATCATAGGTACTGTTGTCGAGGATCAACACACTTTCTGAGCGGAAGGTTCCGTATCGACATACCTGTAATGGTGCTCTGAAATGCTACGAGATGTAGTGGTCAGACAATAATGAAATACGAACAGCGAGACATGCGTACACAGTAATAAGAGATCCTGCAGTTGAATTCAAGATACCATTACTGAAAAGCCCTAGTGGGGAAAATCCCGTAGTCGTATTCGACGACTCTGCGAATGAGCCTCCCTGAATTTTAGTACTCGACATGTTCGAGATCCCAGCGGCTGCAGATACATTGGCAGCGAAAACGGTCCACCTGATCAGCTTTGTAGTCAGTGAAAAGCAAACTTTAACGGAACAGGTTTGCTCTCACTCATCCACATAGGTCGAAATATTGAAGTCCGAGGGCCTAAGACCAAAATGACTGTAATAATCCGCCTCGTTCCCAATCTCAAGGAGATCCAACATGATCCCTGCATCCTTTATGGGAGAAGACGAGAACGCCTTCACGATCGACTGAGCTTCCAAGAACGCTGCAGTGAGATTGTACTGCCCGAAATTCACACCCCAAGTGACGTGGGTATCTGCAAGTGCTCCAATGAGACTCTGAAGACGAAACACAAAACAATCAAGGAAACTACTCACTTGGTGGCAGAAATCGTGCCGTTTCGTAGTAGGCATCAGAAACAACAATGATGCTTGCTTCCGGATACGGCACTACCGTGGTTGGTGATGCAAACTCTGCTTGCGCTTCAGCTGACTAAATGAATGGGTCAGTAACAGTAGAACAGAATTGTATATAGTTTCTAAATACCTGCAGCTCTGGATTGAAATTTGTGTGATCTGCAGAGTTAGCGCCAATTCTGATATGGGGAACTTCTCCAGAAAGACTAGCAAGGTTGTCAAGCGCATTGAAGAAGAATGTGTTCCGAGATGTTGCGCCGACCCAGTCTGTCCAGCGGTCTTGCTCGATTGAGAAGGAGATGAGAGAAGGCGAAATTATCGGAGCCTCGGATGGGGCAGTCAGTGGTATTGTCACTGTCAAACCCTGAGCGACAACGGGAAGGGCAAGGGCTGCAAACCTCAACATTTTGAGATCGACTATTGATTCCTTGCGTAGATTATTTTAGTCTGGCTTTGAGCAAGGGAAGATGATGCATCGTTGATTAATTCCTGATGATGATAAGTATGAACTTGTTTAGCTAGCGAGCTGATTAATAGCCGTTCCGGCGTCCGCAAATGAAGAGAACAGGCGTCTATGTAGCGTCCCGCCGAGCAATTTCCGAAAGTGAAAGACCATCGGTTTGTCATTTGGTGTGTGAGTACAAATCATGACGGTATCACTTGTTATTGATATAATTCCTCGCTATATAACATGAGCTACATAATCGTATATGAGCTTGTGGCATCGTCTGAACGGCTTGCTGCGTACCTCGAAACCCAACCCCTTGCACCTGCTTGGTCTACTTCTCGAAGTTCGTATCGAAGCCCCGCATAATATCAAGCAATATCCAAAGTAAAGACCATGCTTGAAGAGTCTCAGTAATAGCCTAGATTGCCGTATACTAACGATCGTCCTTGTTGGGGGTTGTGCTGGTTCTATGCATTTTCGAAGCTGCCGCATCGTACAGGAAGGCAGCACAAGCTCAGTACCCCCAAAAACCATCCAGGACCCATGGCCAACCTCATTAGGGTGCGATCAACACGCCATCCTACCAGCACATGTCATTGTCGCCAGCTTTCAATTCTGGTCATTGCTGTGAGTTACTGTGTGTCTTCATTCCTTGTAAGTGAGAAGAATTACAGTCAATCTAGTAACTGTGCAGAAAACATCGCTTACTTTTGTATTCGTTCGTTGACTTGTAGCGCGCTGGAGCGAGTGCGTCTTCATTGTCACTGCATACTCTAGCAGGATCAATGGCGGAGGTCAAAAGAATTGAGCGTATAGCGAGAACTCATGTGCTTGTAAAGCTTCCCATACTTCAAGAACACAAGCAACGAAGAGTTCACCTTACGAGCCGCGCTATTTTCATTCTCACGCCACTTGATTTCACGAAGAATGCTCAAACTCACTCTGGTTTATGAAGGGCGCTGGTCATGGTCGGAAGCAAGAGATATACGAGTAACAATACACACCGAAAAGGTGACAATAGCACTACGCGACATGCCATAAAACGATACACACGTAACGAGAAAAGAAAAGGACGTTGCGGTCAGACGTGTAAGAAGCCAAGAACGAACGGGGAATATGATGTCTTGAATACAGCGTTTTCCTCTGTACGTGTGTAATGCATAGAAGCATATGTACCACCCAGAAGCCTACATTTTCCCCATTTTCCGGCGCGTCAACTGAGATATTACATACCCCAATTAGATTCATCAATTCAAGTGATTGCACGGATCGACAAATTGTGAGGAATATTCCAGCTGTGCTTCTTCATGCTTCATCTTCCAAGCAATCTGCCTCGCGACTTCAAGTTGTATCCTTCTGTTCCCCACCCACCCCTTCGGTGTGCACATCAATGACGGCTTCTAGACCCTTCTTTCCGTCGTCAAATTCAACCTTCCTCATAAACAAACAAAGCAGCACTTGCATAGCTGCAACCCCAGCAAGCGCATAACATCCTTTCTTCCACGCCAACACGTAAGCTTTAACCACCAGCGCCCGGACTGGGTCGTCTTTTGAGAAAGTGGAAAGAGTGTTCACCACGTCGTTTGGGTTTAGTGAAATGCTGGAGTTTGTGGACTTTGACATCACGATGGACGATCTTGAGAGGGTGTGTCGGAAAGCGTTGTTAATTACTACGTGCCGTACCAGTTGGTCAGTTAATCATTACGTTGTACAGGGATTTCATGAAGTCACCTGTTCCGACAACTGCAACACCAAGCGTTCCTCCTAAACTCGGAGTAGAGCCAATAAGAGCTGTTACAGTCGACAATTCATCCGCAGGCACTCCTACTTGGGCGACGACCATAGTTATTTGCGTGCCCTGATTTAATATTAGCTTAGCCAGTGTGCAAACACGCAGAGAAATCTCACGCACCGAGCCAAAACCAAAACCTGACACCAACGAATATCCGACAATTCTGGCTATCGAACTAGTTTCGTTAAGGGTGGACATTAGACCCTGAAAACATACGACAAGTGAGGTTTATTCTTCAACGTACACAGAAGGAAGTTATACCATTCCGATGGGAAGCACAGCCAAGCCACCTGTTAGTATCAACCGAGTATGACCGTATTTTGTAGTCAGTGCATTCGCTGCAGTGCTAGAAATAGCCGCCGTGGTGAGGAACGGAATGATCAGAGCAGACGCGCTCAATGTTGGCAGACCGATCACTTGCAAAAAGACTGCGAGAGATGATCAGTGAAAACCGTTTTCGTTCCTTTGCGCGATAAAAACGTACTGGGAACGTAAAAGATCTATTCGAACATATTAGTGAGTAATTGACTTCAAGGTACATTCGCACTCACCATGGCGAAGTTATGGAAAAACAGTAAAGTCCTCGTAACTATAGTCCAATACTTGAATGACAGTCCTTTGAGCCAGAGTAAAAGGCACTTACTCATCATAAGCGGTACATTCCTCCACTCCCAGTTGCCAAAGAGCCTCACGGGCGCAATAGGCATCTTCGCATACCCCTCCACAACCCAAAATGCAACCCACGTTACACCCAACGCACAGAGCAGCCCGATAACCATTGAAGAACCCCATGAGGCGGTTTGTCCTCCAGAATTCAATGCGACTACGAGAAAGCTCAACGAAGCGACGAGCATGAACATGCCAATAAAGTCGAATTTGGTTACAACATCACGGAAGGTGCGAATATGCGTTGATTTGTGAGGGATGCGCAGGTAGCGCATGAGTGTGATGGTGACTACATGTTATCATTGAAAGTTGAGGCATAAGACTGAAGTCGAGTCGTCGGTTTCCACGTACTAACTGGCCCAAAAGGTACATTGAGTAAGAATCTATGACAGATCGTTAGAACAACAAAGGACCATGAGAGCGTTATGCGACGTACATCCACCTCCAATTGCCTGACTTAGCCAGTTGAGCGAGGTGGGGAGATATTTATGTGTGGATGAATAGGGGTGTTTCACTCACCCAAGGCCTCCTTTTCGTGTATGCTCTCCTTTTCGTGTATGCTCCTGACTCATAGTTTCTACCCAAACATGATATTGCCTTGAATTCTCTTCAGCCTGTTGAGAGGAAGGCGCAGACTTGGATGTAGCGCACGAGCAAACACGATATGTAAAGTTTGAATTCTGGATGTTCTTGCCTGTACGCGCGGCGTAGCTGAATGTAAGAGTAGTACTTGGAGGCGATAGAGGGAGCATTGGAGATTCGTGTGGATGATACTAGGAACAATTATATCAGCCGGAAACCAGTCAACCCTGCTATTAGGCGCCAATGCCAAAAAAAAAAAAGGAGCTTACATAACCAGCGCTTGTCTCTGAGATCTGAATGTGAACCGCCGTTTAACGAGGCCGACAAGCGAAGCACTGTGTGTGTACAGCATTATCTATACAACTTCATCTGACCTTCATCGTCGGTTACATACAGGGGAGCTATGCAAGTGGTACAGCGAAAAGTGCTACAGCAAGCTTCAGGATCTCATTAAACTGTGAATGCTACAATTAACCTGATCTGTTCTGGGCACTCAGGGGCGGAGGAGGAGGAGGAACGTTTGGAGTATTAACTTCAGCCACCTACTAACCCACGACCCATTCCCTTTGACGGGTATCTCTGTCTCTACCAATCTCACCTCGCCATACACCGCAAAAACCCTTCTATCTGAATTTTATCGCGTGCACCCTTACCTATCGGTAGCTGGCTGGGGAGAATACTCTGGTGTATCCAACTAGAATTACGCAAGCATTTTTCGTCGCGCCGAGCCTTTCCTGGGCAGACACAAACGCAACTATCGACCCGTTCTTCGCGTTTGTTAGGAATGCGTCGCAGGTTGTGCTCGCGTTCAGAACTCTGTTTGACTCGTTTTATACGTGGTATCAGACGCTTTTCGCGACCGGGGAACAAGTCCGGCGAGGAGTTAGCATCGCGCTTGTTTCCTCGAGGGTTATTCGAGTCAGAGCCAGAAAGAATTGTTGAGACGGTTTTGTCATTTCAGGGTCCCGTTCAGTCTCAGTACGTTGAATCATTTTCTCTTTCATCTAAGACCATGATGAGGGCTAAGAGAGCAATAAAGGATCAATATGATCCCTCAGATCTCTTTGTCGTCGCCCGAGGCGTAGGTTTTGAAAAATGGGATGCTAGCTAATGTCTTTGATTCGCTTCAAGACTAATTGCTTGTGGTTGTAAGTTTACCCGTTCTACAACGTCGCTTCATCAAACATCACTCAGTACACGTCGTGCGCCAAGTGGGCCACGGTCGAACACGTATACACCTGCTGACTCAAACATCAATGCATCCATGGTTGATTGTAATCATGTGTAGGGAATATATTGCAGTTTCACAAATCCTACTTCTGACCATTCGTGACCTATCGCTATAAAAATAAAAATGAGAATAAATTTTCGACTGGTATGTGCATTCAATTCTATCTTGTCTAATGATACTAAACGGTGTATTGCAAAGCTCCTCTTACAGGCTCTTAGTATATCATCTACAATAGCCTCACCTCTCATGCTTTGGAAAGGCTTGTCTATCGCTACGAACACCGAATCGCCAATTGTCGTCGTTCTCAGGCAAGTGACACTCAACTTCCGTTTTCACTCAAAACCATTCCTGACACATCGACTTGCCAGTGGATCTATGGAACCTGCATTCTCTCGAGGCGACATCCTCTTCTTGACGAACCCGCTGCCTACAGAGTACATCAAGACAGGCGATATTGTGGTCTACAAAGTTCCAGGTGCAGATATCCCGATTGTCCATCGGGTCATTGAGATACATGATGCTACTCCACACGAGGAGCGCAGTGATTCGGGGCTGCAGACTCTGTAAGTCGTTGTGCAATCTCATTCAAGGATTGGTATCTAATGTAAAGTTATAGCAACCCCGGGACCATTCCAATCAATCAAAAGATACTGACAAAAGGGGACAACAATCCCGTCGACGATCTTACTCTATATGGAGGAATGGAATGGTTGGAAAGGAAGCATATAGTCGGTACAGTTAAAGGGTGAGTGTTAAGTTGCAAAATTATCAACAGCGAGAGAAATGAGACCCCTCAGCTTTTTACCATATGTTGGTTTTGCGTCGATATGGCTTGTAAGCGTACTTCAGCTTTTCAATGAACTTGTTTTGTCTTATTCTTCTACTCCCTTTAGAATGAACTACGACGTTCACTATTTAGCTCAATCTCGTGAACATCGCACCACTTGACGTGACTTTACGAAGGCAGTAGTCTCAAAGTAGCATGAATAAAGTCGATGTTTGGTATGTATGATATATACGAATACGAAGACTAAAGACAACACCCAATGGACAGAGCCTAGGTCATTTAATCACGGTAGCACTAACACAATATCCACCTGCGACGTCCGCGTCAATCTTGGCGAAATCTCATCCTTGCACAGCCGTACTCTTCCGACGATACACTCGCAAAAGCTCAAATCATTCCAGTTTTGAAGGGGGTATCAATTTTTCTACACCTACTGCATAAATTAAGTATATACGTACAGTCTTGTCTGTAAATGCGTGTGATTGCGTCAAGTACATGGATATGCCAGTAAAAAGTAAGTTATGAAGATACAAAGTGTCATAAAAACCAGAGGTCGCGTATCAAATTTGCTCCATCGTAACATCTTCATCCTTCCTCGGCTCGAAATCGACATGTCTGAGTGGTCGATTCTTCTTATAGCTGACGATTAGTTTGTGGCCAGCAATCCTCCGCATACATTGTCGGAAGAATTTATACGTGACCTCTTTACCGAGTGTGTGCCAATCAAAATCTCTAGCTTTGCCATGTCCGTCCGAGGACGCCGGATCCGACCCCGACTCCGACTCCGACTCCGAATCCGACTCTGACTCTGAATCATCTGAATCTTCGCCGTCATCCACGTTACGCATGTATGCGGACTTGTTGAAATAACCTTTCCTGAGGCCCTTGAACAAACGCCGAAGGCACTTCTTAAATGGCTTGAAAAAGCTCGACAGATGAAAAGGGCATGGATCAGCAGTAAGCATGTAATGCTTATTCTCACAAACGCGAGCGTTATTATCTGTCCACCAACGATCAAATTGACGTTGTTTCCGTGACCTCAAACGAACAGGACCATTTTTCTTGCGCTGCTCATGATGGCAGCAAAGGGTGAGCAATACATAAAACAACGCTTCGAGATCGTGTCGGTAGAGGTGTCCTAGTAGCCAAGACTCCTGAAGGAGCTCGTGGCACATGTATGGTTTCGTGCCCGTACGCTGCTGCGATGTCGGGTCACCAGTAGGTGGCAAAATTGATGCCAAGTCAAAGTCATTCAAGACACCATAAACTCTGTCCTTCCGCCGGAACATGATATTCGCCAAGCTGATGTCACGATGAAGGATCTTGGGGTAGTCGACTAGCCATCGATGGACCTGGAGGATGTCGAAAAAAGCTTGGGCGTATTCGACCACATTGATCAAGTCGGTGATGGGCGCAAGAGCCTCCTGAACGGTTATACAAAGCTTCCGAATCTCGTATTCCTGTTCCGGGTCCCGTCCCATGCGCTGGAGGAAACTATAAATTCTGGACTGTGGCATGTCCTTCGGGTTCTTGTATGTTTTGGAGTATAGAATATTGGGCAGGTTGTTCTTAACCCATGAATAATCGTCCCCCAGTTCGTGTGCTGTCTGTAAGGCCTTTGCGCAAATCTCGTCTTCACCATGCCGCCTTGCACCGGGAAAACTAATCTTTACAATGACCTCGTTGCTGTCATGCTTCCACTTCTCCCGCAGTTCCAGCGAACACTTGGCGCGAAGGACGGTAGTTCCACGACCTAAGATGCCATGAGCGCGATAGATGACTTCCATGAGCTTGAGCTCAACATCGTTCTCCAGGGTCAGCGTGCATCCTAAGAACGCATCGTAGCCGGGTTGTACTTCGTCCGAAGGAGCACTTTGCTTGTCCTGGGTGGTATTATTACGCACATACGCTTCGTTGAAATTCGGATGAATCCTTGGGAAGGCATCAGCGCTCCCGCTAACGGGTATTTCCTCACTGACGGCGCTTTTGTCGCCGGCGTCGCTAACAGGTATTCCCTCACTGACAGCGCATTTGTTGCCGGCGTCGCTAACGGCGGTTTCGTCACTGGAACGGACTTCATCACTGACAACAATTCTGTCGCTGACGGAAGTTCCATCACTGCCTATAGTGCCATCCTTGCTTGAGGTCCCTTTACTGGTAAAGGGTCTCAATGCATCCGAGGGAAAAGGCCCATGCTCGGTGTACGGTAGTCGAGCAAGTTGATGCAAAACAGCCAGTAGTCGCATTTGCCCTTTGTTGTCAAACATATTGATGGGTTCCGAGAGCGCGACCTTGGAGCGATCGTAATAGGCGAGCTGGAGGAACTGATCATCAACCACCAGCCCAATGGAATAGCTCCTAAGGCTACCGGCCGATAGCATCTCAAGCCCATAACCAGCGCATTGAAGCAAAGTATGAATGACAATCTGCGACTCGTTTAGCTTGCCTTCCTCTTCCACAGAAATCTCCTCTCCTGGCGGGGCAACCTGAACGCTTCCGGTGACGATTTTAGATCCGTCTACGCCTTTCTGCCTTTTCTGGTCACCAGCTTCAGCGACTTCGACGTCGGATTGGAGTTCGTCGATTTCGTCGAAATTGATATCGTGGTGTTCACGGGGAGGAGTGGTTTCTACCTTTGGACGACCAGCGATCAGCTCAGTGAGAAGAGACGAGCCGTGAGACGTTGATATCGCAGGCTCAGCCTGAAGAGCAGAAGTAGTTGCCTGGCCTGATGAGCGAGCAGCCCTGGCTTCACGAGAACGGGTCACTTCAGATATCGTACGCGAATGGGAACTACCTAGAAGCACTAATAAAATATTGAAATTTAACAAAACAAAAAACATACCTCTGTTCACATGATGCCTGTCTGTGCTTGTCTGCGCTTGGCCTGACAGAGGGTGGTTCACTACAAAACCAGTGGATATTATCAACATCGACTCACGTTCAACGGAAAAGCCATTAAACTCACTTGTTCTTTTTCTCTTGTTATTGCCAGTCTTCCCACCATCATCAATCAACTCTGACTGAAAACTGACCAATGTAGACGTCGCCCGCGAAGACGATCGAGAAGCTCCAAGCCTCTGTACTGGATCTGAGTTTTCGGTACGTGTCTCTGACATCGCAAGTGAATCTTTTAATGCGTCCTCTAATGAATTTTCCGATGAAGTTGATGCTCTTTGAGGCAGCTCTTCCTCTACTGAAAGAGTCAGCTGGATTGAGATAGTATGAAGAAGAGAACATACTTCGTTTCTCGATGACAGGGCCCCGATACAACGCGCCACCTTTTCTCCGTTTGACCTCTACAAAGTAGGCAAGCATAGGCCAATGCTTGTGTAGATCCTTCGCAAAGCCTTCGCCGAGTCCATGTCTCGTCAACATGACACCAATGTCCGGTTTGCGTTCTGTGTATGCCCCACGAACGGTGGCATCGGCACCATTGTAGAACGTCAGAGGAGCCACGCCTCCTTCGAATAGAACACCCATCGCCTTGTTGAGGACCTCGACCAGGACAGGATAGAGGTCTTTCTCTTTCTTCCCCTTCGCTTTGTACGTGCTCTCGTACTGCTTCCACGAGTCGCGAAATGCGTCCGACTTGGTGTCTTGGCGGTCAAGCTTAGTACGCGTCTCGACTGAAAACTCCTTGTAATTGTCCGGGGAGAATCGAAGAATGACATCGAGAAAGTCATCGAAGGACAAATGTAGACGTCCCTTGAGGTCTTCCAGGAGGTAGACATTAATATCATCTACTGTATTATCTTCCTGGGGGTTCGCCTGAGAGCTGGCACGAATGCTTTGGAGAGTGATCTTCACTGAAGCGACTTTACGTTCTGGCCTGTGTAGCGGCTGTGTAGGGCCTACGATAGCAGACTTTACCTGGTTGGGTGCCATTGAGAGAGCGTGTTTGGCTAAATTTACGCGACTGGTAGTCACATGACCTGATGTATGTACATAGGTGCCCAATTTGAATTTAAAATGGGAAGGGCTGTTTTTCAATAAGTCAGTGTCTGGTCAGCGTTATTCTTCCTTATTCTTCTCGTTTGCCTGAGGACAGATATGTGCACGGTTTCGTCAAGAGAGATAGCTATAGTCGAAGACTTTCCTGAAGACTTACATTCTGAGGTAGGATGGATGGCAAGACCTTGTACCGGTTGCATTGCACAACCCATCATAAACGATACAATCGTTTTCAACTTTACGGGTGAGTGATTCACAGTTTCAATTTCTACCACCATAAATTTTCAGGTGGCTTGACGTTTATCGAGTTTATCCGTAATTCTTCAAATACCGACCTAGCATGTTTGGAATTCTTCTTGGACGGAAAGCTTCAATCATACTTCTATCACGCTTCCAATACGTCTGACTTATTTCAGTATCTTCTCAGTGGAGGGGCTGGCGCCCAAATGAACCATTCCTTCCACATTTCAGCGTCTAACTTGAATACATCATTGCCAATGGATTCGAATGTAATGTCCGATTATGCCACATGTACTTATACTGTCTTTTTCTTTTGTTCCCTTTAGAATGAACTACGACGTTCACTATCTGGCTCAATCCCGTGAACATCACTACTTGACATGATTTCACGAAGGAAGTAGTCTCAAAGTAGCATGAATTATGGTATGTATGATGCGTATACGAAGACTAAAGACAACAACACCTAACGGAACGCGATTACACAGAGCCTACGTAATTTAACCTTGAGGATTCCGTTCCCGTTCACACAATGGTTTGAGTACGATGGAGAGCGGGTCGTGACTCCAGCTACTATACTCCTGTGTTACACCACAAAGTTGTCAATCACAGTTCGTGCATGTTCATAACCGCGCGGCACTTACTTTATAAGACGAAACGAAAGCTGCGAGGTCGAAATCTTCTGCAAAAGATACTTCGAAGGTACGAATCAAACTCGCAACCAAATACCTAGAAAAATAGGATGTTTCAGTTAATGAACAGACGAACCGAAGTGAGATGGAATAGTCACGTACTTTATGTTATACAATCCCACTTGCCTTCCTACGCACATGCCAGGTCCGTAACTGAACGGAAAGAATGCTTCCTGATTATGCGGTCCTCGTTTCCCCGAGGACTTGTTATCCGTCGCTTCTAACCACCGCTCCGGAATAAAACGGTCAGGCTCGTAGAAACTGTTGGCTACAGGGTAACAGAACCAAGGTTACTTTGTACCCGGGGCAGGAGGTCGTCTCTGGACGTACGGTCACGGTGGATTGTGTATACGGGGCAATGTATAGTTGTTCTAGGCGGGACGTATTGACCAAGAATATGTTTCCCTGTGGTATCCGTATATCTCGGAAGGCCTTGACATGATGCATGTAAGTTATGTACATCAGGATAATCAAATCTCTGGTCGATTAAGTAATTTTACTTTACATACCTACTGGGGCAGGAGGCATGATTCGCAAGACTTCATTGACACATGCGTCCAGGTATGGCAGTGTCGATAAGATATTTGTATCTGCATCCGAATCGAGCTCTGAAGCGCCAAAGGCTTCTTTTAGCTCTTCCCGAATCCGGATTTGCACTTCAGGAAATTCGGCGATATAACGAATGAAGGACGAGACTGCACTCTTCACTGTATCTGAGCCAGCAGTAATTAGCAAGCAGGCATCCGAGACTGCTTCCGCTTTGGTGATTCCACGTATTTGTGATGGGTCTGAAGGCTTAGCATAGGACTCGGGGTCTTGCTGGGCGTAATGAGAATAATCAGTCAACCGGAGAGGACTTAGTAGAACATATTAAATACTATGATCTGTAAAGCATTCCGATGAACACCCTTGCTGTTTCGTCTAGCCTCCTCCACTCTCTCCCCGACAAACTGAACCGGGAAGTAGTGAGAATAATTTCATTGCCTTAACACTAGCCAGCTTGCCTTTTGGAATGTCATAATAGGGCCCGGAACGGGCATGACACCCAACAGCGGCCAGAGCCACGGTGTCTGGGCAATCGCTGTGCAGCGCTTCGTGAATGTAAGGTGAACCTATCGTAATAGGGCACATACCTCCAACAAATTTGAGGCTGTTTTGTATCTGCGACAGCATGATTTGCGAGAGCTACCAATAGATAAATAAGCAATCGCACAGCGTTAATCCAACCTTCTGTATCTGCTCCAGCAGCCAGATTCTCGATTCCACCGGACAGTGCCATATCCCCGACAAAATCCCTACGTAAAAAATTGTTCGTTTCAGTAATTGGAATCACCATATAGCCACTGACATGGTCCATAAATTCAACCAATAAGTTATGTTGATAGGGTTATCGTCTTTACAGACGTTAGATAATTTGTTCAGAAGCTGCGCTGTGCGAGCCTTGTAAAGCGCATATACAGAGATTACGAGCTTGTAAAGGACACTTTTCAACGCGGACTTACGTGAACCAGGTATCTGTAGGATCTGAGATATTCTGGACTAAATGCTTTACTCCAAGCCTGCCAGAGGGTGTTAATCAGTCTCAGGCGTACATGACATCGAATTGACTAACGACTATTCGCCTGGCATGTTCTAAGCGATCAGTGTTCTGTATGATTGCTCTAGCTGAGCCATCGGGTGCTTCATAGAATGAGGCGCATAATCAATCATCGTACAACAGAACGATAGAACAGTTCTACCTTCATAGAAGGGCGCCCGGAAGCATTGACCATATACTGGACGAATCGCCGCTGGATCGCTCACTGATAGCTCGTTTGGCCCTACAACAAAAACTGGAGTTCAAGCCTTCTAAGACGAGCACGCGAAGACGCATGCCTAGCCGGACCCAAGGACCGTGAGTTCTATGTAGCCTGGAAGATCATAGACCATCAGATAGTGTCGTATCGAATCTGATCATGGTGAAAGTAACTCACTCGTCGACAATCAAGTAGCGATCCCCTCTCAATGCACAATAAGACAACCAGAATTTACTGACTTTTGCTAGTGCTGGTCCAGGATAACTAGCCAAAGGATGCCAAGGCGAGAGGCGATAAGTGACAACAGAGAAAGCGAGAGTAAGAAGGAACACGGTGATCGCTCCTATCATTTGAACACATGCAGAAATTGAGGATTGCCCTTGTTGGTAGATAGCGAAAACGAGGATCGAGACACCGAATAGGGCGACGAGCGTGCAAAACGTGAGAATATTGGGCTCATATCTTTTGAACACCAGGTGCATTGACTAGAGGAGAGAGCTTAATACACAAACAACATGAAAGACAAGAGAACTGAATACCAGTGCTACCGTGACTGATATCGTCGTGAGAGGAGACTCGGGCATTTTGAGCACTGCTTGCACTAAAACTGGAGACCGGGGGACGCTGAGTGATGGGTTGTGATTAGGAGGAGGGTGTAATATAGGTGGTTGCCACTGGCATTAATAGCTGTCACCGTGAGTTGTACGGCACAGACCGAAGCAGGGTGAGCGCTCGAGCTGCCGCTTAAGATTGAATTCTGAAGGGTCGTCATTCAGAACAAGAAGCCAAAGAAGAGCTATACATCTGTTCTAAATAACGGAAAGTTGCCCGGAAATCGCTTCTTTTGAGCTTCTTGGTAGCATGATGTGGAAAAGAATTCCCAAATATCCTCAAAATAGAGAGATACGACGCAGATCTCAAGATAACTTAAAGTTGAGTTCAGAGAGTAGAAAAAGTTGAGTTTTGACAACCTAGAGCTGTCCGTCCTATAGAGTTTTACAGAGTACCTGCTTTGAAACGCAGCGGAGAAGTTCAAACATTCAACTTCAATTCAAGCATGATCGACACTTCGGCCGATTCGGCTCGAGAGCGGAGAAAGAGTCGGAGATGAAAATATGTCGGCAAACTTAGTCGGTTAATGATCCGAACGGGGAAGAGTGTCCTTTGCTGATGACCCTGCGACCCTCGTACTCGTCGCCGTTCTTTCTCTGACCATTCGATGTCCAGACAAATAGTATCCTGCACGTCTTATGGTGGCTGACAGCTTTCACAGAGCCTTTATGGCTCCAAGGTAAGGCACATCAGGTACCAATCCCTCCTGGCCCGCAGGCAATGTAAAATAGAATTCGCAAATGACAGCTTACAAGCGACCGTTCGGGGGCAAAGTTTGACCGCCAAGATACCTCCGACGCGCCTTGAAACCCAGAGGAGCAAAGCATTTGTATAAAAGGTCTGGAATATGAAAGTTTTTCTTCAAGTCCCAATCCCCCCAGAACTGCCGTTAGAAATGTCCGTCGCAGAATGCTCCAAAGGCCATGTCAGAAACAGGTCGAGCACCTTCCGGTTCGACAGCCGCGCTTCTTATATCACTTATCCCAGCGCCACAGCTCCAGCGTGCGATGTCGACGAAAAGAAGTTTCAGTCATTCAAGTATCCTACTTTGTCGTCTTCCGTGCATTCCCCAATTTACCACGACAAGGCGGGCTTGTTCAGTCTCCCTTCACCTCCTCTCACTCCCTCAACTTCAACTCCCATCATAGATATCGAATCATATCCTGGCTTCGAGATCAGTGATGAGCTAGAAAGCCGTCATTCTGATGAAATGCAGGTCATCGATCTCCATTCAATGGACACCTTTGACAGTGAAATTTCTCCCAGTCTGGATCCTGAGGATTCGGTAACGTGGTCGCCTTATAAGTGGCCCACGGAGTGTTCTGCGACGGCGAGCCGGGAGTTTGGACTAAAGATCAGTCCTCGAGGTGGACAATACACCGAGAGGGCTTCTGGTACAGGAAGTTATTTTACCTATCGCTTCAAGCGTGGACTACTACTTCGGAGAGTACCTTCCGCAGTGCTAATTCAGGCGGTACTACTGGGAAGCTGGGTTGCCATGGGAGTACTTATAATACTCGCAGTGGGGCTGATTATTCGAATCCGTTAGAACGTGAAGGGCTATAGCAGGAAGAGGGATATTTGGGATCTATATACTTATCATCAACACATCAACAGGCTGGCTGTTGATACAGCGGCACTCCGAACACTCATTTACCAATCACTTTCATTTTTCATACTTTTTAATACTGTTGTAATTTTTATTGCAAACGAAACAAATTGGTATCCGCACATAGGCGTGAACAAACATCTAGCATAGTACCAACTATTACAATTTTTTTTAGCATTGACTCTGTAAAATGCATCCAAATTCGCTCAATGCGCATGAAAAAGTCAGAAAAAGTCCCAATACTTCTATGTGTGAGTACGAATAGACCAAACAAAGAATAAAATAGATAAGAATAGCATGAGGAAGGACAGAATTTCTGAATCCGTGAGACGACGGTCGTAATCGTTGGACATAAGAGACAAGGAGAGGTCGTGACATGCGTAATAGTACAGCCAGAAAAGTTACTTTTCTCGGGTATTCAGGGGACAAAACAGAAAGAAAGTAGACCAAAAACAAGGACAATAAAACTGAAAAGGAAGTTAAACAATACAACATGCATTCACGAAGGAACGAAGAAGGTGTCGCGGATTTGGAACTGCCCACGTCAATTTTGAACATAGTATACAGTGCCTTCAGTGACAGCGCCGCCCTCGTTCCAGTACTGACCATTGTCCTCAACAAGCTGGGCTTGCTGAGGCGTGGCAGCCCACACTGACTGTACAGGCGTTGAATGGCTTAGCGGGTGAGACTGCCGATGCTGGTGATTCAGCTCCGACGGACTAGTGTCATAAGCCTGATAGACCTGCTGATGGTGCGGTCGATGCTGCAATTGTTGCTGTTGCTGGTTAAGCGCTTCAAGTGGCGGCTTGACGTCATAGGGAACTTGTTCGTAAATCAGAGAATCCTCAACGCCATCAGCAACTATACCGTCCACCATCGACGTATCGACATGTGAGTGGCCGAGGCTAACAGATGATGGTGCAGTTGCAAAAGATTGCTCATACATAGCTGGGTCAGCATAGTACTCGTGTTGAGGAGGGGACGTATTCACGCCCGTTGACGAAGGGAGTGCGAAGCTCTGGGGGCTTGCCTGATGAGAAGTCTGAGGGCAGTAATTGGGAGTTCCAGCGGTAGTATTGGTGTAGGGGGAACTAGCAGCCGACATAGGGCCATTTGAAGAGTGATAAGGACTAGAGGAAGAGGCGTATCCTTCAGATCGAACATCGATGGAATTTTTCCGAGGTGGTTGAGAAGACCCATACGATTCATATACCCCAGCCTCCTGATGCTGCTGCGATGGGCCATGGCCGTAAGGATATTCGTATCTGACAGAGGAAGCAGCATCCTGAGATGCCTCGTACGCTACTGGAGAGCTGACGACACCATAAGTCTGCTGTTGGTGGCGTGAAGGGTGCTGGTACGCCTGATGAGGGTGCATGGAAGTTAAAGACGGTTGTAAGTGGGCTTCTGGAACGCCGTGCTGCATAGTATGCACTTCACTTTCCGATGTGACGTATGTCCCCATAGAGCAGTCCATCGCCGGCGTCGACAACGATCCTTGTCTACGAGAATGCAGCCGTGGATCCTGAGAGATAGAAGAGGACCGAGATCGATATCCAACCTGATCTTGCACGGAATGAGTCATCTGAGGCTGCACTGCGACGGACTGCGGGAATGGTGAAGGCTGAGGTGTAGCGGTTTGGGGTGGAGGTGGTCGCTGTACCTGCTGAGAATACCCGTTTTGTTCGGACGAAACCTCCGAAGATGGTTCAGCAGATGAAATAGGTACAGTAGTCGATAACGACGATCTCCTGTCGTCCCGGTTGAGATTGGGACTTGAAGGAGTTGTAACAGATGTCGCATTGGCCCTTGGCTTCGCGAGGGGCGAAGGATCTTTGACAGACGGTCTAATCCTAATGCCCACAGAAGGTCGACCTTTCTTGGCGTGCTTCTTATCTTTATCTCCATTCTGCGGTGTAGCCGATTCAGCTTTGGGTCGAGCGGAACTTTGGTCACTGTTGGCAACTGGAAATGGAGGTTGGCGTTTCGTCGGGGTCTGCATAATCTGAATCGAAGGCGGTGGAGGATGATGCGCTGTGGGTGTTGATTCCGTTTCGGAATGAGGGACATTATCCCTAGTAATAGTGGGATACACGTAAGCCGGAGCTGGGGCAGGTGGTGCACGTTCATCTTCCAACTCGTCGGCCTCATCGTGTTTTCTCTTGGAAGGTACGCTTGGACTTGATGCCGTATGGACACTCCTTCTAGAGGAACCACCCTCCGCCTTGCTCTTCAGAGCATCCACTATCCTCACGGAGTCTCCAGCGCCTACTGCAAAGTTTGATCCTAGCGCCGATCCAAACTGGGATCTGCAAGTGATCCTTAGGATTTCGAGAGCAGTGTCCACGTCTTCCATTGCAGCAGCAGCCCACATGGTGGTAGGCTGCTTAATGACTCCGTGTGCGCATACAACAGCAGCGTCAAATACTGCACGAGGGAACGGATAGAAGTCGAACATTGCGGGAGATAGTGACGACGGGACAAACTCCGTCGATCCCTTAGACTTCCACAAATCAGACAGAACCCTCGAAGCTCGTATGATGCCATGAGCCGCGTTAATGCTCCCTAGACTGGCTTGGTGCGGTACGGCTGCGGCGTGCTTCTTCAGGAACGGCAGATAGACCTTCAATATTAGACGATGTGCCGTGATAGCAACTTCACAGCGCTGAGCAATCAGGACAGGATCAAGTTCACTTTGACTTGAACATTCCCCATCATTGTCAAATTGATACCAAGGGGGAAGGTCACCTAAACAAGCGCGAATCTCAGACTCCATAGAAGCTGCTTGGTCAATCGAATAACTATGATGGCTTGGCGATGACTGGCCGTAGTAGGAGTACCGTATCTGCTGTGAATGGCCGAACTCCGGGGTGTTCATACGTCTCTTGACATTCCGCACGAGTTGGGTAAGGCTGGGTCGAGGATATCAATATACGAGCATAGGGGGAAAAGAAGAATAATGGTTCACCGAGCTCGGATCTCGAAATAGTGGTATCCATCTTTACTAAGACCACTTCCATCCTCTCCACTGCTAGGAGGTAGAGGTATTCTTACTGACTGAGGCCCGAACGCCTTATCGTCCACGTTCGCTATCGGGAATTTCGTATTGAATGAGTTATCTGCGATGAGAGGGGGCTGGTTCAATAAATCCGATACAAATCTGTAGATAACGCCAAGGTCATTAAATGAGATCATAATAAGTATATGAGAGAGGATCGCGCATACAGATCATAATAGACCACTGTCCACCACATTCTTCGCCTCATCTCAGCTTCAAACAACGTGTACACCGGCTCCTTAGGTCTTGCAGCGGAGGGAGAGTAAGTAGTAGGCGAGCTCAATACTGAGGCGTCTGGCAATTTGTTGCTTTTAAACTTCTTCAACGTTGAGCCGGGAGGGGGTGGAATAGTCGACGCTGAGGTCGGAGCACATGAGGGACCTTCAGATGATTGGAGCACACTGAGAGATGATACAGCAGGGCCATGGTCGTCTGGATCCCTATTGAGCTCCATCTGTCGAGCATAGTTGACAACCTTTCCGACCTAGTGCGATAAAAGATGTGAAAAATATCAGACCCGTGCAGAAAAAGCAATTCTTTGGCTAGAAATGGTAGCACATCAGCACGAACAAGTGACTCACCAGAGGAAATACGACCGCGGCCACACCCTTGGCACTTCTTCGCGTTCCTAGTGAATCCACACCTGTATACCCTCTCTCCTCGCCCGTGTCCACCTCATCTGCAAAAGAACAGACGCTAAGCCCGTCTTTAGCCAAGAAGGCTATTTGCAGCAAACACGCTGTCATGTAATCCATATCATGCTGCAACCCCTCCTTCCAGTCTTTCCCGCTCTTTTCCTTTTCCCTATCCATCTCTATAGGGGAGGTTGAAGAATCATTGACCACCACAGAACTAGAGACTGTTGCAGATTCCCAGACACCAATGGCTTGTACGCTTAATGCGTACCAATACCCTGGATCATTTTGTGTGTCCATCGAATTGGGCTTGCTTTGAGATGATTCGCTTCTCGCATATAGTTGGTCGACCTGCATCTTATCATTCCCATTCATGTGGACCTCTTTCCTCTTCCCAGCCTCTAGCACACCCAACGCAATGGCGGCACAGAGAGCAGCAAAAAAGGAAACGCCGCTTCCAGTCCTTCTAGAAGTCGTTGGGGGCCTCCCGCTTTGGTCTTCCAACAATTCAGGGCGATAATATGACCGCGAAGACTGTTGCGCCTGTGACGGAGCGTTCGTATTCGTATCGTTGGCCCCAAAGACGGGCCGTGATCTAGAGTTTCCTGCATTACCGAAAAAGATATCTCGGGCTTTCGCGCGTTCCTTATCCCTTTTCTCCCGTTCCTTTTCTCTATCTCGTTTCTCTTTCTCCTTCGCTGTCATCAATGGATAAATATTGGAAGGAGCATTAACGACCAGCTCTAATGTGCGCTCCCGGAGAATCTTCCAATTGAGGAAAGGGTGTGTGTGAGTTGTAGATTCCTCGGCAAGAGTGAGAAGAGTCAAAAGACTCAGTTGAGGCTGAGTAGGCTGGCGCGAGTGTGGCGATGCGGAGCTGTTGAGTGAAGGAAGGAGTTCGAATAAGGCGGGTGTTATCGCTGCTTTTGACGATGGCGCAGAAGAAGACGATGGGAGGGATGAAGAAGCATAATAGGCACTGACGGGAGGTAATGATGTATGTATCGCAGTCCCATAAACCAAGGGAGAAGTGGGAGACGAGATGGCGGGCGACGACGTTGATAGAGAAGGAGGAGGGTAGGGAGATGAATCTGACGACGAAGAAGTGGTGGGTCTATCAATCATGTCAATGTCTTGGAAATCATTGGGACCGGACGGCGGGAGGTCCACAGGACAAGGCTCGAGTTTCACGTTAGCACCTGAGCTACTTGGGTAACCACTACCGTTGGCTGGACTCGAGCTGCTTGAAAACTTGGCTGGTAAAGCTACCTCGAGGTCAAGTTCATTGAGCCATGTACCACCGATTTCTTCGAATGGAATAGCCAATGAGTAGTGCTGTATTGTGGGTGGATTCAATATTGTACTGGGTGAGGATGAAGGTGGTGGTGGGCCCCCTGAAGACGTCGATGGTGACGAAAATGGATACGACGGCGTAAATTGGCCTGATGTCAACTGAGCCAGAGTCGATTCAACCTGAATGAGCCGGTTGTTTAGCGAGTGCAAATCTCTGCCAGATATCGGGGCTGGTGTCAGGCAGAGAAAATTGAAACAAACAGTGGAGCGTACACTTTTTCTGCTGCTGCAGGTGAGTATATACACCGCGAGACAGTATCACGCTTCATACAACTCCCACAAGGATTCCTTCTATCACATTTTAGTTTCAGTCGTTTGCACTGTCAAGGCAATCTAAATGGAAAACCCGATAGAAATAATTGACAAGACACGCACTTCAGCACATACGACAGTGATACGAGAGCGAATTTGGCTGGAGATAGACATTGTCAAAAAAAATTTGCTCACGACACGGTATACAGAGAGATCTTACGGGGCCGTTGACGCCGATGCTGGCGCTGTTGAGGGGCCTTGCATGTTGTCTGAGTCCATGACGGATGGTGGTGGTGGTATGGGTAAGAGTTAGTGTTCGGGTAATTTAATTGAATCTGTTTCTCTTTTTGGGACTAGTCCCTGGATCCACTGCCACCGTCCCGTCTAGGCCGCGCAGTTTCTCCCCTTGAATGTGAAAAGTGTTCGCTATTTTCTGTGCTCAATTGAACTGAATCGTGTCATTTCATAGCATTTTTTGTGTCTGAAGGGTGTCGAGGATCATCACCAAGCAGTACGATCCACAAGCCGCCTTCGCAGCACTAATAATCTCAGATAGAGGATGCCGCGGCATCAGGGAAATTGCCTGCCGCTTGTACCCGTCAACCAACTTCGCCGTTGCTCCTTCCAGAACTTCCACATGTCTCTGAGCGCGCAGGCGGGAGGTCTTTCCTCCTTTCAGCTTGAAATGGCCCCGTTGTACAATCCTTTTCATTTCGTTTGAGGTCTTTCTTCGAACCGTTAATCTCCAGGTGAGCTTCTCACAGCGTCCAGTGGCGTTTAATTTAGCTGCTGAGCCACAAACGCAAGTCGCTGAAGCATTCCATTTAGAGCGATTTTCGTCATATCAAAGTTTCGCCCCGATTCACAGAGGTCTTCAGCACTTCTGATCCTGAGTAATCTTCCTCTTTCTGCAAGTATCATCAAATTTCGAACGTTTTGATCATGATCAAGAACCAATTACAATGACCCCACCTCCCGTGGCTTATCGTAACCTATAATTTCCTTTATCCCCATTTCGAAAATGTGTTGCTAAAACCTCCGTCAGACTATTTCGATCTCATTGCTCCTGTCGCTTAGAGTAAGTATCATGATCTATCATCTCCTTAGTTGCCCTGCTCCCTGACCTTTCATCTGAGGCTGACTTGAAACCATTCGAAAAATGACTTTCTTCGCGTCATGCCTCCCCACGTGAGTTCCCTAGTTCTACCCTCCTCCCGAACGATTTTACGTCCCTCTTGTGAACCACCCTAATCTAGCATCTACAGTGGATAGCCCTGGGCCCATCACATACTTATTACCGTTCACAGTTGCCTAATTACGGCAGCCCCAACTGACCCAGTACGAGAGAACCCAAGTCATTCCCTGTGGAAAGGTGTTGACTTATCATTTTAGGTTTGCGCAAGGTCCCAAGGTCCCCGTTCATCTGACTCGGCATTTCTGTTGCGTTGTCTCCTGTTGTCTCTCACCCCTTACCGTAAGTTGCTTTCAAAGTCATGCAGCTCTTCGCTATATTTTCACACAGCCTTGGTTGACAGTCAAGCTGCCCGTGCTGGCACATTGCAGGAGGTGCGCGCTCATTTTGCTACAATACGACAGCACTAGTTGTGGAATCATCGCTGCTCTCTCCAGACAGCATATTCACGTTCCGCAAAATTGAGCCTGACTTCTTGTTCACAGGACTTCCTTCAGCTGATTGCGGCAATAGACTCCAAGACGCCATCAGTCTAGCTTTCAAGAATATATGCTGGCTATCACCAGCATAGGCAAAACTTAAAAAAAGTGCGACTTATGGATGGACACGTAACCTCCACCCCCTCACCTATGTCTAGGCTCAGCCTACGGATTTATCCTGCAAAATAACACCCTGATTCTTGTACCAAACGACTGTCAACCAATGAATCATTTACTTGAATAAGGACATTTCTATCAAAATATATATGTACACACGCTTCGCAGCATCACATCTCTCTCACATGCCATGTATGCTCTTTTTGCTTGATACTTTTTATCCTCGGATTAATCAAGATCGACAGCGTATCTGTCAACATGAATCAATATCCCGCCCTGGTCTGTTTCTGTCGTGCACTTGGTCGGCAGCAATTCGTCCCCTTCGATTCGGAACTTCCTGCTTCTTCGAGTCTTGTCTAGTCTAAGAGTTGCTGGATAGTCTCTACTACAAAGTATGCGTTTCATCTCTGCCTCGAGATTTGTTTCCAATCTCGAGGGGAGTATCTGACAAGTCGGTACCGGAATGTCCGCCATAGTGAACAAAACGATACCCGCGGTCCCTCGGTTTTTCAAAGTATCAAGAACACAAAATCTCGCGATTTTCTAGCCGAGAACTGCAAACTGAATTGACCATAGTCCTGGCTTCTCAGTTTTGTCGTCATCATCTCGCGCTCACTCCGGTTCCATGAGCGTGCGTGTATTTAGTTCAAATACTCCGCTGGTCTGAATATACGGCTGAGATACACCGCTATTCAGTTGAAGATCTGGACCATTGGTTTCTGATCGCCACTCTGCTCTATTGTTTTCAGAGCCCTTATCCCTAGTACGATGCTTCCCGAGTCACTTTTTCCTGAGCCCTCCAATCGATTCGCGGCAAAGCTGTCAATAAGTGTCGTAAGTACAAATGGCTTTCTCACTCATTGTAGTCTTTCATCCTTGGGTTTGTGCCAGCGCTTTTCTCTGACGGCCCATGAATCATGATGTGTCGCGACCTAACAGCTTTTTATCTGTAGTATGTTGTTCCAGGTGAGCAGTGTTTCTCACCGCTGTCAAAGTTCTCCATTCCCGCTGTCATTACATGGCCACACGCGTAGTGTGCAATTCGGCGTTGCGCTAACTGCTCACAGACCTTGTAGTGTTTCATTTCATTAGACATGCTTTAGGCAATGACATGGCGTTCAGTGTTATTGAGTCAACACATTCATTAATCTTACTGACTAACTCCAATGAACACCGACAATTACATTTGGGTATATAGTACATCTATGATCTTTTGACGGTCTGTTATGGGGTTACTGACCGCCTTAATTTTGAAGGACCGGGAGCGGCCCCATCCTTATAAAGCATATGGCATATTACACATATACATATGCGCATTATATATGTATCTCCTTCAATTTTACTCGTGTTCCGGCGCAGCGTGCTTGGCGGGAGTTTGTTGTACTACGGGTCCGTACTGTACCTAAGTGGTTGGTTGAGTGCGGCGGTGCGTCAGCATCCATGACGACTTCCAATGTTGAGATTGAGATACATTGGCAACTGGCTCACGACCTGTATACCAGCAATGCTTCTTTCATATCAACAAGATATATCTCAAAGCTCTAGGGCCACTTATTCAGCCTACCATAGGAACTGAGAAGTTCTTGGTGGAACATTTTATGAACAGACCCTCAAGTGATACTGAAAGGTGAACGGTCAGGAGGCTCTCGCTGGGCTAGTAACCCTCAAGGGCATGAGGTGGTAACCTCACGCTGTAAATGTGTTGTTCAGTCACTCCTTCAACACCGCACTTTCAAAAGATATGATTGGCTCGGTGCGTATACAACTACCACTTCATTTCTTCTCTCTGAAACAATCCATAGTTCTCGGTTCATTTCGCTCTCAAGGAAGCCTTCACATTCATCTTCCCGCGAGTTTTGATCTTCTAGGACCTTAGGTAGTTACATGGGACACTAAGAACCACCCACCTGGCACCTGGTATCAAGCTCTTTCTCTCTTCTTCGAATCCGTGAGCTTTCATTCAGGAAGTTCTCCGTATTTGATGCAATCACTTCCGAGCAACCGAGTGGCTCCTGTTCCTACTTAGTTAAACTCAAGGGCCCGAAGCACTGCGACTTCTCCAAGCAGATGTACTCGTGCCGGCGGTACTTTCGCTTAGGTATTATGGCTCCTCATTGTAAGCCAGGGTCCTCCACGGGCGTTGTGGTGCCCGGTATGTTACGCCGAATACCTACAGGTTGCTTGGGATGAACAGAAAGCTAGTGAGTATTTGACTCAATACAGAACCGCGTATTTGGCCGGTATGCATTCTTGAGCAACTCACCGCTCGAATAGCTTCCCATATTACTAGACTGTGTAACGTAATGAGTTGACCTTGCCAGAACCCTGGTGTTGGATTTGACCCATTTATCTTGGTCAAGATTGGACTCCCGTCCATCGGGTGAAAGATTCGAGATGCGAAACTATCGTGATCGCCGTAATGCACGCTTGCAATCATAATCACCTAAAAGAATGAGGGACAATGTATTGAACGTATCCTCGTGAGCTGAAGGAGAAGAGCAAGGGAGTTTACTGGAGGTCAGGAAATTCAATTGAAGGTGCCAGTGCCAGGGTGTCGCAACGTTGAATACTGATCCTTTCAAAGCAAGCACTGGGTATCAGAGCCCCTTCTCAACGTGAAAACTCACTATCAACACATTGTTGATGGGACAAATCACTGTGCAGAATGTAAAAGGGAAGACAACGTGTTGAGGGGAAGGACCGCTCGAATGGAATATGCAAATGGACTGAAGTTCCCGGCCGAGAAGCATAAGGTGGCGTTGAGTCAACCCCACAAAACGCTTCGCACATATAAGCGAGTTTTACGAGCAGAGGTCTGCCTAGAGGAGACTACTTCGCACAATATCAATGTGCAGTGCATGATACATGGGAAGTTCTTACCATGACAGCAACTAATCTCAAGGAGCAAAGCTGTTCAACAATCCCAGATGATACTACGTTGTAGCGAGAGACGTCATGTCGCTGTAAACAGCCAATGTCATGGATGGATCATGGGTCCGTACACCACGTCCGAGTCGGGAAACCCTCCCTTCTTTCATTTGAGATCGACCTTGATAAAAACCTGTGCTAGAACATTGAATAGAATATCATGGAGTAACAAGAAAAGAAGGCTTGGTTCATCTCAAATCTGGATGATAAGATTCACCCAGGCCCCGGGCTAGCGGGTGGTGCAATTGGGTGCAGGTCAATGTTTATTCGTTATTCTCGTCAGCGCAAAGATGGAAACACTGGTCAACTCAATAGAAAACACTCGAGGACGTTGGCTTCAGAAAGCTATATCGCGGCAAAAACGTTGTGGTAGTAGGCCGACATACGGGATCACATGGACCTAGAACCCGCAGGGACGGAAGAGCCCACCAGATTCGTAGACAAGGGCTATTTTGCTATCGGAGAATTACGCGAAATATCTCGTCGTGGGTGCTTTAGATCGTAGAAACTACCGCGTCAGCGGAAACGTGCGAGCACTCAGCAGATCACAAATAAAGGGGCAACTTGGTCCAGAGGTCCTCACGCATTTGGATAGCAAGGCCACAGATTGATAAGAAACACCCGAGAGAGTAACTAGCGATCGATGCATGCGTTGCAGGCGCTTTCAGATTTCATCCAAGGTAGCTTTGCGGAACGAATGGGAAACAATTGTTGCAGAGCCTGACACGAAATCCTTTGGCAAAGAAATTGATGCCTCACTGTATTATTGAGTAGTGGAACCTAATATAAATACTCTGCAATTCAGATGCGTTGCTATTGTATCAGAAGCAAAACCAATGAATCATAAAGCAAAGCTTACCTGCAAAGTACGCATAAGGCTGTCCGTTGTTATTATCGATATTGATTAGCGCTTCTCCTCGAAGGTCTACTCATCCTGCACCCTCGATTTTGCTTCTAGGACGTAGTGCTGCATTAATCCGACTACCTTCTGCAAGTTCTGGCTATACTTTGCCGAAATAGGAACCAGATCTAATTGGCGACATTCGCCATGCTCGTCTGGAATGGACAACTCCTTTTCGATAAAATCGTTCAGTTGCTGAAGTTTGGCCCTCGCTTCCTCAACAGAAGCAGGATTGCCATCGCTTGCCAGCAGGTCAGCTTTATTGGCTATGACCATTCGGGCCTTGCTGCTCATGCCAGGCTGATATTGCTCAAGCTCGTCCCTCAGTATGGCAAGCTGCTCCCAAGGTGCAGGAACGGAGAAATCCACGACGTAGACCAAAGCGAGAGAACGTTCCATCGAGCGTAGGAAAGAATGTCCAAGACCGACGTTCTCTGAAGCTTGGGATATCAGACCAGGGTTGTCTGCAATGGTAAACCGAAAACGTTCGACGACATCGAAACGATGGCCCGCTCCGTACTCTCGTATAGCGGAGTCCGCGGTATTCTGTTGGTTGCGAGTGAACGCGTCGGCATATTCTCCTCGCTCCATTTTTTCACGCATTTGTTGTTCCTCCACTGACGTCTCTTCATGAACCATTCCGGCTTCAAGACCACCCTCAAAGGTGCCGTCTTCAGCTACGCGAACGACACCGACGACTGGGTTGAGAGTCGTGAAAGCATAGCCAGCAACTTCAGTTTTTGCCCTTCCACCTGTCAGGGCGCGGAGAAGCGTGCTCTTGCCAGCATTTGGTATACCCACTAAACCTATATCTGCTAGCAGCTTGAGCTCTAACGAAAGCGTAATTCGTTCGCCTTCATGACCTCTAGTGGCAAACTTTGGTGACCGATTCACTGGAGAAAGGAAGTGTGGATTGCCGAGGCCTCCAAGGCCACCAGAGGCGATAAGATGGCCCAGAGTTTCTTTTCGAGGAAGTCCAAGGGGAGCATTTGGATCAGCTTCAGCTACTTCCTCCTTGTCCAAGTCCAAATATATTGGTTCTTGGAGCTGCTTTTTTCGCCTTGCGTATCTCCGCTCCCTTTCTTGTTTGTACAAAATTTGTTCAGCCTCCTTAAACGAGTCCCTCTCTACATTCGACTCGCTGTATCGTGGGTAATGCACCCAACGGTTGTCCCGCATTTTCGCCTGCTTCTCCGCGGCATCGAGCCCTTCCAGAGCCTCCGCTTCCGCTTCCCACTCATCCTTCGCACGTCGAGGGTCATTTGGAGGTAGTTCACGTACTATCGTGCCCAGAGGAACGCGAACTATCAACGGCGCGCCGTTTTTGCCATTCTGCCAGGTACCTTGGCCATTGCCTCCACGTTCGCCACGTACGCGTTTCGCAACAGAGGCAAGTGAAGACAATTCTGGAGTTGGAAGAATATACACATCACCACCTCTGCCACCGTTTCCCCCCGATGGTGGACCAAATGGGAGAAATTTCTCGCGATGAAATGCAGCACAACCATCACCGCCTTTTCCTACTGAAGAGGTGAAAATTTGAGTAGAATCAGCAGAGTGGCGACACACCTCCTCGAACACTGATAATTAGATGATCCAGGAAACTTTGACCCTGAGAGACTCTGAGTGAAAGCAAATAAAATATAGAGAGCTTCAGGCGCACCCCTTGTCTGCGCTTCCATTCCGTTTTGCGTTTTCGTTTATATGTTTCATAGTCCTCCGAATCAATATCATCAACGCGAGATATAGCACTCTGGGATGCGGAGGAGGTAATAAAACGCGAGATACCACGGCGACATAAGCAAGCTGCTGAGGGAATGAGGTCAAGGTGACCGAGCATGCTACATTGCGAAATTGTCGCCACGCAATTTCACCTTCCGTGACAGTCACTTGACTCACTCTTTCCCTACTTTTCGTATACGCATCGGATACGCCTGGATATGCATACATCCACATTGCCATTGAAGGGACTCATCTTTTGAACCTGGTCTCATTGACTGGCTCCTGAATGAATCATTCTCAAAATTCAAGGAAGGTATGAGTTATCATTCTGAGAATTCTCGAGACCCTGGCTTTATTCCTTGCGATACTTTGGAAGCTCCATTTCACTCTAGACGAACCTTTGTCGACGTGAGAGCAATGCGCAAGCAAATCTGGCGTCTTGTGTGTGCAATTCTTTTAGCTCTGGAACCTAGTGTCAGACGAATGTAACGACATGCATATTATTAGGTGCAATTGAACTTTGAAGCGCTTCAGAGGTTCTTTTCATTACACGTACACGTCAAGCTTGTTTCAATCTTGGGGCTCATACGTTCAAGCAAGGAGAGCGAACACGAAAAGAGACAGAAGCATCCGTCTACGATGGCTCAGAGCTGGTTGTTCTTGCGTTGTTGACATTCACGTGTCCCTTCTAGCCGTCGAAACCGCGACCATATATATACGAGAATGCCGACCTTGTTTGTCTCCTAAGTTGTGCGCAGGTTGCGCGATTATGCATGCATATGGTTGATTGAAGTGCGGTACTGTAGAGCTCCAGTCTTGCCCATGTAAGCAACTCACTGTTTATCTAATGATAACGGTGCGTACTCCCCTGTTCACCCACAATATAGCTGAACCTTCTATAGAGGTCAGGAGGTTTGATAGCTCCATCCTCACATCAATGCAGTTTCGGTGAGAGTGATTCTTGTCTTTGATATTCAAAATGTAATTGAAGGCACTGCAAGTTTGACAGTTTCAGGACAGTTTCGACTTTTAACCCCAAGTACGCGGCAGAAACACTGGGTGACCTCCCGTGGATTTAGAAAACCTAGATTATTTTTTTAAATCCATCAAACGCGGACTTTGAAAAAAGATAGCTCTAGTTTAGAAAACCGTCGACCAGCCGTTGACCAAATGTTTGGTCTAGAATAATCCGGCTGAAAGCCTGAATAGGAAGTTATTCTTCCCACAAGCCACTAGGTAGGGCGAAGAAGATTGGGCCCACAGAAATGTTTATTCTCTTTTAAAGTTCAATAAGTATGCACAGCTGACAATATATCATCCTTTTGAGACGAATACAGCCACTTGCAAGTGACCACTAAGGCTCCCTACGCAAAACTCTAGCTCTGACCCTCGGGGACGAATACAAAAAGGGAAGGTGTATCTCCGAGCGGAGCTTGAAATATGTTTAGAAAGACGATTTTAGTCTGGAAGAGGGGGGGGTACCCTCCTTCCAGATTAAAATTTAGAAATGAGTAAAATTACAAACTCCGCTGATGTGAGCTCGTTGGCGAGATTCGGAGACTCGGCTAAGCTCGCTTATATGAGTTTAGAATAGGATTTAGTTTAGAAATGCCCACGGGAGGTCATCCACTTTAAAGCGTGTGGCTCTGTGTGGCTTCACCGGGACATCACTGTTCTGGAATTAAGCACTGCAAGTTTGATGTTGTTGCTGGGATGTACATATGGAAGCTTAGGCCTCAGCTGGCGCCTGCCAAGTTTCGTCTGGACCGCTCTAATAAGCTGCATTCAACTCGCAACGAGGCTTACCAGGGCTTACCATCCAATGCTTCTTAAGCTTCTTAATTACAAGGCTGGCGGAGAGAAAACGGACAAATAGTAATACTGGAAATTTCCGACCAAACCGCGCTGGCACAGGTTGGCGCTCTTGGATGATGTCTATCATCGGTTTCAACTTGATTTCCTTCTTTTCTTTACTTCGAACCGGATTTCCAGATGGCTAGAGCATATCCAAAACAGCATCAACGTTCTTCTCGACGTTCCGTCAAAACGTGAACTCGTTGAGACGACTCTTGAGAAACAGACAGGGGTAGATGTTTACGTTCCTTTGTGACATGCCATACTGGAGGGGCAATGTTCCAGGAGGAAGTGCTAATACTTACTTCTGTTTTATACTTTGCTGACTTCTTCATACTTAGCAAAATCCTGTTCTCATGACGATAGCACTGCACCATCATCTGTCTAAGTACTGATGAGGGAAACCCGCGTGGCGCTTCTATACGATGCAAATGGGTGTTTTGAGGCAGTAGAGCGATGAGACCAGGGCCGCGTTCACTATAAAACGCATGCCTCGATAGGCTGTTCTCCTTATCGTCCCTGGTACGATCTTTGACGAACCCCTCACATTCTTGGATTAGCAAATTCTGCTGGCAGATATGCTCTCCACACGCACATTCAGCGTCCTCTCCCTGTCATTACTCGCCCTCCTATGCCCAGAAACATACGCCGCGCCAACGCAACGTGCCACGAATGCGAAACGCGGAATTGCGTACCCTATGCCAGGCAACAGCGGTGATCTTCAGAAAGCAGCTGGGACTTCCATTTCGTGGGAGTACGACTGGGCAGTTGCCGCCCCGCAAGGGCTTCCGAAGGGTATCACGCATGTCCCTATGCAATGGGGCAAGGCCAACATTGCGTCTTTCCAGGATTCGGTGAAGAAATCCGGAGCCAAGGTCGTTCTTGTGCGTTCATTTCATTTTCAATTGTCGAGGAGGTTGTGAACTGATATGGTGCTTGACTCCACTAGTCCTTCAATGAACCCGAGCGCTCCGACCAAGCAAACCTCAATGCCCAGGATGCCGCTCAATTGTACAAGCAGTACATCCAACCACTATCCAGCTCGGGCGTGCGTCTCGGTGCACCTGCGGTATCATCCGCTCCCGAAGGCAAGAAATGGTTGCAAGATTTCACTGCTGCATGCTCAGGCTGCAAAATCGATTTCTTGACCCTTCATTGGTGAGCTTACGCGCGACTCAGCACCATAAAGACGCGTGATGATAACCTTTCTACAACAGGTATGGACAAGGCTCGCAGTATTTCATCCAGTATGTTCAGGACATCCACAAAACGTTCCCGAACTATAAGATATGGGTTACCGAGTTTGCGGATACTACTATGAACAACGAGAAGACCGTACGTTTGGATTTGTTCTCAAACAACGAGTTTTGACCACTGCCCTACCTCTGTAGCCGTACAGACCTTCATGCAGGACACCACGAAGTGGTTAGACTCGACAGACTACATCGAGCGATACTCTTGGTTTGATTATGCTGTGAGTCGGAGTTACACTGAATCCGTCATGCTTCTTTCAACTCAGTACATCTCCATTTGCAGAGATCTACACC